>JAGQAX010000002.1:19677654-20277654 GCA_019142605.1 Cephalopholis sonnerati
GAGTCGGAGAACAACAGAGGGAGTTCAGGGGTAAACCTGAGAGAGAGGTGCAAAGTGAGGAAAAAACAAAAGAGTTGGAGTAAAAGAAGAAGAAGAGAGCAGGAGAAAGGAGGTGGGCCATCATGAATGAGGGAGACGGAGAGGAAAGGGGGATTATGTGAAAGTCAATGAAAGTAAAGCAGAGTGGAGGTTAGAATATAATTGATAAGAGTTAACAGCATTTATAATACATAGAGGTATTAATGAATGATGAATGATGTTTTAAATTGAAATTGTTGTTAGTGTTGTGTTATGTTGTACTGGACTGCATTATCTTGGGAGGTATTTTTAAAGCTATACTATGCAGAAATTGTGGTTACTGTTTGTAAACACAACATTCAAACTTGGCCCCTCCTCCTTACACTGCTTATACACTGTAAGCTACACGTAGGAACTCAACATTTGTTGTAATGTAAAGGCTAACCTTTAGCAGGCTAACTGAGTTAACCGCACCAGAAAACAGGCCAACTCCATGTTGCTCTTCATCCCCATCCTCTCCTTCAGTGCTCACCAACAAGAGTGAAAGTTAACCCCAGAATCACTCTCATTTGGAACCAGCTTGTCTATTTGCTGTGGTGAAGCTGTGGTTAGGTTTAGGTACAAAAATCACTTGGTTATGGATAGATTTTGGATTAAACTCCCACCTTTGATGGCACAAAAGCAGCTGGAAAAGCAGGGACAGGTCAGTGAAAAACACCCAGATTTGGTGTCTTAAACACTGCTGGCAAATGCGACGATGTGTTGAATTCAGTGCCACAAACACAGATGGAAATGTTGCAATGTGCCACTAAAAACACCTAGGTTCGGTGGTTCAAATACCACTAGAAAACACTGCAGTGTATAACAAAAAACACTCAGGTTTAGTTTTTAAAAAAAGCCAAGTTTGTTGCCACAAACACTGCTGGGAAACGCCACAATGTGCTGTTATAAACACCCAGATTTGGTGCCACAAACACAAATGGAAACGCCGCCACGTGCCACTAAAAACACCTAGGTTTGGTGCCACAAATACCAGTAAAAATGCAGCAAAGAGTTGCCAAAAACAACTGATATTGTTGGAACTGAACAGGGGTCTTTGATGGTTTGCAGCTTGGCAGGTGTCTCGGTGACACACCATCCACCACCCCTCCGTCTCCAAGTAACAAAGATTGATTTTGCACATTTTCAACAATGTTACCAAAAACTAAGCGATATGAGCTGGATAAAGACATACAGTTATAGCTACACTGTTGGATTGTGTTAGATTGTGCAGGAGAACCTAATAAAGTCAATATTTGGTATGTAAAATCTTGCATGATATGGAAAGAAACCTGTAGCTGTTGCCATCACATAAAAGTAGTGAAGTATTGAAGGATAAAATAGCATTTGTTGGAACTATTCAATTAAGTGCTGCAGAGACACATCAGAAGTGCACTGTGTGAAACAAATGACAGTGGAAAGAAAGAAACAACATCAAGAGGATGACAGATCCAGAAAAAAAAGCCACAGAGAGCCGAGCTGCATGTGATGTCTTTTCTTCTCTCAGAGGGAATCGATTAAGTAACGGAGCAGTCCCCTATAGACTTCATTATGGGTGGGACTTAATGTACAGCTCTGAAGATGCTGCTCATTCTGCAGAGGCTTCATCATACTGTGAATATACTGTAGCTATGTGATGTTAAATGTGAACATCCCCCTGACATTAGTGCTTACTTTAGAGGCCTTTTCTACCCTGAGAGAAGAACAAAGGTAATTATAATAAACTGATCATGGCATCAAATGGAGATGTATAAGTAATTGAACTTTTCTGTGATATGGAAAAGGAAATGCAATATCAGAGAAGCAATACAGCAAAATGTTTAATAAACATAAACAATAATGGATGTGCAGTGATTTTTTTTTTTCCTTAGAGAAGATGTAATATCTAAGATCAGGTTAGACAGCACATAAGACCTTCATATTCTGTAATTCAATTAGTGTTGGTCCTGGGAGAACTGATGTGAGCGTATGTGTGTAGAAGTACAAATCTCATATCTGTCTATTAAATATGACGCTACAGCCAGTAGGCACTTGACGTTACTTAGCATAATGACAAGAAACAGCTAGCAAGGCTTTAAACAAAATATGCCTACCTCTCCCTCTAAAGTGCACTAATTAACTGGGTTACTTTGTTTCATGTGTACAAAAACAGTATAAAAATGAAAAGTTGTGTGCTGGACCATTTCTTGGCTAGATGCAGTAACTTCCTGCAGTCTTTGCAGGTTGGCCTGGTTAACTTTAATTTAAAAACTCTCTTTTTAAAAAGTACCTACCAATTAAATGAATCACAGACTCAGATTTGTAGACAATAACTTGGTGAAAATTTTTGAGCATCAACCAAGAAGCAGCCTCCAGGGCTGAAGAATAAAGATATTGCAGAAGTGCCAAAAACTGCAGTTCCACAAATGGCCACTTCATGCTGGCTCCAAAAGCAAGTCAATACCCCCATGTTAAAATGCTCAACTTTGCAGAGGAAATAAACATGTTACAGCCTGGTACAAAAAACATCTTGGTCTCTATAGCTAATTTCCCCATTCATGACAACTGTGGGTGAATTTTTATATAACTCACCCATATATATTTTCAAGGCTTAATGTTAAGCATAATTAAGGGTGTGGCTACTTTCAGTGACAGAGGTTAAGTCTACCACGATGTCCATGTTGGTTGGGTAATGCAACCATGGCCTAACCCAGAGTCACAGAATAGGCTATAGACCAAATCACAATGTTTGTTTCAGTAACTTCCAGGTAGAAAACCCCTGTGTCACACATAAAATGAAACAGCACCGAGCCAAAACCATTTCAGTTTGTTAGTTTTTAGCCACCTTAAAGATTCTCACCTAAAAAATCACTATCAGTTTAAGCCCTTTTCCACTGAAGCCATTATCTCAAAGCCACCAGACTTTTGCTTTGGGAGCTGCTGGTCTACCGCTGCCCAGAAATATTCCAAACATGCGTACACTTAAACTGGTATTGATTTTTTTAAGCTAAAATAAAAATGTTGCGGTGCCCCCTGTCCATAATAGAACATTGCTTAGTTTCTGTGTTGGTAGATTTGATTCATCAAAGACACTGGCAAGTCAGCACAGTACATAAAATAAGCACAGCCGAAACATCAAATAGGTCCGACAACCGCGTTTAACTATTTATCTTTAAACGTTCCAGTTATGAGTGAAAATGACAACAGTTTTTGTTAGTGTGATGTCACGGTGATTCGGCTTATGGGGCAGTATCCACCACCATCTGAGGCCAGCGTATTGTTTTAATACTTTGCAATGGGAGTGCCACGTATTTACACTGTGCTACATACACCAGCAGCGCGACAAGGCGCTGAGTGTCTATTTTGTGCTGGGGAACTGACCATTGGGCGTATTTTTTCGGAGCACCTAGAGTTAAAAAAATGTTCAACTTTTAGCCGTTCAATCACAGTGGAGTAGGGACATTAACATTATTAATTAGCATTAATATTATAACAGTTAAACATAGACTGCTTCGTGCTAACCAAGCTAGCAGCTAGCGTTAGGGTTGGCTCCACCCTCTCATCCAAATATGGTCACCTGATGGCAATGGCCAAAATGCCAAATTTGAGGCCTCAAAACAGGAGTTCACAAACTAATGGGTGACATCTCACTGGCAACGTTATTTTTATACAGTCTATGGCATCCACACGAAATATTACATGAATTTTCAGTTGTTTTTCCCCCAACAGCCACAAGGGGCGACCACGAGCTCATTCCACACTCAAAAACAAGTTGCAATTATATGTTCAACGAATTTTCCTGCTGCATCACTTGTTAGGAGAGAGTTATGATAATTCTGCGTTTCAGTGAACAAAGTGAGATTATTCCTCTTCATTAATGAAGATTTCACACAGATAATACTGTGAAAATATTCACAGAGATGTGTTCATTTTGCAGTATAAACTCACACTCCCACACCAACAAAACTACCATGTGTGAAGAATCTCACAGGAAATGGAAAGCTGTCCTCTGTTGACCACTATCTGATCGAGGAGAAAGTATGAAATAACACATGCACCCAAAATCTGTAATTGACTGAGCAGAGCTGAGCCGAGCCGAGCGCTGCAGAGTGGAGCGGAGCAGGGAGAGAGAGGCTCGTATGATCAAACAGGGGTCTAAATATAGGATGCTGCTGCATGATTTCTTCTGCTTGAGCAAGGATTCACCCAACCTCAGCTGAGAACGGGAGGAAAAAGGAAAGGAGAGGAAGGCGAGAAGTTAGGGCCATGTTTAGAAAAATCTCTTGGTTCTGTCAGTGTTTGATCAAGTGTGTGTGTGTGTGTGTGTGTGTGTGTGTGTGTGTGTGTGTGTGTGTGTGTGTGTGACAGGGAGAGGGAGTAAGCTCAGTCACATGGCTGTGCATCCTTTCCCATCCATCACAACATAGGGGAGGGTCAGCAGCCCTGTAATCTCTGTGAATCTGTTTATAAATGCTGGCTGCTTTACAATCTGTCCATCATCTCACCATGGTGGTTGCAATGTTGTGACTAAAAGCAGCAGTCGGTCCATGAAAAGCACCAAGACTAGCACTTAAAAACATTTTAGGGCTCTCTATAACTCCAAACATTAAAAAAAAAGGCACAAAGCAACAAACCTAAACACGGCCAGTGTTTAGGAATGGGTGGTAAAATGTCTGCCGGTAATTTTCATGTCCTAATATTTCTTCTTCCTGGGTAGACATGGTAACAGAATCAGATCAATAATCAGCTTAGAGCATGACAGATATTTATTACAAATACTACAAGCAGGTTGTAAAAAAGCTGTAACCAGGAAATGTCTGAGCAAAGAGTCCCACACACACAGTCCTTGAATTAATGGAAATAGTTCAGGAAAATTATATTATGAAATGACTGATATTTTTCTCTGAGACATGCCACTAAAAAATCTTATTTGAATCTGAAGCTGATGTCTTTATTATATATATTTATTTTGTTTGGTGAACTTTGTTTCATTTCCCTCCAATGGAATGGACCTTAGCTTATGAATGAGATTTTAAAAAATACCCTGCATTAATCAAAGTCTTGGATCATAAAGATCGTTATGATTTTAAAAGATACTGCAATGTGACCCAGCTTCTTTTCATTTCTTGTTTTACATGATGTCAAGCGTTTCACCCTGCCTATGGTGACCCTGTCAACTCGGTCTCACTCTGAAGTCACTGGAACATGCTTGGACATGGACTTGTGGCGTCAGACACTGACGAAAAAAAGGCATCCTTTAACACTGGCATGAGACGAGGCCTGTTGCTGTTATAGTTTAAGAGCGCTCGGCAGCATCAGGGGGAAACGCAGTGGGACAATGAAAGTTAAGGGGGGGTCAGAAGTCCGAGTAGGATGGGTGAGAGCTGTGTTCATGTCCCTTAAGATTATAAAGCCAAACCCTGTTGTTTTTTCCTAAACCTAACCACGTGTGTTGGTTGTTGGAGAAAAAAAACACAGCAATTTGAGTTGTTATACTGATATAGTCCATTTATTTTGAAAGAGACTGTATGTAAGCGGTAAATTTCCTCTGAAAACAGAAGTGTATTTTGAAAAAAGAACATGCATGTAACAGGCAGAACTCTATATGGCGTCCCAGAACGTGAACATCCAACGCACCCAGGGTACCTTTCACATTGTATCTGGACGTGGAAAGTCCATGACCAAACGTCGATTTGTCAGAGTGAGAACGTGTTGACTCTGTTGGTTGTCCCTTGATCTGTCTCTTCTGTTTTTGTCCAAAACAAAAAACAATTTTTAAAAAAGAAAAAGAATAGCACTTAAATCAGTATCTCTGACAGAAGAAACTCTCACATCATCTTCAGATTTTAACAACAAAATCAAATTGAAACTTTCTTGTGGTCTTTCGTTATACTGCAGTAATATTTTTATCATCAAAACATAATCACATACACATGGGAGTTACAAGTTATGGTAAATCCAACATTTCGATCTGCACGATCTTCCCTATAGGCTTGAAGAAGATCTTGCAGACTGAAATATTGTCTCAAAAGAAAAGAGAAATTAGCTATTTATTTTGAGCCTACACTGTGCAGACGTCCTTTGTGAGTGGCAGTGAAGTATTCTCTGTCTTGCACCTTTTTGCCTGAATGCGTGCACACCTGGTCCTTTGGTCCCTAGGTTAATAGCCGCTCGTCGCTAGGCTAACAATGTAAAATGCCATCTGTCGCGCTAATAACGTTAGCATGAGGTATTTGTTTGGAAAACGTGTTTAGTATAAGACAGTTGTTTTGTCAGTGAACCTTGTGAGTTGTAATGGATGGCTTCATATGAGTAGAGGAAAAATCTGCTAGCTGCTAGGCTAATTTATACAATGTAAAATGCCATAGGCTTGTGCTAAAAACATTAGCATGTTGTATTTGTGGGGAAAATGTGTCCAGCAAGATAAAAGTGCTTTGTCTGTGAATGCTGTGAGTTATAGTGAAGCTGATTTGTGTACTTGTGTTTGAAAGTGTCACTATTACGCCATGTTTAATGTGTGTTTAATGTGTGTTTTGAATCAACTAAACTTCACAGCACTTCACAGCAACCCCGCTGCCAACTAGTGTTTTGGAGGTGTAACTGCAGAGTGACACAAACACACCACCGCACAAATATAAATGTGCACAACGGCGTAGGCTATGTGCGTAGGCTACTTTGTAGGCTTTGCGTAAAGCTGATGAACAAGTATAAATCCTGCTTAAGAGTCTACAGCCATGCTAGCAGCTCTGTGATGCTGTATGTATGCATAGTGATGTTTAGCTAAATGCTAACATCAGCCTGCTAACAAGCTGCTTTAACACAAGTTTTTATTAAAAATCAGTCGCCGAGTCATTTCATTTAAAACTACAAATGTGAAAGTCATAGTGGAGCTGGAAGAAAAGTCAGGAGATCACCAAAGTCATTAGGGTACTTTGGCTGAGAAATAAATCCTGACAACATTCCATCAATAGAGCCAGTGTGACTAGAGTTACCATGAACATTTTTTATTTCTATCATAGCTAACTTTAAAAAAAAAGATAATCTTTTTTCACTTTTCCTCAGAAATTGGCATTAAAAAGAGAAGGGTCCGCAGCTAGCTGATGACAGTGTCGATGCATGTTTTTCCTCACAGCACATCATGAAATTACCCCATCTGTAATAACCTCACACTGCATTCAGAAGCCTGATATCCATCTTCACTGCCTCAGAGAGACACGCAGGTAGTGAGTGCTCATCTTCTCAGAGGCCAACCTGGATTTAATACTGGGTCCTATAATCAGGTTTCTTATAGTGGGTTCATGAGAAACTGGAGCTCTGTTGCAATCACACGCTCATCATTTTTGTTCCAAAAGAAATCTTCACAACTCAACATGCTATATGATTTCTGAACCACATTTAATCAATTGAAGTCAAGAGGCTAACGTGCCCCAGCTGCTGAGATATTAAGAGGAGTAATTTATGTAACAGGACAAAATATAAAACCCCTTCAGGCTTATGAGTAACCACAAACCTTATTCAACTGGGAATAATTAGAAGAGGCTGCTGATACTGTACCAGTACACTGCTCAAAGAGACCATGGTTTGGTAGTAGTCTTTGACGAGGCAGAATGAAAGAGAGATGAAGGGTATTAGAGAAACAAAAATAATAGCTAGTAAATCTATTAGGCCTCTTTCTGTGCCTGTGGTACTCATTAAGACCTTATGGTAGTTTAGGGTCCTTTTATTATCTTCTGTAACAGAGCTTTAAGCCTTAAAAAAAGAAAAAGTAAGCACTGACTCAAAGAAAGAAGCAGTGGTACAGGATATTTTCAGATGCTTCAAATAACGTGAAAACATTTTGTTGTGAGTAAAAGTCCTGCCACCGAAATTAAGTAAAAGCAGAAACACTATCAGCAAAATATACTTAAAGTAAAAGTACCTTCTTGAAAAATGGCCCTCGTGATAGGTATATCCTCCTGAGACCCTGTGTCCTTGAGCTTTCGTGACCTTACACTTCATTCTGCTCAACATAGACCTGTTGTCCTCATCCACTAATCCATGTTAAAACAAGATGGCAGCCATCTCTGCCATGTCAGTCTGCAGCCGACCCCGACACAAATATGGATGAAACCCGATCACATTTTATGATTGAATCGTCTTTGTTTATGATTAAACATTATAATTAATGTTTGTAGTTTGATGTGTTAGGACTTTGGGACTTAATTAGAGTCTAGTCTGAGGACATTGGGACTTAATTATAGTCTAGTCTGAGGACATTGGGACTTAATTATAGTCTAGTCTGAGGACATTGGGACTTAATTATCATTGGCAATGTTTAGTTTTTCATACTTATCAGGTCCTGTTGAGCCCAAATATCTAGGAGAAATTAAAGATGCATACCAAACAAAAGTTGGGGTCTCAGGAGAATATGATTATAAATCACTTCATTAGATGTTTAATACTGATGCATCATTGCGTAAAGTAGCATCTTATTGTTGTACCTGCGTATTTAATATGCAGTAGGTTAGTTATGTCCAGTGGATCCCAACCCAGGGGTTTGGGGCCCCTACAAAAGGTGACAAGATATTCAAAGCCGTGCAAAACATTTGTATTAATATTTTGGACTTCTTTCTTTTTTGCTTTTTGCTTCTGGCCGCAGACAGTTATTTAAAGTAAAGCATGTGTGAAGTTTAGAGGAGAAATAACTCTTTGGTAAAACAGCTAACAACTCCTAGATATCTGAGATGTGACATGGAGCCCCATAGAGAGACTTATAATGTGTCACAGGCGAAAAATATTGGAAACTACTGGTTTAGTGTGTAAATTGTGCACTGTATAATCCTATTATTAGTTCTCATTGTAAAATCTAATCTGTAAATCAACTAATAAGTTCAACTGTAAAACAGATGTAGAGCATTAAAAAGTTGATTATTTCCCTTTAGGGCTGGTACGATATCGGATTTTCATTACATGATTATCATGGTCCAAAAGAGTTTAGATAACAATATTGTCATAATGACTGTTGGCGGCACGGCGATGCAGTGGTTAGCATTGTTGCCTCACAGCAAGAAGGTCTCTGGTTGGAACCCCAGGGTGGAAGAGCCACCCCAGCCCCTTCATGCGGGGTTTGCATGTCAGCGTGGGTTCTCCCAGATGCTCCAGCTCCCACAATCCAAAGACATGCAGGTTAAGTTGACTCTAACTTGCTCACAGGTGTGAATGTGAGCGTGAATGGTTGTCTGTCTCTATGTGTCAGCCCTGTGATAGTCTGGTGTCCAGGGTGTACCAATGTCAGCTGGGATAGGCTCCAGCCCCTTCACGACCCCCAACAGGATAGGCTCTGAAAAATGAAAAATGAAAAAATACTAGCAGTGAAAGTAATCTTTAACTTCGTTTATTGTGCGTTTTGCCTCATTTTTGGCGTTACACTCAAAACACAAGCACAGGGAGGTGGAGAGGGAGTCTGTAGCTAACTGGAGTAAAGCATACAGAAGGAGCAACTACACTTATGGAGGGTGAAAAAGCAACCAGATGGCATTGAGGGAGGGAAACAAAGTGAGAATGTAAAGAAATGTAAATGAACTAAGAGGCACTGGATTGTGTACATGATATTATCATAGGTCATATCAGTGTTTCATTTTTAAATATCAAGGTTATCATCAATGCTGGTGTTATACCACACCCATAGTTCCCTCTAAAGTGTGGTGGTGGAGTAGAAGAACACAATGGCGGAAAAAGGAAATACTCAAAAAGTAAAGTAACCAGACCTAAAAAATGTACTTGAGTGAATTAATCTAGGTTAAAAAATGAAGCAAGGAAATAAAACAGAAAGAAATATAAGCTGGTGGAGGAGAAACAAAAATGAATGACTTTATAGAAACAGGAAGTCTTGTAATTTCCACTTTCGTTTCTAATGAAGACACACGAGTTAACTGCACGTATGACTCATACATGAAGGCCTATGTGCGCTCACACGCACACACACACACACACACACACTTTATAAATGTAATGAACAGAGGGTGACATCTTGTGGCCAGCTGTGGGCTCTCACCTGTCATACCAGAAACCACCACCAGGCGGCGATGTCATTAAAACAGACCAGACTGACTTCCGTTCTTGACTCCTCTCTTCTTCTTCTCTTCCACCGGGCACGGTTTTCTTTCTCTTCCGGTTGTCGTCTGTTCGTGTGGCAGGTACTCAGTTTTCCTACCTAAGTGTACTTTTAAAATCTTAATCAATCTTCGTGTATTGTACACTCCCGCACTAAAGCAGTCTCTGATTATGCTACATCACATTCCAGGCCATGTTTGCACCGCAGTATGATTTAGATGTGATCCTCATTAACGGTTAAACTTTATATTTGCAAAGTGCTAACGCTGCCTGAAGCTCAGCAGCTAGCCACCAGGCAGAGGTTCAACATACAGCCCCAGAAACTACTCACCCGATACAATTGCTTTTTTGTTCTGATATGTGCTTTTATATCGACATGTGACTGTTGCTGTTATGTTGCGCAGTTTTTATGAAACGCATCCCTGTTTATATTGTGAGCTTTCTTGGTTGCCGGCTAGCGATTCAAACGTTAGCTAACATGCTAGTAAATGCTAACAGCAGTGATGCCAAACGAGACTGACAACTAATTTTCTCTTTCTACAGATTAACCAGTGTCGAAATGGCCAAGTCCAAAAATCACACAACCCACAACCAGTGTAAGTATGACTGCAGACTGCAGTTAGTCATTGCGGAGCAAACAATTGCTATTGCAGACTCGCAGCAGAGCAGAGGCAGACTGTCAGAAACATGTCAACATCTGCTCTTAATGTTACTTGCATGAAGTCTACTTAAGTGTGTTTTGTAGAGGTTAATGTTGCAACTATTGGTATAAATGGATGAGGTGTTAACTGTTTTTCTTCCTTGTCTGTACAGCTCGCAAACACCACAGGAATGGCATCAAGAAGCCCGTATTTCGCCGTTATGAGTCAGTGAAGGGGGTATGTATAGTTACAGTTCTGTGTTGGTAGATGTCACGTCTTGCATGTGCACAACAACCAACATTCAGACGTTTGTACTCAAATTCCATTTTTTGTGTATGCGTCTGTTGAATCCATCAACTGACAAAAGAAACATTGGCTCTCTCGCTTTTTCTACTGGAGTTGCCTCCCTGGCTGTGTCCGCTCCCTGGCAGTCTGGCATTTGGTACTGCAGTTACTTGATGGGGCTAAGCTGTCCTTCCCCTTTGTCTTAATGCCGTTGCACCTTCTCTCTCTCTCTGTGCACTGTTGTCAACCTCTATTACATTGTCCTCCTCGTTGTCATCATCCACCTGAGTATTATTGTCTGGCCTGTTGAAAGTAGGCTATGTAAGTTATGAAGTGATGCTGTGCATCCTGCTTGTCTGTCTTACTGCAGATGTGGCCCGAAGCCACATTTTCTTAACTGCTTCTTGGACTTAAAATTCTCAAAAGGCGTTTGATGGATTAAACATAGCAGAAACTTTAATTAAAGATGAAAGTTTCGGCCTCAGTGTGCAACATGATTGACTCAGTGTGAGGTGGTATTTACTTTTAACCGTGCGACAATACAAGACGAAACATGCGGACTACAGATGTGCAGAGGCCTTTATGCTGAGAAATAGGGTATGCAGAAAAGTCGACTGTCTTGACATGTATGCTAGTAACCTGCTTACCGCAAAATCAAAGTGTAAATGCATGCAGCACGTCTATCATCAGACTTCACCCTAAAGCTGATATTGCTTTGGATCCATAGTATATTTATTTGTAGGTATATTAATGATGCATTGGGTTTTAATGTGTATCAGAAGGTTTGGACTAACAGCAATGCTAAGGACTGGCTTTGTGAGAAAACGGTTTTCTCTGTAGAAGTGTGTCTGAAATAGATACATGGATTAATATGATGATGCAAACCCTTCTGCTTGTCTGTCAGGACAGTACTTTTCCATGTCTGAGGTCTAAATGTTCATGTGACAGTGCAGTGAAATATTGTACTCAGTCAAAACACTGCCTGTCTTCACAAGAATTTCTGATGAGTAAATCTGGTTTCTTCCTCTATTACAGAACAGGGATTTTATAGACAAGAGTTTTACAGATATCCAATAACCTCAGTGAGCTGTTAGTAACCTGGCTACTAGAATATGGGTGAATGTGCAGAGTGAGATGAAGATCCTTAGTGCCACCTCTCCCCACTTCTACAGTTTAGGAGACACTTGGATAACGTCAAGCCTCATCTGAAGAATAAGGCGAATTACATTTTCCTTTTAGCCTGGTGGTGTGGCTTAAGAGGGCACTTAGGAATTGTAATTTCTTAAGAAAAGGGGCTGTTAACAGCTGCTGCTAAATCCAAAATAATCATCGCATTGTCTTATTTGAGAAGTTTAAGGGAATTGGTTTCATGGCATGCTCTCAGGCTGAATGTTGAGTTTTATAATTTGAAATTGTTGTCGAAAATTATGCTGTACTGGCATCTACTTAATTAAAAAATAATTAAAAATGCCCATGTTGTGCTATGGCCTATTCAAGTGCTGGAATTTGTTATTTACGTGACAACGCCTGAGTGCAACACAGGCTCCGCTCCAAGTGAGTGCGTGTACAGTGCCATGCTGTGCTGCTGTTCCAGCGGCGTGTTTGACTGTGCGTCTTTTGATGGGCATTTACACACTGCCCAGAACAATAACTATGTCAGGTAAAAAACTGCGTCGGGTTCGGGCTGGGTTTGGTCAGGAAAATGCGCCCCAAGCAGCACTCTAGTGTGCTTACCTGTGTGTTTGTGTGTGTGCACGTGTCTGTGCCGTCGCGTAAATAAGATAAATAACATGAGGCTATCTAGTTTGTTTAATAAAAGAACAATGTATAGATCTGTTTTATAGGAAAGGTAACCTTCAGTTACTTCTGTTGTGATCTGTCGCTATATAGAAAATGAAATTAAATAAAATTTTACCTTTCCAGGAGGGGAGGGGTTTCCAACATGGTAGCTGGGTCACAAACATTCTCATTTTGAAGCTAAACAGTACAGTAAAATATATTGCTGAAAAATACAAGGTAATAAACAGGAAAAGCAGTAACAGAATCTTAATTAATATTTGATCAGAGCTGCCTAGTTTGATCACAGTTGCAGTGATTGACATGATTGACAGCTGTGTTAGAGACTCCACGGCTCTGACTGGTTGTTTTCCAACACGGGGGTAGATTTCCACCAAATCCCAATACAGGCAAAACAAGGAGGCAGAGGAGCATGGTATTTTTTCACAGGATCATTGGTTTCATGTACTACCTTGTGGCAGTAGTGACAGTGTCAGCAAATAAGACAAAGTTATTGACAAGTCACCAGCTGTAGCTTTAAACCAGAACTGCACCACTCTCATGCAGATACATGTGTATAGCTTGTTTTTTTCCAGCTTTAGCACTTGTCTTTTATTATGTTATAAACTGCTTTACTTTGCTTACAACACTTTTGAGTCCCACCCGCTCACTTCACTGTTTTTCTGTCTTCGCTGCAGGTGGACTCTAAATTCCTGAGGAACATGCGCTTTGCCAAGAAGCACAACAAAAAGGGCATGAAGGCGGCAAAGAGGGCAGCAGCAGCAGCAGCGAAATAAGCCTCCAACCGGTCACCTCCATGTCTCTGTGTTCCATAGACTGTGTTTCCACCATCACAATAAAGCTATGCTTTGTTAACAAACCATCAGATTTTTCTCTTTTATTGAATGAATCACTTCATCGGGTGCTGGGGATTCCTCCGAGGTGATGTTGGCTGTCCTAGTTACAATCACAGAGGAGTGAATGGAGGGTTAGGGCGTGCATCATATGACCACAATGTCCCTGGTTTGACTTTGGCTGCGGACCTTTGTTACTTGTATACCCGCTCTTTCTCTCTCAAATGAAGGCAAACAAAGTAAAAGTAAAATGCACTAAAAAGATAAGTTGGAGTAATTGTGTTCCTTGAGAAATTAGATGGAACTCAAGTATCAAGTTTGATGAAGGCCTCTGTCAGATTTGGTTATTAAATATGAACTTAAACTGGCTATCTGAGGAGAAACTTGGTGATGTAGGTGCTGTGAAAGTTTTTTCATAAGTAAATAAATTCAGCCAACATCACATGTAACATCGTCGTGTAATGTTATGTCTCACCGCCCAAATAATTGGAAATGATTTATTAAGCTGATTGTGTGTTCTGCTGTTAAGAATTTCCTTGCTAGAAACAACTCAGTTATGTAGTGTGGGGGCACTGACCTACCAACAAATTATGCACTTCCCTGCTGGTCCCACAAATGTGTGCACCGTCCTCATTAGCATTGCTGGGTTTGCTTCTCTTCACCTGGATGACTATGTCAAGACAAGGCAGGAGTGAGGACAGCCTGACGAGAAAGAGGAGACTTCCACATTGAAAAGTGGAATTTGAAAAGTGTCCTTGTTTTCTTTTGTTTTTAATAAAATAAAAAAAGTAAAGTGAATTTCTTGCCTGTAGTCTTGAGGGCAAGAAGCGTCTCCCTATTATTAAAATTAGAGTAATATAAATTGAGCACAGTTAAAGGCATCAATGAATACTTCAAAGGGAGACGTGCAAATAAAAACCAAAAGAAACAAATGAAGTGTACATTATAGGAAAAATACCAACAGGATCTTGTTGCAGAAAGTAGAGTCAGACATTAAACCACACATTGTCAAAAAGACATGGTACAGACTATGACTAAACAATGAGGAAGTAAATAAAAACACAAAAAACAGAGAGAGTGTTTTAAATTTATTCAGTAAATAATACCAAACAGCTGGTTTTGTTGATGTATAGTAGTTACACTTTTGTTATTATTCACATGTCCCAGAGACTGCATTAGACTGAAAAAAGGGATGATTTGCTTAATTTATGTTTATATAAAATTCCTCAAGCAGAATCATGGGGTTTATCATAAAATTCAATGAATTAACAGTGCTTTGAAAATAGAGTAGTATCATCGTTGAGACTAATTTTCACAGTGTGACCAGTATTTCTTAAAATATATTTCCAAATCTGTCCCAGATTAAATAGAATCTGAACAGTAACACAAATGTATCAATGTTTCAGGTTCATTATTGCAGTATTTACATTTTTTCATCCAAGTCAGTCACTATTAAATTAAAAAAGGGTAGAAATTGAGCAACATTTTAAAATTATACCCTCTGATCATGGTAGAAATACAGAATTTGAAGGGACAAAGCCATGGCTTCCGCCATTAAGTGTCACATATTTTTGAGTTCATTTTAATTTAAGAAGAAAAACATTGTCTTATATGTTTATTAGTACATTTTGAATTTTCTATTTTATTAATGAGTGACAGGTTTTATTCATTTGAGAGCATTTGGGTAAAACGTTTTTTGTTTGTTTGTTCTTAGAGAATAAATTTGTGGGAACGACCTCAACCACATGTCTAAATTTTTTTTTATAAATAACAGCTTCATCAAATCAAATCTTTCACCTTTCATAGCTTCATAAATGTTCCCACATTTTATTTTCATGCAATAAATCAGTTGACGTTGTGTCGTCACTTCCGCTCACGCTGACTCCAACTTGCATCATTTCTTGTCTCTCTCTCGGCAGCCGGGGACAGACAACATGTGAGTATTTCCATTCAAACTCAGTATTCACAACATAAATGTTTCTTTGCAGCCACACTTGGCCGCACATCTGATAGCTAATATGAGCTTTAAACGCGGCCTTTGACAAACTTTGCTGTCCGTTTAGCAACAAGCTAACTAACTGAAACACTGACCGGCTAGCTTAGCCTGCTAGCTAATAACAAGGAGGCGTCATTCTTGTGAACTAACTGCTGTGGAAAAGTGACTTAGTGGAACCAATTAAATAGTTTGGGCAAAGTTTCTGCGGTTGCATGTTCAACGTGGAAATAAAACACAAGATTAGACCCGACTTTGGCATATATAATGTTAAAAAGGACTGCATGTTCTGTTGACAAACAGCACTGACAGGTTTTGACAAGTCAGCTATTAATAAAGATCCTAAAGGAGTATGGGAGACATTCACAGAGCAAGACACCTTTTAATAATACCACATAATGGAGGTTTAATTTCCTAACGTGTCCCAAACGTTATGTAACATTATGGGTCAATGAATGGGTGCTCAAAAGTGATTAACTCAGCCAATAATAGATATTTTAATGGGTAATACTTTATTAAAATCACAGCCCTAAATGAAAAAATAAAATATGCATGATGCAACCTTCTTGACATCTACACTGTGGTTTGTTTCACTGTCTTCCTGCTCCACAAATGTATTGTGTTACATTTTTGTATTCTGTTTTTTGGCAGACATCATGGTGGAGCCGGTCCCTGAGTCCATCAGCTTTCCCTCTGAGGAGGAGAAGATCCTGCAGTTTTGGGAACAGAAGGACTGCTTCCAGGAGTGCCTCAAACAGTCCAAGAACAGGCCCAGGTAAATCCAACTGTTACTTGGTTATAGTTATTAATTAACTATGCTAAATGTATTCCCAGACAAGCTGTTGAACCGTAACATAAGTTTACAATTTCCCAAAATAATCTTTAACTCAAGACACCTAAAATTAGATTCCCTTGTTTGAAATGTATGTTTTGGGATAAAATACTGAACTGAAACTGAAAACTATCTACAGTTTAGTATTACGCTCTGTCACGTGAGCATGACTTCCTTCAACTCACTCTCTGAACAAGTCTTTAAAATCTAACTGATGCAAAGGTGTGCTTTACATTTTTGTTAAAAACTGTACTTTGATATTTTTTGGTGATAACTTATGAAGTAGTTTAGAACAGCAGCACAGTCATCTTGCTGTATGTTTTAATGCTGGCTGCAGTCAAGGTTTGTTAGAAGGGATTGTTATTCCAGCTGTTGCGCTGCCAAGTAAAGAACTTGCATATCCTGGCTAACCAGTTATTGTTTGACTCCATTTTATACTTTCATAATTTGATCTTTGTGAGTATCAGTACTTTTCCATCGTATGAAAACATGTAGTAAGAACCAATGGAGCACTGAAGTTAGTATAAAAAGTTAATAGCAATATTATTGTGTTCATTTTCAGTAAGCACAAAAGTCAGATGTTTAGTAACAAGAAAATTAGGTTTTCTTTTAGGAAGTTAATTAACCACAGTAAATGGGAAAATGGCAAAAGGAAAAAATATGATAGTGAAAATTCATAAAATTGTGAAATCTCTGCTCACATCTCTGAGGTTGAAACTTGCTAGGTATTTAAAATTATTATTACCTTAGCTTTTTTTCCTTTTTAACCAACAAAAGATTGAATATCATGAATATCATCAACTGATATATCATTCGACTGATTTTGGCCTATCACAGATACACTGGTATTGGCATATGTGTTGTCTGATAAGTACCGATATGAATTTATTTATTTATTTTTGAACAGAAGGTAATGCAGAAAAAGGTGCATGTAATTATTTAGAATGATTAAATCACCAATGAACTGTCCTGTTGTAGTGCACTGATGTCATTTTTACCAGTAAGGTTTATTACTAAACTGTAAAATTTCCTGCCTCGATTAAACATTTTGTCACAGGTGTTTGACTCCAAAAAAAAAAAAAGTGTTTTTGCATATATTTATGTAATTTATGTGTAATATCAGCTGATATATCAGTATCAGTATTTTTCACTCCCTAATATTGGCATCGGCCCCAAAAATCCAGTATCAGTTGGGTTTTGGTCATGATGACATTTGCTAAACAAAGCAAAGTTGCTGTAGTTAAGAGGAACTTTAGTCACAATAGATTTAACAGGATATTGCTCATAGACAGGACCAAGTTACCCGATCTAAAATGGCCGTAGAATCAACCCAAACCCTGTGACAGTGTCAACAAAAAAGGAACAGTATAAACACGAACGTGGTCTTCAATACTCTCACTGTTTGTTACATGCAGAGATTCACAGAACAGTAAAGATGCTTTTTTTTTTCTGTATGAAGCAACCATGAATACACTTTTATAACGGTGCAGTTTTAACATTGTGTGTTTGTTATCTATCTTGCGTTCTTGATCAAGAGGAAGCACTTTCCAGATATCTTATCTTTCGATCATATATCAACTATTTTTTCTCTTTTTTATCAGTGAGAAAATACTGTCGCAAAGACCAGACTTTTAAAAATATTTTTGCTGCCCATTTCCCAACCAGGTACACCTTCTACGATGGCCCCCCTTTTGCCACGGGTCTACCCCACTATGGGCACATCCTGGCCGGCACCATCAAGGACATTGTTACCCGCTTCGCCCACCAGAGCGGCTTCCATGTGGACCGGCGCTTTGGCTGGGATTGTCACGGCCTGCCTGTGGTAAGAATCTGTCCTCCTGAATATTGTTAAAATCAGATGTAACTGAAAGTTTTTCATATATTTACATGTTTATCCCCGGGTTATTGTCTAATGTTGCTGTGTGTTTTTGTAGGAGTATGAAATCGATAAGACTTTGGGGATCAAAGGGCCTGAAGATGTGGCCAAGATGGGCATTGCTGAGTACAACAAGCAGTGCAGGAACATTGTCATGAGATACTCCAACGAGTGGGAGGTGAGCTTACAGGAAGAATAATATGCGAGAGAACTCTGTAACCTGTTTGTTTTTTTATTACATTTGGCACACTAATAGAAACATGTCTTACTTTGAACAGTGCAGTGGACCTGCTCTAACACATATTGAGGCTACACCATGTGTTAATCTCATGTGTGATATGTCTTTTTTTGTATATGGGAGGATTTACATGAGTCTTCATAAGACTGACCTAAAAAAATAGTTTGTAATGATGCAGATGTCTTCTTATAATCGTCATGTGTTTTTTGATTTGCTATGTGTAATGTGTATGATTGTTTTTATTCCTAGACTTCAGTGAAGCGAATGGGACGGTGGATTGACTTCAATAACGACTACAAGACTCTCTACCCATGGTTCATGGAGACTGTCTGGTATGAATGTTAGATTTACCATCATATATGTACAAGTTTTGGCTTAAAGATACATAATTTGTATTTCATTTGTACACAAGGAATTAAATGTAGACCCTATATGATATACTGACAGCACAAAGTCATTTTCATCAGAGATTTCTTTTGATTTTAAGTATCTACTCCACTTAATCATTTGTCAACTTCCAAAGGTAACTTGAGTATTTCTCAACCTAGAACCCACTTTCTCATTTTATTGTGTCTAAGTGACTAATGTTAACAACAATTTTTGAAATCGGTCCAGTTTTGAGCGAGACCACTGTAGTCGGCAGTTGCGAAACAGGGTGAAATGTAACCATGCAAGGCATAGAGACAGAGTGCAACGTGTCATACTCTAAAAACCATGCCCACTGAAGGGGAAATGATCACTGCCAAAATATGCAACCAAAGGCTTAAATGCTAGCAATATACCTGTGGCTAGCTAAGAGGTTATATATCAGCATGTCAAAGAATTATTTTAGCATCTTATGTTTACCAGAAAGGAAAAGTTGCACTGACTAACTCAGTATTTTTAGTCTGTCTTAGTGTCCCTTCTTCATATTTTGTTTATCTTGTTGGAGAAACAACCCCACTTTATGGCCAGTAGTGACACACTTATATATTTACAACTATTTGATCAAATCACCAGGTAAGATCATAATTTACAATAACAAAGACTCAAAACCAGGCCTTTCATAACTTAGTTAGCTTCAACTTCTACTGTTTGTCTGGCTAAATTAGCAAAGTGCTTGCTGTACTTAGGCACACTGAGTGTCAGGTTCTCACAGTTTTCCAAAAGGAAATTTGGTTTTCAGCCATGCTTTAAACACTAAGGTCACAGGAGTACACAGATGATAATGAATAACCACAATCTACCTAGATTAAAATACTTAAACCAATATGTAATAAAAAACTAAAGCAGACTTAATCATTGTCTCAAGTCTTCTCTCTTATGTCCCATTGTCTCTCCTCTCCTTCTGTCTTAAAGTTTTTTCATTTGTCTTTTATTCATTCAGGTGGGTGTTCAAACAGCTGTACGACAAGGGTCTGGTTTACCGAGGCGTCAAAGTCATGCCTTTCTCCACTGCCTGCAACACCCCCCTGTCCAACTTTGAGTCCCACCAGAACTACAAGGTTGGCACAAATCATACCCCCCCCCCCCCACACCTCATGTGGTCTAATGCAGCACGAGTAACAGTATTCACTGTTTGGATGAAAGCATTAAATTGACTAAATCTGATTAATTTCTGTCTCCAGGACGTTCAGGACCCTTCGGTGATTGTTAACTTCCCGATCATTGGAAATGAGGATGTGGCTTTGATCGCCTGGACGACCACACCCTGGACTCTACCAAGCAACCTGGCCCTCTGTGTTAACCCAGAGTTCTTGTACGTCAAGGTCAAAGGTGAGAGACAAAGCTTAATAAGTTCTTTGTTGTTTTCTGATGTGTTACTGGGACTTTTTCGGCATCATACACAATTAATCTAACTTTTTTTTTCAGCTGTGAGTAGCTCCTCAATTTCCTTTGTGTGCATATTGACTTATTTGATATTTAATTTATATTTATTTTGCCTCTTTCCATTTCAAATATTGTTATTGAGCCAAAGATGATCACACATTCAGTTCATTGTTGTGTCAATGCTCATTTCCATTTCTATGAAAGTATAATAAAATTTTAATCATGCATATTCACTGATATAAAACAAGAAAAAGAGAATAAATCTAACAAATAAATATTTAAATTAAATAAAAATTGACAAAGATAAAATTTATATGCTTAATTAGAGACATAAAATAAACCTAAATCTAAAAATAGGGACATAATTTAGACAAGGCAGTCCAGGGATATTGATTTCCCACCTTTTTCTCCCCCCCAGTCTTTTTTATCTTCTTAAACCTCTCTTGTTTCCCTTTCCCCTTCTCTTACTCAGTAAAGTCATTAATTAAAATGAAACCATGCATACGTTTAGGCTATAACTCTGCCCTTTAAGATATCTTACCCTTTTCGAAAGTAATGTACTATTTAGATCAGTGGTTCCCAACTGGTGGGTCGCAGGGCCCATTCTGAATGGCCCGCATGTGACTGACAAAGTGACTAACCAACAGCTATTTGACAGAGATGCCAAACTAGCGCAATGACATGACCAAATGCAAGTATGACGCTGAATATATTTAACTGTGGGATCTCAAACTAATGACTAAGGAGAAATCTGGACCCTGTGGCTGAATCAATCGAGAACCACCGGTTTAGATCGCGTAGCCACATTTTGTAGGAAGGAACTATAGTTAATTTCCATCTGGAGTTTTATTTGCTGTGATGAATAAGAGAAATTGTTGTTGGGCTGTGGTGAGTCTTTTTGATACTTTAGATTCATCAAGAATAATTAATTAAGGTTCTGGTACTACTGGGGTATTAACAATTTCTGAGATGTTGTTGAAGATATCAAACCACAAACATGCAACCTTGGGCCATAATATAAAGCTATTAATAAGAGTTGCCTCTGAGTAATGACATTTATCACATGTGAATGATACGTTTGAATATATGCTGTGTATTTTTACCTTGGAGTAATGGAGTTTGCAGTTTTTTAAGTTGTATAGGACAGTGTATGGTGTTGTTTAAGCATTTGTGTATGTATTTAAAACATTCTTCCTATATGTCATCTGGTCTTTGAATATGTTTTTTTTTCCCCAGCTGGCTTTAAAACTTTCAGGAGATGAAGAGGTTAGGTTAGGTTAGGTTCCTAACCACTAATTTCCCTGACGTTTCAGCAGAAATGTACACTTAGACTAGTCAACTAGTTTAAATGTAAGTAACACTTAAGAAACACACATTATGAACATGGCACATTCTCCTACAGAACAAGACAGCAACTCACTAAATAAAAGTTAACAAATAATATTTATTCACTGAGTATTTAAGGCACAGACTCTTCACCGTGTGGCTTCATCCATTGTGTCTGACAGCATACTTGTGTGTTGGTGCGTGTGAAAGGGGCAGTATTGTTGAGTCAGTGTAGCATGCTGATTCAAACACCTGTTTTCCTCTGGGTATCTTAGTAATAAGTCCAACCAAATAGTAATTCTTGTCCTGACTAGTGAGGGTAGCAACATTTAATTGACAAGCCAACTAATCACGCACATCCCTACTAGGGTGTTATATAGGTAGCAGATAATATTGTCTTATCATGGTGACATTTTAATATTCTGTCACTTTTCTAGTGTGAACATACTACATACTCATAACCTGTTTAGGTCAGGTGTGTAATATGAACTTTGGTCCCAGCTTAGGTTCTTGAAAATCAAGGTCTGGTCACCAGTGCCGACATAAAGAACCCTTGATGCGCTGATTGGGACTGAATGCTTCTCTGCAGGGCTTGTTGGTCTAAAATGTTTTGTCCAAATATAATCTGCTCCCAGTGTTCTCCATGTGGTCAGGATACTTTCATATTATTGTCAAGAAACACCATTATTTTGTTGCTGTCGTCTGTGCTTTCTTCGAGTTATTGTCGAGGGAGAAAAGGAAATATCTGCCCACAAACATGTTTGTGTTGTGGATTACTTGAATTTCCAGGATTGATAGTTTTGTTGAACGATGCTGCTTAAACGTTGTTGCCTGAGGCCAAAGTTTTCTGACTATAAAATCTTGTTTCCCTTGTGGGTTGAATGTTCTGGACCACAGTATCAGCTGATGGGTGTTTTTATTCGGAAAGAACAAACAAAAACAAATTAACAGAGGAGGAGTGCTGCCTTGGCAAATATGCACCCAGAGGAAGGGATTTCTGAACCATAATGTGTTGGTGGAGTTTTCAGCCTTTGGCTAAGTGTTAGCTGATGAAATAAGACTGTTTTTTTGTTGTATGACAGGAGACTCTCTCTGACTGCAACTTAGTTTTTATCTACAACTAAGCAGACGCTTCACATTCATGAGCAGTAATGTGATGCTGAGGCATAACTAGTGTTCATGATGGCTCATTAAAAACATTATCTGTCCTCCAAGTGCATGTAGACCCACCCACATAAAATGTCCCTGTCAGAGTTAAACAAAAGACAATTAAATATAGTTGTGTATTAATTTTGCTAATGGCCTCTACATTCAGGTTGCACTAAGAAGTGTTGGTGCAGTTTTGAGTATTGACTTCTTAACGGTGCAAAATGCATGTGTTTAGAAAGGCACAATCTGTGATCCAAATGTAATCTGAAACCTCCCTCTCTCTCTCTCTTAAATTGACACTAGACAACAACCATATTTAATGATAAAGCCAATTAAAGTAAGAACACAAAACAAACAAAAAAAACTGAAGTATAAGATTTTAATTTAAAAATGTATTTATTATTTTGTTTTGTTTTTTTCTCTGTAATTTTAAGAACATTAAGAAGGTGCTTTTTGTCAAGTATTTGTGCTTGAGCCATATGTGTCCTCAGGGTCCGAGAAGGTTCACATGTCGCAAGCATGTCAGAGACATATTTGGGTGCTGAGCCAATACACACACACACAGGGACTCACATGCACTAACATGCTCGCGCAGCTGGGCTGTCTACCCCAGCAAAGAACAGATTACAGTTCATAGAGAGGGAGTGTGACTTCAGTGTCTGCTCACGATGCCATTACTCCACTATATCATTGCACAACAAATACATTTTTATAGCAGCAACTATTGTCGTACAGAGCTCCTTTAATGAGAAAATGGCCCACAGAGAAGATACCCACCAGTTCAAGCCCAATATGTCTTTGCTTATTGCATATATATCTATCAACTCCATATTTATTTTATAATAGAAAACCGTGATTTTTGGAAATACCTTTTATTATTATTTTTTCACAGCAGGCATTTTGACTTTTCATAGTTTAAAAAAAATAATACAGGTAATAATACAGGTGTTAATATTGATGATGACTACTATATGTATTTAAGCGTCCCTGTAAGTGATGACAGTGAGTCAGCATGCACAACACCAGTACCCTGAAACTGAAGCAGCTAAATGGTATTTAACCATCATGAATATCATTATTTGCACCTGTGCTTTTCCTTCAGTGAAAAGCCAAAATGTCCTTTGTGGAAAAAAGGCCTATCACTGTAACATAAACCAACAGTTTTGTTCATGTGTAAATCATTACATTTGTGTGTGGTTCAGACCTGAGGAACGTGGATGAACCTGAAATCAGGTCATTTAAAAAAGTGTTGTCCTTGTTCAAATATAAAAAGAGAATACTCCAGGGAGGTGGCTAGTGTTTTTCTGTTACCCTCCTGCTGTAGTTTTTGGTTCCCTGTGAGAGAAACTGGTGGGTTTTTAAAAGGATGACCTAGATTCATACTAGTTTGTCATAGCCTCTTTGATCCTGCAGGGGGCACTGTTGAAGCACAGTCTGTCATGCTCACTGCACTGCTTGTGCTGTGCTGCATGGGAGACCGCCTTGGAATACCAATGAATGCTTTTTTTTTTTTTTTTTTTTTTGTATCAGCTCAGTCTCTCTTTTTATCTCCCGTCCTCCCTCTCTCTCGCTCCATCTTCATCCAAATTTTTTCCCCTTCATTTTCTTATCGCTCCCTTTGCCTCCACATGCACCTGTTTTTGTCCTTCGTTGTTCTTATTCTCTGTCTCTTTCTGTGTCTGTCTCTTCCCCTCGCTGCCTTTGTTGCTGTTTGAGTTGAGAGCTGTCAGCAGCGGCAGGTCTGAGCTGTGCAGTCATTTGTCACACCACTGAGGAGAAGAAACATCTTTTATTGATGCTGCCCCCTTCTCTCTCTTTGTGTGTCTCACTGTCACAGGCCGTTTTTGGGTTTTTGCCCTCTTCACAACTGTTGTCCCTGATGCTTTCAACCTCTCCTCTCTTATTTGTCCTAAATTCCCATTTGGCCAGTTTTCCAGGAGGGTGCAGTTTCCCAAAATGTCAGGCAGTCATCCCACATGAGGTGGCAACGTTTCAATAAGCCCAGTTGGTTGTAGCCACATGATGGGGTTCTTACCTGACCTTGACGTTATTGCTCACTGTGTTATTATGAAGCAGGAGTTGACATTGAGGCTTTGCAGATGTGCACGTGTGACACCTAGTAGATACCTGGATTTGAACCATGTCTAATGAGTCACTGTTTATCATACATACAATTCAGTTCTGTAAACGTAAATCATTCTGCAGGGGCTATTTAGATGGCTGACTTTTAAAAAAAAGGACCAGAGTGCACCTCACAAAAAAAAAAAAAAAAGATATCATTTTTCATCGTATCGATCAGTATCTTTATCCCCACCTCATCACAGTCACTGTGAGGTTTGAAAGCTGTACTGAAAGATAAAAAGGGAAAATATAAAAACACCCGCTGAGATTTTTGTGTTAATTTCTTGACCTTCTTCAAAACATTTTTGTTTTGTTTGTCTTCAGTTGTCACATGATGAAAACCTTTACTTTGTTAGACTACATGATGAATGTTGCAGATGGATAATGCTCTCTGTTGTTGTTGCCTTTCTGTTTATTGCCATAGATACAGACACAGAAGTTCCAGTATACCTCTTCGGTTCAGTTAATCAGTCAGACTTTATTTATATCATAGCACCTTTCAAACAAATCAGTGCTCTTCAAAGTGCTTTACAAGCAACTGATGAAACTTGGGATGTTGATAAAATACAATAAAATAAATCATAATGATCAACAATAGAAGGGTCAAGATAAAATAATTAATAATAATGATGATAATAGAATAAGTATAAATGATACAAACCTACAAAATTATAAAATGACTGACAAAATTGTAAGGGTGGGGGAAAAATCTACAGCAAAGAATCGCAATATTTTTGTGTGGCAATATCGTAACATCACACAGTGCTGCATATCACAACACATTTAAAACCGCAGTAGTATTCTATCGTGACTGAAGAATCGTGATCAAGTGGTATCATGGATCCTCTGGTGATTCCCACCCCTACTAAATAAATGGGTTTTTAGTTTGTTTCAAAATAATGATATTTTATGCTCCTCTGATCCTTTGGAAAACTGTTCCAATGACAGCACTTCTGTGTATACACTGGGTCTATGTCTTTGTTATGTCTTACACCTAACCACACTGTCTGTGGAGCGGTGTGTATGTGTCCCAAAAGCTCTGGGGATTTTTTTTATGGCCGCCATGTTAACAGGTCAGAGCAGCCACGCTACTCGTGTAAGCAGCTCTGCTCATGCGTAGCTTGGCTGCTGCTTAGCTGAGGAGTCTTGCCTATTTTTTCCATGTGACACGTGCGATTTTTAGCAAAAATAGGCAGTGAAAATGGTCTTTTAGTAATCATATTGACATCATACCAGCTTTCTGTACAGTTTCGATGTCTATACCTGTCACAGACATGAAAGAAAATCTAAATATTTATTTGTAACTCATCACTTCCTGTTTCTGTTTCAAAATAAAAGCCATCTGACTTTGGTGTCTGTCGACAGAGGCTTTTAATTCTGAAATATTTGCAGGACTGTGTTGTTGTCAATGCAGTGGCTCACATGGCTCCATATCAAGGGAATATTGGCTTTTAAATGTTGAAATACAGTACTCATAGCAGCGCTGTGTGTGCGAACACAGCATGCATGCGAGCCGCAGCAGCTAAGCGAGGTAGCCGTCATGTGCTGCTTATGCAGGCAGTGTGGCTCAGGCGTTATGTTGTGGTTTTAGTCTGTTTTCCCTTTTTTATGCTTTTTGCAACAACTAATTTACCACCAGGCAGTAAAAACAAACAAACATTCAAGAAGTGGAATAAAAATCAAATGCATTACATGGAAATGACAAATAAAATAAATGTAATAAAAAAATTTAAGGTTAGTTCAGTCCAGTTTTAGTAATTTCTACGATTTTCCTCATCTTAACAGTTCTTTTGCAGATTTTAAATTCACACACCTCAATCAGAGATGTGCCATACATTAATAGTGGGTGTGCTGTGTTCTTCATTTCATATCTGCACTCTTTAATTTATCTTCATGTATTGTTCTCACCATTTGTGTCCTGAAATGAGACGTGTTCTTGTTTAAAGTCTGCCTCCATGTTACAGCAGCACAGATTTTAATGGAAGGCATCTTGGGTTAATGAGAAGTCTGGATACATTCAGTACATACACAGACATGTCAGCAAAGTCTAAAAACTCAACTAATGCATTCACATGTGTTTGTCTGTTCATCTGTCAGATAACACCACAGGGAAGGTCTACATCATGATGGAGGCCAGGCTGGGAGCTCTGTTTAAGTCCGAGAGCGAGTACACTCTCCTGGACAAGTAAGTACACAAGATCCTTCAGCCACCTAACAAACACACTGAGTGTAAGTGACTAACATCTGAAAGACACAGTGATATGAAAAATACATTTTTCAACTTTTAATCTTTTGCCCCTGTGGTAACTGTTCATTTTTCTCTTGTTAGATTATAAATATATGTCAAGAATAAGAGTGTTTTTAAAACCAAATCCCTCTTTTTGATGATTCATCATGAACTCGGGGGCGGTTACATAGATGCATCCAATCATCAAACCCCCGCCCATCGTATAAAACTGCACTTGACCGTTAGCTAGTGGGAAGCAAGCAGAGAAAAATCATAGCAGGTGGTGTGTGTTTGGGTCAGTTAGCAAAAACTTAATGTGCTTGAGGTTTAATTTATTCATTTAACCCCTTGATCCCCAGTCTGTAGGTGCCAAAGTACAACAGTCCTTTGCTGATCTAGTGGAGAAATAGTTTCCCAGAATGGCACAATAAATATTGAACAGCACAGTCCAGTCCTATTTCACTACTGTCAACTAAAGAAAGCTGTTCAGACATTGCTCATTTTTTAAATCTAATGGGACTCTCTACACTAAAATGAGAGCTCTGATTTTCTAAGAAATAGAACACTCTATTTCTATATGGTCAAGTTTTACTTGCTCTGCCGCTGTGCTTGTGCTCTGCCGCAGTGAGAGTGTGGTGCTCTGAATAATTGAACAGTATATATTTTCCAACAGCGCAAGTTCTGGCCGATATCAATGTTTTTATATTGTTGTGTATTTTGTTTTTGTTGTTATTTATTTCCCCTTTTGTGCCAGGGAAACACACTACACTATAAAATATAGCTAAACTGTTTTAAAGTAATTAGCCCTTCATTTCACGAAACAACCTTTCACACAAAAAACATATTTTTTACAAATGTAACTGCTTCAAATGTCTTTTCACTATATTTAATGTATCCTAATTCCTCCTCTAATATCAATTTTATATCACCGTGAAAACATCAACAAATTTCTCCTTCAAACAGCTGTATTTATTCCAGTTTTTTGCTAAAAACTGTATTTTACAAGATTACACTGAACACATCATGAGAATTTTATAATTTACCTCCACCTTACTGAATAGAGTTTGAACGCATGATAATGTAACCCAGTGCAATGTCCGTGAGATGTTAGTTGTGGCCAGCGGCTGCTAACAGCTAACGCTAACTAGCTCTCCTCCTTCTGAAGTCAACACGGATTCATTGTTCACATTGTTTTCTCTTGAGTTATAACTTGTCTTTTAGAGTTGAAGAAACAAGGATAAAGTTACTGACAGGAGAATTAGCAGATGTGCATTTTACAAGCTGTGTGTTGTTTACAACGTAGCATTGTCAGGAAAACAATAGAGTGCATCCTCTGTCACAACAATAGTGAATTTACTGCATCCCAGGGAGGATCTCTGTTCATCCCAAACATGTTTTCTATTGTCACCGGGACACCGGCAGCTACATAGCCCTCTCGTCACACCACAGTGAGATCACTGAGCCCATTTGTCAAACAGTCATTGTATTCTTCTTGCACCTGCTCATTAATTTAGGTTTGTGGCTGCTAGCCTTGACCCCTGCTTTTCAGCCTGCGCAAAATGTGTCACAACAGAAAAACATTGACCACTGCCATTGGTTAATTTCATCTTATTTGATTATTTGATGATAGGCACAGTCAGCAAGGCGAATATCAGCTGATAAGTCAGTGCTTCCGTAAAATTAAGGAACAGTCCAGTTTGTGAAGCTCCGAGTAACTATTTATGAACACACCTGATGTGAATGAAAGAAAGAGAGGAAGATAGAGAAGCTCCATAAATGGAAAATTAATTTGGCCACCACAAATGAATGAATGAATGAATGAATGTTTTGAAAAACCCTGCATCAGGTGTTGCATCAGTTTTCACTCCCACACTACCCCTCTACTTATAAATGAGCTGAAATAAAAGTTAAGGTTGCAGTAAATGTAGTTCATAAAGGTGACAATGGCAAAACATTCAATGTAATGATGATGGATGATGGCTATTATGATGATGGCTGATGAATATAACCTTAATATTCTGCACTTGGAACACTAAAACTTACAAGCTTAATAAGTTGAGAGAACTCAGACCTACAGTAGCTATGGTCCTTCATCAAACGTCAAACTTGTATTTATTTTACTGTGAAAGGTTTCTCTTGAGTTATAACTTGTCTCTCAGAGTTGAAGAAACAAGGATAAAGTTACTGACAGGAGAATTAGCAGATGTGCATTTTACCAGCTGTGTGTTGTTCAATCAGCACACAGAAAAAAAAAGTAATTCCCAATTTTCCAGTTCAGTGGATGATGCAGGAGCAAAGGGGAAGAGCAGAATGTTTTAAGATTACAGAATATACTGAAACCTGATAGAGCAAATTTCCAGGCAGGATTTATCCTCACTATATTGGACAAATTAAGTGCCAATGAAAAAAGACATGTTAAAAAATATCTTAACTGGCAGGAGCCTCGTCTTCCACAGAGACAAAGTCTCCACACACAGAGGCAAAAACGTCTTTATTTGCACAATAATTACAAAAACAGTATTATGACTGACTCTGCTGCCAACACAAACTTAAACCTTAAATTGAGATGTCAGAAGATACTGAGGCAGTTTTTGTCCTGAGTCAAAAAGGAATAATATCATATCTCATGTTTTATATTTTGTGTTATATTTAGGATGTTCTGGTTAGCTTTTGGTCACCTAGCATGACAAGGGTGTAGGTTTGGTTTCAAAAGTGTGGGGTTTCTTTAACAGAGAACAGCAAAAAACTTTGCATTTTACATACTTACATTACCACCAGAACAACACATTATAGTGGCAGTAATTTATTTTGGTCCTTATCAACAATTTTCCAATTATATCCATTTTTTCCAACAATTTTGTGACAAGAAAACCCATTAAAAGGAATAAATAACAATGAGGCATTCAATTAAAGGCAAAAACAAATTACAAGAACATGGTTATGATATTGGTAATCATTCTCTCAAAAAAAAATAGTCTAAAAGAATTTAGTAATGGTGTATTATTTGCTGAATAAACACATGAACCCTCCTTGAGGTCACATTTGTTTTTATTGAAAGGGACTGAAAGTTGCATCGATTAATCAGCTAATTGATTATTTGATGGTAAAAAATTATAATTGCACAGTATTTTTATAATCAGTTAATTGTGTAAGTCATTTTTGAAGAAAAAAATGCCCCCTAAAAAGATATTTTCAGGTTCTAAAATGTGAGGATTTGCTGCATTCCTTGGTCTTACGTTATAGTAAATTTTGTATTTTTTGGTTCTGAAATGTTGTTTGGACAGAACAAGACATTTGATGAAGTCATGTATGCGCTATGACAGTGGTTCTCAAATGGTGTGCTCTGAAGCAAACCCAGATGTGCCATCGGATTTTGTGATAACCACACATAATTATTACAATATTCAACTGGGCCCACACAAAAAGTTATGAATTAATTTTTAATTGACTGTATTGGTATGTTGTGCACACCCATTTCCTAATAAAGAGGCAAACTCTACCTAAAAAATGTAATTATTTTAATTGAAAAAGCCTTCAAAGGGAACCTATTTGACACTGTTCGTGTGTGGGAATTAAAAGTGTCTGACACATCACATCTGGTTTAGATGGATGTGTTATTGGTGCCTTGATGTAATTTTAAAAAGTTTAAAATGAATTCTTGAATCATTTTGTTAAATATTTCATGAGTAATAGTTGGTTGTCAATTGTTATTTGATATTAGTAAATAAAAACAAACATTTATATCGTGATAAGGGTGATAACAAACGTTATAGAAGTGATTGCACACAGATATAAATACAGATGTGCCTTGATATTTTGGCTTGCCATTTGGTGTCCCAGGCACAAAACATTTGAAAACCACTGCGCTATGATATTGTCACAGGCTTTTCTCACTGTTTTCTAACATTTTTAAACCGACCAGTTAATCAAGAAAAAAATCAGCAGATTAACATCCATGATTCATCACCATTAGTTGCAGCCCCAGTAGAGATGTCAGACTTTATGATGGATAAATATTGTCTGTGTACAAAAGAGAACATTTCATGTAATACATCATACTGAACTCTAGCATCTTTTTAAGAGAGTAGTACCAGTAGCTGGATAGTCAGAGGATACTGTTAAGAGGAACTGTGAGTAAATCAAATAAGGGTGAATTACAGATAATAAAACTTTAAATGTGTGTTGTTTTGTTTTTAGATTTCCTGGCAAGACGCTGAACGGGAAAAAATACAAGCCCCTTTTCCCGTACTTTGCCAAGGTTAGTAGTTTGTAATGTTGTTCCTTTACGTTCTACGGGTTTATGTATTGTTTGTCACAAAATGGAGACAGACCTATGTCTCACTTTAATTACCTGTCGGACCACAAATTGGCATCTCAGTTTACGTTCTCTAATCTGTCTTCTAATCTCTCTATATCTATCACTATCTGTGGCTCTGTTTCTTTTGCCTCCTCACCACTCGCCCTCCTTCATCTAATTGTGCTTCATCCTTGTTTCACTTCAGTGTGGGGAGAAAGGAGCGTTCCAGGTGGTGATGGATAACTACGTCAAGGAGGAAGAGGGTACAGGAGTGGTCCACCAGGCACCGTACTTTGGAGCTGTGAGTGTGGTCTTTCAGTATTTTCCTGCTTTGTGCATTTTTTTAATCAAGAGATTTATCTTTTGGTTCATAAAATGTCAGAAAAATAAAACTGCCCCTCAAAATGTTCTTTTTGACCAAAGAAACCCAAAGAGAGTCAAGCTAGCAAGAATTATTTGAAACAGAAAACAGTAAATTGTTTAGCATTTTGACTTCATGAATTACTCTTATGTTAATGCTACATTAACAGAGGTTGATTACACAGTTAACAACAAGCTTTCAAAGCACATAGTGATAAAAGCACAACACTCACCAGGAACATCCAGTGTCCGGCCAGGCTGCTCCCACAAATTGTTTTTTCTGTCTTTATTGAGATATTTTCTGACTTACATGTCATACAGTAGCTAAAGCAGCAGCAGCGACGTCACTAGCGTCCTTCAGAAAGTTCACAGATTTGCAACCGAAAGCTGCACGTAAAAGCTGAAAAGTGGTCTGAAAAAAGGGTGTGGCGCCTTTTCTCTAGGTGTCCACGTGTAGTCGCATTGTTGGCATCAATTGAATAAAGACACAGGCAAAAAATGCTATGTGGACACAAGCCCTTATTAGTAATTGCAAGGGTCTATTGACTAATGTTTCAGCACCAATACAATGAAATGCCATTAAAATCAGTATTAAATACATAAATATGCCTATAAAATAAATAAATATAACTCCTAAATAAATCTGTTGCCTTTGTTTGAATCCGTGTGATAACCATGCTCCATTCATTGAATCTAATAGATGGAAATTAAAAGACCCAGGAAATAAATGTGGCGTTAGGAAAAAAAAATTACATAAAAGACCCATGAAATAAATAAAAATAGTCCATTGAAAAGCGTAATTTTTGCAAATAAAAACCTGTAGATTTATTTATTGAACTATATTGACTCCTTCAGGGTTTTTTTTCCTGCATGGAAAATTCAAAGGCAAATTTTGTTCCGCCTGCAGCTCTCGACAAAACTCTTGACAGTTGTATCAGTGGAAAATACTTTTCTCACAAGCATTGCACTTGGTGGATTTCTGGTGTTTGTTACTGCAGTTGTGGTATTATGCAGATGTGGTGGCACTGTATTGTAATCAGCACAGTGCACCGGGAAAGGCGCTGCCAAAACTGCCATAGAAGAGCGCTGTTTTTGGCTGGACCGCAATAAAGCGGGTAACGTTACCAGCCTTATAATCGTGATAGGAAGCTGATAAGGTCATCATTAACCACCTGCTGTTTGATGTTTTAATATAGTTTTATATCACTAGCTGGCACTTATAAACATGGTTGCAAACCGCAGTCGACATTTGTGAATAGAATAGAATAGAAAGAACTTTACTTATCCCCGAGGGGAAATTCAGCTGTCCAGCAGCTCATAAAAGACAAAAAACTAAATTAAAAAATGAATGCAGCTCTGTGCAGTTTGGTAAAACTGGAAAGATATTCCCAGCTTTGAACTTCTGGGATCAGTAACTCATAAGCAAAACGTTGCCTTGTTCTAATCATAGTAAAGTAGACAACGAGTTACAACCTAATTTTCATCAAAATGAGATGTCCTCCGAGCTGGACAGACCTCAATGTGCAGCTGGCTGTGAGACAAGTACGAAGGGACTGTCTACAGAGTGCAAAACCGAAAAGAGAGCCAACTACAAAAATATTTAATAATTTCACTTTTATACAGTGTAATATCCCCAAATCACTCACACACTGTAGTTTACTGTAAGAACAAAAGTGTATGATATCATGATATGAAAACTGCTAACAGACGTTGGGAATTCGCACCTACTAACAAGTGTTTTCAAATATTGTGATAAGTGTCCAGACCAGTCAGATCCTACTGAATAATGGATGTTCTTTGTCAGTTTATCAGTGTCTTAGGCATAAGCCTGGTAGTCGAGACTCTAAATCAAGACCTCCACCAACAAAGGCTTCTAAGGATTAAGACAAGAGACACCAGAGTGCAAGATATACATCAAGCAGTGTGCTGTGGTGGCTGAGTGTACTGTGTGCAGCCGTTGATCCCTCTCCCTTCTGTCACTGTCACGGGGCTCAAACCTGCTTCCTGTCAGGATCACCCTCCTCCTTTTTAATTATAATGTACTTCACTTCCTCAAGTTATTTGGAATGAAGTTGAGAAATGTACTTTTGAAACGTTGCTTCGAGTAAGCTTGTTTATCCAGTCCTGCAGATGCTCATATGGGGCACACTCTGGAGAAAAACAAGGTCACCTCTTGTCAAGTGTTAGGCTGTGGATGGCTTTGCTGCTGTCCTATGTTTCAAAGTTAGTCTTTCATGTCTGTCTAGAAGCATTGCCTTTACCAATATAATTCAAATATGTTCTATTTCTGCATTTGCTCGTTTTCTGAAATTGCAGAGGGGTTTTTTGTTGTTGTAGTTTTTAAAGTAGTCAACATGTTTTCCCAATTTTCTGCTGCTTTACTGCTGTGAGTGCCTTTAGCTATGGCAGGTGTGGTTCCTGTAGACTGAGTTAACACATGTGGGCTTACAGTATATCACAAAGGAAAGGCAAAGATTCAAATCATCAGTCGGAGACCTCTCAGGAGGAAAAGAGGCTTTACCCAGTTAGGCTACGGGATAACATTATCCTCTGCTTTCTGCTTGAAAGTGTTGACTTTACAGCTCACAGCAACTTAATATGATAAAATCCTGTCTTTTGTTTGATACCTAGTGCTGACAAAAAATGTTGTTTCACGTTTCTGATTCGTTGTTTGTGTCGTTAGCGTGCTAGCTCAGATGGCTAACTTGGCTTGTTTACTCTATGTAGTTGTCACCCTAAACTTCCAGCAAGACCCTGTTCAAGAATCTGGCATTTCAACTCTGAACTGACAAAGTTCTGAGTTGGATACAGCTCCAATATCACATTTATATATCATGTTACAAGAGGACTGAACTTCACTCTAAACAAGATTTGTTCATGACGCTAACATTCATTAATTCATTTTTCGGAACCGCTGATCATGTTAGGGGTCGCGGGGGGGTAGGACTGGAGCCTATCCAGAGAGGCAGGGTACACCCTGGACAGGTCGCCAGACTATCACAGGGCTGACACATAGAGACAGACAACCATTCACGCTCACATTCACACCTACGGGCAATTTAGAGTCACCAATTAACCTGCATGTCTTTAGATTGTGGGAGGAAGCCATGCATGCATGATGCAAGCAAATTTATTAATCATAAGACATTGTGGTTTATAACTTGAGCTCAAGGCCAATTTGTATCCCAAAACGGAACTATTACCCTGTTGGGAAAATCATTTATTTGAGAGTTTTGTCTTTCAATTCCTGCTATTTTTATTTCTTTGTAATTTTTATGTTGCAAATAAATGTGGAATAATAGGTCTGACCATTTTAAATACTTTGAATCTCTCATAGGCCCCTTGTCTCTTTCTGTACTGGAGGCAATTTCTGAAATATTTGTATTGAATGCTACAGTATCAGTTTATTCCTGCAGTCTAAATTCCCATGGAGCAGTGCTATCAGAGGTATTGGGTCACTGCTAATAGGTTAGATGCCCTTGTCAAGGGCAGATGGATGCCCCTGTGGCTGTAGCCAGCTGTGGATACACATTTTCTGTCTTAGCTTCCTCCTCTGCACTCTGTGCTTATTTCAGCTCAGTCCCCATGGGGCTGTTCAGTAAACCCTCGAGATCAACATCCCATGTACATTTTAGTTTTTAATGTGGTTTTTTTTTTTTTTTTGGTAGCAGTTCTGTTATTTGGTGACCAGTCACATTGATTGGTTGGTGGAAACACAAATACATTTCCTCTGAAGATATACAGCAAGAGGAAAAGCGCTGTCAAAATACATTTCTCAAATTTTATGTTGTCATGACTGGATGTGAAATGACCCCTCGAGCCATCCATCTCGGATCTTGACAGGGTGTTTGAATACAAAATACATTTACAGCTGGACAGTACTCAGATCTTTCATGCAGAGCTGCCACATACCAGCAGTGCTTCTTTCAACACTGCAAAAAGTATCCAGCTCAACAAGGAATTTAATATGGAGTCATAACATAGCTTTAAACTAGTGAAACTGGCTGCCAAAGGGGTTAGATAATTATTTTCATATGATTCGGGTTTCCGCACACATCACTGCAGCTTGTATGAGAAAGTTGGTTTGTCGTCTTCATACAGCCGTAGATAGGAACATTTTCTTTATAAGGCCATATTACATGAACTGCCTCTTTATTTATGTTCCCTCCTGACTCCTAAAACTATCAGTAGCTGCACCCTTCGGTCTCTCGGACAACTAATACAGTCATTTCTCAAACCTGCACTGTCTTTGATGAAAGTGCTTTTAAAGTCTCTGCTCTTTCATCTTGGTGTCAGCGACAGAATAACCTAAACTAGATTATACTATAAGCATGGAAGATTTTCAAACAGGATTAACGACTATTTAATGTAAAAGTTCTATGCTGTTTGTTTTAACCTTTTTCTGTTGAGTTTTTAGTTTCTTGTTGTCATATGTGGAACTCATTGTGCCATGACTCCCTTTGAAAGAGATTTTGAATCTAAAAGGGAATCTTCCTGGTAAAATAATAGTTAAATTAAAAAAATATATACAGTTTGATCTGTTTGGAGAATATTATTGAAACAAAGGTTGAAATAAATGGATCAGTGTATCAACATAGTATCACGGTAATATAGCATACAATGCAGGAGCGTTTTTAACCCCTTTGCCAGCAAAAGTAAAAGTTAAAATCAACTGAAGATTCACTGTTGTTTGGCTTTTCACTTTGCTGTATTTGAGTTTTTTCTGCGCTGTGTCTCCTCGATGTGTGCTGCTTATGGTCTGGTTCGAATGCTACCTTTTTACCAAGCCCTGACCTTACCTGTGCACTGTGCCCCAAACACAGACAAAAAGAAGAAAACAAAATACGGGGCAGAGTCTCTACAGAAAAATACATTGCTACACAATTCTAGGGCGTCATAAATGATGACTGAGAGGGATTACTTAAGGGAAATCCTACATAGTATATCTTTTATTACTTGGAAACACATTTTCATCTTGAGGTAAAAATATACAGTACATGCTTTTGTTATTATTAGGGCTGCAACTAATAAATATTTTCATAATTGAATAATCAGACAAGAATTTTCTCAATTAATTGATTCATTGTTAGGCCAATAAAAATCAGAAAAAGTGCCCATCACACTAAGCTGACATATTTAAACCAAAGCTGTTAGGTTTACTATCAAAGAACACTACGGTATTCAGATTTTTGGGAGCACTTTTGCCCAAAAATCACTTTAAATAACTAATAGATTGTCAGAATAATTTCCAGTTAATGTTTTGTCGATCCACCAATCGATTCATTGACTAGTCATTAAAGCTTTAGTTGCAATGTGTATTTATTTAGTTATTTGCTGTGGATTAAATTCAGAATAAATGTAGAATAAGATCATACCAGTACCCTCACTAAACCCTTTAAACTGTGTATTATTCTCTCTGCAGGATGATTACAGGGTGTGCACTGAATACAAGATCATCCAGAGGGACCAGGCTCCTATCTGCCCTGTGGACGCCTCGGGCTGCTTCACTTCAGAGGTCACTGACTTTGCGGGACAGTATGTCAAAGTGAGTGACACATCAGACATTTACATGTAGATTAGGTTAGCACACATTTCAGGGTTTTCCACCCCTGGTAAGAGCCACTGCTATGATACACGGGATAAAACCCTGAACGATATTGATAGCTGGTTTAATTCAGCATTTCATTTGCCGCTCTCTGGGCACCCAGTCTCCTATTCCTCTCCATTTCCTGTGTTTGTATTTGGGGAATACGTCGTTCCATAATCATTTTTTCCTCTTTCATTCCAAACAGTGGTTCTGATATGTGCCCTTTCATTTTAGTCATAGGTTTAATGCTTTTAATAATTATGTTTGGTGGTAACTGAGATGAAAATATGAAATATTCATCATGTTTTCCAGATGTAATTTTAAATTATTCTTTAGGCGCATGACTTGTTCACTGATGTGGAGAAAGTTGAGAGAATCAGCGTCAGAGCAGTTTCACAGAGTTGTGTAGCAAAACCTGCTGCCAAAGCACACGGTCACTGTTTACCAGTGCACTGGGTGCCCTCCCTGTCACACCCAACTTCATTACCATCCTAAGTGGATAGTGAGTGAAAAATAGCAGTCATACATGATCTGATCACTATTTCACATCCTGGTGCAGAGGCCAGGGAGTGGACGCGACCTGCCTGGCCAGTAACAATACAGCGTTAGCTAATAAAGAGCATGCAGCCACAGCTCTCTGAGAGTCAGTCATAATCCACTTTTGAAATATGTTAAAACCAAGCGTGAGTTTCATGGCTGTCTGAGACATTCTTTATTGCCGCATAAAAACTCAGGGGTGATCTGAGGGAGCGTCAGTCGCGACGTGGGCAACACGAAGAGAAGCCGAGAGAGCAGCTGTTCCTCTGTACACTGAAAATAAACCCTGTATTTTACACAACATGAGGGCTGCATCTTACACCCAGAAGAGCCTGCAAGTTAGCGGCTCCAGCGGCAGAGTAAGGGTTCAGAGCCCGTCGCCTTCCCGGTGCCGTGGATCCTCATATGACAGCCGTGGACGCGCCGGTTATCGCAGCACTGCTGTGGAGTTGGGCACGGAGATACACCAGCAGCATGCCAACGAGAAAGAGGAGATGCAGGAACTCAATGTCAAGTTTGCAGGTTACATCGAGAAGGTCCAGGCACTAGAGCAGAGAAATGCTGCTCTTCAAGCTGAACTGGCTGCACTGCAGGGCCGCTACAAGGGAGGCCCCGCAGGCATCGGAGAAGAATATGAGCTCAAATTTAAAGAGGTGCGGGCGCTGATTGAGGCCCTGACTAACGAGAAGGGAGCAGCTGATATCGAGCGAGGCTACATTGAAGAAGAGGTTGAAGTGTGGAGACTAAAGCTGGAGGAGGAGCTGGCGCTCAAAGAAGAGGCAGAGATGATCCTGAGTGAGTTTCGCCAGGATGTTGACAATGCCACGCTGCAGAAGGCTGAGCTGGAGAAGCGTATAGAGCAACTGGTGGCCGAGATAGAGTTCCTCAAGAAGCTGCATGATGAAGAGGTGGCCGACCTCATGAAGCAGATTGAGGACTCAAAGATTTCTGCAGAGCTGGATGGCGATCGGCCCGACCTTGCTGCTTATCTGCGCAACATGCGTGCAGAGATAGAATCTGTCGCTGCCCGCAACGTCAAGGAAGCTGAGAAGTGGTACAAGAGCAAATTTGACACCCTCAAAGAGCATGCTGGCAAACACGAGGAGCAAATGAAGACCATGAAAGACGAGATCACGACCTTCCACAACCAAGTTACAGAGCTGCAGAACCAGATCGACGGGATGAGGGCTCGCAACGCATCCCTGGAGCAGCAGCTGGAGGACATGGAGATGTCCCACATGGATAAGGTGGGGAACCTCGAGGGTGTCATCGCTCAGTTGGAGGCCCAGCTCTGCGAAACCAAACTAGAGATGACCAAGTATCTCCAAGACTACCAGGAACTGCTGCACATTAAGCTCAAGCTGGATGCGGAGATCGCCACCTACAGGAAGCTGCTGGAAGGGGAGGAGAGTAGGCTTGGAATTGCCAAAGATGCCTAAATATCTGGGATGAGCAGAGCTGCAAGTCCAAAGCAGCCACAGAGAAGACCAGCAGAGAGATCAGCTCATTATACTTAAAAAGATTATTCCCTATCCTACCCATTCTTCCCCTATTTTACCCTCCCCACTCCACGGACTGGTTTTGAAATGTTTCAATAACAATGCTGATTTAAGATCTGACTTTCAGTTCGGATGCCAAAATAGTTTTTGGTTCATTTAACAAATTAGGACAATGATATCAAATATAAAATGTTGTCTTAACATGTTGCTTTGACGAGTTTGAGTAAACTGAGGGAAATACATGTCTACTCTAGTGAGGTGCTGGCTTGTAGGCGTACATCCACAAAAAAGACTGTCGAGCTTTCCCAAAATTTCGATTCAAACCAGGTAATATCTGTGCAACGAAAAATGAGTAAACAACATTACGAATCTGACCAAACATTTGATGCTATCTGTCTGTATTCGACAGTTATGGACACATTGTTTTGATACCCAGTAGTCCTGAGATTTGATACCCAGCCCTTCTTCCCATTATTCTTATGTCTTTGCTTACAATGTCTTCTTGACTCCCAGTTCCTCCCAGTCCTTCATACTTTAAATTTTACTTCATGTACCAAAAACAAGCCTCCCGTCCTTCCTTTTTCCTAACCAGCTCTACCCTGTCGCCTCCAGTCCCCCCCCTGGTTCCTGTTGTATGGCCCTCAGGTCTCCTTAGTTTTACCATTTTCCATTATGACTTGTCCTGCAACACCCTTGCAACACTTTGCCAAATCAACCCCACTGTTATACCTCTCTGGCCATTTCTGTAATTTCCCTTTGCTACATCTGCTGCTTCTCTGGACCCAACTGTAGGATCCATCCTCCTTTACAAAAAATACTTGTGTCCTGCTGTGATGTGCCACATCTCAGCCCAAACAAAGCAGATATCATTAGTATTTATGACTGATGTTTAAAGTACCCCCTGATATTTCAAATGTTTTGACACGACACAACTATTGACCATTTACACTAATGTTGACCAACTGTTCCTTAATAAAGATTGAAGTGAGTGCATACAAAATAATGCATCAATCTTTCTTCCTTTCTCTTGTGAGTTTCCTGTTGTACTCTTAAATAATGTGCCTTGTCTTACTGGTATACTTGTTCTCTCTTTTTAATAACTTTATTTCTCCATCTGCTCTCATTCTGTCTCTTTACCTTCTCCTTTCCTTAATTTAACCTACAAAACAGGAAATGTGCTGAAAAGCAGTTCTTACCAAGTCGAGCCCAGTAAATTACAATTAGTTCAGTATTTTGCTTTATCCTGTAAATAAATTCTAAATTCTGAATGTGCCTCTGAGGAATAAAGTGGCTGTGTGAATCCAGCCTGAGGTTGCTGTTTTTCCACAGCAGGCAGTCTGCGTCTGGTAGTCTCGCCAGGGTGGTTCAAAATATAACACAAGAGGAAAATGTTTTGGAAGCAGAAACTCTGCTGATTAATTATGCGTTGTCACAAAGAGATTCTAAAGGTATCACAAGTGAGTGTGAGTAATCTAGTAAACATATCGAGTAACCCTTGTTTATACTCAATCGGCCAGATGGTGAATTTCTCTCAATTGGTTTCAGGCAAAGTTCCAATAAATCTCCACATCACAGGTGTTCTTTCATGTTTTAATGAGCCCGGGTCAGGGCATAACAAAATTTACTCCTGGCTGAGAAAGTTTAAAACCCCCCACTCTACAAAGAGGTCACGACCAGCAGTCTGCCAAACACCTTGCTGAAAAGTCATATTTATGAGCTTCCTGTGAATTGCACCGCGAGCTTGGTTAGAGGGAGATGAAATAGTGCGTGATAAGGCACAGGGCTGATTGCATATTAGATTGTTTGCCATAAACATTGAGCTGGGACAGTTTCTCCCCACGTGTTTGGTGGTATTTATCATACCTGAATGAGCAGAGCGGGATCTTGGCTGCGTGACCTTGTTTTTTTTCTTAAAGGGAAGCATTAAACCATGATGCATTCAATGATCCAGAGCTTTTCTACCTGAAGGAGAAAATGTAATATTAAAAAAATGTTGACCTTGTGATAAAGGAAGGATAGGACAAATGTGTCGTGTTAACTCTGGCCATAGCTGGTGAAACAAACTGCCAGTTACTTTTTACCTTTCTAAAATACAAGAAATAAATCATGTATAAATACAAAAAACGGTCAATATCTTGTTCAGGGTTGCACTTTAAGATTGCAGACAGGAGAACAGCTGGTCTGTACTGAATATAATGATGCATAATAGTTTACCTGTGTAATTCAGAAGATACAATTCAGTATTCATTCATTTTCAGTAACAGCTTATCCCGTTAAGGGTCACAGGTTTGCTGGAGCCTATCCTAGCTAACACTGGTAGAGAGGCGGGGTACACCCTGGACAGGTCACCAGAATATCATCCATAAATTATCATAATCTGCGGTTTTAAATACTGCTGACTGCTGGTTTTGGCAGAACCTACAATAAATATTATGTTAACATTATGTTAAAAAAAAAATGTAACAAGCAGTGAACATAAAGAAAAAAGACGGGCTAAAAAAACTAATTGTTTGCATGAAGAATCTGTTCTCTGCTGGTTCCAGTAAAAAGGGTCCACTTGTGGAAAGGACAGCTTGATAGTGCTTCCATTAATAGAAAGTGAGAAGAAAAATGGTGAGATGCAGAAGAGCCAGAATGCCTAATTTAAAAAAGCTTGGGTTGCAAATGTTCTTTCATTATCTGGTTTTCACTTAGACTTTTATTATCAGCCCTAAATCGCCTCTTTTTTTAATGTTTAAACAAGTTAACAGCAGCTGAAAATCTTGTTTTTGCTGACCTCCTGTTCTAAAACTTCTCAACCTGCAGCAGTGATGTACAGGTGTACTTTGGTGTGTGATTAACTATGACATCACAGTTGGGTGTAGTTACAGGTGCAACACCGCACACTCCTGATGACACCCAAACAGAGGGAAACTTTAACCACAAAGGACACTGAGACGCAGCTTTAGAGCCTGGTCTTATGTTTCTCTTTTAAAGCTGCATGTTGTAAATCATGTCTGTTGTTTTTGTTTTACTTTTAAAGGATGCTGACAAGAACATCATCAAGTGGCTGAAGGAGAAGGGTCGCCTCGTCAATTCCAGCAGTTACAAACATAGTTACCCCTTCTGTTGGAGGTAAGACATGTCGAGAAGTCAAACTGTAAAACTAAAGATACCCATGTGCCATGTTAGAGTGGCTCCTTCCAACTCACTTAAACTCACAGCTTCACCCTGATGGGTGATTTCACAATAGGGCTGTAATCAACCAAAGAAAATCTTGGTACTGAAATTCTACCTAATCTTCAACCAATCGATTTGTTGATGGGGAAAAAATTTCTGCACTTATCTCAAGTTTAACTAAATTGTTCACAGTGCACTGAGTGCACTCTACCTGGTAGGACTGTGTATCTACCGAAGCATTTTTCTGTTTTTCCTGTCACAGGGCTCTATATCAACACTTTGCCAGGGCAAGTTAACTCTGCGTTTGGGCAAGCAAAATACCTCAAGTTAAAGATAAATGTGATCTCCATTGTAATGTTATCTGCAAATAAACTGCACACTGAATGGATGGGAGTGTCCAGCTGAGCTGCATGGGAGAGTCTGTCTTCACACTAAGAGTATAACAGGACTGATGAGAAAAATCTGACATTCATTCATCCTTTTTTATTCATTTTCCGTAACCGCTTATCCTGGTGAGGGCCGCGGGGGGGCTGGAGCCTATCCCAGCTGACATTGGGCAAGAGGTGGGGTACACCTACACCCTGGACAGTTTGCCAGACTATCGCTGCCAGACTATCACAGGGCTGACACATAGAGACAGACAACCATTCATGCTCACATTCACACCTACGGGCAATTTAGAGTCACCAGTTCATCTCCATGTCTTTGGACTGTGGGAGGAAGCCTGAGTACCCGGAGAAAACCCACGCTGACATGGGAAAAACATGCAACCTCCACACAGAAGGGCTCCCCTACTCTGGGTTCAAACCAGGAACCACTGCATCACCGTGCCAAAAAAAAAGATTTGATTTTGTGGGGAGTTTCTACCAGGAAGATATTGTAAACATTGTGATTCAGTCTATATTTGGCCACGTGGACACAAAAAGGCAATTGCACTCAGCCACAAAACTTTATGGGCATATTTGTACTGTAATAATATTAGCACAATATCTTTTGTGACTTGGACGTAGAGACTTAGAGGTAGCAAGTGATGCAAAATTCATGGTGCTGTCAGTGGCTGCAATCCATTTTTTGTGAATGTGCCAGTGAGTCCTCCACTTTGGGCTCCTAAAAAACGGTTATAGACTAAACCCACCTGCTTCAGATCAGGGTTAGTTAAGTTACCTGAGTTAAATATTACATTTGCTTAAGTGTTAGGAGACATAATGTACAGTTCAGTATTCAGTACTGTGAAAAAGTGAAGGTTTGAAGTCTTCTCCCTCAGGAGCACCAGGATGTCAGTAGAGGTTTTGTGGTCTCTGCACAGAATCAGCTCACACAGCCAATGTCAGTGCGGCAACACGCACATACTGTTACTTCTCAACGAACCACATTATCACATCATAACTAATAGGCACATGTAGGTGCACACACACACACACACACACACACACACACACACACACACACATGCACGCACACACAAACTTTATTTTTGAGCTAAATCACTGTCTTGCTCAGAGCAGCTGCAGCCTGACCTGAGCAGGATTAATTAACCCAGTAAATATGCAGAGATGTGCTCTTTAAGCCACAAAGAGACACGGGCTTGTAGAGATGAAACAGTTGTGTGATTAACCACTCAGCACCTGTAAGGTAGAGCTCAGCCATAGCAGAGAGAGATGTGCTTTGGGCAAAAAACTTGAATCCTCAAACCACAAACTGGTGGTGAAGATGAAAAAGTAGAACATTATTAAAACATGTTAGGCAGCAAAGAGTCAAATACGTTCAAAGAATTACGATAGTGGGAATAGAGATTTCGATTTGACATGTATTTTTCACTCACTGCATGTACATTCAGAACACATATTTCAGCTTAACTTGACTTGGCTCATGTTTTTCTCTGCTGTTCTGTGGTTGAGAAAGAACATCAGCATCATCACATCAGCTCTGTGAGGATGTACTTTGGCACAGAAGGGCTTTGAGCTAAATGTTAACATGCTCACAATGACAGTCCTGACATGAAGATTTTAGAAGGTATATTGTTTATACCATGTTACCAACTGCAAGCAACACGAAGCACCAACACATAGATTAGAATTACCTTCAGACATGCAGAGCAGCATTAGAAAGTAAAGATAGATTAAACACAATAGTCATTATGTATGGTCAAATGCACTAACACACAAGCCATGTGACAGAAAGTTAGCTGTGCTGTTAATAAAAAAGGTTTGATGGAATTTCCTCAAATTTAGCACAAATGTCCACCTGGTCAAGTTTATTGTGACCTCACAAAACACGTCTTTGGCCGTAACTCAAGAACTAATTTGCTAATTATTACAAAATCTCACACAAATGTCTGATAGCATAGAATGATGAAGAAATGACATTATATAGCCAAAAGGTCAAAGGTCAGCTTCACTGTGACATCATAATGTTCTGCAAAAACACTTTTCTGGCCATTATGCAACATCATATCTCAAGAACAGATGGGGAGATATTTGATCCATTACTGAATTAGTGACACTAATCTTGAAACTGTGCTGATTGTATAGATCTTCTGTGCTGCCGTGGGGAAGATGTGTGTGAAGCATCCATGTTTTCACGGACATGATTGTAGGGTTGCAGCAGTGTACTGGTTTCAAGGAATGACGATTATCATACCGTAAACATTTGCTTATCTCAGATGTTGAAACAGAGACAGAGAAATTCACCCTTTATTTTAGTTCTTTTCAAAAGGGAGACTTTTTACACATATGATTTGGTGTCAGTAATAAAACATTTGTCCAATCCATAAAAGAAACCCCTTGTGTTTTCATTCCTTTAAGGGTCATTCTAACTGAGAACATTAGTAATAATCTTGTAATACCATGATACCTTGAAACTGCAATATTTTCACAACTTCTCGTACCATGAAAATCTCATACTGTTGCAGCCCTACATGATTGTAAATTGTAACTGCTACTTGATTGGTTCATGGAGGTATACAACTGCGAGGCGGTTATTCTAGCTTTTAAAATAATTTACCTAGTGCCTCTTGCATTGATGTCAGGCAGGTCAGGATAGTAGAACCAACAGCACTAATATTTTGTTTCTGGCTGCAATATTCAGAGCAGAAGATCAGGTGACATAGGAAAGTGCAATGAATGATAATGTAAACTGGCTTAATTATTATTTCCTAACTTTTGAAGTCAAAATGTTGCATGCTCATGTTTTATGTAATGTGCTTATTTACTTTTAGATCTGACACGCCCCTGATCTACAAAGCCGTGCCCAGCTGGTTTGTTCGAGTGGAGCACATGGTGGAGAAACTACTGGCCAACAATGGCCAATGCTACTGGTAAGCTGTGTTCTGCAACAGGTGATAACTAGCTTGCTTCTAAGTGACAGAGTGAATTGACAGCAATGAGCACCAGGTGGTCTAAAATACTTCAAGACAAGACAGACAGCAGTTGCGCTCCCAAAACAATTACAGGCACGATTCTGCAGGACCACATCAAGTTGTTTATTGCAGTCATGGGCCAGTCTTTGGAGGACAGCCATGTATCACTGGGAATGGTGATTTTAAATGTGAAGGTATTGGATTTATGATGAAAGTTGTTACAGGGAATTTTCTCTGTCTATCATTAAGTAGGGTTAAAATCCTCATGAAAGCATAGTATTATGATGCACATGGGACTGATGTTTTATAGAAAACATTAGCGTGATGATGCTAATTTTAAAGGCAGAACGTGGAGCAAAAGTAAGCGTCAGCATGATGGCATTGCTAAGTGGTATTACCCCTGGTGCTCCCAGTGCTCTTTTCTGAGCCACAGTAGCTGCCTCTGGTAATGGGACTGTCAAACTGAGATGAATGACTAGCCGCTAGGAAGGTGAAGACGCACAGACACACATGTACACAGAGACCGGCACAGACGCACACACTACTGTAAAGGCTATATTGCTTGTCTGAGGAGTACAAGTGTTGTACCATGTCTGTATGTATGTTAAAGTCATTCACAGTTTGTTATAGCTTGTGAAATTTTTTTTTAAAGTAGAAGGGGGGCTAATAACGTTTTATTTTCAATATTGATTAATCTGCCATATTTTTTTTCAATTTAGAACTAATCACTCAGTCTATACAATGTCAGAAAATAGCAAGAGCCCATGGTGACATATTTTGTCTGATATAAGCTCCAAAACCCAAATAAATTACATTAACTATCATAGAAAACTTAGGAAACCAGCAAATATTCACATTTGAGAAGCTTGAACCAGTGAATTTGGACATTTTACTTAGAAAAAATGCTTAATTAACAAAATAGATGCAGAGCAGAATGCAAAGAAATTTATAAGGCTGCAACTATAGATTATTTTAGTCATCGACTATTCTACCAGTTAGTCCATCAATAATAGAGTAATCGGATAAGACATACCTTTGCTTTATTGAAGAGCAATGGTAAATATACAAAAGAGAAAATAAGACAGGTCTCTTAAATGAAATTATTGATTTCCTTTTTTAGAAAAATCAACATTTTTATTGCTTAAATTGCATACAGTAATTCGGCTCCATTGCTACTAACAACACGTAATATTTTGCTTTTTGGGGTGTTTGATGCATCACTGTAAGAAAGTAGGTGTGTGTGTGTGTGTGTGTTTGTGTGTGTCATAATAATAACATGAAGTGCTCAGGCTTTGACAAATTGACTGCAGCATTTTATTTTCTGTGGTTATGTCCCTGAGTTAGCTCAGCTTCGCTTAAGAAAATAAACATAGAAAATAATATGCTGCAGTCAATTTGTGAAGTCCTAACCAGTCACCACATTGATTTATGCTCTTAAAAGGGAAACCTCACCAATTTTCAACCAGCTTTGTGTCACTGTAGTTTATTCAGACGAATGTAGTTTGGCATCCTTGCATGCTGCCCTGAGCCTCCTGCTCATGTGCCTGCAGGGGTCCTTGGGTTTGGCATCATCTGGCGGACTTTTGCAGGTGGTGTAGCAGGGAGCTCCAGGTGCTGGCAGCCTGGAGGGAAGCTGAGCATTGTTAATTTGCATTGAACATTATTATCCATGTTGCCATGACACAGAGCTGGTTGAAAATAGGCATAGTTGGCCATAATTAGCGTATATTCTCAACGGCCTGCAAATCTGAGGATTGCAGGACCGCCTTACTCTGCCATACTCTGTCTCTGATTGGCTTACCCTGGCATTCTTATCCAAACCCTAACCAGTCCTACTCCACTAGCCTTAACCTAACCAATCCAACCAGTGAAGGGAGCGAGAACTAGCCATAAGGAGAGTAGGGCAGGTCATTCTTTCACTATCCTAGGATTCGCAGATTTGCTTATCATATTGATTTCTGTTAAATCGTAATGTTACCTGATCACTTTCTGTTGTTGTTTGTTGTTTTCTCTGGCCTGTCTCTTCTCTTTGCCCCCTGCTGTTTTTCTCTCTCTTCCTCCTTTTTTCAATACATGTCATCTAATGAGGTCATCTATTTTAAAGGTGTGTTCTTCATGTCACCAGTCCACAGCGTAAGTGCATTGTGGCACATTAATACCAATCCATGCTGTATTAAGTGACTGAGTTACTCGAGGAATCGTTTCAGTCCTCGAAATTTAAGATATCTGTAGACATGATGAAGCATTTGTATTGACTGTACGTTTAAAGAATCACTGTAAATTCATTATAATTTTTGATGATAAATATAGCAGCTCTGCTTTCCTCCCTGTGTCTGTGTGGCTGCATACTGAGGGTAATGCTCTGAAGCAGCTTTCTAATTAGGCTTATTCTCCAACCTTAATTATTTGATTTCGGTAAAAGAAGGGATTTCTTTCTTTTTGATTAGACTCCACTTCTATACTCGAGTCTGTCTGTCGGTGAGGGTTGCCAGCTCATCAGCATCTTGAAAAAAGTAAAATCTCAGTACCTCCTATATGAAGTTCATGTTAGCTGATGAGAGACTTAAAAGAATCCTTCAGAACGTAAAGTGCTAGTTACGTATTCTCAGAATGATTTGTTCATTTTATATGTCTTACCTCAAATGGTGCAGTGGGCAGACTCAGGCTAAGTATATATTGAGCAAGTTCAGACTGATTTCTCCAGATGTCTGTCTGTCTGAATAAATTAAGGACTGAATTAACGAGCACTCGCAAGGGGGACTGGTCTCTTTTGTAGCTCAAGGTGCAGGACGCTCAGTCACTGGCACCTGATTTCAGAACACAGTTCCTCGACCATAAGTGAGGAGAAAATGTGGCGTTGAGTGACTGGTCTTAGAATGACTCAGGTTGAATTAGGCAGGAATCTGACATGACTTTCTTTTTCTTTTTGTCTGTCTCTTTGATTTAAACCTAACTGTTTGCTCAGCCACATTGATATTCAGAGTAATTTTTGAAACAATGGGTTCTCGCTTTCAGACAGTGGTAGACAAAAGCAGGCTTTTCATTTCTATTCGGCATCTGTCAGTTCTGTCAGGTGAAATAACAATGACAATGACGCTAGCAGATTTCAGTAAGCCAGTTAGCCAGACATGTCAAAGGAACGGTTCGACCCAAAATAAAGAAAACACATTTTTCCTCTTACCTGTAGTGCTGTTTATCAGTCTAGATTGTTTTGTTGTGAGTTGTGGAGTGTTGGAGATAGCTGTAGAGATGTCTGCCTTCTCTCCAGTATAATAGAACTAGATGGCACTGTGCTTGTGGAGCTTAGGGTGCTCTCACACCTGCCCTGTTTGGTTTGGTTCAATCGAACTCAAAGTTGTTTTCTCCCTAAGTGTGGTTTGTTTGGGCAGGTGTGAACACAGCAATCGCACTCAGATGCGCACCAAAACAACAGTTGCAAACAAACTTGGTGTGATTTGTTTGTGGTGAGAACGTGTTCCGACCTCGATCTGAACCAACTGCAGTCACATGACACATTGTTTGGGTTAAACATGAGCATGTTACAGTCCTGGAGGATTATTAATGTGTGCCTCCTCCTGTACTGCCTTAATATGCACATTCAGCACATCCAATGCATCAAAACATTGTTTTCTAGTTGGAGCCGCGCCTCGTTTTCAAACTGTATGCTTTGACTCAAATGAACAATGACAGCAATATAGTCCACGATGAGCAGCGCTAAAATCAACCTGCGTAGTTGTCCCTCCATTGTGACATTAGAAAGTGTCACATTTATCTTGCAAGTGTACTCTTCTTCAACAGTTTGTTCACTTCCTGGATTTTTCCCACATGGAAACTCTGACCAATCAAGAGCAGCTTTCTCGCGCAAGGCGTTTGATCTGGTCCGCTTATAAATGCTGCCGTGAGAACACGAACCAACTCTAGGCTATTATGCAAATTTAAACAAAATTAGTCCCTGATTTGGACCAAAGCAAGACAACTCTAGGTCTGAAAGCACTCTTAAAAGGCCAAAAAGATACACTTGAAAAACTCAACAGTAATTTCTCTCCTCAGAAATCATGACCAGGTTACTCAAGATAATCCATCCATGTTGTCGTGAACAGTTTCACCAATCTACACCTACCAACCGAATCACCGCACAGAAGGAACCGTGCATTTACTGCTAGCTCATCTTGCACCACTGAGTTAGCTAATGTTACAGCTCAGCCAAGGAGGACACGTTTAATGTTTACATTTCGTGCTTTTGTGAACATGAGCCATGCTAGCAGTGGATGCACACTTCCTTCTGTGCAGTGATACAGTTGGCGAGTGTAGTTTAGCAGAAAAAAAAAGTTCCTACATAAAACTGCTCACAACAAGGTGTGTGGATTATCTTTAGAAGGCAGTCATCTCTATGACTGATATCTCCAACACTCAGCAACTCACACCAAAACAATATAGACTACAGGTAAGAGTTAAAGAGCACAAATATGCTGGTTTAAATTCTGTTTGTCTGCTTTAATGTTAACTGCAAATGCTGAAGGGTCACTGTCCCTGCAGCCCCGTGCATACTGCTTCAACATGTGGATAAATCCAAAGCTTAACAGACCAGCTTCGCATAATTTCGGTTACCAAGCCATGATTGGACAGTCACTGTTTAAGAGGAGGAGTTTAGAGAACAGTCAGTTGCCCGATAAGTTGCACGTTGTCCTTCATCGGTATCTCTTTTTTTCTTCCCTCTGTTTTTCTCATCCTCCTTACCTTTTTTTTTTCCATCATGCACACGCTCAATCAGTCCTGACCACAACCTCTGTACCTCCGTCTCTCTCTTGTATCCATCCCTAGGGTTTCTGACTTATAATAGAAGCCTGTACATGTTAAATGGCTCTGTGTGCGTCTCGAGCACAAGACAGCACACTTTAAATTCTACATTTAGCATGAAGCAGGAGTGGGAGGGCGAGGGGTGGAGGAGTGTTTGAGGGGGGCTGGTGAGCAGCAGCAGCAGGAGGAGAAAAAAAAATCATTAAATTGATATATTAGGGGCCTAAATAGAAATGCCTCCTACAAATGGGAATTGATGAACTCGTTGCTTAGCGCGTGGATCCTGACGACGATTTATACCCCCCCTGCTCTGTTCTCCCGAGCAACATGGCCTGGCACAGCCAGAGAGGGGGACAGAAAAAAATGAGAGGAAGAGATTGCGAGATAGTGGATTAAAGCTCGAAATCGGTCGAGGCGAAACAGGAAAAGGGGAGAGCAGAAAAGGGGTGCAGAGGAGGAGGATGCCTTGAAGGGAATGTTAACCTTTGCAGTTGAGCTTCATAAAGAGAGCGGAGCAGTTTATTTTTAGGGCTAAAACGAGGAAGATGAGCAAAATGAGCCAGCTCACAAGGAAAAACAAATAATGATGGACATTATAACAATGCTTGCTTTTGTTGTGAAAAAAATGTATTGCACATTTAATGGGCAGGTTATCTAATGTCTCACAAAACACTGAGCTTAAAAAAAGGCCTTGGAAGGTATTTAAAATTCTTAAATTTAATTTACAAAAGTCGTAAATATTCTCTCTTGCTTGCCGTAGGCAGTTACATTAGTTACAGTATGTTTTTGTATCTGATTGTGGGCTGCTGGGAAACATTACACAGTCATAAACTCTAAGTGGGATTGTTTTGACAGTGGAATGTGAGCGCAGGAGGCTGTTTTAATGTTTTTGTTTCAGACTCGCAGCAAACACTGTCACTGCTGCCAGCTACAGTAGCTAAAAAGCTCATTGTCTCATAATGGGCATGTGTCGATTTAAAAAAAAAATAAATTTATTTAACTGTTATTTCACTGGGAGTAAAAGACTCGTTGAGATTTAAAGTCTCTTTTTCAAGAGTGTAGTTGTGAAGACAGCCACCGGCACAAATAACACAGTTGCAGATAGAAAACAAACATATAAAACATTTAAAAATGAAAACAAAGAACAAATTACAAAATTTTAACATATCAGAAACATATTTCAAAATTCAAAACCTCTACAGCTAGATGCTGGGTGCGTGCTTCCAAGTCATTTAAATCACTTTAAGGTGTTTTCATATTAGGTGTGATTAAAGAAGTACGATTTCTCGCCTTCACCCCCAGCCACTCAGCTTTCACATTAGTAATGTGTCGTACCTGAGAACACTTTGCGTCATCAGCTGCATGACATTGTTGTTGTGCTACAGTGTAGAAAAGGGCGTCGCAGACGGACACTGCTGCCCTGGGGACCGTCATCAACTGGGACCGGCGGGGCAGTGAGGCAAATCTCTGCTCCTGGCCGGAGGAGGAGCCGCAGCTGTCAACTGCGGAGCTCTCTGCTTCCTGCTGGATCTGGTTCTGTCCATGTGTGTGTCTACACCTGATGCATACCTTACCAGAGTACACATGAACTGTATTCGATACTGCTTTTTCAAGTGGACCTCCAGGGCTGAAAAATAAAGCCAACGCACAAGTGTCAAAAACTGCAGTTCCCCAGATGGGCACTTGAGGATGGCTCCAGAAGGCAGTCATAGACCCCCATGTAAAAATGATAAGCTTTACAGTAGAAATAAGAAATCCACAAAGCAATGGATGCCGTCACCGTAGCTACGCACAGTATTTTATACAGTCTATGGTTCAAACTAATCAAACCAACTGGACCTAAGGGCCAAGTCTACTTGGATCTGGGTCCCGATCCCTGATGTGAAACCGCTCTAAATTCATCCAATGAGACCAACTCTTGAAAATTCAGATAATGTTCAACTTGTTTTAAGGTTTACGGTGTTATTTGCACAAAACAAACAATAGAAATACAACCCAAAAAAAAAAAACTTGTGCAGGTGAGATTTAAGAAACCCTTTAGGGCTCATGAGGAATCTCATCTCAATAAACATAATAAGCAAACACAAAAGTCATGTTATCCAGAAAAGTAAACAAACAAGCAAACAGAGGGTCGATGTCAGCAAACTTAAAATAAGCAACATAAATCAAGCAAAAACATAATAAAATGATAAATGATAACACAAGTCTAATTTCAAGCAACTTAATGAACCCGAATGAATAAATCATTTTATTTGGTAATCCATCTATCACTGCCCGTGTATCCAGTTATGCTTCTTATCCTAATCCAGCTTGCGTTAATGTAATTACAAATTGCTGTATTCTGCTGGTAAGTAAATAATTCTCTGCCATGTAGTCCCTGCTGGTCTTCCATTGTATTTTCACACTTTGGACGGTATGGCAGTGAAACGGCTGTTAAATTGGATCCTATGTGGTGTTGAAAAGGTCTTTAAAAGTCTCAGATTTAACTTGATGAACCCTGAAGAGAGCCTGATTGAATGGTTTCTAGGAGAAGTAGTGGTTGTAAAAGGCTGTTAAATGAGGTTTAAAGATGACAGCAGTGTTCTTGTGGTGTCATCTCAAGCAGACTTGAATCTCCTCCTGGTTAAAATCATGTTTTTTATATATCTTAAAAGAATAACTGATCGCATTACACATCATTATCTCTCTGTCCGCAGGGTTCCAGAGTTTGTTCGTGAGAAGCGTTTCGGGAACTGGCTGAGAGACGCACGAGATTGGGCGATTTCCAGGAACCGCTACTGGGGCACCCCAATCCCTCTCTGGGTCAGCGACGACTTTGAGGAGGTCAGGAAAACACACAAACGCGCACTTGTTATGTTTTAATAGAGTACTTAATGCTTGTAATGTGTCCTTGTACTCTGCGGAGATCACACAATTTGTCTGTGTCATGACCAAATACCAAGACAGTTAGTCTTTTCTCGGGGTTGGCAGCGCTCACAAATCAATCTGGGCTAAGCATGAGAGGGCATAATTGAAAAGTTGAACTCTCCATAACTCTCACTTTTATTTACCATAGAAATGGGGGAAAAATGTCTTGTGTCTCTCCAAAGGAAGATTGGTCCGCTGCGAGGGTACAGAAATCCAGCTCCTCTCATAAATTGGCAGGGTGGAAATTTCTTCTCGCTGACCTCTTTTTGACACTCACATAATTTAGCATATCTGGCCCTTTTTCATGTGTGTGGAGGCTTGTGTAGGAGAGACTCTCTGGCACGGCAGAGTGAGGTGACCATGGTGTCAAACCAGAGTGTAGCGTGACTCTGTGCTGCGAGTCAGAGTCAGCTCCCCTTAGGCACCATTACCGAGTGCCTCCGTAAACTCGACACATGAATGATTCATTAATGTAAACAGCAAATAAACACGAACCAAAATGTGTTCGGTTTCTCTTCATGCCGGTTAAGGCGACTTCAAAAGGTCTTCAAGACAAACAGAGATCGGGGGGGAGGAAAGGAAGGAAGACACGGAAAATAAGGGGAGGGAGAGGGGACGGAATAAATTAGCTGGGGAAGAAAATGAGGAAGTGAAATACGCGAGAATGGGGGAAAAATTGAGATGAAAAGAGGTAGGAGTAAAATAAATGAAAAAGAAGACAGTGGAGAAGCCAGCCAAACTGTATAAATGTTCATCTGGTTATGGATGTTCGTTGCCAAACCGGGCTGACTGTGTGAAGTAGACTGAACTGAATAGAGATGTCAGAATTGGGTTGTTTGAGCGTTTGAAAAATGAAGTGTTGGTCCCCTGGCTGAAAGAGGGACAGCCAGCGACCTGCTTGCTGGAAATAGCATTGTGACTGTTTCCAGAACACTCACGCTCCCTGGTGCCTCTTTCACACACCCCTCAGCGGCAAATCACACACCCAACACTAAAGCTGTAAGCGAGTGTGTCTGTCTAAGTGTGTGTGCTTCTCTCTGTGTGGCAGTATGATTTCGTCCTCTCAGTATTGTTTCTTTTTCTTCTCTCGCGCTCTCTCTGTTCCTATCTTTTCTGGATATGTTTCTTTTTACTCTGTCTTCCTTTGTATACGACGGTGGTGTATCAGGCTGTATCTGGGCCATGATACCTGGCGCTGTGGTAAAACTAGAGCAGAGCCTACAGGTTAACTCTCTGAGGAGACCAGATAACACACTTTACCATACTTTCTAAGGTAAAGTTACTCGGGAAGTGTGTTGAAGTAGGCCTACTTTTAAGTTGTGCTGTATTGTGACAGTTTACATAGGAATTATAGAAGAGAAGAGAGTTAGCACTGATAGTCCTTTGTAGGTAACTTCAAATTAGGGTATAACAGGCTTCAGTTTCTGTGGGTTTAAAGGAATCGTTTTAAATTTGCTGCGAGTTACATGAAAATTATCATCTGTTACTACTTTTATTCAACATAAACACTTAACATCAACCAGCCATCTTGATACAAGCTGCAATGTTGATAGCTAGATTTATATTTATTAAGCAGTTTATTGTAGATAAAGATGTGGAACAGAAAGGTGATGGGATGTTTTCAAATTGCTTTTTATCGGACCAACAGTCCAATGATACAAAACAGAGAAAAACAGCAAATCCTCACATTTAGAAAGCTGGAACCAGCAAATGTTTGGCGCTTTGCTTCATCATTTTAACAATGAATTGATAATTAAAGTTGTTGGTGATCAATTTACTTTTAAATCAACTAATTTATTAAATGATTTTCTAGAGTTTTAGGCCAAAACTACTCAATTTCAAAGGCATATTCACTCTAAAACTAAAGTTTTTTCAGGCGCAGATAAAAACATCCTTTTTTTCTGACCCAGCACATCCATACTGATGCTTACACCTCTCAGCTCATCTCCCAAGTGTTATGTTTAATCGAGACCTGATTATTTATACAGACCTTGTAGTTTCTGAGATGTACTCTATATTTAAATACATGAAATTTTCGAGCAAAAACCTGAGAAAGAGGAGCAGTGACAGAAAGGTTAATCAACTTATCATTTCAGCAGTAATTGTTCATACATGCATTCAGGACATCTGTAAATGTGAATGTGTTGGTCACTCAAACTGTGCTGTGTGTGTGCTGTGTGTGCTCGTCCATCAGGTGGTGTGTATAGGGTCCATGGCTGAACTGGAGGAACTGTCCGGAGTCAAAGTAACTGATCTGCATCGGGAGAAGTGAGTCACTGATCAAAGATTGAGATTGTCAACCATGTACATGTGATGATACGTTTATGATATGGTGTCTCGTATGTGTGTGTCGCTGTATGAATTTGTCCATGTTAAATCAGCCCTCTGTCTCTCTAATGTGACCTGTCTGTCTGAACCAGACGTGTGCTGTGGAGCACAGATCTCTTTACTCTTCCGCTCTTCATCCGCTAATTACCCTTAATCACTTTCATGGGGTTGGCCATCTTTAATTGATGAGGGAGGAGGAGGTCGCCTTTGTCCTGCTTCTGTGTTTGGGTTGTGTGTTTACAGTGTGCCCGGGCAGGTTTGGAAAAGTAAAAAGTTGAAAATTATTTCAGCAGTCCAGAAGAATAAAAGAAACCCATTTAATTAAAGAAAAACTAATAAACTCTGCAGAGGTTTATCAGATATTTAAAACATGGTTTTAAAAGTGTACAGTGGTTTGAACTTTACCAAATACAGAAGATGTATCTCTGTTAACTAAATGGCAGACAGTTGCATCACATTATAAGGTCTGGAGTGGCCGGCTCCCAGAGATAATGGCTCTGCCCTCAGTGCGAACATTTTAGCAAAAATCTTAATAACACACTACAAAATGACGTATTAAACTACTCGATATGTACTCAGCAGTGCACTTCTGTTTGGAAAATTCCTGCTTAACACTCTGCCTCTCCTCGATAGGCCCAGGAGCAGAGCTCTTTAGAGCAGCAGAATACTGCAGCAGAGCAGCTTTAGTGGCCAACAGCAGATTAATTACTAAAGGGGTAATCTGCAGTTTATAGGCCTGAGTGCTAATAATTCTAGAAATGTGTAGCACGTTGTTGCTGGAGGGTAAGAGAAAGTAAATGGGCTTTATCACCTTCCTGTGGATATGTGATGTGAATATTTACTTGTTGTTTTTGTGGTAATTTCCCCAGAATAGACACTTTTACAGCTGCAGTCGTCAAAAAATGAGCACGCATGTTGGCAACAGAAGTGGTGTTTCGCCCCAGCCATTCAGACAAATTAGCAGGCTTTAAACATTGAAATGAAACTGTTACCAGTATTAAAATGATTGGTTGTTGCGTTTGTTAGAATAGATATATCAGCAGCGGACTACAGATTTCCAACAAGATCACAACTAACCCTAACCCTAACAAATTCCAGCACTTGAATAGGCCATAACACAACACAGCAGCATGTCAAGTAGGCCAAACCCAAACCAAACCCAAGCAAAATTTTTTATTTATTATCCAACCCCCGACCCCCAATTACACAGGATGTGGTGTTAGAAGTCCAAAGTGCCTGTGGACTCTGCATGGCAGGGGCGTCTTCCTCCCTGAGCCAGGCTTATGCCTGTTTGCATACCTAGACGTGGAAGACATGAGCGCTGTCCTACTCTGGTGTTGCTGAGGAAGGCTGGACAGCATTCGTGATCTTTGGTTGTTAATGCCCTTGTATGGCTTGACAGACTACTGCATTCATATGTGCATCTTATTTGTCATACGTCATTGTTTACAAATGTAGAAGGATCTGTACAAGTAAGGGAACTTTGCATACATATGAATTTAATTTAGATTTCGTGGGCAGCTCACACTCACTGACACTTTGTACCTACTGCAGCCAGATTCATTTGTTTTCCTCAGCTTATGTAACTTTACTGAAGAAACAATGATTTTGTTCATGGGCTGAATCTGAGTCGGTATATGGAGTAAATTAATCCATATCCTTGTGTCTGAAACTTATGACCCAAAGCAATAACAGAGCTTATTCTAGTGGGTGTCAGCACAACGTTAGCACCACTGTTCTTTTCTTAAACCTCGCTCCCAGTGAAAGATTATAAAATCGTTGTTCTGTACTGCAGCCAAAATGCCTATAGAGTCATGGATCAACCACATAGTGTACAAATGTTTAAAAAGTTCCCCGTGGCCATGATAAAACCTAAAATAAAACCAAACTGATCAAATTGTTATTGCTGCTATTAGTCTCAACAGTTGTACCTCCTTCCTCTTTCTTTCCCTCCTTCTGTTTACACTTTATCTGCCCAGCATTGACAATCTCACCATCCCGTCACGGTGTGGTAAGGGCGTGCTGCGGAGGGTCACGGAGGTGTTTGACTGCTGGTTTGAGAGCGGCAGCATGCCCTACGCCCAGGTCCACTATCCCTTCGAAAACAGAAAGGAGTTTGAGGACACCTTCCCAGCAGACTTCATCGCTGAAGGCATCGACCAGACGAGGGGATGGTAAGCTGTGGATGAATGAATAGACAGAACGAGGCTGACAGATGAGGAATTGAGACATTGAGACCTTCCCTGCTGAGTTCATAGAGGGAACTGACAAGAGCAGAGCATGAATGAATGGATGGATGGATACAGATAAAATCAGGCAGATGAGCTCCTTGAAGACTTCATAATTTTAGTTTTGAACTGAATGGATCGGCATCAAATAACAGCATATGGCTGAATGAAATGAATTGATTAATAAAGTTTTTTCCTCAGACCTACCCTAGAGAAGAAATGAATTGTAATGTTTCAGTCCTGCTTGTTGCCCTGACCTTGTGTACTGTACTTTTTTCCCTGCTATAGGTTCTATACACTCTTGGTGCTCTCCACAGCGCTGTTTGGCAAACCACCCTTCAAGAATGTCATCGTTAATGGATTGGTACTCGCTAGGTGAGTCCATTGACTTATTACCAAACCCCTCCTCCTCGTCCTTCTGTGATTTTCTATGAAAATTCATATTTGTTGAAGATTAACGCTGATGTTATTATATATTTGTCATTGTAAACAAATGATGTGAAAAGATTAAAACTATATAGAAAGATGAACCAGCACCTCCACTTTCATCTACTGTACAAAAATGAAGCCAAAATGTCCTGCATACAGCTGCCGCCATGTTGTGCTGGTGACATCATTTGGAGACAGAGTCTGTGCAGTAGTGATCTCAGCTGTATCAAGTTCCCACCCATACACCTGTCCGACCAATTGCGAGCAGCGCCATCAATCTGTTTTGGCACACATAGCTGTCTATCATGAAGCCAACTCCCCTTTTTAGAGCATTAAATAACAAATTAAAACCAAACTTGTCAAAAAACAAACACTTGAACAAACGTCAGTGTGATAAGAGCGACCTAAAATTACAAAAACTATCTTTGGGAAAAATTTATTTAACATGCACTTTGATTTTTTTGTCTGGCCCATGTCCTATCTGCTAACATGGATGGGCAGGGTTCATGACCTACACTGCAGCCAGCTACCAGGGAGCAATCAAGATGTGCTGGCTTCACTTTAGGGGAGCTGTCATGTCATCCATCTTTATTATACAATCTACGATCCATAGTAGCAATTAGTGGCCGACCAATATGGGTGTCTCAGTTGCTGATGCTGACATTTAGAGAGCAGTTTGGCTGATGCGTCTGCCAAAATGCAACAATTTAATAATGATAACAAATGAGACACAAAATTACTGAACTTACACGAACAATCTTTTTAACACTGTTTTTATTTGCTTTGTCTCTGTTTGCTTACATAGAGCTGCACTCTGTCTACAGTGCAGTTACTTTAGATAAAAGAAATGTGTCAACTACATAAATGTCCACAGGTAATGAAAAAGCTCAACTTAAATAAACCTTTTGGTGAAAAATAAAGTTTTAGTTCACTTATCAACAGCATTTATGTGTTAGTAACAAATTTGGCACTGCTTCCTACTTTGAGACCTGACTGGGAGTGGGGTGGGCTTGAGCGACTCAGCAACTGTTTATCCTTCGGGGCTCTCGTTTGCTGCGTTCAGTAAACATATCATTAAGTGAACGAATCATTAAGTGCAAACGAAACATGTTCTCTCGCAGCTGACTTAGAGCTCATCTGAACTGGCAGGCATTGACTGATGCCAATTATATCAAAAGCACATGAATTGTCCTGATTAATCAGCCAACCGACTGATCTGTCTACCACTACCAACAATGTTTCTCTAGTTACTCTCTTATTTCCCATTCAGGTTTTGGCTACACAGCCAATACTCAGTACCACTGTCCATATTGGATATTGTCTTTCATCGGATTTGTTAACAGTAAAAAAAAATACAGGACTTTATCCTGTCAGTCAGTTTCAAACACATTTCTGAGTTATTTCCTGCAGACATCATTTTGTCTTGTATCCCTCCACTAATCCACTGTTAGCCGTCCTCTTTATCACCATTTTTTATTTTAATTTCAGCATTCTATACAAGCAATGCCATTTTTACATAGCTCACATACTACATAATACTTAGATTTTTGATTATATTACTTATATATTTAGATTATTGTGCAAAGCTTTCAGCTGCCGTAACATCTATCCAGGTTTGAGACAAGTATAGTGAAATGTTCAAGTGTGATTCAAACTTGGGAGGAAAAAGAAAGGAAATGAGATAACAATAATAATGATAAATAAACAAATGTGTATATATGTATATATACACAAACCTGTTTGACTACATGTACGCTCATGAGGAAAAAGAGAGGAAAAAAGCAAAAAAAAAAGGTAAAAGCAAGAGAAGAGAAAAAAAATGAATAAATAAATGGAGTAAACTTTAAAATATAAAAGTGGGATGAGAATTTTAGAGTCCCCTTACTGCATTAACAACCTCATCATAGGACCCCACCTCTTTATAAATGTTGGTCTTTGCAACCTCAATGCATATGTGATTTGTTCCATCTCATATAGTTCCCATATTTTTTGAAACCAGATGTTGTTTTATGACCATTTTTATATCCAGTTTCTCCTCCCTTCCTCACCTGCCCATTCATCTCCTGGTATTTCTGCTGCTTCTTATGATCAGTGTGGTATGTGTGCTGTAACATTTAGTGCTTAGAGCTGCTCTACAATAGGGCTATTTGTCCCCAGCCCCTGGGGTCTAAATGCAGCACTGTGCTCACAGGCCTGCTGACCTGGAAGGACTTGACTAATTTGAATACCAAGTACATGGTTTCTAACATACACTTTTGTGCATGCATGCGTGTGTATGTGCATTAATGCCTTTGCTTGTCTCGTTCCTGCAGCGATGGACAGAAGATGAGCAAGCGCAAGAAGAACTACCCAGATCCAGGACTGATAGTGCAGAACTATGGAGCCGATGCCCTCAGGTCAGCTCTGTGCTTGAATGTGAATGAGTGTGTGTTTCTGAAGCATGAATGCCTGCATGCCGGTGGCACGGTACTGTGTGTTAACCTACCTTATGTTATTAGCAGGCATGGCTTTAAAAGGTTTGAATCGCTGTCCACTCTTAACTAGGCTTGTTCTCCGTCCTGCAAACAATACAGACACTCTCACGCATACTGTACATACACATTCATACACACGTTTCTCCTCATACATTCGCTCCTTCGCCCTGAGCAGTGAGAGTGCCGTGGCCATATGGCCTAATGAATAAAGCACTATGCAGTTGCGCCATATGCTCACATATATACGGATGAAGAGTGAGCTGCAGAGATAAAGAGAGAAAGCCGTCTGTTTCTCTTTAAAGCCCCAATTTACAATATGTCTCTTTTGTGCCTTAAAACTTTAGTCACATGGTAAAGTGAGCTCCATATGTATTTTGGCTGCCAATACTCTTACATTAGCTAGAAACTGAACCAGTGAGGGACTGAAATGAAGACTGTGTTTTTGTTTAAGTATTGTTAGTGTCAACCGGCTGTCTGCACGTTGGCTCATTTTAAGGTGCCCAAAAGTATTTAACCAACTGATGGTTCTGTCTATTCTGCATTTTATTTCAAATGTATCTTTAATAGCTGCTGCTATTAAAATTGCTCCGGGCCTATTTCATGAAGTTGCATCATGTTAGCTTGCTTCCAGAATCATCATCAAAACCTTTTCTTACCACTCTAACCCAGTGTGCTGATGCCTGCCACACACTATTATATTGATGTGGATTATTCTGAATATCTGTCATTGTCATGTCAACGGTGTCTTTATTTGGCTTTAATGAAGAGAAGAGATTACACTGCCCTGAGATGCTGTTGGTAAAATTAGGTTTTTGGCCCCAGAAATTTGTGCAGAACATATTCAAGGTGGACATTTAGCCTAATTGGTAAAGCTAATCCAATCCAGATTTGTCTGACAGCTGAATAGCTTTGCATTAGGAAAATACAGCCGGCCTCACAGCTTTTCTTTAATGGTTTTCAATAAGTGTTTTTATGTTGACCATATAAAGAGTAGTGTTTGCCTCGGACTGTCGTGGCAAGAAGTTTTGAACAGGATTTTAACAGCCTCTACGAATCTGCATGAGCAACATACTGAAGTTCAAATACTGCTTTCAACCCACAGCGGCACTTTAGAGGCATGTTGTACCTGTTAAATGTCAAACAAATGACAAAGTGACCTTTTTTAAGCCGAGAGCAGCTCTTCTTGCTTTGCTCGCTGATGTATGCTGTCTGCATCTGCTAGATACAGTGTCAGGAAACGATGTGGTTTACTCCCTTATAACACTGTGCATGGATGGCTCACTTGCAAGGATGTGCATTGGCTCTGGTTTTTACCAGCTCTCAGTTGGACAGCTGGCAAACGCAGACTTCAGTGGCTGACAATTTTTAAAGGAATGCAGTTGCATCAGGCTTTATGTAGCTGATATTGAAATAAACCCTGAATGACCCAGATACTGTCAAAGTCTTGCAGAGTCACTTGGGACATCTTTATCATTATTAGAGAAATCAATATAAACAAATAGTCATTTGTTACATTGCAAAAGTTTACAGTTTATTAAAGCCCCATTTCCACCAAACACTTTCAGTATGGTACCTTTGGAACCGGAAGTACCCTTCAGACATGGTACCTAGACCCTAGCGTTTCCACTGTAAACAGTACCCTCAGATGTTGGGGGGGTTGTTGTCACTCACTGCTCTGTCCAGCACTCACTGTATTTCCTCATTACCAGTGACACAGATGGAAGTCTGCACCTTGTTTATCGTCCACAGAACAGGGTTGTCTGCCGACATTTTCAACAGGTCGCAGTGAGAGTCTCTTTCCATGGGATATTTAAAAATAGCGGGTTTATGCATTTAGTCCTTCTTAGGCAAGCTCAGGGGTTTAGTGTTGACGTAGCTCACAGGAAGGACGCACTGCGATATTTTTTTTCTTTTTTGAGTGAGGATTAGAATATATGCATTTACATAATGTGGTTGAAATTAAAATATATATTGAAGATCCACTCATTACTAAAAGTGTAGAAGTGTGGAATGGTCAAAGTTGTCATATGGAAATTTAACAATGTTTGTGTTGATTGATTCATGTTGTCACCTCATGCATTGAGTAACATTACAAGTAATTGTTCCACCTTAAAAGTTGCCGGCAGTCGGCCCAGTGAATTAAGTTTTATTTTCTCAGACTCCAGCTGCTGTGAGAGGCAGCAAAACATCCTTTCATTTTATAGTTACAGTTTACTAATAAATCTCTCCACAGTATGAACAGTGGTTACATGAGCCTCAAAACCAGCCACAACTCAGCCCTGAGCAGAGTGACCGTCCTCTACTGACCAATCAGACTGCAGTGTTCACAGCTCCACCTTTTAGTACCAGATCTGTGTGCTAGGTACCCCAACAGAGAGGGGACCAAAAATAGGGACGGTATCGAACAGTTCCTTTCATACCGTCCACAACTTTTTACAGTAGAAACAGAAAAAGTTTACTGAACTGTGCCGTACTGTACTGCTTGGTGGAAACAGGGCTTTAGTTTGCAAAATCTTGAGTGTGGCTTCACTGTGTGTAGAACACCGCTTTCTAATCACCATACTGTAATCAAGCTGCTCAAAACATGTCATGGTGTGTATGTACTGGCTGATGAGATGTCATTCCCTTTTTTTATTTTTGGTTTTGTGTTGTTCCAGAATAAGTGATTTTGTTTTACTTTTGTTTAAATTGGTAGTCTCAGTGCAAACTGTGTTATTCCAAACACCCATTGTTATTGTTCCCCATACCTTCATGTATAGTGCCTCTAAAGTAACTTTGGTAAATGTGTATCTGGGGCAACACCGCTCAGTTGTGCAAAGTTTATTTTCAAGACTGCTTTGTTTTTATAACTCTGTCCACTGTACAAACACACACACACACTTCATCTTCACACACTTCAACAGCCTCACTCACTCATATATACATCACATTTAACTTATTACCCATGCACACACTGTATGTTCTCACTCACTCACTCATAATCTATCCTGCCACATTAACAAGCTCCTTCACCTGTCTCTCTTTGTAGGCTGTACCTCATCAACTCTCCTGTAGTGAGAGCCGAGAACCTGCGCTTCAAAGAGGAGGGCGTGCGAGACGTGTTGAAGGATGTCTTCCTGCCGTGGTATAATGCCTATCGCTTCCTGGTGCAGAACGTACAAAGGTTACAGAAGGTAATGAACAGAATAAAAAGGTCATTACTTCCACATTTCCCACTATGTTCCTTTAGCTGTTCATAGTCTGAAAACCGCAGCAGAGCTTGACAGTACAGCAGTTTGTTTGCCATTAAATAATGTTGCTGCAGTGAAACCCTCCTCCAACATCACTGTGTGATTGGTTAACTGATTGCTGGGTATTTGGCTTCCATTTGAAGAAATTACAGAAAGCACAGAACATTTTTTCCATAGTCTCTGTTCTGCACATTAAAAACTTTCCTGTGAGGGCAGTTTATAAAAAGAGGTCAGTGTTGCTTTAGCAGGCTGATTCTCCACAAAGGGTAGCTCCTCAGTCACTGTCCCTGACCACATTTACATCTGCAAACCAGCAGGAAAAAAATAAAGTAAATATAAACATATCAAAAGTCCCATCATAGACTGTAGCCACTGTGACGTCCTCCATCTGTTTGTGGACTCCCATTGAGAAGCCCAAAGTTTGGCATTTTTGCCATCGCTGTCTTGGTTTTTGGAACCCGAAGAGGTTGGAGATATCCCTAACGCTAGGTGCTAGCTTGGTTAGCACGGTGCATGTACAGCTATGGTTACATGTGTTAATACTAATGCTAATTTTGATAGCAAAAAACATGCTTAAAACCATTAAGACAAAATGTACTTGCCTGAAAAAAATGAACGTTCAACACTTTAGAGGGTCTTTTCGTACAACCAAAATGTTACAGTTAACTTTCATGAACTAAAAACACACTGAAATGACGATAGCTATGGCTACACCCATACTCAGTGAGTCTGGGGTTATGCCATGGTTACATTACGTAACCAGTGTTGTCACCATGGTAGCAACCTGCCCGCAGACGACGCCCACATGTCCTTTATTATGCATAACTTTAAGCCTTAGTGAAACGCAAACAGGGTGAGTTATACAGTTGTCATAAAGAGGGACATTAACTATAGAGATCAAAACAGTTTTTTGTACCAGGTTGTAAACGTGTTTATTTCTGCTGTAGAGTTGAGCCTTTCAATATGGGTGACTATGGTGGTTGACTCGCTTTGGAGCCAGCCTCAAGTGGCCATTGTGCCTCAGCTCCATTTTGCAGCCCTGGAGGTTGCCACTTGGTTGCCACCTACAGACAAAGAAACACCTGCTGCAGTTTGAGTTACCTGCACCACCTGCAGGTATCAATGTTACAGCTGTCGTTCATTTTTAACTTGTGGCTGTAAAATGCCAAATGTTGGCATGAACTGCAGCATATCCAGTTTGTCTTTTGTTGCATGTCACTCCCGTATTCCTCTCCCCTTGTTTTTTTCATCTCTGATTCCCTCTGAAATGCTTTAAAGATATTAAAACACCATATATTATTATTTTTAAATCGTATGAATCAAATTGCATTTTATTTCCCTGTATAAAGGTGAATGACCTGTCTTAATGTCAAGCTATTTCAGCTACTTGACCATCAGACAAGGGAGCCTCTGTGATATTTGTTTGGAGAAGCCGTCAGCTTAGATAGCTATATTTATAACTTTTTTCCCATTGAACAGATATGTAAAAAAATACTATAACACAGAAGTTTAAAGTGCAAAATATGTCAATCATTACTTTATCGCTCTCACACACAATATGGAAAAACTGTAGGCATAACCCTTTTTGCCTGTAGGTGGTTTAAATCGCTGCAGAACCTCATTTGTTTGCCTCTAGATGGCGCAAATCAGAATTTCTTTATGTGCGGGTTCAAACAGCCCCGATTTTTCTTGCTTATGTTCTTGTGTATATGTGGGACAGATTTCAGCCGTTTCACATCAGTGATATTGTGTGTCCTTGTTACTGGACATTTGTCTTAATGCTTTGTTAAATTGTGTTTTTTGTGTGTGTGTGTCCATTTGCTTGTGTATTAATGTGTCAGGAGGATGACATCCAGTTCCTGTACAATGAAAACACGGCGAAGCAGAGTGACAACATCATGGACAAATGGATTCAGTCCTTCACACAGTCACTCATCCAGTTCTTCAGGGCTGAGATGGATGGTGAGACTGACATCCTCCAAATACAAACACACACACACAGCTTATATTTTCTTCCAGGAACTCCATGTTTTAAAATCCATCCCATCTGGCAACCTTTTCATGTTGTTTCTATATTCAGCGTAGATAAACTGATGGTAGTTTCTCGTTGCAGCTTACCGCCTGTACACTGTCGTGCCTCGCCTGGTCAAGTTCGTAGACATGCTCACCAACTGGTATGTGAGGACCAACAGACGCCGTCTAAAGGTGAGATAACAGCACTGAATCAGTGTATCTGTAGAGGTAATGTTGTCATTATATAAGTGGGATTCAAGATGCAGCTGATGACTAAAATGTATGGAGTCTCAGGAGTGACAGTCACTAGCACTAGTAGGATCTGATGACTCAAGTATACATAAATGTGTAAATATAGATGATGCTGCATGTTACGGTTTGTCCTGTATCTTACTTTTTTTGTTGTTGTTTTGTTAATCACATGAATTATTAATTCAGTTAATGGAAACTGTGATTTGGGCTGCCAATAAGTCTCTTCATCATAGCCTCCATCTGCGGACATTTTACAGCAATCAGTTTGTGGCCCTCCCAGTCAACATTTGGTTGAAGTGAAGTGGGGATACATGCTCTGATGTGTGCTCGGGCACTTTTATCTTTTCACTGTTCCAAGGGGACCGACTGTATTGATGTGTGTGTGAACTTTGTAGGGAGAGAGTGGCACTGAGGACTGCCTGTGGGCGCTGGAAACCCTCTTCAGTGTTCTGTTCTCCATGTGCAGGCTGATGGTGAGTCATACTGCTTCTGTGTGTGTGTGTTTGTGTGTGTGAGAGAGACCGAGAGAGAAAAGAGATTGTATGGGGGGAAATTTCTTGTGGTGAGGTTTTGCTTTTGTGTATGCAAGACACAAAGAAATAATGCTGGTATGGAAGAGGTGTGTGTGTGTGTGTGTGTGTGTGCTGGCATGGGTATGAATTATGCATGAGCAGTAGGAGTTTTTATTTATAACACATTGAAGATGTTTGCATGTGAGGCGAGATGCACGCTAAGAGCCAGTTAACCTAACCCAGATCAATACAGATCAGCTACACAAATTAATTAGCCGTGGTAGAAAATGGAAGAGAATTACTTTGGAAGTAACCTTACTCTGGCACAATTCTGTTTGAACTCTTGCACCGTTTGAGGAAAAAAAACTGCAATAAAATGTGTTTTGTATGCTGGTTTTATAGCTGCTTCTGACTTTTAGACCTTTTATGTCAAAAAATGTAAATTAACTACAGTACAGAGCATTTAATAATCTCCTCTTCCTTTTTCTCTCATGTCTGCTCTCTTTCTTCCCTCCTTCCCCCCAGGCTCCCTTCACACCCTTCATTACAGAGATGATGTACCAAAATCTGTGTCACCTCATCGACCCTGCCTCTGTCGAAGAGAAGGACAGCAGCAGCATCCACTATCTCATGCTGCCCCAAGTCAGGTTGGAAAAATCCTCCAATAAAGCCCAAATTTTACGGACATCAAATGCTTCATGCCACTTATATTAAAGAGGGAAAAAAGGCAAAAGTGCCCAGAGAGTTGTTGCTATCCATATTAGCTAAAAGTGGCTGATGTGATAATGATGTTAAATGTGTCACCTTTTATCCCCGGCTGCTCCTCACATCTTCTGGCTGGGAGGATCCAGGCAGAAATCAAGGATGTACACAAAGTGTTTCATAGTGGAATCCTGCTGCCTCAGGCTGCATTACAGGTCGCCTGGGCTAACGCCAGAACAAAATTTTTAAACTTTGATGAAATATATAAGCTTTAAAGAAAATGAGCAAAGCTGCTAAGTCATGCAGTAAACGCTACATATTTATCCAAGACACTAAATTAATCACAGAAGGCAGTGCATCACTATCTGTCTGATTCAGCTCACAAGGCGACATTGATTGATTAACTCATTGTATATTTGCTTTGCAGTCATTATTTACAGCAACACATGACAATAATAACTAGGAAGGTGCACTCAGTAGAGTGCAAATCTCCACCAGGTGTGTGTGGGACATGTGGGTGCGCAGCATTCATGAGTAACTAGTTTCATGTAACAGAGGTGCATAATTAAATTACAAGTTACCGATAAAATGTTGGTGACTACAAAAGGGTTACATCCAAATTTTATTTATTTATTTATTTTTGTAAAAAGCTTATATGTGGAATATAACATTCATTCTGTTGCTATGCACGTCTTCACCATACGGGAATGCCTTCTTTTGGCATATTTCCCGACAACGAAGGTCAAAACCACTGAGACAAATTTGAGTGCATCACTTATGCAGTTATGTTTTTAGGACGCATCAACCTTATTGCCCACTTTTAAACATTCGTTAGAAAAGTAATCCAAAAGTAGTCAAATCAAATAAGTTACTTCACTTTGATGAACTAATTAAAATAGTTAAATCACGTACTATATACTACAAGGTAACTAATCTGTAACCTATTACATTTCTTAAATTAACCCTCCCAAAGGTATGGTTGGGTATCAGGAAGCACAGAGCAGGCTGTGTGTCCAGCGTGTATGGAGGCAGTAGTGGGATGAAGGGGAGACAGTATGCAGGTGTAACAAGAGTAGACAGGGTAAATGGAAACAAACAGCAGATATAAAGCAGAGAGTATTGTTGCCCTGTTTGCTGTGTTTGAATAAGAAATTGCCCTGTCATGCTGACAAAAGTTGCCCAGTGTGTTGCCTCATAAGTGATGAGTTAACCAACAAAGGCATCTCAGCAGCTGACTGATGTTGTTGACTGTTTTAATTGACCACTGCAGTTTTTGACTTCAATGAATACAAACCACAGTTGCCCTACCTGGTTGTGCAGTTCTGGACAGTTCCTCAACAGCAGTGATGTAAAATGTAAACTTCAAAGTCAGATGCCAACAGAAGGATCCACAGCACAAATGTGAGTGTCTCGTACACTGTCCCTAGCTGAAACAAGATGAGATACAAACTGAAGTAGTTGTTGATCACTTGCGGCCCCTACTAGCTGCTGCAGAGCAGTGAGGAGTCAGCAGTCAGTATTGATATTAAATAGTCAATAAAACAGGTTTTTGTTTTTGTTTTTTTTTTTAAATTGTGAATCACCGCAACCTTAAGAGGCCTTTAAGCATACAGTCATAAATGTACGAAAAATCTTAGGCATATTTGTCTAGTAGTGACAGACAGATACATACATGCACACACACACAAACAACTGAACGCATGATCCCCTCAAGGCTCACACTCAGAGGAGATAATCATTTTTAATGATGATGATAATAAAAACAGACTTGATAATAATATAATAATAATAAAGTTTATTTGTATAGCACTTATCAAAACCAACATAACATTATATGAGCTTTACACATAAAATCACAACAATAAAACACTCACGCAGGAATAGATTCGTAAAAACAATGGATAATTGAATGCCATAAATACAACACAAAGGAAAATTTTAAAAGCAATGGGTCAATTTAAAACCAAAAAAGAGGAAGTGCAAGGCTTAAGTGCATGTCTGGAGTAAGATACAGTGTCTCATTGGTTAAAAATAAAAACTGACATTCAAAATTTAAAAGAGAAATTTAAAAAGAAATCATAAGAAAGCCTTTCAATAAAAACAAGTATTTAAAATAAGATACTGACGCAGCAAGCTTCAGTTCTTCAGGCAGTTCATTCCACAACTGAGGGCCCCTAACAGCAAATACTAGGTCTCCTTTAGCATATACACAATGCTCATCAAATGTTCGGGAAAACAGAGAGCCGTCTGAGGGTTTACAAGTGGGAAACGTAAGGCAAGGTCTGTTTGAATAGATCATTTGTCTCTGTAGGGAAATTGTTTATCCACCTCTCCTTTAGAAGAGCATTAGCTACAGAGCAGCACCCCTGTATCTTGTATGATGTTGTGTTCAAGGACTCCACATCAGTGCAGATTCTCACTGAAACCAGATTTCAACCAAATTAATGTAACCAAGGTCATCTGGTTTAAAAACTGCCGCTCTTGCAGCAGAGTCACCCTTCAGCTCACACAGTAAACTGCTCCTTGTGTTCTCCCCTTTTCTCACAGGATATCCACTGCTGATCCAAAGCCTAATCAGTTTCAGCCAGAGTGCATGGCCTTACTTCACCCCAGTCGTATCACACTCTGAACTCCTCAGAGTGCAAGCTTTTGAAGCTCAAGGGCTCACAGTAGTTCCTAGATGACTGTCAGGCTTCACAGCAGTTGTTCTCTTTGTGTCTTAACTATTTCTTCTCTTCATTCACGCTTTCGCTGCTTTCGGGCCCTTTGTCAGTTCATACACCACCACTCTGATGAAATATTCCATTTTAATAGTAATTATTGAATGTGTTCTTTAATGCGATTCATTGGTTCTGTAGATTACGATTTGCTTTTCTGTCGTTTCTGAGCAGATTTTTCACTTCTTGTGTCACAGATGATGTGTTTTCAGCAGTGGTACAAACTTAGTTCCAAGCAACAACCAGGGCATCTGCTATGGAGAGAGACATTAAAATCCTTGGCTCAGGCTTCCTCAAGGTCACACATAGCTAGATGTCTCTCCATCACGTTGTGTCTGCACTAGAGAACAGTCTGGAAGCACATATTATTATACTGTTATAGGGGATAAAAACACTCTGGTTTGTTTGTATTTCTTCAAACCAATCACAGTCGTCTTGGTCAGCAGTAAGCCCAGGATGTAGTGACCGTGCCCTTGTAAAAAAGCATCGGGGGTGAACTTGTTTTGGCGGAACATTTGCACGTGCGGAGACGAGCACTGTCATTAAAATGGCCCTGCTAAAAAAAACGTCTCAAACTGTAATAGGTGTGTGCTGACTGTGTGATTCAACTATTAGTGATAAAGAAGACAAACATAATTTGATAATCAGTGTCCTAGAGAAGGAGTTTAATTTTACTTTAACTCTGGAGGAGCTCACTGGACCCGTTAAAAACCACTCATGATTTGTTGGCTGTATGTGGCTCTTGCAGAACATTATTACGACGACATCACAGAAGCTCATATGAAGTGAAACAGATTGGTATATAGTTGGAGTCAGTGTGAGTGGAGCATGCTGCTGCTAGAGTAAAAAGATGTGACAAATCAACTCCGACTGGCTGTGTCACAAAACGGATAAATATCAGGCAAGAGTCTCGCGGGAGGGTCTGGGCTAGAGATGCACAGATCCAGCTTTTTCAGTTTTGATACCGATCCCGATGCTGTGGCTTTGAGTATCGGCCGATACCGATCTGATACCATGGTTGACCGAAAAAGCTATATAACTTGGAATGTTTAGTGTTAAATACCTCCACGCAGCAGATTCTCTTTCTCGCTTCATGTTGTTTGCGCTTGCCTAGGTAGGCTAATCAACTCGCGGCATGCGGCATGCGGCACACGTGCTGCTGCTGACGTATGACATAGCTCTTATCGCAATAGATTTAAAGGGAAAGGATCGGCTCAGGTATCGGTTGCATTTTCCGATACCTGAACCATCTATTTTGATGATATCGGGGCCAATATTCGATCGAGATATCGGATCGGTGCATCCCTAGTTGTTTTACTTGTTGTAGATCTTTACAACAATTCACCAAAAGAACAAAGTAGACATGCCTCATTGCAGGATCCAAATCATTTTCAAAACTCACCATTTTCAGCGTGTAAGTTGTAGCTCGGAGGTTGTTGTTATTTCTCGTAGTGAAGGGGATTTGGAAACGGTAACATGCAGACAGCGAAAGGAGAGGAGAATGCCGGAGGTTGGTGTTGTTTCCTGTAGCAACAGGGATTTTGAATACGATAACGCAGATAGCGGAAGTGGGGGAGAATGCCGGCCTAAATAGGTGGCTAACACAATGTTTATAGCCACAGTTTACAGCCGATGACAGACTAGTCTAACCCTGTTAGTATTTTTAGGGTAAAACTGTTGATGCCTTCATTAGAGAGTGATAAGGTGTTAGGCATAGTTTTGTATATTTTAAACATTGTGTTAATTGGTTTTCAGTTTTACAGAAAAGTTTAAGTCCAAGGTCTTCTGAAGTATAAACCTGAGTTTCTTACTCGCGTGTGTGTACTTTTAACAGAGAAATAGCGACACAGAACTGCACAAGGCCTGCCTTTGATTGTCAGCCCAGCTAATGGATATTGCTTTCAAAATATAATCATTTCATTCCCTTCCCTTCAATTACTTCAGTAAAATGTGTGCCTTGGTGGCTGATCAGTTTTGTAATGCCTGGGAGGAATTTCTAATTGCCCAAACTTAATTGCATCATCTTTAACTACAAAAAAGTTCTGACATGATTAAATATCCGTTTGATTTAGCATAAGGAAAATAGTTTGTGTAATGGTTCATATAATCTCCTCTGTCACTTTGGCAGTGCTCAGTGCTGCTGCTTTATTAGCCTCTTGTCCTTCCTGCTGTCGAATGGGACTATTTCACCCTCCTCCCAGAGGTCAGCCACCAATCAGGCGCAGGGAAGAGCTGCTCCTCAATCAGCTCATTAAATGATTGGCTGTCCCTGGAGTCCTCTCCTCTCTCATTTTACTCCACTGTTGTGTGCACACATGGAGAAGCAGAGTGCTGGAGTAAATGAACACGCATTGTGCACACGTACACACACACACACAGTCTATGTTCCTGCAGACAGTTAGGGCTAATATCACTATTATGCATGATTATCGGTGGCTGTGCAGCTCTAATTTGGATTCAGAGGTGGAAGTCTCGGTGTACCTTATTAGTGGATGCTCCTGAGTTAAACTCTGGCGCTGGTGGTTCTGAACTCTGTCTTTATTTAGATGTGTGGTACTAACCTTGTCACACTCTATAACTCATTTTCCTCAACAGAATAGCTATTTGAATTTTTAAAGCACTGATTAGCCAGCAAATGACGGCTGCTGCCTGTGAGTTATGACAGAAACGACTTACATCCCCAAACTGAGCCCTGAAAGTGTACAGAATCTCACTGAATACAGAATGATTCTCCAAAGATGATGGGTTGTTTTGAAAGATGTTTGTCTCATCGCCTTTACATCCTCTTATTACAAGAAGGCAGCTTAGTCAGGTTATTACCCATTGCAATTACAAATGTCTCACCTTGTAAAGAGTTTCAGATATAAACTTTAACTCTTGCATGATCCAAACTGCTGGTTAAGAGATTATTGAAGCACTCCTACCCTGGCATTGCAATGCTTCTTATGATCTGGAATAGCCTTCCATTACATGTTAAAGAAACACACTCAGTTGAAACCTTTAACTCAAGACTAAACCCCTACCTTCATTCACTTCATCACAGCATACACCAGAACTTAGTCAGGTCCATCACCTTCTTAACATCCCTTTAACACTGATGTTTTTAATATAGACAGACAACCATTCACACTCACATTCACACCTACGGACAATTTAGAGTCACCAATTAACCTGCATGTCTTTGGACTGAAGGAGGAAGCCGGAGTACCCAGAGAATACCGCACAGAAGAGCTCCCCTACCCCAGGGTTCGAACTCCTCTCCCGGGGTTCAAACAAGGAATCCTCTTGCTGTGAGGCACCAGTGCTAACCACTGCATTGTGCCGGCACTTTAAATGTGATTGATTCATTGATGATATGGTGATACTTAGATTTTCTCTATGTGTGTTTCTGTTTTTCAGGGAGAATCTCATTGACAAGCGCATTGAGAGCGCCGTCTCTCAGATGCAGTCTGTGATTGAGCTGGGCCGAGTGATCCGAGACAGGAAGACCCTGCCCGTCAAGGTGAATCATCAACTTAACTCAGTCCATTCATACACTTTTGTGTGACAGGTACAGTGAATTAAAACTGTAGGAAGCATAAGACATATCGGCTGATACTGGGTTACTGCAGATGTGACTACGTTTGCCAATTACGGAACAAGGAAGTGCAGCACAGAAATGCGAGATAGTTTGCCTATGATAAAGCACTGAAGTTTACTTCACAACTGTAATATATCCAGTGCATTACTTCTTCACACATCTCTGAAGGATCCTGATCAGAAATATTTGTTTGTGTATATTTTATGTAAAAAAAAAAAAAACAATATCTGTAAGTGTATTGCTTTGAGATTTTTATATCTTGCAAATATTGCTTAAAAAAATTCAGCATCAGTCTGGCATTAATATTTAATGTACTGTGCTGGGAGTTCCCATAGCTGTCCTGTAGATGTCCTAAAGCTTTCGGTGTATCTGGTGTTAATGCACTAGCTACGGTTATTCTGTTGATGATGACAGCCCTATTTTTGTGCTTTTGGTACTGGAGTTATTGATCCACTGTTGTGTCGGTGTGTATTTCAGTACCCACTAAAGGAAGTGGTAGTTATTCACCAGGACCCAGAGGCTCTGAAAGATATCCAGTCCCTGCAGAAATACATCCTGGAAGTAAGTAAACCAAGAACAGCCTTTGTTTGTTTTGTGTGATAATTTGTCTAGTCTTGAAGTCGCCTTGGTACAGTGTCACTTTACCAGTGCTGTGCTTCAAGGCAAGAGGTGCATCTTCTCATCTTTCCTATAAGTGTTCTTTGTGTCTGTTTACTGGGCTTTGATCAGTACTATTAAATTTCTAAGTTAAAGAGAAAGCTCTCCTGGAGCCGTGTTGACACTCCAAAGCCAGTGTGTTGACTTTATAGAGGGGGTGCACAACAGAGGGAGAGCACCTTCACACGCCGTTTGTGTCTGCAGCTGTAATTGAAATTTCTGTGCCAGGCTCATTTAAAAGGGGGTGGAGCAGATGTCTTGGAAAAGGATTTCACATTTGATCTACTCCAGTTGCCACACATGCAAACCCTTTAAATATACAGCGCAAATATGAGCAGTGTATATTTTTCTTCTCCAGCACACTGAAACATTATATCACTGTTAATGTGTACTTCATGGTCACACTGAAATGCATCATTATAGCTGATATAGCTCTTCTAGCTCTCGTTTTACAAATAGAGCCTGCAACATTACTGAGCTGATGGTTCTGTAAGTTTAACTCTCTAGATAAGATTATGTTTTGTTGTGTTTTTTTCTGCCATTCATACATCCTGTGGGTTTCTTAAGGGTTGTAGTCAAGGACTGGGCGTTTGCAATGTTAAAGGAATATGTTACCCCTCACATGATCATTGGTATATCAGTTTCTCACCCAGTGTTACGTTGAATTCATTGGGAAATCCAAACACAGAGAAAACTCTTGATGAATTGAGGTCAAAGGGGTCTGCATTAAACATCAGCAAAACTGTATCAAAACATCAGTCTACAACTCTTCCACAACTTGTACAGTATAATCCAAGTCACAGTTATCCAGTCGCATGCCCAGTACCCAGACAGCCCTCTTCGATGAAGAACTGAACTAAAAGCGAAACTTATCCATGCTCTCGTCAAAGCCAGACTCCATTGACAAAATCAGTAATTTTAATACACTGGAGACGGGAATTGCTGATCTACCACTGCCTTGATCAGTTTGGTTATCTGTGTCATTGAGTGACTTTGGTGTTCGAAAGGGTTAGTTCGGATTCAGCGAACAACCAATGGAGGCAGTGGTAGACCAGCAGCTCCCGTGTTCAGCGAGGCAAAATTACTGTTTTAGTCTATAGTGACTGGCTTTGAAGAGAGCACTGATAAGTTCGGACAGAGCTGTCTGTTTGGAAAGTCCTGAGCATACGACTGGATAAATGAGACTTAGACTAAAGTGCACAAGTTGTGTGGGATTTGTATACAGATACTTAGATATTGTTTTGCTTTTGTTAAATATGGACCCCTGTGAATTTTGACCGTTTTTTGGATTCTTCGTTTACCGTGGAGGCATGCAAGGAAAACAAAGTTTTCTTCGTGAATTCACGGGTTGACTAATTGATATACAAATAGTAATTTGGGGGGTGAAGTATTCCTGTAAGTCTTATTTTTATGAAAGTAACATGATCAATGTATGGTTACTGTATGCGCCGGAAAGGGCAGATTAATTACAGAAGTTTGTTGGGTCCATTCAGGTGCTATCCAAGAGTCTGGAAAAATGACTACTCAGACAGCAGGCAGACTAATTGTCATAGCCTTTTAGTGCAGGAAGCCATTACACTGACATTATCCTTTTGTCTTTGGGTTTGATTTTCCACTAACAAAGCTCAAGAAGTCAATGCCGTTCCACAGCTGACTCAGATAACCCCACCACTCTCTTTAAGTGAGAATTATTCAACCTTTCTGATGCTTTACCTGGAAATGTTGCTGCTCCTGTTCCCACTATAGCCACATGAAGTCTCACTAGTTCTCAAACTGAGAAATTACTGATGTATCTTGGATGGAAAATTGATTGCGCCTCTTGTTCCCATATACTGCTGACCATTAAAATTGACAGATCATATAGAGATTAAGGATTATGTGGGAAAGGGGCTCCTGTTGCAACCTTCCGTTGGATCCTGCAAGATTAATCATGGTTCGAGCCACTTCTTATCTCTCACACTGTTTCATTTCTGGTGAGGAAAACATTTAACCTTGCCGGCTTCTAGCTTCCCTCCAGTAAACAAGGTTTATTTGATCAGAATTGAGAGCAGTTTAAGTTCCTACAGCCCAGGGAAGAACCTTCAAACTCTCTTACCGCTGATGAGTTTCAGTTGAGCTGAGCATTTGAAAGTTAGGTACATTAAGTCTGGATTCACCTTTTCGCTCTTTCTTTTCTTAGATTCCTTTTATTATTATTCCATAATTATTACTATTTAACTGGTAATTCTTTGTAATTCATGTAAATTGCTTTTACTTAAATGTGCACCTGCTGTTGTCGAGTGGCTCACTGACTGCTTGATTTTATGGCTGACTTGCTGTCTGAGTGAATTACATTTTTTGATTGCTCCTTTACAGCACATGTCTGGAGCAATTACAGGTTTTAATTTGACTCCTACAGGATGTAACAAAGCATTTAGCTTAACTTGAGACCCCACAGAATTGCCTTTTCAGATGTATAGAGTAGTGGACACTATTGGCATTAATGGTAGCTCTGGTGTATTTAATGGGTTTGATCACTTAAAGCCATAGACTGTATAAAAGATAATTGACATAGTTACCGTGATGTCATCCATTGGTTTGTGGACTCCCATTTTGAAGCTCCAAGCTCTGCATTTTAGCCGTTGCCATCTTGGATTTTTTTAAGCCAGAAGCCACGATATTCTGACAAGAGGGGGCAGCTGTGGAGGAGTGACTCATAGTCTTTCACTCAAAGGGGCCACACATTATGCACAACTTTAGCTTAATATATTTTAACGGATGAGTTAAAAAAACACAGTTCTTAAATTATCTAGAGAGACTAACTTCATTATAAACTTGTTTATCTCTGCTCTAAATTTGGACATGTCAACATGGTGGGGGTCAATGTCTCAAGTCTCAAGTGGCCGTTCAAAGACCTGCAGTTTTTGGCACTTTTGGCAGCAACCTCTGGGACTGAAAAATGAAGCCGCGTTCACACTACACGTCACAAAGTCGTCAGATCGCTGTACTTTTCTCACTACACAACAAGCTGTCTTATTATTGGAGACACTACAAGATCTTTCACCAGTAAGAATCCCCGATGAGTATGTCATGTGATGCGGGTTGACGTTGGTGCTTGATCGAAAATATGAAAGTCAAAAAGTGATAAAGTCTTCCGAGTAAGTTAGTAGGTTATTATGGTACAAAAACATTGTGTGCAGAAACATCTGACACTCAGTCTCTCTTCCTCTTAAACACACACACACACACACACACACACACACACACACACACACACATACACCTTGGAAAGCACCACAGCACTGCTTGTCTTTGTCCTCAACCCGTGTCTTGCACTCTTATTAGGACCGGAAATTAGCAGCGGCTGCCAGCCAAAGGCAAGTAGCTGCTAAATTTGCTTTACTCACCCTGCCAAAACAAACAATGGTAATCTATTAGGTGGCTGGCAGATTTTGGAGTCTACCAGCCACAGTGGCAGATGGACAGAAAAGTTAATTCCAAACCCTGACTTATTGATTGTAGCTCACTGACAGGTCCAGGTATTGACCTGCCACATATCTGGGGAGCGTCTGCGATACATCACTGAGCCTGTCGGCTCACGTCTTTGAGCAGCGTGTGCCAAACTAACACCAATTTGCCTCTAATCAGGGGCTTTTGTTGGGGAGTTCCAAAAACTGTCTACGAGTGGTAAAATTAGGGCTAAAGTCGTGTTGTGTGAACTAAGCATTAGTGGCCAGTGCTGAAGTCTTAACTTGCAAAAGAAGAAGACAGCAACTTTACATTTCACACCGAGCAGCGGTAAATCCTGAATGGTGCTGATTGCATTTTTATTGTCTATTTCTTGAGGCAAAACATGAATGTAACAAATTCTCTCCACATTCAAGGGGAGGAACATAGGCCCAAGATTGGATTCGCTGTTGACAGTCAATGGCCATTTAAATTTTAGCTTTGGTCAGCACTGTTCGGCCGACAAGCTTGTTGATGATTCTGGTGTCAGCTTAGCTCAAAATATTCAGTGAAAATATCCAATGAGTTGCTGTTTGAGTCCACAGCAGCCTGAATATATTGTAATGCACCAACATCACACAAACAAAGCCATGTATGCCCTCAAGATAAAACAGATTCTTTTTGTGCACTTTAGCATTGATTCAGTCCTGTTTTTTACTAACCAAGCTCGGCTCAAAACACAAGTTCTCACTGCTACTTTCAACCCCACACTGCCCTTAAGTTTATTACTCAGCCCACTACAGCAGCTTACATGTATCTGTGCTCTCTGTCAGCAAGTCAACTTAACTCAGTCTCACTTTTCAGTGTGATTGACTGAAAGAAGCTGTGCGTGGCAGGCCAGGGTAGGTGTCACTGTGGCTAAATTTAGCATCTCTGTCTTCACCAGATACGACCGGATCACAGATTTCTATCTCCATTTAAATTGAAGAATGAAATGTACTGTATTGAAAGGCAGAGGTATTGACTGAATGGGAGGAATGGCTCACTGACTGACTTACTGGTTGATTTCATGGCTGACTTACTCTTTCAGTCAATGACTCTCTGTAATCAATTATCGATTTGCTCTTGATAGTAGACACCCGGGGTATTTAAAGTTTTTAATTTTTATGTTAAATTGTGTTTTTATTTAGTTTGGAACTCCATTAAGTTTAGTTTCAGTCCACTGACACTGTGCATTTACAGTTTATTTTCATTTAAGATAAGATAAGATCAGCTAAACTTTATTGATCCTGCACTGAGGAAATCCACACGTTACAGCAGCTCAAATAGCACAGATGGAAAAGCAAGTTAAATGGCATTAAGATACTTTTAGAATACAAAAGATAGAAATACACAAATATACATATCAGAATTAGAGAAATATAAAATATGAAGTACTGAATTTGGACACAACTATACACTCAATACTATGCGGTATAATGGTGGTGAAATCATTATGGATGGCATAATGAAGAGCATTGTTTCTTTAACTTTGATGCAAACAGTTTCATTGTAACTAATTTAAATGTTTCAAGTCTCTTACATTGCTTTTAATTGGGGGGAGATGGGCTGGAAGCAGGATGAGCTTAATGTCCATGCTGCTCCCAGAGGAACTTTGTCTTTTCTTTGTTGTTGTTTTTTGTTTGTTTTTGGTATGTTATTATATTGGTTTAGCAGCATATAAAGATACAGAGAGTCTTATGCATAATTCTAGGGCTGCCCACGACTAAAAATCTTCCTAGTCGACCATTAGATGTCATTCAGGCCCATTAGTCAACTAGCTTCCCGCATGTTCACGATATTAATTTAATTATTAAATGATATATTTTGGGCAGGGCAACACAATGGTTTGAGTTGAAGGTGTGAGAAAGAATAGTATCAGTAACATTGTTAACACTGTGCTACATTACAGAGAAATACAAAACCGTACTAATGAACCTTCATTAATATAGGCCTATATTTTATCTACAAGTGCACGTCACACACTGAGCGAGCCGCCTGTTAATGACGCTGTCGGCAAAGCAGTAATGATTGTGCTAAGTGGCTAATGGGCATGTAGCTACTTACATGTTTCAGATGATGCGTCACGTTTGTAGTCGACGAATGATAAGCAAATGTTTACATATCACCTTGGGTTCATCCTTCACCTTCTCAAAATGATCTCACACTTTGGATTTCCTGCCCGACATTTTATTAACAAGCCTGTGTAATAACTGCAGGTCCCAGCCCACATTACAGTTTCAGTTTAGCTTGTTTTAATTTTTGTGTTCATTTTCATGTTTGGTCGTATCAACAGTAACAGCCCTGGTAACTGGTACTCGTCAGTAAACTTGGGAATTTGAAACAGGAAGCTACAAGACAGTGTTTTTACCTTTTCTAAGGCATACTGTGTTTCTTTTTTTCCCCATCTTTCAGGAGCTTAATGTGCGACAGCTGACACTGTCAACAGACAAGGACAAGTATGGTATCCGTCTGAGAGCCGAGCCAGACCACATGGTGCTGGGCAAGAGACTAAAGGGGGCCTTCAAAGCTATCACTGCCTCTATCAAGGAGCTCACCAACGAAAAGCTCGAGGCCTTCCAGAAGACAGGTATTGCTGTGTGTGTGTGGCTGTCTGGTTGTGTGTGCAGAAACTCCTAACTTATAACTCAGGGTGCAAACAAAAAACACTAAGCTGTCCGTAGCCTAATGTTGTAGTTTAGTTTAGTTTACATTTATACATGACAAAGTTTACATCTTTTTTCTGTAACTGACATCCCAGAATTATTTTTATGAATTCATTTTTCACCAGTGGTGGCCACATATACCAAGACTCCGTCAGCTGTCAATGATTTTGTTAACCAAATAATTGATTAGTGAAGAGCAGTTGGTTAATGTTGGGATTTTACACACAGCTGCACAGTTGCTGTTAAAATCCTGTTTATTTCACCAAAAACTCAACTGTGAATCGTTGCGGTGAAGTCGGATACAGCCAGACGGCCAGTTTATCCTCCGAATGCAAACCCCTAACCCTTCTGAAACCATAATCAGAGCTCGAGTACGGATCAAAGCAGTGCAAGGTATCTTGTCTCTCCAATTATAGAAAGACGAGGAGAGCCCTCAGAGTCTCTGGGGAAGAAAGCAGTGGAGGTCAGCTGGGCTGTGGGAACTTAACATTTCCAATCAGTTGGATGTTTGAAGTCCAGCCAATTGGAAGGAAAGAAGGAGGATGAGCGATGGAAGGAAAAAGATAGATGTGGTAGAGGATGGTGGAAAAATGATGGAGAGAGGAAACACAGATGAAAATGTGCACAGTGGAGCCAAGAAACATTTTAGTGACTTGTGATCGCAGGCGAGTTGTGATGTTTGAGTGTACAACACCTGCTTTTAAAGGGGACCTATCTTCAGTTTCATACTTTCATCTTGGGTTTCTACCAGAACATGTTTACATGCTTAAATGTAAAAGAACACCACTTTATTTTCTTTATACTGTCTGTGCTGGAACATCTGTATTCACTCTCTGAAACACTCCATTTTAGCCCCCTCCCAAAAAAAGCAGTCTGCTCTGATTGGTTGGTGCTTCAGGGTCTTTAGCATCTTGGGAATCTCTGCACTGCTGCTGGAGAGTGACTGTAACAGAGAATAGCAGCACTGTGTACCAAGCATCTAAACACAACCAGACATGTTCCAGCAGGAATTTGATCTGAAATTGTGGAGAAATTAACAACATCTGCCACCAAAATTAGAGGTTTCCCCGATGTTAGCATGTAGGTACATGTGGCAGTGTATGCACTATAAACACTTGCAGTAGTGTGCCCAGAGCAAAGAAAATTTGTTGCAAGTTGACATCAGCTTAGCTTGGGAGTAGGAAAAAAAACGTATATTGAACAGTCTGAAGCCTGAGGTTTTTGCTCACTTTTACATATGTTTACCTCATTATTGCCACATTTAATATGAACATTCAACACTGTAACATTATAAATATGAAAGAAATAAGGGAAAGCGTAAAAGGTACCATTTAAGGAGCTAAACTGTATACTCACTTATCTTCTTTTAAAGGAATAGTTCAACACAGTATGAAGCTACAGCTAGCAGACAGAGTATCTCCGCACAAAGACAAACAGGGAGAAACATCTCGCCTGGCTCTGTCCCAGCAGGGTAACAAAATCAAAATGGATGGAAAAAAAGTTGTAAAGAAAAGTAAAATAAATAAACATCTGTCAAAGGTCCAGTGTGTAAGGTCTGGGGGATTTAGTGGTATTTAGCAGTGAGGATTGCAGATTGCAACCAGTTGAAACTTCTCCAGGTTAGAATTCCTTTAGTTTAACCAGGAGCTGAATTGTTTGTAGAGATCTTTTCCTCTCCAAAACAAACAGACCAGATAATTATAACCATTAAAAACCCTGAATTAAGCATTTTCATGTGACAAATCAGTTGTTCTCTGACACTGTTTGGCTCGTTGCAGACAGGCTGCTCGCCCGGCACATGCAAATGTGTGCTCACTTTATTTCTGATTCAGATGTTCAGGAAGTTTTTACTGTGAGCCGACTTACCTGCAGAGATCGCTTCCTCTCCAAAACAAACAGACCCATTTAAACAGGTAAACACTTAAACACTAAATTAAGCAGTTTCGCCTTAAAAAAAATCAGTGTTTTTTTATTAAGCCCTCATTGCCCAGTGGCTGTTAACTACAGTGGCTGATGCAAAAACGGGAATAGCCCTACATAAAGCCAGTGTTTGGTTTGTCCGCTATGGGCAACTGTAGAAACATGGCAAGGACCCACTCTCTTTGTAGATATAAATGAGCTAACAAAAACACAACAATTCTTATTTTCAGGTGATCATACACCAAAGAAATTAAACGTGCTAAATCATGTTCCATTTCTGCCTATATATCCCCCTAAATCCTACACACTGGACCTTTTACTGATCAGTCAGTTAGTAGAAGGTACACTTCTGTCAAAATAATCCATCCATGGAAACTATAACGGCTCAGACCCAGTTGAGAGTCCACTTTTAACCTTGTGAGCAATTCTAGCTGAGAATGCGTGACTCAAAAAACCTTTTTAAGCTAGGAGGGCGGCAATTTGGCGAGAAACTGATTGTGCGTTTATGGCCATTGGTTGTATTACTCATTATTCCCTACCTGCACCTTTTGATCCCATCATTTTGTCGGGCAGAAGAAAAGAGGTTAAGAGAGAAGGCGGAAAAGAGCAGAGAAGCGGGGAGGGACACAGGAAATCAAAGCATGGAAATCTAGGATTAGAGAGAAACGGAGTGACTGTTTCACCCAGCCTCTGGGTGTGGAGAAGTGAAGAGGAGAGGAGAACATGGTCACGGTTTTTAGTCAGAACACAGACGTGGGTAATTGCTGCCACTGGCAAAATGGAGATATAAACCTGACTAGATTGGGTTCGCTCTATTGTTTAACAGCTCAGATCTCATGTGGATGCGGCCAGAAAGACTGCAGTGTAAGGAATCTCAGAATGCAGGCAAATACTGGTCCAGACCCCAGCTAATTCAAAACAAAGCCTCGGTCTGCATGCAAGTTAGGAGAATACTTTACCCAGTATGATTGGGTGTAATTGAAACCATTTCTAGAATCCTTCGAACACCAAAATTAAGACTCATTTCACACAATCAGTCTGCAGTTTATTTAGATTTAATTAGGAGAATAGTGGGGCACTAAATTGTTTATCATCACTTTTCCATTAAAGTCTGTTGCCAGCATTGATTTAATCATAAGGGACATCAATATAAATGATTTTCAAATGCATCGATGCATTTTCATCCTCTGCTAAATGATCAATTTTCTGTTATCGGACTGGATGTATTTTAGTTTTGTACACATATAGATCTCCCTGTCAGTTAGAATTGAGGATCCTTTCGACTTTTCACAGTAAAGCATCTAAAAATCAGTGTTATACTTGTCTAGTTGAATAATTTTGTTAATATTTAGCTTAATTATGTGAGTGATCTGACAAAGTATTACCACTATTACCATAGAGACATTTTATATATGTCTTGTGTTACTCAACACCCATCTGACTTTGTTCCAGAACATTTTTCATTATTGTCTCTGCAGGCTTCCCCCCATAAGGCTGTCCCACACAGTTCAGGGTTCCCACACATCCTGGAAAACCTAGAAAACAGCTGACCAATTTTAGAGTAATGGAAAGCACATTGAAAATGAGAGAAAAAGTAAAATTAGCTGAGAATGATTAACCAGGCTATCTATCAGAGTTCCAAAACCGATAACACTTCCACCTAAAAGGACTAAGCTATGCTCCGGGTAGTATAAATGTCCGAATGGTAGTTCATGGTTGACAGTATTTTGAACAGGCTGTGGCCTTATATGTTAGGAAACGCTGTGAACACACCCACAAGTCACGTCACACGGTAACACATGCAAGTTTGATGACATAACAGCTTTAGTGGGCAAAACTCTGTATAATGTAAAACCCCTTTTCCCACTGCACAAAAAAAATGCTAACATCTGACTTTTTAACATAAAGCTTACAGTCGGCATCCCCACTTGGGTCAAATCAATCTGCAGTAGTCGCAGGTATTTATTGGCTCCTGCTGTGATCGGCATTGATGGACACACAACACCCAAGTGAGTGCTCAAATTTTAGCACCTTTACTGGCAAGGTGCAATGACGCACCACCACAAAGTACCGTCTGTTTTCGCCCAAGCAGCGCTCAAACATTGATCCAAATTAGTCTGCACTGAGTTCGAAAGAGGGACTGAATCAGCTAGAGATACATTTTTCACTGGCCTCCATGCTGCTTCCTACTGTTTATTAGTGTTACTGTTTTGTTTTTTGTTTTTTTTTTTGTTTCCGGTCCGTGACGTTGAACATGACAAACCAAAAATGAATAAATAAAAAAACAACCACACACACGATAAAGGCATGCTTGTCTGCTGTGGAGCCATTTACACGGCTCTGGTCTACTCTGTTGCCTATTTTAACGTGTTTTTTTGTGTTTACAAAAACCTACATACACGCACTGATTTTTGCAGAAAAGGGGTATTTGTGACATCAACCTTCATGGACTACATGTCTTTTAAATCGAGCCTGTAGCCTTTTACTGCATGTAATCCCCCCTCTCCCTCTTTCATGCTTAAATAATGTCCGATTGAATAAAGGCAAAAGCAGAAAAAACAATCAGTAGAAAAAAAAAAAAAAAATATATATATATATATATATATATATATTTATATATTTGTTAGAGCAAACTTTTTAATGAGTGTATATTAAGTATGGTTTGACTCATTCTCTCATGCCCCCCCCGGTGAGCTTCATCTGGGCTGTATAATTTATGGTCGTTCAGATATGTGGTCTGATGATGCTGAGACGCAGTAGGGTTCCGTGGTCTTGAATTCTGCATGAACAGCATATGTACACTGTTTATCTCTGCAGTGATAAATGTTACTGTATGCTGCCATATAACAATGTTTATTTTTAGCCTCAGAACATTAACAGTGGTTCTCAACATTTTTATAATGTTGTTGTTCATTTCAAGGATCCATCATGGTGGACGGCCATGAGCTTCACGAGGAGGACCTGAGGCTCATGTACACCTTCGACCAGAGCTCTGGCTCAGCAGCACAGTATGAAGCACACTCTGATGCACAGGTATGCTCCAAATTCAAACCCAGTTAAATTTCCAATCAAAAGGTATATAATGCAAAACTAACGCCATTCAGGAAAAATAATTTAAAAAAAAGATTTCAATCTTGATTTTCTGTGGACAAACACAGCTTCCTTGTTTAGGGAATAGAGTGTTTACGTGAGACAATATGAGTCTCCTCTGACAGGAATGCCTTCAGGCTGTCAGTGGTTATCTGGAAATCGGTTGTCTTTATTATGTATTTTATATCTAAGTGCCAATCTCTTAAGAGACTATAAAACAGCCGTTCATTAAAGCAATAGTTTGACATTTTATACTCTTATTTGCTTTCTTGCTGAGAGTTGGAGGAGATCAATTCCACTCTTACGCCTTGTTGCTACATAGCTCTGTGCACATACCTAAGTCAACTGTCCATTCATTCCTATGAGAAATTCCATGGTCTCGGATGTGTTTGCAAAAGTCTTTCTTACTTACTTACTGGGTCCAGATTTGCCTTGAGTATGAACTTGAACTTTTGTGGCAGACTTCGGATAGACTGTGTGGACTGTGTGCCACAGGAAGTTGGCATGAAGACGAATTAATTAACAGGCTCTAAAGCTTATTAAATAAAACTGTATATTCTACCAACATGTAGCAACATATCATTGTGGATTTATAAGGGGTTATAAAATACAACAGAATATAAGTTTTCATTGTCATTGTAAAAAGAATATACAACGAGATTAGGAGTGCGACATCTGATCAGGTGCCAACTAGTCAATAAAACAAGCAAGTAAAAAACGAAGAAAAAAAAAAAAACAGCCAACATAATCATTCATAAGATCGGAATGTAGAAGAACTGGCCATATCAAGCTGTTGAGTGGATTGGTGGATTGCACTTAGTAAGTGGGGTATTGCACTGTGAAGTAGTGGATTGCACCTAAAGAGCAAACTTATCTAATATGTATTGATTTAAAAGCCTGATGACCCACAGGCAAAAATTGTTTTTGAGACTATTTGTGCGTGACTTTAAGCTCCTGTGTCTTTTAACAACAGGGAGGAGAGAGAACATATTGTGACCTGGGTGGGAACAGTCTTTTATGTGCCAGAGTACATCCTGGCCCTGAGCAGCAACTTCCTGAAGTCTCGTCATCACTAAGAGGTTGCCAGCCAACCAGAGGAGACTTCTGGAAGTTACTGCACCCAGCCAAGAAATAGTCCCGTCTTTACGCAACGCTAAGCTAATCATCTCCTGGCTGTAGCTTCATATCTAGAGCACAGACCTGAGTTTCATTCTTCTTATCTAACTCTAAAAATAATAAACGTATTACCCAAAATTCGCGGCTGTTCTTTAAACTGGTAGCAGTTACATCTTCACCCATGATTATGAATCACATCTCACAACTGTTTATCATTCATGTACTGTTATCACAGAAAGCCATCCTATTCTTACATTCTTTCTAAATTTGTTTTAAATCGCTTGTTAACACACATGAAAAGGTACAGAAATACACTTATGCTCTCCTCTCCAGCCCTTCTCTCTTTACTGCTACATCACTGTTGTATAGATTGAGCGGCGAGGTGCACTGTAACCGGATCTAAAAAACATGAATGCTTCTCCGCCGTTGCTCATGCACAGAGCTGCCTTATACTGTAAATGCATTTATTTTTCTTTACTGTAAGTGTGTGATGTATGAAATCATTTCACGGCTAAGTGGAAACCAGCATGTATGCGTTTCCCACAGGCCCTCTCTAATCAGTGCTCCTCCAACCGTACACACACCACACGGCTGCACCTTAATACCAGTTTACTGAGCTGGCTCTTTAATTCTCTCTGTTACTCTCGCTCGCTCGCACCAGCTCTCCAGCTCCCATCTGTCTGTCTCTCTGTTCTTTCTCTCTCATATTCCTTTTCTGTTTGCTTTTGTGTACTTTTCTCTGTCACCCTGTCATCTCTTTCCCTCCTTCTTCACATGATAAAGTGTTCGGAGCTGGCAGCAGCTCAGCCTTACACAGCATGACTCTCATTCTACATTAGTGACTCACACAGACTACAATATTGCCATTATTGCTGCTTGGTTGGTTGTTTTTATTTATTACTTTTACATTATAAATGTTTGAACAACAGTGTGAGGCAGACTTATCTCATAAAGGTTGCTCTTTTTGCCTTTTCGGCTGTGCAGTTTGTAGCATGGGGCTGAGGGAGTCTGGTTACTCAGAGGCTACAGTAAACTCCAAGGTCTTCACATCATGTGAAATTCTGTCACTCTCTGCTACTAGTCTGTCAAATGCATATTGCAATAATTGTGTGGTGATTAGAGTACAACCTGTCAACATTAAAGTGTTGCAGGAGCACACTGTTTGTTGTTACAGTAACAGGAAAATATTTAATTCATGTCTTCACTACGGCTAGAAATCTTTTCATGTTTAGTGTGCCAACCTAGAACTGACTACTTTACATACTGAGATGATTGTTGTTGGTTTATTTGTTCTTTTTTTTAGGATTATAAAGCATTTTCAAAGGTTTTTTTTTACTACAAGATAGCTAAGTATTTTATATTTCTCCTTATCCAAGTATTAAAACTTTTGATATTTGTGTTCAAATACATACTGAAACATCCTGGTTTTCCCCCACTTAATTGTGAGAATAATAGTTAATTGACTGTTAGTGATTAATCATGAGGAAACCATACTTTTGGTATTCAAACATTTTATGTAAAGGATAACAGATATGACTAATGAAAATGACCTTATAAAAATTAAGTCAGGCCAGTTTAATGTACCCCCGAATCTTCTTAATTGTAAATATGAAGTAGTATATGACACCCTCTCTTCTTAGACCCTCAGTTTGGATCAGGACAACCCCCTACCCAAATGCCGAATATATCAACACACCTACCTGTAGGCACTGACTCACATGAATTAACAAAAATATTATTGATGAGGGAGAACACTACCATCTTAATATCATCCACAATAAACACAACTAAAGCTAAACCTCACGGTGCTGGCTCAGTAACACTGCAGCTCCAATTATGTCACTTAGGTGAGACAAATTAAATCACCATCTGAACGAAGCAAACAAGTTGAAATGCACAGGCAAGCTTATTACGTAATGATGTGGGCTTTCTAAAGCGCTTTTTACACAGAGATCACGCGATGGGGCCGCAGCAAAGACCCTTCGATATGCTGGCTTTGCTTTTTTTCACTGAACCAAACAACATCGGCATCATGCCATTTTGATGTGTGATTTTAAATAGCATGCCACTGTTCCAGACAAGAGAGATGTGATGGACATGACATGTAACACAACAGTATCTGCTTCTAGTTTGACATATAATATACACGTTGGCTGCACTTTATAAACAATAACAGTAGCTTAATGTGGTAAAACAGCCAATTACCATCCAGCTGATTATATGACGGCTGACCTCATCCTGTGCTTGGATGGTAAGGAGCTCCTAGAACTAATTGTCTTTCTTATTTGCAGGCATTTTCAGCCGGTTTTCTTCTTCTTTGCGTTAGCTGCTAACTGCTACAAGCTGCTTTTTAAATCACCCAGCTGTCGATCGCACACGTAACACCTTGTCAAAATGTCATACCTGCCTCATTCATAATTCCAGGCTGCCGGCTATCCCTTTTACACAGACGTCGTCGGCGCTGTTACTACCTTCGTTGCCGGCTTGAAGGCATAAAAAAGAGGTGGAATAACGGAGTAACATTCCTACCTTGAACAGGCTTTTAAAAAGGGCTTAACGTACATCATTCCTCTTTGGTAACTGGGGATACCTACTGATAGATACCAGAATCTAAAAACATTGACGCACTTCCTTTGTGCCATCTTGTCTTTTTCTGATTGGGGCAAAAACATAAAACCTTTTTAAAAAGGTTTATATATGAGGCAAGACTCCCATATTAATCTTTGGAAACATAAGTTCTGTGATCATTTTTGTGATCAGTTCAAGATGTATCTTAAACCCTCCTGTTGCCCTCTGGGTCTGTTGTCTTTAGGTCCTGGTGCTGCTGGATGTCACCCCTGACCAGTCCATGGTGGATGAAGGCGTTGCCCGAGAGGTCATCAACCGTATTCAGAAACTACGCAAGAAGGTGGGACAATTATTTCAGGAGCACTACTAGCTCTGGAAACTAGAGTGACACATAACACACTACCAGTGAATTTTACAATCCAGTGTCTAATGAATAGAATACGACATATTAGAAACACTTTGCCAACACATGTAATTGGGGCTGTGACAGGGTGAGCAAAACATGCCACTGAGGCAGTTTGGGGAGTTGTACTGGAAGACAAAATACCGTTTAGGGCTGTTTCATGGTGAGTAATGTATGACAGATAAGCAGGGGGAAGGAAGTTGACTGACTACAAGAAGCATTTGGGAACATTGTACATTGGGACTGAAAAAGATTACACCGAAGTCTGTGAGGTATTTTACCGGGTGACAACATCCTTCACATCCTCTCCTGCAAGAGTTGTGTGACACTGTATGCTCTCTCGAATTAGAAATACACAAGATGATACAGTACTAATGCAACAGTGTCTCCAGCTGAAACTATCTATCTTTCGACTAGAGACACAGTATTTTTCAGGAGAGTTTCCTCCTTATGCACCTTTTAAACAACACTATGATTTTGTCAGTGATCTTTGGTCTTACACATCTTAATCCTGACAGTATCTGTGTCCTCCTCATATATTTTGATACATTTGTTAGGGCTAAAAGTCGATCAATAGAAAATTAATTAGCAACAATTTGAATGTATCATTTAAGTGATTTATGAAGGAAAAATGCCAAACAATCTTGGTTTACAGCTTCTCAATATAACACGCCCATGTCATGATTATATACAGCATACATTAGAAAATGTTGACATGTCGAAATGCGATGAGTAAAATGGGAAATGAATAGGGAATAGATAGATTTATATTTGTACCAAGACAAAAAAGATAAAAGAGCTGAAAAGTGGAATGAGTGAAGCCAGTGAGCAATTTATAGTATATAGATTTATATTATTTATCCACTCTGTTTTTAATGATTTAGCCAAACATGTTATTCAGTGAGGTAGTCAGTTATATTTTTCAACTACTAGACCAATGGTCAGACAAAACAATTATTTCATGACATCATGCACTCAAAGAAATTATTTGGTCAGTTTTCAGGTTTATATATTTCCATTACATATAAAATTTCCATCCAATTGTGTCAACAAAATCTAACTATGTAACTATAGCTCAAAAAATTTACCCAAGTTACTATGATAACGTTTGTGTAATTAAAGTTATTTAATTCTGTGTATTTCAGACATGTTAATGAACATCAATATATTTGAAATACATAGAATTTTCTATTAGTCATTACATCAACTTAATTAAAGTAAATTCAACAAATTTGAAATTAATAGACTATATCAGTAATTATGTAAACTTAATTAGATGAATAAGGTACATTTTATAAGCTGTAGTTACATATATTCTCTATCTCACCTTAGTTTGATTTGATTACTTAACGAGTACATTTTGGTTTTTGTAATTTGATTGCAAAACTTAAACCTTAAAACAGGTAATTTCTTTGAGTGTGTTGTGCTTAGGGAAACTGAACTAAACTAGACTGAACTAAACCTAAACAAAACACATCTACATCCATATATAAACATACTCAAGACAGGTACGAAGGCTATGACACTGCCGCAGCGGCCGTGGGTTCGATTCCAACTCCAGCCCTTTGCTGCATGCCACTACCCCCCCCCCATCTCTCCCCATTTCACACTAGAACTATCCTATCTAATAAAGGAAAACAAACACACACAACACAAATAAAAAATGAAATAAAAATATACAAAAAAATTAAAAAAAAATGTGAAAAAAGTGAAAAATAAAATTCAATAAATAATGATAATGCTAAAAATATTTTAGAAATTCTCCTGCAGCTTGTAATAACCAATGTCAAACCTTATCCCAGCATACAGTCAACACAAAGCGAGGCTTCCATTCTGCTTCTGTCAATCATCTCCAAATTCTCTCACATGACCCACTATGGAGTTTTTCCTTATTGAAATTGAAATATACTTGACTTTATACTTTAAGGACCCCATACTTTCTAAATAGTTATTGTTTTCATGGACTGAACTATTAATTGATTAATGGAAATGTATGAATATACAGCCATTAGCTGCAGCCCTACAGTGTAGACCAAACACAGAAAATTTTCTGTATTATTTTACATTTCCCTCCCTTTGATCACCCCGTCCTCCCCCCTTCCTCTTTATGTCCCATGCTAATTTTGTCAGGGCAGTTTTGAAATCTTTCCACTGCAGCGTCACAGTTAGAAGTTTCTCCATCATAAGGCAGGCTTAATGGAAGCTTAATTACAGTCTGGCCCCTTTCAGATTCTAATGTTGGAGCTTTGAAGTGGTCTGGGGAGTAAAGACGGATTAGCCAACAGCCCCTTGTTTTCACAACCAACAAACAGTTTTTTCCGTCCCCCTATAGCAGTGGTGTGCACTGGCTCCCGGCCAGGCTAAATTCCTCCAGTTATTTCAAACTGAGATCTGTTAGGAATTTTCCACCCTGGGGATGGGAATTAATTTTTAACAATTCTTTGACATGTTTGGTAGTAGTAGTTTGTGGGTGTGCATGCATGTTTTTATCAGTGTTTGCAGGGGTTTTTGTGTGTTAGCATATGCAGGGTTGAGAAACAGGTCAGCGTTTCCTTTTTTTTTTATTGTTTTTTTATTGGGCTGCTCACAAACTGGAGCTCTCTGTAGCTCTATCTGACACACACACACACAGGCACACACACACACACACTGTACTGGCCCCTTCAGGGTAGGGTCAGTACCTTGACTTGGCAGGAAAAGCCTATAAACCTTCCTCCATTGATTGACTGCTCCTCTGTATCTAGCTAACGTTATTCCTCTGCCCTTGAGCCACATACTGCAATTGGAGTGTGTGTGTGTATGTGCGTGTACTATACAGTCAATATACATGTGTGTAGAGTTGTGCACAGGTGTGCACGGCTGCACACTGCAGATTAGGTTGAGATCAATGTGTTTGAATGTTTCAAGGTTAGAGGAAGCTGTTAGCACACAATGCCAAAATAGGCGGGCTTTCATCCAATAAAAAATCTCCCCTTGTTCTCTTCTGCCTTCATTTGTTCCTACACTGTCTGATTTTTGCTTTTATAATCCCCACCCTCTCTTCTTTTTGGCCGCCCTTCCATTTTGTTTATTCCATCCCCCTCCCTTACGTCTTCTCTCAGGTAATTGTTTCTCGCAGATTTCATTTTCTTATTGAAGAGAAAAAGCTTTGAAGAGAATTACTTGTCACAAAAATGTGATTCTTTGCGTCCTTGGCAATCATTTGTTTTAATCAGATAACAGGTTTTTCTGTTATTGTGCGTTGTTGTTTGAAGAGCTATTCAAGCTGTACTTTGAGCACATTTACTCACTTTTGTTCCAAGTATCTTTTAGCTCTTTGATATTTCTGGAGCTTGCAACCTTACTTAAATTCTATTAGTTTACATATTTAAACCCACTCTCTACCTGTCTGTCCGTCCCTTGTCTCACAGGGTCATTTAGTGCCATCAGATGAGATAACCGTGTACTACCGCTGCCAGCCAGAGGGGGAGTACTTGGGCTCTGTGATCCAGGCTCACACTGACTTCATCCTGGCTACTACCAAGGCTCCACTGCTGCCCTTCCCTGTCCCCAAGACTGCCAGCGTCATCATAGAGGAAAAGACTCAGGTATGAAAGAACACCTCAGGGCAAGCAGGATTATTGTTCACTGTGCTGTAATACAAGCTCAGTTTAACAGGCAGCTTGTAGTGTAGCATGGCTGTTCAACATTTAGGGAACATGCTGCTAACAACAGACTGTGTGTTTATCACAAGCATGAGTTGGTCTGAATGTTTCTAGGATCTTTTCATGATGAAAATGTACCTCTTATTGATCCATATATGCACACTCTCTGGATGTATCAGTGGTATGTAAGAAAATAAAAACTCAGACATCTTTCTGTCTTTGCCTCCTTCATGCTTTTCTCTTCTGTGTTGCAGCTAAAGGGCTCAGACTTGGAGTTAACCATAGTAAAGGGATCTTCAGCCCCTCGAGCTCCTCTAAATGGACCAGCTTGCACCTACGTGAACGTCAGAGTGAAGGTCAACAACAAAGAAAAAGGTAGAGCATGTGAGGGACAAAAAGGAAGTCTATCTGAATATTTATAACTGTTAAACTGCCAATAGAAGCTGCTCTCTGGTTATTTTGCATTATGCTGATTGTTGAGCTAATAGGATATGTACCTCACCATTTTTCCTTGTCTTAGCTGTAATTCCGTATGTGAACTACATTAGTAATCCTGTCTGACTGGTTTCTTGCTCAGAGGGGGTTGTGCTGTTGGAGAACCCCAAAGGGGATAACAGACTAGACCTGGACAAGCTCAACAAGGTGTGCAGCAGCATCTTTGGAACCAATAACACCCAGCTTAAATTCTTCAACGGCGGCACTGGTGAGAACTGGTCTTATCTCCTCAGAAAGATATAAACGCAGCAAATCACTGCTCGGGTGGAGACATATTATAATATGATGATATATGATTTAGTTTGACATTCTGAGAAGGAAAGGACAAAAAAAGCATAAAGTTTTACATCTTTTTATTATTCACAAATTATTTCTTGATGCATTTAGTGATATTTTTGACTTGTCTTATAACCCGGTCTGATTATTTTGTCAGTTTCCATAGCAACCCAGATGACTCCTCTGTGTGCTTGTGTGTTTGTTACAGAGTTGACCAGCAAGATGGACCTTCAGGCTCTTAGCGGTAAAACTTTGTCAGTGACTTCAGGTTCCTCCTCTCCTGGCTCCGCCCCCACCACCGACGCCCCCCTGTGTCCTTACGTGAACCTGCTGCTCTGCAACGCACAACCAGCTGGTGAGAAATACACACACACACACACTGCACACAGTCACACAACTAATAACTAAGTCAGTTCCTCTAACTGTTCTAAGGCGGCCATTAGTCTTTTTAATTATAATCAACAAATCCCCTGGAGAGACCAAAACCAATAATGAATTTATCCTGCTGACAAAGTTTTGTTTGTGTAGTCTAACTTTTATTTAACTTAATGCATGCAGCATCATAGCCTCAACAAATCAGACCCTTCATTTTTGCCACATTAGTCGCAGTCTGACCCAGCTGACCCTAGCTGTAGGTGGAAAAAGTACTACAGTCTTTTACTTAAAGGTCTAGTGTGCAGGATTTAGTGGCATCTAGCGGCACGACTGCTGAACTGAAATTATCCCATGTGCAAATCGTGTAGGGGAACTGTAGGAGGCTGATGTGAAAACACAAATGGCCCCATCTAGAGTCAGAGTTTAATTTGTCCACTCTGGACTACTGCAGAAACAACATTAAGATTAAGATTAACACGGCAGACTTTCAGGTGATTTATACTCTAATGAAAAAATAGTTATAAATATTATACACCATTTCTGCCAAAACATGCCCCTAAATCCTGCAGACCGAACCTTTTAGTAAAATTAGAAGTACCACTATACAAAAGTCAAGTTAAAGTCTTGCCTTCATGTTTGAAATGAAGCTAATTTTAAAGGAATAGTTAGACATTTTGGGAAATCATTGTTGTGTGCTTGCTCTTTCCACTGTTGTTTTTCTGACTTGTAAAGATAATTTTCACTCCTAATATTTAGTAAAGATTGATTCATTGATTGATGCGTTTAATTGACTTCTGTACTCTACATATGTACCACTGCCATGCCTGTACAGTAAATATGAAGCTGCATCCAGCAGTCAGTTAACTTAGCTTAGCACAAAAATTTGAAACGGGGGGAAACAGCTAGGCTGACTCTGTCTAGAGAAATAGTCCAGCACATAAACCCCCATAAAGCCACAACTGGTCATTTGCACTTTGTTTTTGTATGGATATTTAAAATTTACAGCGAACAAGTTCATTAGTGAGCTTTAGAGGTGCTGGTAGGCAGAAGTATTTTCCCCCCAAAAGTCAAACTATTCCTGTAACTACTTCAGATACTCTTTGGTAGTTTAAACTATAACAGTGCATCATAATGTGCAGGCTGATGGTTTGTGAATACAATCCAAATCTGTACAATAACGAGAAACTGTAGCTGTCACATAAATGTGCTTAGATATTTTCCACCACTGGAGTAAACTACACATATTGTGTGTTGTATTGTGTACATTGTACTGAAGGAAATGTTACATAATCCTTTAAGTTATTTACACTCAAACCCCTTTACTTCTCCGCTCTGACCATACGTTAACCAATTGATCAGCCAGCTCTCTGATCTAAGAGTTCTTTTCTTCCTGTTTCCCATGGCCTAAGTTCAGACTTGACACCTTTCCAGGACTTGTAAACAAGCTTCACTAACAAGCCACTCATTTCTTAATTTGTAAAGAAAGTTAAGTCTGTCTTGTTCACTCCTCGTCAACACTCTTCCTGTCTCCCCCAGAGTGCCAGACAGGAGAGGTGGGCACCCTCCTGCTGGTGAACCCAGTGGGCCAGAATGGGCTCAACTACTCAGGCCTGCTGTCTGAGGCTGCCAAGGTCTTCGGTCTCCGCAGCAGACGGCTCAAACTCTACCTGGACCAGGACCTCACCCAGGGTAAGATGAAAAGATGGAGGATATCATATTGATTTTTAAGCCGATTTAAGGCCAGTCATTCTGGGCGGATATACACAGTGAGGGGAAAATCTGATTGATGGTTCTTACCTTCATCATATAACATGTCGCTGATAAGAAAAGTAGTTTTCAGAGCAGGTTTGGAATTCAGAGAATTATGTTTTAATCTCCGACCAAAAGAGTCACAGCTTGGTGAAGGTATTTGAGGATGAAGCCTCCACTGTCAGCTGGCACCAATTATTTACAGTTGAAAATGCAATATAATATTATTTTATTGCACCCAATTTGGATGTTATCAATCAAAGAAATGGACGTCATCAGTCGTTATCAGCCTCTTACATATGGGTTAGAAGGGGTTTGCTACACCTATTAGTAGGCTCAGAGGTCATTCATGTTTATTGTTAGTTGGTGTTAGTGGTCGTAGTAATTATGAGGGGACCATGGGAGGAAATCCGGTGCACCAGAGTCCATGTAAAGAGGAGGTTTGGATGTACGGGCCAAACAAGCATAGGACTTTGACCTTAAAGACAGCTGTCTGTGTCCCGAAAGCCGAAAGTCACCTTTAAACCAATGTATGTAACTTACGTCACAACACATTATGTTATGCTACATAACAGCTGGAGGAAGATGAGAAGATGATCATAAGTGATGAGCGTTGGTATCTGGACATGCCAGAGCCGAAAGCTAGAGAGAATCTGATCATAGAGGAGAAGAGTTTTGTTCCCTGTGAAGACCTGAAGTAGATTTGCATATCCTTTAACTAAGTTAGTTAGTAAACTAAGTAACTAAGTAAAGCGCACCGCTAGGAAACTATTTGCACACAGAAAAAAATACACAACAACAACACAGACAATATGAATAATGAAATAAAATATAATACAGTTCTGGGCCATACAAGTTACCCAAACGCCTGTCTAAACAGGTACGTCTTTATCTGGCTCTTAAAAGAAATCAGAGTCAGCAGACCGTACAGGAACAGGCAAAGCATTCCAATATTTAGGTGCTACAGCCGCAAAGGCACAATAACCATGGGTCTTAAGGTGAGTGCTAGGGACAGACAACAAATTTAGCATATTAGATTGAAGAGAGCGAGCTGAAGAGTACGTTAAGGTAGTTCAGCCACATAAGTGGGGTTTAAAGGGTTTTGAGGGTTTTAATCCAGATGTCAAGAAACTGATGGCTGTGATGAATCCAAAGATAAAGCTGTTGCAGGTGTTTCATAAAAAAACAACATATTTTAACCAAAACAGCAATGTTTTCGTGAATGTAAACACGTTAGATTTTAGCTAGTTTTGGCACCTAAAGTGACACTGAGACCTAACAACACTGCAGCCATTTTACTCCGTTGATATTCACCATCTGACCTACTGGTAGGTGCAGTTTGCCCCATCTGAGGCATTATAATGCTTGTGATAACAAGTGATAACGTCCATTTGATGGGCTGATAACATTCACAACGTGTGTTTAGTGACCCTAAAATATCCAGGTATTTTAACTTCAGTGATACAATTATTAAATTATATATTTTTTAAAACTTATGTTCTTTTGAATCAGCTTTGCATTACACAATTTGCTAAAAAAAAAGTTTGATATGAAGCTATATCAAATTTACTTCACAATGTGGTGCCCACACACAAAACATGCTAGTGACACTAACTTTTTAGCCTTGTATGCTGTCCAACGCTATAAATATCATCCATCCATTTTTATTCGCTTATCCGGGGCCAGGTCGCGGGGGCAACAGGCCAAGCAATGTACCCTAGACATCCCTCTCCCCAGCAACGCTTTCCAGCTCCTCATGGGGGACCCCAAGTCGTTCCCAGGCCAGATGAGATATGTAATCCCTCCAGCGTGTTCTGGGTCTGCCCCCAGGCCTCCTTCCAAATATCACTTTTACTTTATTTAGCCAACATGTGCTTCAGTTCTGTGACCTGCAATGTAGGCCACATTTAAAATAGATGAAATGCCAGAGGAAGGTCAGATGTCATCTTACCCATAAGTGGACAGGTCACTGAGTCAGTGGCTTTGATATGATGACACAGTTTGGATGAAATGAAGTTGTGCAGTATGGATGAAAATGTTACAGCACATTCCTTTATGAAGTCCCAAAGTATTTGTGGCACCCTCTTTAATTATGTCATTTTAAAAACTAAACCAACCTGCCAATTAGACCATCTCAAGATCTCTGCAGTGTTTTTGAAAACTGTGATCTTTTGTGATAGCTTAAATGTTGTCATACTTAATTTTAGCCAGAAATGTAAACTAACCTACTTTGTAACTGTTTACCGTCTCTGTCTTTTTCAGAGCTGCCAGCTGATTCATCAGTGAAATCTCTAGACACCAAAACTCTGTTTGTGAGAGTTCTTCCAACAACCGCCGAAGCATAAATCCAGAGAAGCCATCTTTAGGAACATTTGTCTCAGATGCCTCACAGGTTCCCAGAATGAAGTTTTTTACCAGTAAAATCCCACCAGAGCCCGTTTGATGCACAGTGGATTTATGTCATTTGTTTTAGATGCTTTTTTTGGAAATCTGATGCAAAGCCGGTCTGTCAAGTTCACAACTGTTCTCCTCATGATGTCACAGTCACCCATGTCTTGATATATCTTAAGACGACTTCAGGCACAGAATAAGCGTGCCTGAAGTGGCCTTGTGATGTGTTACAGTGCATTCCAAGATGTGGTGATAGCTCTAATTAAATGTGGTATTTCGCTAAGACTTACAGTAATGTTCTCCCTGATGCCGTTTCTTTTCCTCTTACTGTCTTTAATTTGTCATCCATTATAAGTGACAGTTTTCTAAGAAAGCACAGTGGGTTGCCAGGCTATATTTATTCTGGACTGAGGAGAGATTTACATAATTTCTACACTAGAAACAGAATGATTGTTCATACGTAACAGCTGAACAGACCCGCAGGATAGATGTGTTGGATAAGTGTGGTCATGGAAACTGGGAATGGTCTGATGGAAGGAAACCCGACATCAAAACAACCAGAAAAAAACACCAAATGTTTGTTTACCTCAGATTTAAAGATTTTATTCAGTCACGTTTCAGCATCTCGTCTTGGAAATGAAGATTCTGGGAAACTGTCTAACCTGTCCAACTGTCAATATTACCCGTGGAGGTTTTTGTCTTTATTATGCTAATGATAAAAATTATGCAAGCCACTTCTCTTCAAGGCTTATTTGAGGTGAGCTTAGTCCAGAGTAATTATTGCTCCTCCTCATAATCGGGAAGCCAATTTGGCCTATTGTGCTTACACACAATTTTGAATTTAACAGATAAACCTGCTCTGTTGCTGCATTGGGAATCCTCTGACAATTGTGAAGGCATTTAAAAGGTGAAATTGATTTTCGGGCTGCTGTACGTTCAGGACAAAAGGGTTGTCTTATAAAAAAGAGCAACAAATGGATAATGTACTGTTTTAAGTGGCAAATGGAATAAATCAAAGGTGACTAAGAATCAACATGTTTTTTTTTTTCTTTCTGCTCACTCAATCCTCTGTAAGACAAGAAGAGACACGTCCTGTCTGCGACTGACTTTGCTGCTGAGAAATGTGTTTGCCTTTGTTCATCTGGTTGCCTGAGACATTTTGACTGACTCATGGTTCTTTCTTTAACTGCAAGGTCAGGAATACAACAAAGGGGATTAAAAATGTCCTCAGCAGCAATAAATACATTTAAAGCAACAGTTTGACAACTGGGCAAGAACGATTATTCACTTTCTTGCTTAGCGCTATATAAGATTGATACCACGCTCACGTCTGTCTGTTTAATATTACGCTAGAGCTAGCCACGGGTTAGCTTAGCATAAACACTGAAAACAGCTAGCCTGGCTCAGTGTGAAGTAGAGATTCACGGTTATCTGTGTTATCATAGTATGTTTTAAATGTGCTGAAAATATATAATATATATTGATATACACGCTCGAATCATGTCACCATCACTTTCAAGTTTAGGGTTAAAAAACTGCAAATAAAATTAGAAGCACCTTTTGTTTGCATAAACATTAAAATAAAGTAAGCACTATCTCGTGTAAACTATATGAAACCAAATCAAATGTGCATTAACACTGAAGATAGCCTGTCTTTGAAATGTTTGCTCGAGTGTCTGAGTCACTTGAGGACAAGGGACCTGTAGCATCACTGGGTTTGCCTGCTGCACGCCCACTCTGTAAACAAGGGCTTAGCAAAACAAACCCACGTTGTATGCTGCGCCTGTGTCTGGGAGACTGCAGCTAACTTTGGTTGATGCTCAACAGTATTTACTGTGAGATTATCAAAGCACAGTAATCAAACAAGGTTTTAATGATGATTAAAACTGGAAAGGTAATACTAAATGGTTTATTGTGATATCAGACAGCGTTTCATTGCTAGTAGGAAGGTAATAAAATCCACATGATGGGATCAATCTTCTTATCAAACTCTCAGCTAGAAAGTGAATAAGCATTTTTCCCCAAAATGTCGTACTATTCCTTTAACAAAATGTGTGCAGTAAAACTGAACAGCAGAGAAAAGTGTCAGCCGGCTTTATCATTACAAAATGACTGAGATTTGCATTGTTAAAATGAGCGTTGGAAACGAGGCGACTGAGAAGATGAATTGTGGTTCAGTGGTAAAAACGAGGCCACTTGACAGTTTCTAGTTTTTCCTGGTTTCTGACAAAATCTTAAATCAGCTTCAACAAAGCAGACAATTTGTTCCTCCGTCACTGCTGCAACTTCACAAGAAACCAATTTGAAATTTTGGGCTCCTTTGGCTAGAAATACCACCATGTGATGGTACCATTTCCCTGAACCAGAGGCATTTTTTGAAACCTTTTTATGGTTGCTGCAAACCGTCTTATTCTAAGTAACCTGAGGATTCTTTTTTTTTTTTTTTATGAGTAAATTTTATTGTTTTTTGAAGAGAAAACAACATCAAACAGCGTACATCACATGGCCGTATAAAAACTGAAAAATAGGATACAAGGAGTGAAGAGGTCACACAGTCGTAATGACCTGAGGATTCTTAACGTCAACGTGTTGACCGATGGTGTCATAAACGTGCATACTGCTCTTTCCAGTTTCAGGTGATGAAAAGCCAGTGTCTGGCTACGGCTGACCCAGTAACTAGCTGTCCATGGACAAGAAATTAATCTTCCACTGGGTCATTGTGCGAGCTCCATTTGTTACTGTAAGGATGCCTCAGTCCTAGTTTTGAATTCTAGCAGCCGGGCTGAGTGAGGGATTCGAATTAGGGCTGCTCGATTATGTCAGAAATTATAATCATGATTATTTGGGTCAATACTGAGATCACAATTATTCAATACGATTACTCATCAACCAAAGGCTCTCTTTCCATCATCTTAGCTCAGGGTGAACAACACTGGGCGTCGCATTAACACATTAACCCAAGACAGAATGGGAGCGTTGTTGTGAAACATAATGTGACACAGTAATAGTTGTATCTCAATTATCTTGTTTTCATGATCGTTGGAAGCCAAAACTGTGATTGAAGATGAAATTCAATGGGCACTCTGGCAGCTCACCAGATAGAGTGGTGCCATTAAGGCTGAGTCGTTGCTGCTGCAGCCAGAGTTCGAGTCCGGCCAGGGCCGTTTGCTGCACAAGATAAGAGATAAGATAAAACTTTATTGATCCCACACAGGGGAAATTCACGTTACAGCAACTCAAATATGTCAAACATGTCATCCCCTTTCTCTCCCCTGCCTCTCATGTCTGTCTCTCTTACTGTCAAAAAAAGAAGAAATGCTGATCAACAATTGAAAAGAAAATTAATTGCCCAGGCCAAACTGGAATTGAGTCTCTTTAAACTATAAAAACATCAACAAAACTTTTGACTGAAGACAAGAATAAAGAGTTTTAGTAATTTGCACAATAATTAAGATACAAAATACATCCAATAGAAAAGACAGTAAATACAGTGCAGCAGAGGAAGGAAGCTTGACAGGCTTGTTCAAAGTCCTCCGCTCTTTAAACAAATAAGAAATGGTATAATTACTCATTAAAAATGAAGCAAAAGCAAAAACACAGCACAAGAAATCTTTATACAGAAAACACAAGCAAACATAAAGCCCTAAGATAAAAGAAAGAAAACAGACAAACAAACCTAAAATAAATACAAAGGGTTCCCACGGTCATGGAAAACCTGGAAAAATCAAACCTGGAATTTCACAGTCTTGTTTTCCCATGGCCTGGAAAGTCATGGCATGAGTAAAATCCTTGGAAGTTTTGGAAAAGTCATGGAATTTTATTGTGTGTAATGAGATTAAGTGTGAAAGCAATCATCAGTGGGTAACCTTCCACCTGATGTGACATGACGGCGAATTTATTTTCTGTAGCTGTTGATGCTGCGTGGCTCTAATATGAGTCGATGTGTGACAAGGTTTTGTTTACCATCACGTACGTTTTTTCATTTTCTCCCCACGTTCCGTCTCTCACTCTGTGTACGCCAGCTAGCTGTAACTCTGTTGAATATTTTGTGTAATTCAACATGAAGAGTCATGAATCCCTTAGTTTTATACCCGTGCTGTGCCCACTACTTCTCTTAAACTGTACTGCATTTTTGAGATGGCACAGTGTTCGTGTTATACATTGTGAATGGTCATAGAAATTTTATAATGGGTCCTTGAAAAGTCATGGAAAAGTTGGGAAATTTTGTCCATGAAAACATGTGCGAAAAACTTTGTAATATGTTCAAGTAACTAAAGCATCAGGCCAATAAGGTTTAAGATGAAATGGGAACATTTTTTCACTGTGTTTTAAACACCGGCGGGTAAGATAAAGATTTCCGTGTTATATTCAATAAATTCCATAACTTAGAGGCATGGAGTTCCTCTAGAGGCTTAAAAAAGACAATTAATAATGTCACTGGACTCAATATCATCATGAGTATTACGTTATACTTCGGTAACCTGGGTGACCTTGAGGTTTGACTGTTGAGGACTGAACATGTTGTTAGGCCGGCTGGGCTTTCCAGGGTATGTTTATAGGGTGCTGACGTCCACAGGCATGGTGTTAATCTGTGTCTGTGAAACCAGGTTCCCACTGGTCTGCAGCCAATGTAGTGAGAAGGTGAATATGTGTGTGTGTGTGTGTGTGTGTGTGTGTGTGTGTGTGTGTGTGTGTGTGTGTGTGTGTGTGTGTGTGTGTGTGTGTGTGTGTGTGTGTGTTTGACCCATGAGTGTTGATTAATGAAGGGGCCAGGGAGGGACAACTGCATGTTGGCAGTACAGGTAACTCTCAAATGGGGGCGCTGCTGCAGAACCTCTCTTCTTGCACCTTTTCAGCACCATACTATAAATCTGCTCATTTGCATCCAAATTAAACACATGAATACACTATTAATCTCATACTATACTAATAATATTCAGGAGTGTTTGCTCACTGCAGGCTGTTGCACCTTCACCAGCACAGGAAACTAAACTGCCTCTCAGCTTTAAAACAATTAACCATGAATACATTAGACAGGTACCAGCTCATGTATGGGTATACTGTATGTGCTTCTATATATTTTTTCATAACTCAAGTTTTTATTGGTTTGAAAGGCTCGGTACATGGCATACATGTATTATATTCTGGGCATACAAGAATACTCCAGTACATATAAAACAATGAACAAATAATTCTAGAAGGAAAGAGACGATAACAGACAAAAACATGTCACACATGTGCCCTCATACATCACTCTACAGGGCCACATAATCACAGAGCAAGTTCATAACTATGTAGGCTTATATTCCATTTTGATAGGAGCCCCAAAGAGATACACTGTTCCCCTGATCGCCATTTATTCTGCTAAGCATACATTCATAAGATGCTATTTTCACCATTGTGTTAACCCATTATTTCAATGTCGGGGCCTCCAGTGTCTTAGAATAACTCCACAGACAGTTATTAGACCCACAATAACAGAAAATGCACACGACTGATCCCCCAGCAAACACAGCTTTAGACTGAAATGCTCCTATATTGTGGCATTGACGTATTATTTAGTGAAGTTTATTTGACAAAAAAATAATACACAATAGTAAAAAATAAAGGCGTACAAAGCACTGCCAGGGCTAAGACGACAAAGTTCAAGATTTATTGTCATCGTGGTCCCTGATGTTCAGTTTTGGCTACACAATAAGATGGAGACCTTCGTTCAATGTCCCAAGCAGGAGTTGCCACATCCCAACACAACAATCCACCCACAGATAAACTATCTAGCTCATAAAAACAACATCAGTACACACATGTACATTTAAAACAAGACCAAGAAAAAGAAGAACATTCAATGTACAAAACGACCCTGACCTTTATTTGAGATGTTTTCTAGCAGCCTCTGTTTGACCTTTTTTCTTTTAAAGCCTTGAGCTTCTGCACCGCCTGTGCTGAGGCAGTTTGTTCCACTCTGCCCCAGCATGGATAAAAGAAACCTTACCCATCATGGTTTTGAATGTATAAAGGTTTAGATTAACCTTAGCTCTGGTATTGTGATGATAGACTTCTTATAACTTCAATAATACAGTAAAGATTCAATTATGAAAGTGTTTATGTATAAAATAGCCAAACAGGAAGTCTGTTGTCAGTTGGTGCAGTCAGTGACACAAATAGCTGTGAAATAAAGGAACTTCAGCACACTGATACAAAAATCATATTAAAATCCTGTATTGCCATACAGCAGTCCTGCTCAGTGATTTGCAGCAGAGTCCACAATGACCTTATACATCTTAAGATACTAAAGGAACAGCTCCTGTACCACTGTATGGATGAGATCTTGCACCTCCAGTATTTGGGATTTTCTCATGAGCCAAAGGGGAAAAATGAAGGACAGGGAAAGAAGAACAGCAGCAGGGGAGTAGCGAAAAGAAAGAAAGATTTCCACCTCGATGAAATTCTCTCAAACTTGTCAGACAAAGTGTTAAATCTACTTTCACTGAGCTGAAATAAGGCCTTTTAGAATTATTCAGAATTTGAGGGGATATTTTTACCCAGGTTCAGTATTTTCCATGTGAAAAATTGTGGAGTAAAAGTGCAAAGCTCCCAACACTTAAGAAAAGTGCCACTTCAAAATGTGAGTAGCACAGTTCTGTGCTTTACTTTCCACCTGTGAATTCCAGCATCTCTATAATCAGTGTCACTTCAGTGTGATGATTTTATCCTCCCCCCTTCTGGGCGGAGCAGCATGCTGCTTCACTGGTTAAATATTAAGCACATAGCTCTGTCTCATCCTCCTCTCATCCGTCTCGCTCCCATCTGCTCCTGCTGCTCCATTTGTGCCTCTGCACACCCCGGCCTGGGTAAGAGAGCAGGTCAGTGACCCATCTGCTGATAGACATCACAGAAATACAGTATGCGGTGTGGGTGAAGTGAACACGACCCCTGTCATCTAGCTCTAATAACGGACAACAAAACTCATTACAGTGTGCTGCAGTGACAGGCGGCAGGGAACGACCAAAAGTTTTGCCACAGTGCAGGATACAGACAGGTGTGTTTTCAAGAATACACAACCAATAAGAGCAGCTTTCACCCAGCCCACCCTGGCAACACGTGTGTGCTGCGTAATGGAAAAATCTAAATCTCTGCCAGTAAATCAATTTTCAGCGCCCTGCATGTTGTCCACTGCAGAATGACAGCAGCAACTACAACCTCAAACAAGCAAGCACAATAGGTACGAGGGTGAAAAAAAAAGAGGCATGTTTTTTAATTTTGGCTTTGGATGTGACGGGAAGTAACCTGGCATGTAATGTCATGCAAATATAGCCATTTGTGGCATCTTAAATTAAAAAAGGATGTAATAAAGGGAAATAACACCCCAGCTCAGTTTACACAGCTTTTAATGGACAAGCTGTCTCTATAAGGCTGCCTTGAAAACCTGCATCTATAATGCATAGCTGCCAAAGTGAAGTTAAGGGATGTACTTTACTCTTATCTGGCCATTATTACCTCCCATTTCTTCCCCTATACTCATTATATACAGCACACTATATATTTCTCAAATCTTGGTTCATTGCCATACAAACTATACTCTATCTCCTAAAGTTCAGTATTGACATCTGCAGTGCATTTTCTCTTTTAACAACTTGTACAGCCGGAGTGTCTGTATGAGCAGGGACCCAAGAAACATGATCTATGTGCCACCATGTCACCATGATTTCATGTATTAAATCCTGCCATATGCAGATAACTTAATGTAACAAAAAAGATATATCCTATAGCTTTTCCTCTACTGCAAATTAGAGGCTGACCAATAAATCGAACATACTAGTATTAGAAAAAGAAATTGCACTGGGCTACAAAAAATTGTCATTTCATTTTCTCCACCTGACAGCACCAACAAGATTATTTTCTAACTGTAATATGTACACGGTGTGAACGAAAAGCTACAGAAAATTTAAAACCAATGCATAGTCATATCATTCCATAGTTTGTCCGCCAGACAGCACTGACAAGTTTATTTTTTAATTTTAAAATGTCCACATTGTGGTCGAAATTGTTAGACACTCCCCCAGAAATTAAGGGATCCTCGTAAAAAATGTTAATGTTAAAAAACAAAACAAGGAAAAAAACTGAAAAAAAAGAAACAAATATCCATTTTTTAAATATAGGATTTATGTTTTGTTATCCAGTTAATTTATCTTTCTTAATTTTCCTTTAATGTGCTTATTTGTCTTGCCATCTACTTAAAAAAATAATTAATTTCTCCTCATTCTTTTTTTCTTAATCATTTTTAATAATTATTATATTATCATTATATCTTATTTATTTATTTGTCTTTTTGTCTTGCGCTCTTCACAACCAGCAAGAGGATATGATGACGTTTCATGGCTGTTGACATCAACGTCTCTTCCGGCAGCCATCTTGACTGTGTTAGCGAAATTAGCAACAATACTGGAAAGGAATTTTAATATTCATTCAGCAGAGGACGGAGTATTTTTCATTTACTTAAAAATGACGGTGTGTACAAATGTGGAAATGTCTTCAAAACTGCGGTAAGTTTTATTTTTGAGGTTTTGGCTTTGAGTTTGTTGTTGAGAAAAACAAATGCTAACAGGCTAGCATTAACTTGGTAGCATTGAGTTAACTTTCAAATGCACTTCAGCTAATGATGTACTAATGACTCACAGAGCGGGGCAAGCTAGGGCAGCAGAAGGCCAGGTAAGTTACAGTAAAGGAATTAAAAACAATAGGTATGTTTATTATTATGGCTCGTATAAGGCTGTGAAAGGATAAGGTTTGGCCTTAAAGCTAAAAGGTAATTAGACACCTGCAGTGCGTGTAATGCTAACGTATGTGTTAGCTAACGCTCGTAAGGTCAGCTAACGTTAGCTCTTGAAAGAAATTATTAGGAAAATTGGGGTGAACCGGGGAGGTAGCAGATGGTAAAGACACCAGTCTCTCCCCTCTGTTTAATTAGTTTATACTGTTTATATAGCAGACTAAATATGAGAAACATAATGTTAGCCTGTCAGTTAAAAAGTAATGATGATGATGTACACTGCAGTTCACTTCAGCTGTTTGCCTCCTAATTATGCGTGGTTTACCCTTCTTTAATCACATTACTGGGTTTAAGTTTTCTGTAAAAAGAGGATTCAGTTCATATGATATTGCGCAACCATTGTGCTCATTGCCTGCATATAGGAGAAGCTGTGCGCCAAAAGTAACTGAGCGCAAAGTGTCGGGACGTGCGTCGTGACTGAAGGGAGCACAGCCACGTCCCTGCTACAGCTTCGCTCTCCGTTATCTCCTGATCTTCTAAATGCGGCATCTATCTTCATCCTGATGCGCCTGCTCCTCCTCCTCCTCCTCTCCCTCCTGGAACAGCAGAAACAGGTAGGACACGCTTCCGATTTGGGAAAATAGCACCCACATATCCAGTTAGAGGGGGTGGAGGTGGGAGATGGTGCTTCACATTCTAGTTTTTGCGCTCCCTTTTTTTTTTAGTTAGTCCGTGTCATGGTTGTTAGGAGACCGCTGTCAGATGAGGAGTCGGTGATAATGGGAGATGCCCTGGCATCCGTAGTGAGGTGCGTCGGCAGGAATGACACACTGTTGCTACCCTTTCTGTCTGCTGTCGTTGCCACAGAGACGTGCATTCTGCCGCAGGTATGCAGTGGAACAGAGGGGATGGATGCAACCCATTACTTTTATTTTTGTGGATGTGTGCTGCACATGCAACATGATGCATCTTCTTTATTCATATTATACAGTTTGAAGATAATGATAGGTTGATGATATAACTGGGCGACCTATTTTCTGTTCTTTATACTTTCCACTGAGAGCAATAGGTCTCAAAGCCTAGTTTGTGCCTCCTATGTGTCACCATTGCATTTGAATCACAAAGCTGAGCATGAGATCTTTAAACAACAGTTAATGCTGTCCATAAGGTATTTAGAGATTCCTCAAAAACTCTTCTACTGGTTTGAAAAAATACTTCATCTATAGCATAGTAAAAAAAAAAGTTTTTACCCGTTACCTAAATTGTTCCTCTTTTTTCATCTAAACAAAGACAATGGCCGGAAATTACATATGTTCTTGCTCAATTTATACAACATGACCCCAAAATTAAAAAGTTGTTCTGTTATAATGCTGCTGATGTTTCTTTCCAAAGATTTATATTTTCACACCTTCATATTTTGCTTTAAGCAGTGAGATACTATTTCCAGCTACCTGTGTTAGGATGTACAGTCGAAACAGGTTAAAAACCTTTGTGTGCAACTGACAGGTGTGTTGTTGAACAACCATGGGTTTTTAAAGACACCAGGTATATAATTGTTTATTTTTTAATCCAGAAAATTTTATGCATAGTTGTATATTTCAAGTGTAATGGTAATGAAATGCACAAATTGGGGTAAACTTAAAAGTAGCCAACCTGAGGACATAGTCAGAGATACAGTGGATGTTTTGCCTGTCTTTTTGGCTGACATTTACTTATTTACTGTAGATTAGGAGTGGTAAATTACACATTTAGATTATGTTGTTGTAGATTATGTTGTTGCAGACTTTCTGATGTTAGCCAACGTCACACCACTTGGATTAAAAGAGCCCCTGGCATTAGTATTACTACACTGTTGGTGTAACTTGTCACCAGTTCATTCAGTACTGTGTTTTTTGCCGTGTGCAAGGTTAATTGTTACAGTTGTCAGCAACCACAGTGTCCAAGGTGAACCAATGCAAATCAAGATAACACACTCCACATTAACGGCACCCACTGTGAAAGTAGCCTGCACACAAAGAAAAAATATGTACTTTGTTGAGATTTAGGATGTTGCAGTGTTTCCCTTGAGGTCCCAGTACAAATACACCTTTAGGGTCTCTAGTATTTGTTTTGCTTCTCATCTTTACAAGCAAATGGCCTTGATTCCAACCAGGGATTCAGATCTAACAACACTCTGCTGAGATGACCAGGAGTTAAAAGTGGTTACAGAACAGATTATTAGTCAGTCTATATGAAGTCATAATAGTAAACAGCATATCTCTGTAACATTAACAGAGTGTATGGATGTTATGTTGGTGTGGTAGACCACTACTCTCTCCACTTTACTGTTCAGATGAGAATTAACTTTTTTTTAAACCTCTCTTTCTGAATTTTTGTCCTTTTGTACATTGTTATCAGTTTCAGTAGAGATATGTTTGTGAGATTTGGAGACACTGCAGCCCAAATGACAAGGACAGAACAACATGACTGGCTTTACACAAACCACTTATTTAACCACATGACAGTATTTAAACCCCTTATTTTGAAGTGAGAGGAAAGGTGGACACTGCAGTCATTTCCTGAACTGTTGTAAACAACTGTTTGGCTTTGCATAGTTACCTCATACTGTAGTATTACAGTTAATGCACTTCCAAATAGAAGCCTGTTCCGTTTGGCTCTGTTGTGAAGCTCTGGCTACCAGTGTTGCCATGTTCCCAGATTCCAGCAGTGAAACTAGTGAGTAAAATCCTGTAATACCCAGCAGGAGTATTGGCCAAAACTATGAAAACAAGACCCAGTGTGTAAAAACAAACTGCAGTCTTCTTTTGGTAAAGGGGATATATATTGAGATCTGAGTTTAAAAGGAAGACTGCCATCTTCATCAGTCTTCTTCAGAAGCTTAAATGCTACTTCTCTGACACTGTCAATTCATAATGCGTACATAATTACTTTGTTTGTGTTTGCGGTGTCGTAAGAGGCGACACATTATTGTGTGTTTGTTTGACTACAGTTATGACTCTTATAGAGGAAATGTAGTTCCTTAAGGTTGGTTGAGCGGCTGATCCAGCAATAGAAATTTTGTAAAAAGTAGACACTGTAGTCAATTCAGCATTTAGGTGAATCTTAAAAACCAAAAACAATTTTATTGTATTCACGCAAGCATCGGCACATGAGATACTTAATTAGCTAACAAAGTCATGAATTCTAATGAGCCATTAAGGATGGGATATTACGACTGCAGATTCAGTGCTCCTTCTGTCTGTCATTTGCATATCATTGCATAGTGTTAGAATTGATTAAACCATGACCAATTCTCACTGCAGCAATCAAAAACACTATTGCAGGCATTATGGTCCTCACAGCATCTCTGGACAGATGGATGAGAAATCAGTCTCTGATTATGTTTCTTGTGTGTATTCTCTCTGCGCTCTCTTCCCTCCATCATCATCCTCTCTTCACCTTGCTCAGTAGCTTGATTGAATGCATGTTTTTCATGGTGTAATCTCACAGTGATAAATGGCATCGTTCTCTTGGCTGTCCAGATGTGCCAATCTAAAACGTGAGATCGCAGCTATTTCATATCTGTTTCTAAATCTTTTAGTGTTTATTCGAGTATGGTGTGCACACGTCTGTTTCCTCTTTGAAAAGTCATCTTTATAGCACTGGATAGATGATTTAAGTTGTTTACACCGAAGTAGCTTCTGGCTCTCTTCGTGTATTTGTAAAATTTGACATTAATTACTTTATGAATTTATGTCAATAGTGTGGCCAGGGTTTTCTCTCATACAGTGAGGCACAGTGTTTACTGGATGAATGCAGTCATTCTCCTGTGGAGGACACATTTTTTAAATTAACAACACACCTAAACTGAACAACTGTTATGTGTTTGTTTCACCATTTTGATGTAAGCAGGACTGCGTTTAAAATATTTGGCTGTCTGACCTGTAAACTGACTGCTGTTGTGCTAATGGCCATCTAGAAGACTAATAGCGCCGCTTGCCAACAGTGCCCTTCAAATACTTAGGTGAGGTGTGTTTAATTGTTCCAGCTGTAGCTACCAGATTGCACTATAGCCTTAAATAAGCAGCCACATTTTTTTAATTTAGTTTTTATCACCCAATTTAGCTTTGTGCTGCTGTTTACCTTATTATGTAAGGAATGTCTAATTTTGCCATTGTTAGCCTTGCTGGGTCAACTTGCCTGATTTCTGAGTCTTGGCAAAAGTGGACTTTCAGCACTCGCAGTTAAATAATCTAGACTCCAGGGTAAACCGCACATTAAAGAGCTTACAGTGGGCTGTTTGTATTGGGCGCATTCAGGTCAAACCTTTTGCTCAACAAAGCCGTTAGTGAGACCAAAGGAACCTGCAGGATTTCATTTTCGAGGAATTGTGCATTACAACAAAGTAAGTGACAATCTTGTTCATAACTATATTGTAATAGAATTAAAATTGGTCTGTATATTACTTACAAATGCTCTTAGTATCATATGTATACATGCATTGTTTTTAGGATTTTTGTCTTTCATACTCTTACCTCCCAGGCTTAAAATTCCTGCCACGTATGAGGCACAGCAGGTACCTCCTGAATGGTCACCTAAGTTCCTTCCTGCTGACTTGCTGTTCTGTGTTACACTCCCCCAGAATTCACTGTACATGTCTGTGGAGCATTAGAAAATAGTGGGAGATGTTTGTGAAAGGGATATCTAATTTCCAAATGAACAGTGGCAGGAATGAACTGAATCATTTAAAATTGAGCATGTTCAAGCAAAAATGTCATCCTTATTTTAATGTGTGGTAGACAAATTATGTCCAGAAAAAGGATGAAACAAGTTCCTCTGAACCCACCTTGGTGGGTGGATCCTCTGTATTTGGTGCTGATTGTACTCTGAAAAGCTTGGAAACAGATTTTTGTTTATCCTATGGAAACATCTAATGATCTGTGTGGAGTAACATAGTTGAACTCAAGAAAACAATAGAGGTCAACAAGCAGCAGGATTGATGAAGCAGTTGAAGCAGTTGGTGGAACTTGAGTGAGACAAGTTACGTATATTGATAAACTGGGTAATGTAATTGAAGTACCATGTTTTTTTTCACATTATGTATATTTATAGTGTACTTTGATAATAGTAGGATTCCCCATGTGTATTGCAAATTATGATTCCAATGCCCAAGTCCCAAATATGATCCAAGAAGTAAACTCTACTCCAGAAGAGACAGTTGTTTTGGAAGATACGGCTGGTTGGCAGATGAGTAAAATAAAAAATAGGTATGTTCAATTTGTTAAGGTTGTATTCGAAATGTTTATAATGGTGTCTTGTAAGCAAAATTGTCCTCTGAAGAAAAACAGCAGCATCAGTCGTTTCAATAAGCAACCAAACACAACATATATTGTTGTTCAAGTGATGAGGCCCTCTAGCAGCAGTACAAATGATCATTCTTGTCCATAGAGAGCAAAGAGGAAGTCCTGTATTGTTGTTGTAGAGCCATGCAGAGAAAGGAAGTTATCATGATAGTATGGGTCAACAGAATGTTGGGAGACCGCTGTTTGCCTGCTGTTTCCTACCTGGAGTACATTTTGGTTTCTCTCAACCATGACCACGATCACTTCTCAACCCTAACTAGGAAGTTACGATGATTTTAGCCATGTCGAAGGAGGACCCCCACCTTTATCCAAGTGGTTGTTTCACCCAAATCATGATCTTTCCCTAGCCCTAACCAAGTTGGTTTTGTTCCTGAACCTAATCAAACCTGAACCATAGAATGGTCAGATAAGAAAAAGGTCATATATGCCATTCTTGAGAGCAATTACAAATCGTATTTTGTTGTTTACTTTGGAAGACTTGTTGTGAAATCTCATGTGGCTTGGGCACTCATTGGTGTATGACTATGATCTAAGTGTTTTTTCATTCTTAAATTAATAGTTTCTTAGGTGGACATTTTAAAAGTTGGGGACAAGTTTTGCTTAGTAAATTTTAACAAATTAAAAGCTGTAACTTTCTGGCAGCAATTACAGCTAATTGCAGGCATGCGAATATATGGTGTACACAGTCTAAGTTAATAAGTTTATGGTGGAAACTTGATCTTATTAATGAGCTTTCTTGAACCAACGTGTTTTGGAAAACTGACTCCCTCTGTGTGTATAACACATTGTGAGACCTCGAACCAGCTATAGATACCAAGAAATAGGAGTCAGGATGTCAGGCCCATGGGTGAAGAGTGAGTCATCAAAATGTAAAGAGAGACAGGGCATCTTTTCGGTGCAATTTTCCAGTGAGTTTAGTGTGGTTGCTCAAGAACTGGCATGCCATGCCAACATCTGGACCGAATGGGCTGTCGGAATATCCACACCAGTGTATTGGTATCAGATGGTAGTTTTAACCTTAAAGATGTGTTGACAGCAAGGTTGGAGGATTTACTGTCTCTTGTCCAGTAGATTATAGATGGAAGTAATTGGTCTCCACTTCATGTCCATGTGTTAGGGACAGCTGTTCACACTGTTATTGGTAGCTCAACCCAGAGGTCACTTATAACTGCAGTATGAACTGGGATGGGGGTTTCAGGGGCTATATTGCATTGACAGTATCACGTTAGTAATAAAGACATGAAATGGTTTTGGGTCAGTGTTATGCTGCAGGTCATGGGGTTAACATAATAAAGGCTATTCAGTAGGACTGGAGGTGGGAAGAACCTTGATCTCTCGCAGAAATATTAGCAGTCCAGAATGAAACAACTTTGTTCTCTGGGGGTGTTCATTGATGTTCACAGTAATATAGTGTACAACAGTAAGGTCATACAGGTGTCACAGTGATTTGTCATTGTGTGGAATTGTTGGGACATTGAAGTTGTCCTTGTGTTGTACTTTGTGTCACTCTTCTTCCAGAACAAGCTGTTCTGAAGCACACACATTGTAGTCATCATGGTGGTACCACTTTAAAGATTTTGGTGCATAGCTGCCATGCTGTTGCTTCTTTTAAAATTGCATAGTATTAATGCACAATAAATACTGGTTGCAGAGACTTATAAAGCACTTGTAGGTTCATTTAATTTCTTATCTTAAATTGCACTAAGCCCTGCTGATGGACCAATGCTTATTGAGTGACACAGGCTCTCTAAATACCACTAAAGCTGTGCAACAAGATTCCTGCAGGGTGAAAGGGATTCGGAAATCCATCTGCGCTCACAGTGCTCCGTAGTGATCATGTTTCTCTCGTATCTTCATTCTGTCTCTATCTCTGTCTGTGTTTCCACCACTCTTCATAAATTAGCCATTGATGCTAGTTCTTATTAATAATGTAGCTACAAACAAGAAACAAACTTGTGCATTGTCTCTCTAAATAATATTTTGAACATATGTAGAAATAACACTCACAAAAATAAATATTTCAAGTATTTCTTTCTCTTATTTATAATGAAATGATGAAATGGAAATTTCTAATCAGGGATGTTCTGATGACATCTTTGTGATTGGGATATCCTGCCCTCTTTTTGTTGTGGGGACTGTCTTGGTTTTGAATCACAACCAAACTTCTCACCCTCTGGTGCAGATGTTGTCATGTTGTCACACTTGTTATTTATTTTGTGAGCCCTGTGCTTGTAATTAAAGTTGATAGATACCAACTTTGTATCTTAATTTTTTTATTTTGTATTCATATTGCATCTTATTGGATTTTAAACGAAACAGTGGCCTCATTTACATTAATTTCAAGTGTCTTGTGTTCAGATAAATTCCAGAAGCGACTGAATGCGCTTTTGTTTACATATAGCCACATACAGTATATGCGTCTCCGTAGGCCAGATCACAAACCTGATGTCAATGTGTCTTGGTTTTCCCAGGCTACATGCAGGTCAGGGTCATTCCTACACTAATCCAGAGGATAGTGGTCAGAGCAGATTTTTTTTTAAAAGTTGGAGCGTTGCTTGTACAATGAGTTTGGCTGGAAAGGAAGGAACCACATGAATTTTCCGCGCTCATGTTTTATTTGCAAATTAGTCTGAACTCTGGCTAGTGTTTAAGCTAAAAATAAAATACACTTCAGCCTTTTCCTTTCTTTCTTTTTTTTTTTTGAGTGAATGGTGAGTGATTTGTGTGGAGCGAGGTGAAAACCGAGCTGAGCGCAGAGGGATATTGAGCAGCCTGGAGTGGCTTTGAGTTTGGAAGCGGAGGGAACAAACAGCTCCATGAGTGAGGAAATTCTCACCGCTCCACTCCGCTCACATGCTCTGTTGGTGGTAATGCACCTGACTATTCTCTAAAAAAACTGACATTTAGTGTTTTAGGGTGGTAAATACAATATCCCCAGTACAATTTTCTTGACTAGCCAATCACCTGACTTCAATACAACTGAGAATGTTTCATTTGCAAGGAGACCAGACTGAAATCAACCCCCTGCCATACAGGCAAAAAGTTAAGATAATTACAGTACGGGCTTGGCACAGAATCACCATTGAACATGCCAAGTGTTGCTTGATGTCTACAAGTTGTAGATTTTAGGGTTTGCAACCAAACATGCAGAGGTTGAATACAAAAAGATTTGTAACCAAATATTAAATATGATCACCCTAAGTTTATGTTAACCTGTTACTCTCTGTCCCCTAAAATTGGGAGGCTATGTAGTTAAAGGTCTTCAATTGAGAGTCTATGCTTTAACACCGTAGTTATTTTGGTTATGGTTATTATTTAGTTATTATAAGAGGCAATACAGCAAAACCTTCACTGGCCCAATGTTATATGACAGCATTGTGCAGTATGTTACCTGTCAGAGAAAGACATTCAAAATGTTGCCATTGCATTTGACTCTCGGCACTTGTTTTGTTGGATTAAGTAACACACTGAGCACTTGCTGTCAGTATGAGCTGATTTTGCAAAAAGTGGAGTGGTACTATCTGTACATAACCTTGTTTTTCTGCCAGACAAAACACAGAAATAAAGTCAAATACACCAATTTACACGCTAATTACTGTCGTCCTTGTGCATACAAACACTGTGATCATGAAGTGAAACCTTCCAGGTAAATGTGTAAAGTAGACGAATTTGTTGTCAAGGTTTTATAAAGGTAATTTACTATTGGTTGACCACTTTTTCTAACTGATGCAAAGCTAACAGGTCAGTACTTATGTTTATTCAAACTGTGTGTCTGAAGGCCATTCTTTGCTATGCTGAATGCACTCTGGTTAATTTTGAATCACATGTGAAGTAATTAGTTTATTTGCAAGTTATCCGTTTAAAATCTCAGTTCCTCAGGTACAACATGTAGTAACATGATCAAGCATTTATAGCATTGTCCACTGCATTTTCCCCTGACTTATGGGTTTTGTCAAGACTTAGGTGTAGCCATCACTGAGTTCCCACTTCCCCTGCAAGGTCACAGTACAACAGCAAATGCTGCACTGCAGTGCCCGAGTTAAAGATCTGTTGTTTTTAAAGCCTCACGGTCTTCACAAATACCAAATGACAGTCAGTCATTTGATTGGCACTGCAAGCTTTTCCTCACTTCTACTAAAGTTCACTTGAAAAGTAATTGGCTGCAGTGGCTGCTGCAGGACTACCAGTAAATTGATGCATGATGATGGGTACCACTGTAAGCAGTTTACTGTAACATCCATGCCCCAACTTCAAGCAGACAAATTATTTTCTTCACTGCCTCTTGATCTCCTGTAGGCAGCTTGCTACTTTTCTTGTGCCTCAGTTTTACTGATGTTCTATCCTGATAAACTATTTTTTGGGTGTGTTTTTCAGCTGCAGGGATGTGATCATACGTCAAAACATCTCAGTGTTAGTTTGTTTACATGTGTACACATCTTCCCATCATTCCTAATGTATAGCCACCAGTAACAAGTACACCCTCCTGAAGAGTAATATCTCAGACTACATTAATTTACTGTACCTTATAGGTTGGCCATGGCGGTGTTTAAACACAGTAAATTTACTGTGTAATCTTTGAAGTCACTCGCTCCTGACAAATTGTTCAATAAAACCTTGTTTCTGTTCTGTGGTATTGCTATTAGACCCCTCTTGACATATCATAAACTATTACTGTGATCTGTTTGGACAGTAACGGTTACAGATGTTCCATGAGCGTGCCAGCAGAGCTAGAAGCTGCCCTGCATGTGGCGAAATCCTCTGTGCCACTGTACTTTATCAAACCAAAGCAGGCCAGTGTGTGCAGAACTTTCTTAAATTGCACTATTTCACTTTAGACATTTCACAAATGCAATCTTGAGAGAGGAGATGTGAAGATGTAGCTTCATCTCTGTTCAAAGAGTCAAGCTGATGTGCCCCAACACACTGTGTGGGGAGCCAGTTTGAGTATATGGTGGCAGGCCAGAGTAGGCATCTAAGTATAGTTTTGTGACTGTGCACGCATATGTGTTTGTGAATGTATCTGTGTGTGTGTGTGTGTATGAGAGAGAGAGAGAGAGACGGTTTTGGGGGTACTGTCTATTTACAGCTCAGCCTGTGGGAGATGTCCAAGTCCAACAGAAAGGGCAGGGGGGGCATGGGAAGACCACTCTGCCTCATGTGTCATCCTCTTCTGCTAGGACTTTAAGCAGAGTGTGTGTGTGTGTGTAGTTGTGGGTTCGTGGGTGTGAGCACTCTGTCTGTTGTGTCAAGGTTGCTGAAAATAGTCTCAGTGCATAAGTAAAAGAATATGACACTCTAGCTCATGCACACTGGATTGTTGAGGGGGAATTGTCTAACAAGATTATCCTTGTGGCTCCCCCCACAGCTGGTTGTTTACAAGGCCAAATACTTTCTCTTCCACTGATAGTGATTCATTATTTTCAGAAAGAGTGGGCTAGAGAAAAAGACAGCAAATGGAGAAACAAACTTTTATTTGACTTTATTTGACTTTGAATTAAAGAATGTTTCAATGCCCAGATTACTTCATGTTGGGGTATTTCCAAATTAACAAAATAGCTGCCTTCAGATCCTTAAAGGCCCACTCAGCAGCCTCATCTTTTTGACCATTTAAATGACAGTTATTTTCCAGACAAATAATGTTGGCACAGTGTTGCCTTACTGGCTTTTTGCAGAGCTTTTAAGCACATCTCACAGTCTTCATATAAGGATGTAGATTGTTCAGTTGTCATGGAGATAGCTCAGTATGATGAGATGTGGTAGAAAGCTCTGGTAAGTTGACTTTGAGTTAAGATTATCTTTGTCAAAAGGTAAAAAATGAACTTTCACACTCATTTTACATAACTGAGTTGAGCTTGAATAAATAAAAAATGCTCATGCTCTGCCCATGTATCATTTTCACTGGGCCTTTAAATATCTGGGAGTCCCAGCCAGGCTGCAGAATTGATGAAGTTTCACTTAAGGATCTGCTTGAGGCTCTGAGTGTCCAAACATTGTCAGCTGCCCAGTACAGCAACACTTCTGCTTCTGGCAACAAGGCTTCCTCATGGGAGCAGTCGTGGTTTACCTGCTATCATCAAGAGAGCCTAAACAGCTGTAACATTAGAGGTGTGAGCGTAGAGTAGCTCAAATTAGGACTGCATGATATTGTGAAAAAACTGACATTGCAAAAAAATTTTTTTCTGTGATACTAAAAAACACATGAGGACACAGGATAGCTCAATTTGAAAAGAATTAATCATTCTCAGAATTATGGAGGTGATTTTGTGGGGGAGTGCATCTGCATAGAAAAGGATAATATATATTTTTTCAGAAAGCAAAAAAATTACTTTCTACTCTAAAAACTATTTTTTTGAGTGAACCATCCTTTCTTGAACTTTAATGCTTTAGTACTGGTTTCAAGGCACTAAATACGAAAGCATGCAAGTGCTGTGACTACTCTTCTGAAGTGATTTTTGAAGGGGTAAATTAGGTAGTTTAATCCACTGGTTGACTTACCATGACACCATTGTATTCATAAAATATCAGTACATGCTTAAATCAATGGGCCTCATTCAACAATTTTTTTCCTAATTTTCTTGAAAGGCGCTAAAGCATTATAAATTATAAGAATATTATTGTAATATAAATCAGGTAATATCATACAACTGTAGAGCTGAAAAAAAGTAACCACTTACTCTGTACAAACATGTCAACACAAAATGTTAAGTGCTCTTGAGTCTGTGTAGATTCTGTTCTTTCCTAAGAACAAATCACAAATAAGAAAACAATGGTGAATGTCAGAATCTTTAAGAACGCTGCGTAAGTGGGATTTAAGGAGAAAGTTCTTCTTAAGAATGGTTGGTGAATGAGGCCCCTTAATCTGACATCACATAATATCAAAAATGCATGTTGCTTTCCCTTACATAGGGGGGTCTTTTTGTTGTCGATTGACTTGCTGTACTGATATTACACCACGACTGATCAATCGTGTTCAAGTTGTGATAAATCATTTTAATTTTGTGAAGCTGTAAATAGCCAATTTTCAGTTTTATGTGACGAATCTCTTAAATGATGAACACCATAGTAATAGAGCTACAGTAAGTGCTAGCAATTATTTTTCCTCTTATAATCATTTGACTAATTGTTACATTAAACAAAGGTATATAAACAAAGTTGTGAAATGGCACAAAAATAGAAATAGTGTGGCATGTGGCAGACAGTCCTGAAGTGTCTTAAGATGGCAGCGATCTCAAACCTCTTTTATACAGGTGATGCGCATATGACACGATGTTGTCTGACGCATGTTGATCCATTCAGTTAGACTGCTGATGCGAGTTTGACCAGCATCACTGTGTCAGTCTGAAAAGGGTGTAAGAGTGGGTGCCAATTAACAGATGGGACTAATTCCCATCACATTCCCAAATGCAAATTGCAAGAAAACACATTTTGGCAGAGATTGTCGCCACCCTGCTGTGAGAAGGTTGGCACCCTGCTATCTCCAAGAGTGCAGCCTCGTCTGGAACCAGTCCGGTCTTTAAGAAAAATGCTTCATATTTGCTATGTTAAATTTAGAGTGTAACTTCATTGAAATAAGGACCAAATAAGTTTCTGTTAGGTTTTATTTATTCACTTGTCCACCCTCTCATATGTCGGCTTTCTCCAGCTCTTTCTTCTTCTTCTTTACCAGTTTTCAATAAAGCTTACCCGACGTTTAATGACATACAAAGCAGCATTTAACTGTTGTACTGTACTATTTGAAGAAAATGTAAAATTGTTTTTTTTCTGAGCAATGTTGTGGTTGCAAATTAAACTGTCATTACTTTCCGTAAATTAAATTTAATTGGTGTTATTACTAGACTCATTTACTTTGATAGGTGGAAATTTTGAAATTTCTTGTTCCGTATTAAAACTGGAAGAGGGTTAAGTCGGAGCTTGTTTAACTTCACTGACAGGTCCTCCTTACTCTGTTTGTCTGTCAGCTCCACCCCTTTGTCCAAATTTGGATCTTGATTAAAGAAAAAGATGAGACATTGCAGCCAGTGATAAAGCTAAACTCTGAGCTTCAAAGCACTTAAAACTTGCTGGTGACATGACACACACTTCATCTATGTTTTTGTGCAGTCTCTGATTCTTCATCTTAACTTCATGTTATCTAACCATGCTGTTAATAAAAAGGATTACATCAAAGGAAGGTTAAGAACTGATCATACTGTAGCAGTTATCATTTCTTTGCTTTGTCAACATTACATGACAGGAGCAGGAAGGAAGACAAATAGTAACATCATTTCAAAGCAATGAGCTTAATGGAAGCTGTGGTCTTAATTATGAAAAACAAAATATGCACTTGGTGTCCTTAGTGCAGTTAAAGATGATTTACATGTGCATGTGAGTATTGCTGGTTAGTTTCTTTTTCTCCGCCTTGTAATATCCTTAAATTCAGTGAGCTGTCTTGTCTGATCAGAGGTCGTATATGTAGATTCTTTGTCTCAGAATTCAAACAAAACAAAGAAACCACAGAGAATACAGACCGAGCATATACTCACCTTGGACAGGAATGAGAAATCCCTCTGAGTGCAAAGCTGATGAGCATCAATTTATTAGTTTGTTTTTGTTTTTTGTTTTTTCAAGATTGACTAGAGGCTCTGGCTATGTGTGTGTCCGTGTGTGCTCTCATTACAAGAGGTCATGCTAGCAGGTCCTATATATACACGACATCAGCTCTGTCCCTCCCTGCCTCCCTCTCCCTCTCTCTTCCTTCATTTCTCCCTCCCTCCCTCCCTTCATTTGTTCTAGGGACAGAGCCCTAGTGTGAAGCTGCTTGTTCTTGTACTTTCCCGTGCTGTTCAGCTTTCCAGCCGTTCAGAATGAGTTGGCTTATGGCAAATATACTGTCCATGCGGCGTGGAAAAGCCCACTTTGGCCTGCTGTCTGCTCCTGCTACAAGTTCTCTAGGTTATATTTAGTCCTGGGCAGGCCACCCCGCTACTACAACTATCATCAGCACCAAAAGGGATATCTGGGGAAACTGTACTTTGCACCGGCACCACATTTTCCTCTCTCTGCTGTTTCACTGTAAGTAAATCCTTCTAAAACAATGGCATTTCTGTTGAATTTTAGAGTCTCGTTCTGCCACGATGGAGAGGGCACAAAAGGATTAGCTGGAAGCAGTTACACTACACTTGACATGTAGTGAAGTACTTCAGTTCATGTAATCCTTAAATGTGGTTCCTCTTGATATTTCCTGAGTTGTTTAGTTGTTGTCCAGAAGCAATGAGAAGTGACAGGCTTGTAAGTGACTTTGTGGGATGTAGAGCAACAATATTTGGACTGTTATTACATGCCTAGTGTATGAAAGTAAAGACTAAGTCTTGTGCCTGACTAAGCTCAAGTTTGCCCTCAGTGGCCTTTGTTTAGAAGACAACTGCATATTACCAACATGCTTTATTAAGACTGTGGTGCAAAAAAATTCAATATGGCATTTCTAGTTTCAGTGCTCCTGTCTTTTTTAATTCTTACTCTTGACAGTTTTTTCTTTTCTGCCAACACAACATTCTTGCCATGTGTTTAAATAGGGAAATTCTACAGTAAGGTACGTATTTGTCTGCAGGGAAAACATTTCTCTTACTCATCAGTTACTGAGGGAAGGCAGAGGGGTGGGATTTGGGCTATGCTTGTGCTTGCCTTTGACAGAGGAAGCAGACAGCAAGACATGGAAAGTTTAAAAGTGAGTTTCTCATCCCTGAAAATGGAAAGTCAGAAAGAAGGCAGACGTTAAAAAAAAAAGAGAGAGAGAGACAGGATGGTGGGAACATCTGGAGAAACAAGACCAGTGCCAGACCCTGTGACAACATGAAGGGACTGGAAAGTCTCCTGAGAGAAGCTTGAACACACACTCTCACAGAGTCACACACATGTGTATACATCCGTAAGTGTACACCAGAGTTGGATGATAATACACTGGCTGATGAGCTGAGTCTATGGCCAGTGGAGTTTATTTTGGCCTATTTAAATGACCAAAAGACGTGTGTTTTTGTTTATGCCTCGTCAGTATTCAAGGTGCTAAATGTGGCACATTTGTGCACAAGCCACATATTGCCCTTATGTGATTGCCAATATGCAGCTTCATTCATTGCCTGCGTCTGCACAATATTTTACACAGCTCACCTGCTGCGATCTACTGTGGCCTTTAAGGAGACATCATGTGGCTATATGTTCTGTTTAAAGGCTTTGTAATCCAATAGCATATGGCAGTTTTATACTGTAATCCAGTGGCATGCTGCAGGGGGGATCCTGAACGGCAACAGGAGTTAATTTTAATCAAAATGTAATTAATTGCATGTGTTGCAGATGTGTTTCTAGTTAACAGGAACCACTGAGCATTAACATGCAGTTTTCAAGTTTTGTCCATGATGGCACTTTAGATTTATTATCCTCTACTATTAGGCAGGCAGGTTTCTTTTTTTAGGATTCTCATTTTTACTTTCTCATTGAATGCCATAAAGAGTCATCGGTTGACGACAGATTTGTGCAGTATAAATACTGAGGAGGCTCAAAAAGTGCAGCACCGAGTACACCCGAGGGATGGGGGTGGAGGGCAGGAAGATGATGGGGTGAGGTGCAGGGTTGGGGTGTAAGAGAGCACTACTACCTTCTGGTGGACTGACAGGCTAGTTTTCATGACACCAATTACCCGCAGTGGATAGTGTGTGTTTGTGTGTGAATGTGTGTAGAATTACCCCGAGCAAGTCATCCTTTACTGCAGAGGAAAAGCTGCTTGATGGAGCACTCCCACCTGGATTTTCCCTCTCCATCTTTTTTCTTCCTGTTCCTCCATTCTCACTCACCCTCACTCCCACCTTCTAGTCAGCTCCGAGGCTTTTTTTCTTTACTCTTCTTCTGTCCATCTGTAGGGGATTCAGTCATCTAAAGAATTAATGTTGATGTTTTGTAGATATCTTTATCTCATGGTCCCATTCACAATAGACACTGCAGATTGTATTTATTTCACTTGGAAAAGCAATAAGGGATTTCTGTTACCTGACTGGCATTATAATTGACTTCATATGCTATAAATATGCAGGGGAAAAAACAGTAAGAATGATAGTGGTGAGTGTAAACATTTATTATCAGCCTTAGAAACTGTAGTTTGACCAAATAAAGCCCTCTCACTGTAAATTTTCCATAGCTTTCAACCTCATTTTATGTCTATAATTCTTTTTAATTTATAAATGCTGTGATAAGTGGCCAAAAGCTCTGGAAAATATACAGTAAGTGAAGTTATGTTTTCTCTGAAATGATAAAGGTCTCAAGGACAATCTTATATGCAGAACATATAAAATAGCAAATACCAGTCTGTACTTGAATGCTTGCATCGCTACACACTGCACAATTGGGGTTAAACACTCAGTGATGTCTTGAAGTACAGTTCACAGAAGACTGGTTTATAATTGAGGCATTTAGGAGGCCTTGTATCTGGATTGACCATGTTAGTCTTTACCATTTCACTCTTGGGAACATATACTGTATGTCAGCTGCAATACAAACAGGGGGTCTAACTGTGTGTGCATTTGTATGCATGTGGGTTGCCAAGTAGAGGTTTTTCTGCTTTCATGATAAGTATTTGGAAGAACCCACTTTTTCAGAGTTATAGCACAACAGCCTGTTATATTACCAATAAATACATCATAGCACAGTCACATCTTGCTCCCTGTATCACCAGGCAGTGTATAGGAAATAATGGAAAAACACAGCATGCCGTTTTCTTACACAAGTTTGAAGGAGTGAACGGAAAAATCCTGTTCGGTCAGTGGAAATAGCCCCTGAGAGGAAATAACTTGACCATGCTAATGCTGGGTCCAGAGACGAGTGTACCACGACCATTAAAGTGCCAAGTGAGAGATACAATCAATGAACCCACGCACTCAGTGCACCAGAGAACAGTGCAGGACGGAGCATAGTGAGGAGCTACCTGCATGCCTGTGCTCACACAGAGTTCCTGCTGTACAGAAATACAGGGACACAGATATTCCTCTCTGCCAGCTGTCTTTGTTTTTGATGGGGACGAGGGATTGTGTCCATTCTATGCATAGTATGTCTATGCTGCCTTAGCAGCAAACTTCCTAAAATAGCCAGCTGTCCCAGTGCGCTTGTGGGGTTACTCAGTTCAGTCATTGGTCTTAGTTAATTAGCTTCTTGTAATGATTGCAGCTAGAAGGAGAAAGAAGAGATATAAAGGAAGAATGTTATGATGGTGGAGAAAATTGAGGAGGTTAGGAGGAGCAGAGGAGGAGGAAGAGGAAAAGCTTCCAAGATGTTCAAATGTTTAACATTTGCTGCCATAAACATGCTGTAACTCTACCTTCAACAATGTAAATGTAAATGTTTGTACTTTTTTTATTATTGAGATAGATGATGATAATAAAGTGGCCCATAACTTATGTTTATGCAGTAGGTTTTTTGTACTTAACATACCAGCTACAGCAGTAGCTTCCATAGAGTCCCTGAAATGTATTTGTGTATTCATTGTGCTTCCAGCAGTGGCTCTGTGTGTGTGACCCTGACTGCTCAAGGAAAATTACCCATTAAAACAGTAACTTTTATAAGAAATAACTTTTTTTTCGTATTTGCTGAAACTGTCATAATATATGCACGCCTCACTAAATGAATCTGTGAAATCATATTCCTCTGCTAACTCTATGGCCTTGTAGTGCTTCTAATGGCCTTACCACACATGAACAAAAACAAGCAATCGGAGCTAAGCAACCTCTAACACACCTGTCCATTGGCTGGTGGACGATGCTTGGCACTATTTCCAACATGGCGTCTGGGTCATAGTTGTCTCATTTTACAGCTAAACAGTACGCTAAAATATGTTTCAGAAAACATTTGAGGTGAGAAATAGGCAACGAAGTAACAGCATTTTGATGCATATTTGATCAATTATGTCTAGTTTGGCAGTTTGACCACAGTTCACAAGCCGTGATCGTCATGATTGACAGCTGCGTTAGAGACTCCTTGGCAATAATTGGTTGTTTTTGGTGCGTTCCTGCCAATTTCAGTGAATGCAATTAGAAGCAGTAGGAAGAGGAGGAGGGACATGATTTTTTTTTCACAGAGTATCTGTCTCATGTACTTGTTTCAGAATATGATGACAGTTTCAGCAAATGGGACACACAGTTACCAACTGTAGCTTTAATTGCATTTGGATTTCTTGGTATTAAATTACACAGTTTTCTGACTTAATATAACTGTACTAGCAGAGTAAAATAAACAATGAGTGACAGTGCCTGTTTGGTCATTATATCCTGTAGGGCTGTGCCAAATTGTTATTTACTTTATCACTTAATCTGAAGATTATCTTCTTGATTAATTGATACAGCGTTTGGTCTGTAAAACTCCAGAAATAGTGAAAAAAAAAAGTTTCTATGAGCCCTAGTTGACATAATTATATTCCTTATTTTGTCCTGACTAAAAGTCACAACCCCTGAAATATTGTCTTCACTTAATAAAAAATATTCATATATATTTAGTGACTGGTGTAGATCCAGATTGTTGTGTGTAAAGTCACCACCACGTGTGTACTACATTCATATTCTGTACTGTACTGCATTTCTGATAAACTAGTCTTGTAAGATATACATTTACATATTTTTATGCACCATTAGCACACAAAATGGCTCTTTCCTGTAACAATAGACTGAAGTGCAAACAGTTGTACCTGCATTGCTGAGACTCACTCTGCTCAAAAAAGCCACAATTATCATCACAACATCTATTGCCTCTAACCTTTTTAATATTGATGTGAGAACCAGTTTCTCCAGCTTGATATGTGGCTGTGCCTTTACAACTGTAGTTTTGTAAATTTTAGCCTGTTAACAACAAATCACATGTACTAAAGCACACGTTTAGATTGTTTTCCTACCTTCATGGTAGGCAGATTCAATTGATTTCAGTCACATGAAAATGATCTTTGAATATATTTTGAGATCAGTATTCCATCTTAGGGAAAAACTAGTTGTCTTTATTTTTGTTTTTGATTCTCTGTGTGCTTAATTGTACTAAACTGTGCTTACTGTTACTAGGGAGTTGAAAGTCACTTTGGTATATTTTGGATAGCTTGCAGAGGTGAAGCAAATTTGCTTGTCATTTTCACTTAGAATTGGTGAACTTTATTACGCAAACTCATACTGTTGACCAGTTTTTGACAGTCTTGACAGTTTTGACCTTCCAGAACCACCACTTTACTCTTGAGAAACGCAATTGAATTTGGCTGTGCCCATTTGTCACATGTCAACCATTAAGGCCCTTTTCAGGCCGCCAGCCCGAAACTGTTTGATTTTAGACAGCCTAGACAACAAAAAAACCACATGAAATGCAGTTTTTGCAAATCGGATCCAAACCACATTTGGAGGTGGTTTGAAATGTTATTCATGTCAAATTTCTACATTTTCAGTCCAAATGTTCTGGCCACTCAATCAGATTTTTTGTCTTTAGCATTAGTCACAAAGCCACACATGACAATGTCGGATGCGTTACAGATACGGAAGTGCTGAGCAGAATCCATGCCGCTACAATCAGAGCGATATGGAGGACAACATCAGACCAACAGTCTGTGAACAGACGGCAAAATAAATTGAAAAAAAAACTACGACTCAACAGTGCAAATTGTGCTTCTGTGTTGTAAAGCTGTGTTATCAGTGTAACTATGTTATTAATGACGCCTATGTCCTTACCACAGCAACCCATGCAGAAAGATTGGTGATGTCTGGACGCACAATTTTAATCTTGTCAATGCAAATAACAGTGTTGACAGTCTGCCTTAAAGCTCTGATTTGAAAAACAAATCTGATTTACCTGCAGCTTAAACATATATCCTAAGGCTGAGCCACAAATTCAAGCAAACAAGCACAGGCAGGTGAAATGTGCGCTACCTGCCCAGCACAAAGCAGCAGGGTGCCGAAGGAAACTAGCCATAGACTGTAAAGATGGACAATGTGCTCTATTATCTGTATTGCAGCCAGCCACCAGGTCGCGATTGAAGTGTTTTGGCTTTACTTTTGGGGAGCTGCTATGTTGTCCATCTTTTTATACAGTCTATGAAACTAGCACAAGAGAGCTGAGCATTTAACAATTAAGCAGTATTACTCGAGAGGATATGCTTTGACGTCATTTGTGGTAAGAAAGTGATGTGGTCTGTACCCATCACTCAAGTTTTGAGATGATAATTTTATGTCGATGAACGTGACTTAAGATATGACGTCACCGGAAGTCACCAAGTATTGAGCAGAATGCTCATAAACTGCAAACAGTGGATGACGACAGTGCTGTAGTGTGTAGTCAGGTTGTGTAGTACAAAACGAATGATGATACACCACTAGAATCAATAATTCCATTTTTCAAACACACAACAATGTTATTTCTGTTGATCAGTTGTACTAGTTTGCAGGCGAAGTCCAACAAAAGTGAACTCTGATCTTTGTTTAATTGGTTGTTTGGCTGCAGGAGACTTAAATGTTGCCATTATGAGAAAGTACTTTTTACATTGATGTCGAATTACCTGAGACCTCGATGTAAATCCCAAGAACACAATTAATTTTTCTTGTATAACTGTGTAGCTCTTGACAGCTTTGGCAAAACCCCTCTGTTTGTGATACGTGGTAAACCACTGGACAGGTTTTTGTGACAGTGTGCATTGTAAAGAGATGTAAATAGAGATTACAAACAATTAACACTATACACGACAGTTTAAAAGGAATCTAATTCCAGTGGCTGCCTGTTCCAACCTATATTACAACCTAAATCTCATAAAGAGGAGCTTGTTGAAGCAGGAAACAGCACCTGAAAGAGCAGGCGTTTCTGACATTTCTGATAAGCTTTTCAGTCTTATCTCTTCATGGAGTAACTTAGTTAAATGTAAAAGTTTTAGTTCGGCAGTAGAGAAGACATCATACTAATGTCTGTGGTGTCAGTCAAGTGGTACAGTCTGTTTGGAGGTAGAAAGGGGCCTTTCAGAGATACTGCAGGTCCATATTCCCAAATGCACCCTGCAATTAATTGGGACCTAACATAATTTGAATATTGAGTGTGAATGAATTGGGCCATGCCCCTGAGGAAAATTGTGCTTCACAAAAATAAATTTTAAGGTGACATTAAAATAAGTCAATAATGTGAAATTAATTAGTTTACATATTTCTGGATATCTTGGCGTTATTAATTTTATTCACTTATTAATTCAGTTATATCTTAATATAAGTAGGGTGTGTTGACTTGCCCAAGACCAAATCTGGTCCGGCATACACATTTACTTGCTATCGCCTCCCGAGTAAGTTCCAAATCCTTGGCCCTCATCAGCTTATTTACGGTACTCTATACTCTGTTGTGGTGTCCGACACAAGGACACGAGTTTCCTCCTGAGGGAGATTTCTCTGGCGGACTGTTCTCTTCTAGTATCAAATTGCCAGGACACCACAGTGGAGAGCGCTCTGAGTTTAAAGGAAAGAACAAGTCGTGAATTTAATGATTATGATTGAAACCAGGCCAATCACACTGATAATGTATTCCTCCTAATCTGACTCCTGTGCTGTGCGCCTGTGGTCAAAGCATTACTAAAAAATCAGTCATCATACATTGTGCACTCCTTCCATGTCCTTTTTACTGTGCTTTGCAGAGTGTGCCATTTATACTTAGAAAAAGTGTGTGTTTGATGTGTATGTGTGTATGTGAGAGAGAACGAAAATGAGAGAGAGTTATGTATCACCCTATTCTGCTGCAGAGGTAATACTGGATGCCTGCCCAGTTTCTTTATGCACCATTGTTGTAACTCTGTGGCGGAGGGGCTATAACTTCCACACACACCTACTGGCTGGTAATCCCAATTCCATTAAGTTAAAAATACTGTTTCTCTCTCAGCCTCACAGTTCTTTTTGTTAATAAATGAGGAATATGAAATGAATGGTCCATGGCCATGGATGATCCACTGTCACACTTACAGTGTCAGCTTAGGATAGCGCTTATGCCTGTCAGCATTGCTGTAACGTAACCCTGGTTCAAGTGCTCTGAATCAGTTTTCTAGTGACTCTAATTGGTCTAGGGTTGTGCTTTTTAGGGCACAGTTAAAGCCTGTTGGAGAAATTGTCGACCAGTCAGAACTTTTTAGGCCGGATTAAGAATTTCAACATCATCTTTCAACATAGCTAGCTAGGTACTTAGCTACAGCCATGAAAAATCATTAAAGGTAAAAACTACATAGCACTGTGTATAAAATAAAGACCTCATTGTATCAGAGGCAATGTGATGAAGCAGAGCAACCTTGTGGGTATTTTGTAAATTTCTCTTAAAAATAAATCAAAATAATACATCCTGTACCTAAAATGAATCAGTTAATTAATTTAGTACCAGTTAATATTCTTTCAAACCCTGCATAACTGCATTATCACTTTGCAAAATTTCTTAGCACACAGTATAGCTGGTGCAATCACAGGCTTAAAAGACAGGGTCTGTGTGGCAGGGAAAAACCCACCCACGTGACTGTGTCCTCAGTTCTGATTTGAGTGGGTATGTTTGTTCAAAAGGTGCTCTGTACTTTGTCTCCCATTGGCGCTTGGCTGCTTTTAATCATCGCCATGGTCTCAGAACATATACTGAGACACACTGGTTTTTAAATGCCCATGGGAAGAATGAACACATAAGAGTAAGTCCTTTCTTGGTTAAAAGCTGTGTTTTACTTTTTCTTCCTCTTTCTTTAGAACACGCTATGTGAAATTATTTTTTGCTTATACCCTGTGGTCTCATCTCTCTGATCTGTGTGTATCTCACTCACTTGAGATGTAATGCACAGATCTGATTGGCTGAGTAGCATCACATGAGATGATCTAATACATGCAGTTGGTCTGTACGTTTTCTGGTTGCTAAACCAGTGTTCTGCCGGTTAAAATAGGAACTTTACATTAAATTTTAATATTTCTTAGTAGTTTATCAGTTATAGGTCTGAGTCCAGATAGGACGGCGTCAGGGTCTGGACCTGGGGAATGTAGAGGTATAACTGGTTAACAAGGGGGATGTATTTTCTACTGCTAACCAGGGGGATGGTGACCCCTTCAAATTGCCTACTGGTATTAGTAGACCCTTTTAACTGTGTTTACTGTGTACAGCAGAACAGCCACTGAAGCTTTAAAAATCCTTTGATGTAAAAAAGCAAGACTAGAAACAGAAACATCTCCCTCTGTACCTCCCTTCAACCATTCGTCTTATGTCGCTCCCTTGTTACATATTCCTTTATCTGTTCCTCCATTCATTGATTCCATAACTTCTGTGATCATACATTCATCAGTCCATCCTTTCATCCATGTTTATCTCTATCTTCTATCGTGCTTCATATCTCATCTTCTTGTTTTCTTTCCTCACTTGTGTACATGTAGAGATGCAATGTGGCACACATAGCTTTTACCCACCTCCTCCTCTATTTTCTCCCTCCAACTCTGATTTGCCAGCCCTCGTTCTGTTGTCTCATCTAAGACTTGTTCTCACTCATTCATCCCTCTCTCTTTTGTATGTTATGTCTTTACGTTTGTCCCTTACCATCTTGCGCCAACATGTCCTTCTCTGTTCAGTCCTCTCTTCTTCTCGTCTCTGAACCATTTCTCCGTCATGAATCACGTGGAGCATGTCAAAAGTGTGTATGGTACGGCGTTGAAGAGCAAACATAAGATGCACACACAAAGATGCAATCCATGTTATTGAAATCAGACAAAAAATGTTGCCAGATCTAATGTGATATTTGACATACTGTATGATGCAGTGCCTCAGTTCCAAAAGAGTGTGAAGTGTTTGTATTCTTGGTTTTTATGTAGCTAGATGCCAATGGAAACAACGAATATCCACTTATTAAAGAAAAAATTACACTGCCTTGGAAATGTGCTTGTTTGCTATCTGACCAACAGATCTTGGATCTTGTTGATTTTGTTAGCTAGAAGGTAAGTCACCATCTCACTCAGGCTGACTATCAGTTCTGATAAGTAAAGACAGACTGAGGATATAACCAGTGTCACAGGGAAGAGCAGATGACTAAGTGCTTCCTCAGCTTTATGCTGTGTGTGCCTGTGCAAGTGGTTCACCAGTGTTTTTTGTCATGCTCCCCCTCAGATGCCAAAGAAGTTCATGCCCTCCCACCCCACAATTTTTTATCAACTGTTAACACTAACTGGGGAAGCAACCAATATCAAAGGATCCATTTTGAATTTCAGTGAAATAGAGGTCAGCATGATAGTATCAGCAAACTCGTGTTTGTTTATTTCCCCTACATAAATCATATTCATTCAGCTTTGTTTCACTCTGTATTTTTCCTCTGGTTATCCACGCTCCACCTGCAGTAGTGGCTTTATGCCTCCCCCGGGGGGGCCTGCCCCAAAGTTTAAAAACCACTGGCAATGTAATATGGTTTTCATAGTGCAGTGGAGTGATACATTAAAGTAACTAGTATATTGTTGGCAGCTGGTCAGCAAAGGCAATATAAGGATGCTCAGTGTTTCAGACAACCTCAGTTTTCATGGAGTAGCTGTTGTTTGCTTGTTGATGGGGCTGCAATAGTAGGCCAATGCATGTAAAGCCTTTCAGCTAGAACTTGACAGATTAGTCTGCTGCGTCATTATATCAGATGATACCAGCTTATCGGGGATTAGATCTGAAATGATAAGTTGATTAGCAGCATTGTAATCACCAAATATATTGATACTTTATTAATTGTTTGAAAAACAGTAAATCACCTTCTCAGATTAGAGACCTTGCTGCTTTTTTTAAAGTCATTTATCATTCTGTACTGAATGTCTTTAAGCTTTGGACTTAACAGAACAAGACATTTAATGTGAGCTCTGGATAGTCATGATTGCAATTTTTGGCCTTTCATTAACTTATCTCTTAATTGAAAAAATAATCAGCAGATGCTCCGATATTGAAAATAATTGCCAGTTGCGGCCCTATCACAGATCTACTATCATGGTGTATATGCTGGGTTGTAAGTTTAACTATATATATTTAGAATAAATCATTCTAACCCTCACTTTTGTCATGAAAACAGAGCAGCCACCAAACATCTGAACTTGGTGGGGATGAAAACAAATAAACCCTGCTTAGTTCTGAAGAAGCTGGGATTGACAGCTGATTACAACATCCTCACTGACACATAAGCTAAAGCAAACATGGTTCCTGCAGTATTTAGCAGGTTTTCTGTTGACTTTAAAGTTCCTCCCTCTGGTGCTGCCACAGAATGGTAAATTCATTTTATCCTCTTCAGGTATATTTCATATTCATACTGGTGTTTTGCATCCCTTTTATCCCATTTAATACATTAAATGTGGTGGTTGGTTGATGAATGTGACGTGCTCCTGCTTTGTGCCAGGCCACAGTGTTGCTCCTTGTTGGACCCACACTGGACCAAGGTTATTTGCCTCGCCTTTTCTTTTTCTTTTTTTTGTTAACAAAAAGCATTAAATTATGTCCTGTGAATGGAAATATGAGACATTTTTTTCACCTTAACTCACCCTGTGTAAGAGTACCATTTAACAGACAAAGAAAGCCTTATGGCTAAAGGCATGTTCAGATGTTAGGCATTCATGTTTAATGTGAAAGGTTCATACTACAAAGACCTTACTTCTTATGTCATACTCACACAAAAAGCTGTGAATGAAAAGCCTGGCTCGCTTTGGGCCAGACTTACATGCTTCCTTCTGTGCTAAATGCGCCGCACATCTTCTGCGCTGTACTTACTTGTACTGTTAACGATAAATATAGCCAGGATGTTAAAGGCATGCTGGTGTTCATTCTTCTTTTACGTATTGGCATCACAAGAGAGCTGCTCATTGGGGTGTGAGATGATGTTATAGATTCATGAGGTCATGAAAGATGTGTCACGCAATGGGACGCTCATGGCATGTAAATAATTTAAAGTGTTGATAGTGCGGTCTTCATTATGCTTGACTTTAACACTTGGGCTTCGCCGAGCATTTGCACCAGAAAGGAAATGCTTAAAAATCCCTTTGAAAGCTGCGTTTCACAATCTTTAAAACTCAATCTGTACTGAAGTTTCTGTATAAAGCCATCAGCCCTGTCTTGCCCTAACAAAGTAGACAGTTTACCTCTTGGGGTGACTTTATTCTGGTGTCAACGCTTAGTGGGGTATTTCATAATATTTATTTAATACACAGAGTAGAACAGTAACACACTGAACAGATAGAGGACTAGACTGCATGCTGACTATTCCATCAAAGACATGAAACGGTTTATGACACTGGGTTGCCTTCTTGGGATTGTGCATATTCCCCATTGAGAAGCTGTGGCTGACATATGTATATTGTGTGTTCTTGTCTCTGTGTGCTGGAGCTTAGCCAGCTCATGGCAGTATTTTCAGAGGCTTTTTGCCTCATGTCGATGGTTGTGTTTTTCATTTTTCTTCTGATGTGTCTTTTTTCTCAGTTCCATCTGAGAGGAAATTGCTCTGTCATTTTTTTTTCTTTCTGTTTAGTCAGTCTTTTGGGAGCAACCACATGTGAGATGATTTGCTGCTCTGCAGGTTCAGCAGTAGTTCAACTGTAACATCAAAGATGCCTTCATGTAGAAAGCTGTGTGTCAAGCTTTTTTTGGAAGATTGATCAGAGATTTTGGTGTAATTGGACAGTGAGCAGTAGATAGTGATGGGAGAAGGAACATAGCTCACTAACAGGAGTCATGCTGACAGTATTGCAACTATATGGCAAATGGCTTGGAAGCATGCTATGAGTCATACGCCATACATTCATAATAACCTTAAGCACAGTTTCCAGTGTGTGTTTGGGTTTCTAATACATTATGTACATGATTCAACAGATTTGTGAATGTGACCATATAGGGGCCTTTGCAGATACTTAAGGAATGGCCAGATGATGAATGCAGTTTATGTAGTTTATTCAAGCATCATCTTGCTGCATCATCAGTCTCATCAGTTTAGATCTCTCTCAACATCTTCCTTTCTTTCTGCTCCCTTCTCTAATGCTTATCTCTTCATCGTCTTTCTTTTTGTCTCCTCCCCCTCCTCCTCTTTTCCTTCTCATGTCCCTCTTCCTCTAATCTGCCCGTCCTCTACCACCTCCTCTTCCTTCTTCTTCTTCTTCCCTCAGTTTGCTGCAGTGCATCACTAGCAGGCACATTAACATCTCATCTCCATTACCCAGCAACATCCTGCCCTCTCCCTCGGTTTTTTTACCACCTTCCGTTTATCTCCTCTTCTTCCTTCCTTCACCTGCTGCAGCATTTCCACCACTCTTCCTTTAGTTTTCACAATATTTCCAATTTTCATTGTTTGTGTATTTTTCTTTGCACAGTGACGATCATTGTTTACCCACCTGTCATTTCATCCCTCCGTCTTTTTATAGTACTCCTTCTTTTCCTTATGCATGTGATCATCATCGTTAAAGGGACCTCCTCTCCTCTCCTCTCCTCTCCTCTCCTCTCCTCTCCTCTCCTCTCCTCTCCTCTCCTCTCCTCTCCTCTCCTCTCCTCTCCTCTCCTCTCCTCTCCTCTCCCCTCCCCTTCCCTTTCCCTTTCCCTTTCCCTTTCCCTTTCCCTTTCCCTTCCTCTCCTCTCCTCTCCTCTCCTCTCCTCTCCTCTCCTCTCCTCTCCTCTCCTCTCCTCTCCTCTCCTCTCCTCTCCTTTGACGAGTGGTGCTGTACTGTTTCAAGGGAGTGGATGCCCTTGGTGTGACCGTGAGAGAGATGGGCTAAAGCTCTGCAGTGGCAAGCCAGTGAGTGAGCAAGTAGTGTGTGTGTGTGTGTGTGTGTTTGGATAATAAGAGATGGAGAATGAAAGAAGCACAGTCTGTGTGTGTGTGTACGTCCTGGGCAGCACCAGTCGGTGTTATTTGTGTAATGCAACTCAACCAGGCAGGTCTGGTCGACATGCAGCCCAGGCTGTCTGTCCTCTGAAGCTCATGAGTCCCAAACCAGCATTGTCTCTCCTCTTTTCCTCCATCACTCTTCATCACACGCTTCCTGGTCACCTAATCTGACTCTCTTCTCCTGCCTTGAAGGGACTTAAAAATAGCTAATCTTGCTTTTTTGGTCATTTTTTTTTTACATCCACTGACACTTTATTCTGTTGCTCACCAGCACAAGCTTCGCGTCATTGGGTCCATTTGCACTGGAAAGGATTCAAGGCCAGTTTCGACTCATAAAGTAATGCAGTATCAAAATGGCAGAATGCAGATGGCAAAGGGTGTTGCAAGGACTTTCTTTTTTAAACTAGCAACTGGCACTGAAAGGGGAACATAGATTGTATCAAGACGGTATATTAGGGGCAGTCGTCTTCTGCTGCAGCCCTCAGCCAGGAGGCAGTGTTCAAGACTCATCCCGTGGACTTCCATTGGAATAGAAATGGCTAATGACAGAGTGATAAATTTTATTACTTAAAAGGATTGGGGCTCTTGTCTGATTACTTCCTTGAAGGTGTCATTCAAGATTACTCTTCCTCTCTCTCCCTCTTTCCCTCTCTCTCTCTCTCTCACTCTCAGTCTTTTTCACCCTGTCTTTCTCCTTCTCTCTTTCCCCTCTGTGTGCGTCTCTCTGCTCCGTCCAGGACAGTGTCAAAGCCGAGTGACCATGAGGAGCAATGATTCAAGTTCAGCTTGATGGATTTGCATAGTTAAACTTGTTAGTGTTTGATTCTCATGTTCTTTATTATACCTCTATTTTGGAGGAAAATGGCGGATTAGAGGATGAGTTTGAACATCAAATTTTGCAAGCAAATATAAAATGAATTGTAACTTGAAATGTAAGTCTCAATGGCAGCAGTGTGTTTATGTTTAAGTTATGTATTTGTCAATGTATCAACACTGTTTTAGGTCCTCCATCAGGGAAGAAAGCAAAATTATATGAAAGGTACTGAGTTATTTGGGATGTAAGTCTTCTGCATGTCTTTGGGAACTATAATTTTGTAAAATTAAACCATGCTGATACTCACAGGCATGTTAATATGCTTTGTTTTCATCCATCCTAACACCTCTCACATGCTTAAATGTATCTGTGTAAAATGTCTTCATCATCTTGTCTTTTAAAAGCCTGAGCAAATGTTAAAGCATTTAGCAGGAGAGAATGAAAATTGCTGTAATGCAAAAAGGCTTATTTAGTCAAAAACAATACAGATTAAAGATGTTTTGTTCATACTAGCTTAATAGCCCAATCTTTTTTAACAAGCACAGGATGTAGGCTAAGAGCTGCTTGGTGTGTGTGTATGTGTGTGTGTGTGTGTGTGTGTGTGTGTGTGTGTGTGTGTGTGTGTGTGTGTGTGTGTGTGTAGGGTTGTACTCTGTGTAGCCTATGTGAGCTAGCATTATTCTCAGTGCCAGGCAGATCAGTTGCATAGCAACAAGAACTTTTTGAGGGCAGGAAATCTTTCACCAGTGGAATGTGTCAAGCACAAGAACAGTAAAAATGGAACGAGAGAGATACATACTGTACAATCCCAAAATTCCCTGTCCAAGTTGTATAAAAATGACAGAACAGATGGATTATAATTGGAGAAATCACAGTCTAGTTATTAACCCCTGGAAATGAAGTAAAACACAACAGATGATCTTGTTTGAGTATGAATTTGAAACATTAAAAAATCACAAAATTACACTTAGCTTCCTTTTACACTGCACTAAATATTCAACTGTGAGACTTGCAGTGTATTTCCAAACATCTGTGATATCCTCAGGAGCTCCCAAACTCTAGCAAAGGTGAGGAGAACTACTCAATCAGTATTGCAGCAGTTTTGTATAAATGTCACAGTCTCTTCAGTACAAGCAGTTGAAGGTATATTTTGCAGCTGGATCCAACATCGTTAAAGCATTTGCAGAGACTGATGGAAATGTTTGACAGATTTTGTGTAAATAAGACTCTTAGCATATAAATAAACATTTTCTGCATACATAAACTTAAACTTATTTAAGCCCTATTGTATACTTTCCTCTGACATATCCTATTGTACACGCTCGGGGGAACTCAAGTATGGTGTTAAAATAAACAGAAGTCAGTTAAAGAGAGAGCAGAGAGAGAGATCAGCAAAGTACTGCAACAGAAGTAATGTTAACAGAGTCTTCAGATGGCAATTAAAATGCATACAACTGTGGACTAACTTCAGAACAGCATGTTTTCAGGCTGGTGAGGAGCTGAACGATGCAGCAACCTGCAAAATACTTTCACAGAAAAGAAGGCAACACTTTTCGAAAACAGTTTCCACTATTCTTTAGATTGTTGGGAATTTTTTATTGTCAATTAGACAATAGTGTATTGGAAATCATACTTTGAAACTTGCATGTTCATTTATGTGTGTGATCAAACACTTATTGACTGTATTAAAATGATGGTCTGTACTGTTAAGCTGCAGATGTGGCTGCAGTAAGCAGTGGCATTAATGACCCTGTAGAGTGCATACCCAGCAGGAGTTGTGTAAGGAGAGTGTGTGTGCATACAGATTGTGTGTGTGTGTGTGTGTGTGTGTGTGTGTGTGTGTGTGTGTGTGTGTGTGTGTGTTTCGAATGGTGTCAGAGGTCAGCCCAAAATCCAGTTAAACAAGCTGCTTCTTGCTGGAGATTACCTCCCTCCTTCTACTGTACATCCTTCTCTTTTTCCCTCCCCTTTACTGTTCATTAGTGAGATTGACCAGCTGTAACAAGTGATGATATACCAAATGACATTGCAGGGCTTCTCACATACAGTCCTGTGTTTCATTAGCACAGTAGTGCTTGGGGCCTGTAGCAGAGTGTGAAGAGAAAATCTTGTTTGCATATCTAGTGTGGTTACATTAAAAATGACTTGTCACTGTAGGCCTTTTTCCATCACTGCCATTGGGGATTCTCTAAATGGGTGTTCCCAACGTGTAGTAACAACCACAGCAACTGGTCATGAAGTCATAGATCTAAAGATGGTGAAAACCATAAATCACATGCCTTTTGTATTTTTGCCTGTACGGTACAAATAAATCACAGGTTCAGCATTTAATTTGTTATTATTTCCACCAGACTGAGCCTGAGGGGGATCATGTGTGTGGTCACTGAGTTTATGTGCATGTATGTGAGTGTGTTAGTGTGTGGGCCTGTTTGTCCACAGCTAATGTTGCAGATTAATGGACCAGTCAGCCTTATATTTTGTGTGCACATGTATCACTTAGCTCAAGGACCTCTCGTGGTTTCAGGGATTCATAGTTGTTGAAAAATCAGTTTTATATATAATACTATTGAAGGTCCAGTTATGAATTTATGGATCAAAGATTTAGTTAGTAAAAGCACATTCAATCTCCATTCAATCTAATTAAAATTGTATCTATATATTTCACACCAATGCCTGTTATTAGGAAAACCATCTATTCTGTGCAGCGCATTGTGGCTTTGTCACAAATAAATTGGACATGCACTTCTATTAGCTCTGGAAACGTGCTGCGGCACATCTGCTGAAACTTTAGGAATTGTCTAGATTGGTCATGATAAGCTTCAGCAACGGCCTGGTGGAGATCTGTACTCTACTGGGTGCACATACCTAGTTGTAACTAAATTTTTGTAACAAACCCGCACCATAATTTGTTTACAGAAAGTACTCGGGTTAGCTAACTGTGTCTCAGTTCACAGTTAAAGTAACTGAGTGTGGAGCTCTTTGTCGCTTGTCTTTTACAGGCATGAACATGCAGGAAAAAACATTATTTACTCTATTTTGCTATATATTTCTCTCTTTTCCTGACATTTTCCTCTATTTTTCTATTACCATATTTGTTGTGCTCAACAGCTTGCTGACACTGTTAGCTATTAATGTGACACTGGGTCACCAAAAAATACAAACTACTGTATATGAAATGTGTTTTTATTATGCTGTCTTGTCCTGGCTGCTATATTTTCTTTTACAAGTAATTCTGTCTGTAAGGCAATGTGAGTTAGTGTTGCTTTTTTTGTTAATAATTTCTCCCTGGCAGTTTTGTATTTCTGTTTCTTTCTTCCTCTATTCACAAGCAAACTCTAAGCACATCTCTCAATTAACCCTAGACTGAATTATTCATTGTCGGGATGAGAAAACGGCTGACTGAATGATTTCCCGTCACTGAAGATTCCAAACATTTTTGCTTGTTAGGATTCAGTCATTGGATCAGAATATCTGAGAATTAAGTCTTTAAAAAATACTTTTCATTCAGGTATTTTTTTCCCTACCACTTCTTTCTTTCAAGCCAGTATTCTCACTCTCTGTTAGTCCATATTATGGATGTATACCTTCCAGAGATGTCTAATAATCTAAATTCCAGTGTCGTGAACAAGTCACAGTGCTGGGTGAGGGTTGTTGCCACATTGTCAGCAAATCTCTCCTGTCAGTGGCTGGATGCAGCACAGCAGACTTAATAGGGCTTTCTCCTCATCACTCTACTACTACTGCACCAGAGCTGTTGTTTAAGGGACACTAAGAGCATTATTATAGCAGCAAACCACTATTTGCTATGTAAAGATATAGTGGCATCCTGGGCAGAGAATAAATATATGCTACCTCTATGTGTGTTGTAATCCGAGCTTCTCTGTGGTTTGCTGTGGTAAACCGGTCCTGCCATGCGTGTTATGTTAGTGCATGTGCATATCCCATTGGCTAACTCATCGCTGCTGCTTTACAACCTTCAACCTCCTTTTCTTGGTTGGAGAAAACAAGAGACAGGATGCAACACTGGGCTTCAGAAACAAACACAAAATGTATTTTTCTTATTTCTTGTCCTTTCCTCATTTAAAAAGATGAGATTTAGATTAAGAGAAGTTAGTGCTATTTAGATGTAGGTAGGGCTGTCAAAAATTGTAATTCAACTGAAACTGCACCAGTCATTCTCACTGCAGCTTGCAGATGAAGATACCCAGTGACTGTGTGCATTGCTGGAAGCAGAGTTCCATACTGCAGGTAATGTAGCATAGCCACAATCTGCGCTGGTGTAGTTTCACACATCAGTAAATTGAATAATGTATAAGAGTAGCACTATATTGCAGTGATGTATTGCACACTGCTCTATGTGGCTGTATATTTGCTGTTTGTCTTTGGGGCCTGTACATTTTAATGAGAGTCATATGTTTGAGAAGATTCGCTACATGCGTGGGCAGGTTTACTGTAGGTTTGGAACCAAATTTCCAACATAATGTGTATCGCTGAGGCACACCACGTTACTGATTACAGCAGTAGCACTGAGTTGACCCCACATTAAAATTGGGTGAGGGACTATAGATCAGCTGGTCTGCCCATCAATCTCGCACACAAAACTGACATGCCAGTAATCAAATTTTAAGACACCTCTGGGGAATAATGCATGTCATTAGTCATTTCTGGCATTCTCTGAATTACACTGATTGGCCTAAAGGGGCACTGCAGTGTTTGTTTAATTCTCTGTGTGCCATACTCAGTATATTGGAAGCTGCTGATCAGATTCAGATACAGTGTTTGGAAGGGGGGCGAGCGCACCATAGCATTTGCTCACTTATGTGTTGGATATCTCACTGGATATTTGACCTCATATCAATTTGAATTTGACCAAATATAGTGAAATCATTTGTAAATTTCAGTACAGTACATCCCATACATGTCGCACACGAGTGAATGAGAACTGCTCGTCGTTTTTATAAGGAACAGTAAAGGTGACATTGTTTGTTTTTTTTCCCCTCTCAACATCTGCATCGTTTTTTGGTAAAAAAAAAACAACATTATTCCATTGTGGGACATTTTTCATTTGCTTGATCATTTGGAAGGCTGATAGATAGCAGAAAGATCTGACTAACATGCAGACAGCCTCTGACTGTAAGGTTATACTGGCTCAGGCACAAAGATGGACAGCAAGCAATAGACAATAAATAATACTGTAGGCATCATAGACAGGCATTGGTGGAAGTTTTGGACTTGTCTTCCTCGTGCACTCAGATAATCTGTCTTCAGCTTTTTCCCCATAGTCAAGGTCAGAGTCAATCTGCGAAGGAGAGCACTGCCTGTCTGTCAGCACTCCTTTCTTCTCTTCTCTCATATCCCTCTTCCTCTACCTCTCTGTCTCTGCTGTCCTGTCCTGTCCTGTCCTGCGGTGGAGAGAGCTGGCAATCGTTCAGTGTAACCACTTGGCTCTGATTAATTGGCTGTTTAAATAAAAAACATGGTCCTTGAAAAGTTCCCCTCACTTTAAAACAACTAATTTTAGATAGAGTTTGAAGTGTGAAAGTGCATTGCTGTTTATTCGTGGGTAGTGAGCACAGTGAGTTCTTCTGTTAATTGTATTGGACAGTGAGGTTCTGGCATTTCCAAAGTGTTGTACTCTGTCTGTACAGAACACACTCTTTTAAACCTCCTCGCTGTCAGCTGGAAGCAGCACTAGGACACTCCAGAGATGAGTTAGAAAATGCTGTTCCCTATTTAAACAAACCTCAACAACTCTGGTGTCACTTTAATAACTGCTCCTGACTAAAATGCACTCTGTGTCATATTTAAGACACATTACCTTATAAATAAAGCATGTGTTTACCCAAAGCAGTTGTCTAACATTGGCCTGGTTCCCAACACAGGGGAAATAACGCTGTCCTTTTTACAGGTGACGCAATTAAGACAACATGTATCTCAGTCGTTGAAACTATCAAGCAAGTGGACTCATTACTGTTTCCATTTTTGTATTCCGATGGCAGTAGTCTCAACTCAAGCAGTTATTGTTTGTTGGTGAAAGCCTATGGTTAAAGGTCCAAATGAAGGCCTAAAGATGGTCACAATACTGATGCTAACCTGCTGATGTTTGGCGGATATAATGTTTACCATTTTCGTCATCTTAGTTTAGCATGCTAACCTTTTCTAATTTGCAATAGACACTGAGACTGAGGATTATCATCATTTTTCAGGTTTTTCTTCATAAACCAAAGCATTGGACTAACAACATTTTAACCTCATGATTGTCCCAAATGAGTCAAGGGATCACCCAAATGTTCACTGGTGGACTGACCAAACTGCATTGTGTCTTTTCAAAATACATTTCTGTTGTCACATCAACTTTACAGTGTCTGCTTAATAGATGCATACTGTTTTTTTCACACTAAACTTAAAATGTAGGGCTGGGCGATGTGGCTTAAAAAATAATATTGCAATATTTTCAGGCTATATTTTTATACAAAACATATCTTGACATTTTGAAATTTTGGGTATATGTTACAGTGAAACACCGGGAATTTACGTTTAATTCCTTGTGCAACAAAAGCACGTGGTTAGGTTTAGCAAAATAACATGGTTTGGCTCAACATTCATATGGGAAGAAAACACTGGGCTCCTCGGTGACACTCCACGCTCTGCTCCTCTTGCTCACCCTATAGGGACTTTCTAGCTTCTTAAAGTACATTGTTATCTGGCTGCGTTTCAAGCTGACACCATCTGGTGGCATGGCATATCATATCGCAGCAAAAGGATGCCTTTTTACGTCGGTGTCTGATGTTGAAATCACTGACTAAGTGGCAGTATTTGATGACATTTGAATAAGAACCGGTTCAGTGATTCTAGAAGAAAAATCACTGTATCACCAAAGTCAGTACGAGCCATCCTCTGGGCACCATGGGCACATGGCAAGAAATGCAATAGCTGTTAAAATTTTTCATTCTTGACCAAAGTGATTTGCCTTAGGCTTAGGTGGTATCATGGTATTATAGTATATCAGGGTATTTAGAAATCCCAATGGCATGATTTTCAATGCCGTGAAAGATGTAGATGCTCCTCGCTCTGTTAAACTAATTGTATGTAGTGCACATCACGCGCTAACAGAGGTCTGTCTCCAGCTGATCAAAATGGTGGTGGACAACTTTACCAGACTGCAAACAGCCGACACACCACACACTAATACCGTCATATACCAAATACCCCAGAAAACAACAAAATAGATACTGCCTAAGCCTAGTGTGCCTCTGTTGCCATCCTTAGAGACACACTGCTAATGTTGCTAAAATGGCAATTACAGAAACCTCTCTTACTGTAACAACTTGTGCTCAGTGCACTGATGTAGTGAACAGATCACTAAGATACTTAAGTTCAGAAACAATATGGTTATCTACAGTAGACTCCACATTAGTAATTCAGACTACATATGGAAGACTTGCACTTAAAGGGAAAGACACAGAGTTCAGTGTTCTCAGTAGGAAATGGCGTTTTCGCTCCTCTATCAGAAAATGAGGTCACAGTGCACATATGAATTCGACACAGGAGAAGGATGATATTTAGGGCAGATGGCTATACTGTAGATTTAGGGATTGAATGCCGGTTTACAGTTGAAGAAACATACTGCATTTACAAAAGAGTGAAAGACGTGCTGATGAAGCTGCTATAAATCTCTCAACAGTATGTTTTTGTTAGTTAGAATTTTTCATGATAGACATAGTCTTTGCTTCAGTTTTAGTCAGTCACGTTCACGTAGCACGGGGTTTATCTTTCCTATAACTTCTCATATTTGTTTTATGGATGTTCCTTGCCTCCAGCTAAACTGACAGCTCTTTATAGTAATATTGACTGTCATAGTGTGTTTGGAGTCCACTTATTTCCCCTCCTGCTACTGGCTCAGAAAACCTGCCATCGCTGACAACAACAGAACAGAACTGTGTTGTATAATGTAGAGGGACAGTACCTTTTACCTGATGTCTTTAAGCAAAAAAAGCAGCCCTTAAGTCATAATCATAATAGTGTGTTTCTATATCAATTCAACAAATAAATGATGTAATTACTTATTGTAAGGAAAACAATGTACAAAAAACACTGCAACAAAAGAGGATTTCAAACATAATACAAGTTGTCCTGTCTAACAGGGAACACTATTGTATCCACAAAGAATGAACTATATTCAATCACCATTGGCTGCATCTATTCATATGCGTGTTCCAGTCTTTACATATACTGTGTAGAATTGTCAAGTTTACAGACATGGGCGATTGATTAATCCTCTGCCACAGCTTTATCCTCACTCCTCACTTCAACCAGGCATTAATTTCCCCTGGAAATGGGGGAATAAGAACTGAATATATGGCTATTTAGGAGGGAGTGTATGTGTCGAGAGGAAGAGAGCGAGAGGAGATAAATGAAAAAGAAAAAAAATGAGGAAGCTAGGGTAGATTAATGGCTTTGGACACCCAGCTTTTCTCGTCTGTACCTCACTGAATCCCCTACCAGCTGAACAGATTTCAGGAGCAGGCAGCTTTGTTAGATTATCAGTGCAACAATGTGTATGTGTGTGTGTGTGTGTGTGTGTGTGTTTTTTTTTTTTTTTCTTTTTTAAAGAATTAGCTCTGCTCCCGGGGGTCAGCCAATCAGGAACAAAGACCCCCATCAGCAAGGTGATGGGTTTCTGTTGCAGGAATCGGGGAGCTTTAATTAGACTTCCATCTAAACCTACTGTACATGTAGGGATCGTTTTGAACAACAAAATTAAAACCACGTGGATCTCCATGGAGCTCTGTGTGTGGTAATGACTGTAGTCACAAGAAAATAAATGGTATATAAGATATATTCTTAGCTATTTAGCTATTTTTAAGTAAATGCAATCAAATGAATCCTTGTTCTCAGTGACCTTAGCAGTAATGTGACCAATTCAAATGCTTATTTTATCAATATTTGTGTTTTGGATCAAAAACCAATAAAAATCAAAGGCATATGAATTTTAAGTGATGTAAGTAGCTAATTCAATCACACCTTCCATGTGCAACCAAGACTTAATGTGCTCTTAGTAGAAAGTCAATTACTGACATGGGAAGGAGAAAATAAAAGCTCTGATTGACCTGGATGTCTGAACAGTGAGTCTTAGTCCTCCACCCACACATACAGTTACATCTCACCAGACTCTTTACAGCATCCTAAAACCCCTATGTTTGCGCTTGTTGTTCGGTGATAAGAATGGACCATGTGGTCGTTCATTAATATTTCAGCACCACCACAAGTGCTGGGACCACCAGCCTCTCTGCACAGTTTCTGCACTGCCATTCAGCCTGTGAACACTTTGTTTGGATATAATGAGTGGCATGCTGGCGAGATAAAATAAGGTGTCCTCACTGAATTAAGTGAAAGAAGGATTTGGTCATTGTTGCATCATACAGCTATATTGGCCTGCTGATGATTGGGCTCTGGCTGTCAGTGATACTCGGAAATCTGTCTATGCTGCTATATCCCGTGTGATTAAATGTCCCAAGCAAACACATGAAACACTTTGATTAAAGTTAATTTACTGTTCCGCTTACTTATGTATGTAAAACACCTAAAATCAGAATATAATAAATCACATTTGGCCTGATATCATGCATTTGGTGTTGAAAGTGATTTTGTTTTAATTTATGTGGTGTTAGTGAGATAAAATCAGAACCTACAGTACATAATGCATTCAAATTTGTATTCAAAATTGCATACTGTTTCTGCAGCAGATTACTTTGAAAGGCCAGTTGATACCTGTCAGTTTGCCACAGTAGACTCAAGGTATTATCCTTTAACACCCAAAGTGCATAAAAGCAAGTTTTCTTTTCATATAATTAGGGTACTGTACATTCTGTCTACATGTTTGTCAGTTTAAGTACTTACTGTAGAGCTCTTACAACCTGTTTATGTTTTGACCAGCACATTGCTGCATCAATGTGCATATTTATGTCAAAAGTATCCCAAGACCACCACTGTCATTACCTACAGCTTTTTCAAGTTTTTGTCTAAACCAAATGTTATTAGTACAGCTATTTTGACTTTAATATCTTCACTAATTGGTGCCTGATAAAATAAGTTTTTCACTGCTGGAAAGATGGTCTTTTCACAAAACTAGGCTTTCTATGCAGCAAAAAGAAATACTTTTCACATTGGTACTACAATACCAGAGAAAAAAGTAAAGGGGCTGTGGCATTTGCTTTAGTTTGAGAAGCAGAAAGCATAAAACTACCAGAATGCATTGCGTTACATCGGACCAATAAATGCTCCCACTAGTGCGTCACATCATGCAAGCTTAGCTGTTTTAACTCAGACACAATATGGCGGCCATCTGAAAACAAATGATCTCAAATTACAGTTAAACTGTAAGCTAAAATATTTTCTGAAAACATTTGAGGCAAGAAGTCAGCAACAAAGTAACAGAATCTTGGTTCATATTCAACAGCACTGCTTAGATTTACTTTAATCTCAGTTTTTTCAGCCTCCATTTTTACAACATTGGAAACATATGGTGCCCAAGTCCTGTTTACACATTCTCTTATAACAGCCAAACAGTGCACTAAAATATGTCCCTGACATTTTTGGGAAGGATTAGGCAATATGGTAACAAAATCTTGGTTTATATTTGTTCAGGACTGCCTAGTTTTAATTTTGATCGGACTTTGAGACAGAGATGTTGAGGGGCGGCTCTCTCTAATCAACAGTAAAGAGCAACCAGGAACTCCACAAACAGGACTTTAACATGGGATGCTGAGCTAGGTATTAGAAAATCTAAGACCACTCTGCCTCATTAACAGGCAAATTATAACATTATCTTTCTGACAAAACTCTGTATTTGACACCAAGAGGTACAGCCTCAGTGAAAAGGTAAAGTAAGTGTTTGCTGCTGTTTTATGTACTGCCTGCACTATCTATCATTGTGTATTGTCCCCTTCTCCTCTGCTTACCCTTGCCTCTGGGTTTGGTATGCAGGAAGCTTAGCTAAAGAGAATTTGACTGAGTTCACCCCAACTGTCGGACGTCGTCTCCCTGTCTGCTGGCTGTGTGTGTGGGAGTGTGTACGTAGATGTAGGTGTTTGAGTTCTTGTGCGACTCTCAGGCTTGTGTGTGTGTGTGTTTTTCCATTAGTCTTATGGCTTATGGCTGTCCTTGGGGAGTTAGATGAAGCCCTCCATCACTCTTGGAACAAGGACTGAGAGAAGAGAAAAGGGACATAGCAGTGTAGAGAGAGGTATATGAGAGGAAAATGGGATGGGATGATGAGGCCCTCGTAGCAGTGTATTGCCTGCAATGCTGGTTGTGATTGTGTGAGTCACAGTGTGATTGCCCACATATAAAATACACAATTTTTTCGTTTCTTGTTTCAAAACAATGACAGTACAGAAGAGCCTCCCATGGATCTCTGAGTGGGATGGTACTATCAATATTTACCAACAAATTTAGTATATTTTATGCTTAAATTGTGTCATAATGTGGAGTCAAGTTTTGAGGATTAGTCAACTGTAATGTAACTGGTAACTCTTTAGGTAATTGAGTGACTTTGAACATATTTTCTCCATGCCTTCGTCCTCTGAAATACAGGTTTCTTTTGTTTGTCTTCTATAGTAGTAAACTGAGTATGTTTGGGTTTTGTTGGTTAGACAAAACAAGCAATTTGAAGACATCACCTTGAATCCAACAACCATAATTGCGTATTTCAACACGTTTTCTGCTGAGGTGATGGTAAAGTTAATTGCTGGTGTCATCAACATCGGCAACAATGGCTGCCTGACAAACTAACATCACACTGGATCTTTTCAAACAAACCAATAACTTCCAATCAGCAGATATGGCTCCTCTCTGTGTGGCTCTCTCATCTCAAGTTTCTCTATCTTCATCCTTCTTCTTGCTTTTCTGTTCTTCTAAATGTACTATAGTGACAGAGCTTCTTTCAGCTGTTAACAGACTGTTATGCTGACTGGCTAGCTGGTGAGCTGTACCCAACGTGCCGTTCTGCAGTGTAATTATGTAAATGTATATTTATTAAAGTTACAAATTGTATATATGTCACGCAATGTGGGGCATGGTGTTTTGGTACAGCATTTTATTTTATTTTAGTTGAATAATAATTGGCATATATATGTGTGTATGTATTTAATTTATGTGTGTGTGTGTGTGTGTGTGTGTGTGTGTGTGTGTGTGTGTGTGTGGTATAGTGGAGTATATTCATATACCATAGTATATATCTCAACAAAAGGCACAGTGGCTGGTTGTAGAGCACAAATCAGACTAATGCCATCATGCAGGATGCAGAAGGGCAGCAAAACAAATGATTGGATTAGGGATTTATATCGTGGTAGTAAATCACAGAGTATGTAGTTTGTATCTTGATTTTTTGATAGTGGGAATTCTTGGTGATGATGATAATATGGATCAGCTGTCGTTTTTTTAATGTTGTGTACTGTACAGCTAAGGTACTTATGACATTCGATGGCTACAATAACATTCAGACAAATTATATTCCTATTTCCAAAATACCCCCTAGATGTTCAGGTTGTCATTGAGCACATTGATAAGTGCGCTGGTATCCCAGTTTTGAGTCTTTTGGTCTTATTTGGGACATCCCTGTATACCTGATTCTAACAGTGTTCAGGTTACTGATGATTTGTGTGCAGTTGTGCCTTGTTTTTTCACAGTCTTAGCCACTATGTTTTGTATCAATGAAGAATATGTAGAGACCAGAATAAGGTGTCTGTCACTGGATCCAGGCCTCTTTTGGAGTCCTCCAGTTAGCATAACCATGTTTCGAGGTTTCTGACACCAGTGCAAAATGTTTATATGTGAAACATATTACCAGGATACTCCAAAAAGAAGGGCTTAAACCAGGATACTCATGCACACGTAAACACTCTTGTGTTTCAGGGGCTGGTTTCACAAATTGTGGATACATTTATTTTATTCTGCAGATAATCTGATATTGTTAACTGCAGCCTGCATGTTGCACATTTGGTAAAACAGGGACCAGACTCTTAGCACATAGTTGTAGATATGGCAAAGGGCTTTCACTCTTCATAACTGTCAGAGATTATTGCTGCAAGGAAGTACAGACGTGCAGCGTGTGAGTAATATATTAGATAAGAGGGAGTGTGTGTGATGGTGACCTCTCATAGAGAAAGGTTAGAGACCTTTGGGAGTCATCAACCACATGCCATTGTGCGTGCCCGCACACAGACAGAGTGCACGGTTTTATTTTACTACAGCACTCAGGAGATGGTCGAAGGCTTCCGCAATTAATAAGGCTAATGGTTATTGGCTGGTTGCTAGTGACCAGGATATGAGATGTCTGATTGGCCTGAGGTAAACATGGCACTTTATGGGTTAACAGATCCCTTCTGGAAGGAAGTGGAGCTTTTATTGGAAGGAGGGAAGAAGCCATTTATAGATAGAAGGACAAAGAGGATGAGGAGCCCCATACTAATGTGTCTAATAGGCTTCTTGAATGACTGTCAGTTAATTAAGATGGATGGCATAAATTGCTCTTAAGTTAAATACCTGTGTGTGTGTTGTTTCAGTACGAAGGCGTGTCTGTAGCATCTATTTAAAACTGGCCTACCTACAGGATTTTTGGGCAGGGGGAGGTTGACTTCAATTTTAATCAGATCTGACTTTACAAACTATCTCTTTTTCTAAAATTTAAACCTAGTATTAGAATGACAAGGACAATTTTATATGTGACATAAAATAGGAAATCCAAATGAGAGAACTGTCATAATGTGTTACGATTAATGTGGGCGGAGCAAGATGGTGATTTTGTATGGGTGGTCTCAGCTGTGCAGGACAGGTGTCCCCAGCTCTGGCTGCCTGTGATGTTATTGTCCTCTCGTGCTCTTTCTCCCAGGTTTTGGTGCACTGCAGCCCTGAATTCTCTCAGACGTGCTGCATTGATATTCAGGGCCTGTTTCTGATCCCCATCACTGCTCTCCCTCTCTTTCTCTCTCTCTCTGTGTGGCTCCCTCTTTCAGAAACTCTCTCCCTCTCTCTTCTCTCGCCCTGTCAAAGATAAATCGTCATAACGGTTGTTCTTAAAAACTTATGTTGTCCACAATCCACCATAGGCTTCAACAACAACATTATATATGAAATAATATACTCAAAGTTAGAACAAAGTTATTCAGTCACCTCAATAACATGAAGGGCTGTTTCTGGCCTGACCAACACCTGCACTGGATTGTACTAGCTTTGTGTAAGTTCAAACGTAGCTTAGTTTGAATGCAATTTGGAATTCACGAGCTACTAATATTTTAAGGGCTGCGCTATCTGAAATTGTTCCAACACAGGCATATAAATATCTTCTGTACCACATTGGCAAGCAAATATATTGGGTTAGATGACTTTCTGGGTAACAATCACTAGGACTGTCATGATAATTATGTTATTGACTTATAGTATGATATGTGGACATAACCAATAATTTTGCCGAACTTGATATTGCCTGTTGTGTTTACAAGCATGTTTGTTTACACAAGAATTTCACCAACATAATACCAGAATAAACAGCAGGGTTTTCCTGACTATTGTAAGACTTGGGCGCAGCAGTTCTACCTTTTATTTTTTTCCGTCCATCACATCTACTTGCGCAAGTCTGAGAAGGAATAGCACAACTTCAAAAACAACTCAACTGAGCTTGCTGGTTGCCTGCAGCCGCACTTTTGGGGTGGAAACGGCACATTGCTCATAGTCATTAGCTTGCCAACCCCGGACAACAGGCGAAAAAGTTGGCTGTTTGTAGTTTTACCATCCAGTAACTTTGAATAACCTCTCCATAAAACCACAAGCAAACCACCTGGCTGTCTGGGCTGTCCCCCCACAGCAGCCAACTGCAGCCCACTGGCCAGACTATGAAAGTAACTCCAGTGTTCCTGGACCTTCGCTCAGCTTGTCTATTAGTCGCAAAAGGCGTCACTTAGTCTCAGACTAAAAAATTTTGGGCTACTCCTGTAAAAGGACTATAATTTAATGTATACGTTTTGTATATATTAAAATGAACTATTTAAATTATTATATCATTATAATTACTTTATTACCAAGTTAATATATCTTTTTTTCATTTTCCTTTTTCAATGTCTGAATAATCTTAAGAATTTAAAGGTCATAGATCTTTAAAAGGGTGTGCCTCCATTGTTATGCTGTTGTTTTTTTATATTAGTGGCATAAAATAGTCTCAAAATGACAAACACAGTTTATTGGCATAATTGACTACAGTTATTTCTGGGACAACATATTGTCCAATAAAAGTAGTTATTGTGATGGGCCTAACAACTAATAATTGCCAGTGTAGGCTATCATTATGTGTTGTCATAACAAACATCCATCTGCCCAATAATTAGGTACTGTTATATTACCCTATGTTGTAGTTGATGGTTTCGTTACTCAATATCCCTTGTTGTTTTTCTGTCTAGCTGTTGGTTGAGGTTATAAAGTTATAACCCAATCATTTTTTGTCCTAGCTTGCCTGTCTTGTTGTTGTTTTTTAGTGATTAATGTTAGCTTTGCATCTCCGTAGTGCAACTGAACAATGACACAGCTTAATGAAACTAAATAGTTGCAATGTATCGTTCAGTGTTGACGTTGCACTCTAACTTAGCCCTAAGAAAGCACTCAGTTAGAGAGAACTAAAGTATAGCTGATGCATCAGGCTGCTGTACTCTTATTGTATTGTATTGTATTGTATTGTATTTTGTTCTATTTCACTGGTCTTCACCTGCATTGCTGCAGCTATTGTGGCAGCTCTCTTTAAGTAATGCTGGAGTCAGGGTTTTGTTTAATGAATAATCTCCTTTTTATCCAGTCTTCCCTAAATTGATTGTGATTTGAATTTTCAGCTCATCATATTAGCTCGAATATGTGCACAGTGTCCTTAAATAGAGCAACTCTCCCACACATTGTAGAAGATATACAGTATTCAACTGCATAAAGCAACACCAACAGCAGGCAGGCTACTTTCAATTAACAACTCTAGTAGCTGGTTGAAGTTTGAGCTTCTTTAAAGTGATCCTCTGCAGTAAAAGACGAGTCCAAGACATGATGTCTCAGATGAATCCTCGTCCAAATGGGATGTTTGCAGTAGCTGAGGCTTGTTAAGCAAGCCAGCCTGATAGTTTGACATTAGCCATGACAGAATCCGGTCTTTCTTGGAACAGCCACACAGTAGCCCCTTTTTTCTCTTTGATTCAAACTTTGTGCTGAACGCTTCATTTTGTGACTCAAAACTTGTCAGATAACCAAGGATGTACTCCGTCTCAAGTGGAACAATTGTGCAGCAGTAGTGCTACTGTACAGCATGCAAAAAGTCAGGCCTCTACAATACTGTAGTTATGTCAGCACATGCTGTGTATTGTATCAGCTGTCCCAGCCCAGCCTGGATGTGCACAGCTCAGCTCTCTTTAACCTGTATTCATCCTAGTGGGAATAACCGAAAGTGTGGGGAATGCTGCTAGTGATGCTGGTGCTGTCCAACATCTGATATTTACATAATACACCTGTGACACAACAGGGGAGGGAGAGAGTGAGAGAGACAAAAAATAAACACTGACAAAACAGAGGGAGGGAAAAAAACAGAAGACAAATAAGAGAGAGAGAGAGAGCGGGGTAGCATTCACAGCAAGGCTCTCGCTCCCCTCCTCCTCCTCCTCCTCCCCCCCTTCACTCCCTGCAAGCTGTGACAGGATGAGATGTGGGATAGTGACGTGACGGCAACATGACACAAAGCTGTTATCCTCTCCTGTCGAGGCTGGCTTGCTGGATAGCCAGATGACTGGCTGGGGCAGAACAGGTGCGCTTTTGTGTCTACGTGTGTGTGGATGAGCCAGACACACATGCACAGGCACACAAAAGCATTATGTCCTGCAGCCATCGTGTCCACTGGGGCGAGCTGTATGCAGGTCTGCATGTGTTGTATGGGTATCCCGAGCTGCAGAAGACAAGAATGAGCCTGACAACAATCCATGCCCTTGAAAGTTACCCTCCCCTCCTCCTCTTCCCTCTTCTCTATCTTTGTTTATCGCTTATAAACTGCTCCTTCTTTACCTTAACATCTTTCACTCTTCCTCCTTCCTTTACTGCCTCTCCTTTTTTCTTTCTCCACTCTTTTTTGATCTTTCTGTCTATCCCTCCTTCTCTTGTTCTTTTCACCTTTCTTGCTCCGGTGCATCCTCTCCTTCATCATCTGTCTATTCTTTCTATCTCCCTCTGTTCCTCACCCCCTTCTTTCTCTATCTCTCTTTCTTCTCAGGTCATTTCTGAAATTAGGTTGCGTGCATGTCTACAGTGGACCTCCTGCTCTGCTCTGAGGGCAAAATGTCACAGTGTGGGAGTAAGAGAGAGCCACAGAGAAGGAGAGATATAGAGAATATCTCTCATATCTGTTCCCTTCTTTCTTTTCTTCCTTCAACCTCTCATCCCACTCTGTTCTCATCAACCCATCCATTTATTTTTCCATCTTTCTATCTTGATCCCTCTATCCAGTCAGGAAAAAGCTTTGTCAAGTGAAGAGCAGCCTCTCTGCTATGCAGCACTGTTCACACACACACACAGAGACACACACGCGCGCGCGCCCACCCCTGCCGCCTGCCGACATGGTACAGGCTGTGCATTGAGACAGCCCCAGCTGAGGCAGTAGCAGTGAGTGTGCAGCTTAGCGAGTCTCCACACACACACGCACACCTACACTCACTCACACACACATACACACACACATACTGCACACCGCCGTGGTGGTTAGTCTGCTGCTGCATGTGCCGTTGCAATATCATTTTTAGGTGGGAGGATTTTCACGTCACGGTGATGGTGGTGATAACCTTGCTGCCATGTAAGTATACATTGCCCTTGTGTAAAATGGGAATGAATGAACAGCTTATCATGTGTTCACCGGTTTCGTTAGGTGCTTTTGATTCTGTTTGCGTGAATCATCTGCATGTCGGGAGGCTGTGATGTGTTAATTTTAATCTGTACATGTTGTTCCATGTGTGTCTGGTTTGTGGGTGTGCAGAACATGGATAATATTGTAGGCAAGGTAGTTAAGAAGCAGGTGATCTGTTAGAGAGGGAAAGGAGGGATGAGGATGATACGTGTTAGAAATATTTCTCCTGCGGAATACATGCATGTTTGGAGGTCTGTTTAAACTGTATATTCATCCATTTATGCAGATCTATATACATAAATCTGCATATATCTACATGCACATTTACAGTCTATCATGTATGTTGTGTTGGTCTGTTCTCTACGTCAAACTCAGATTCTTTGGAGAAATTAAATCCCCTTCTCTTGTAATTGCTCTAGATGAAGATGTTTTATCGCACACCTCCTCATTCAGTCAGGCCATCTGTTGGCTGCATGCAGTCTGCAGTCTCTTTTCTCTGTCACACTTACTGACTGGTTCTGTCATAGCAGCAGGCTTCGCTGCCGTAACTGATCATGTGTGTTTGCCTGCTAGCTGTCTTCACTGCATTAGCTAACTGACTATTTGGCAAGGTGACTGAATTAATAGGGAACATTATCACCTCTCCTCCTTGATCTGGTGGATGTCTGTTTTTCTGGATGGCTGGCTCTATGGCTGATTACAGTCAGTAGCCAGTGATTTGGTAATTTCACTGGCTGGTTAGTTGAATGCTTTCTTGTTTGTCTGATCAACTGACTGATCATCACACTAGCTGAAAGACAGGGTCACTGGCTTGTTGTCTGGTTGGCTGACTTGTCAGTCAGTTTAGTCGACAGCCAGTTAGTCAGTGTGTGCACCAGAAAGAGGAAACCATTCAGAGACACGTCAGTAGAGCTAGGCAGTCAGTCTAACAACCAGTCAGCCTTTCGCATAGCCACCAAGTCGTTCACTCATTCATGCATTTATTCAGTCAGCAAGCCAGTCATTTAGTCAGTCAGCCACAATGTTAGACAGGCTGTCATAGGAAATTGATTGCGCCTCTGTTGGGGCTGGGATGACTGTGTGACCTCAACCATCAGCTCCACTGCACCAAGACAGCCAGACAGCTCAGAAGCAGAGTGTCAGTCCTCTTTCTGTCCCTCTCTCCTGTACAGTCTCTCTCACTATGTCCCGTTGGACACATAAAACATACAGGTGATGAGACGTTAATGAACAAAAGTACACACAGATGTGCACACAGACTGGAAATGAAGGAGAGGGGAAAAAATGGAAAGAAATGATGCATCGACTGTCTTGTTGTCCTCTGAAACTTCATGCCCTTAAACACAATTTTAGATATTTAAATGCTGACGTTATAGGATAGAAGTAGCACAGCAGGCGTGCAGTGACATTTTCCACTACCCTTTTTGTTAACCTAAGGGTAGCTACATATAGGATAAAAATATGTAAAGTACAGTCATAATGTGAACTTTAACCAGTCTTCCACTTACTGTTTGAAAATACCAAGGTTCCTTTTTACTGCGAATGCATACACACAGAAATGCACATATATAACTTTAGTATTTCCCTGTGTTCCTGAAATTTATCATGATACCTTAAATGTGATTTAACAATCATTAAAATGAAAAACAGAAGTGTACAAGAAAAACAAACAGCCTAGAGAGAAAATCCATACCTTGCTCTGCTCTGTCATATCTCCTATAGTCAAGAGAGAATCTGTTAGCGACGCAGTGCATTAGATTTTGCTGTGTCATCATCACCTCTGTGTAGCATAGCGACAAACACAGTGCTAAAGCAGATTTGACAGTCCTTTAAAAAAAAAAAGGAAATCTTGAATATGAAACTTGAGCCAAAGACAGTTACAGTAAGTGTTTATTTATTTATTCTTGTCTTGTTGGAAATAACAAATGACAGGAAATGATGGTAACATTATAAATAGCTCTGTTTGATTTTGTAAGCTTGTCTACCAGTGGAAGAATTCTTAGAAAACAGAGAAGAAAGAAAAGGAGAGGTGAGGAGGGTGAGAGGGGGGAGTATAGGTAGCAGCTGAGAGGGAGAAGGCTGTCATGCTGTTTGACGGTAGTTTAAATTCAGTTCTTGCTCCTAATTCAGCTGCAATGAGGTGGCTCTCATTTTTTTTATTAAAGAACCAACAGTCTAAGGATATAAGTTGGTAGTTTGCTGTACAGATTGTAAACCTCTGTAATCGACAAGACTCAAAACATGTCATGTGCTTACTGATATCATCCTTTAGATGCTTTATTTCTGCATCTGTGGGTTTTCTTTATGTTTTTGCTTGCCTTCCATGTAGTCTAAAATATCAAAACTAGGTTTGTATTGAAATTGTGACTACCTCATGAAATGTACTTTAAATAAACATAACATGTGCTGAATGGCAGGATTTAAGCTACTGCAGGCAGTCACTTGATATCGACACCCACTTATTTTGAGTGTAATGTCACATTGCTGGGTCCAGCAACAAGCATCTGTGTTTTTCTAATTAATCTATTCCAGGTGAAAAGACTTTGAGTCCAGTCACCCATTAGAATCTGACAGCATGTGTGTTTGTGCACATAAACGTGTGTGTGTGTGTGTGTGTGTGTGTGTGTGTGTGTGTGTGTGTGAGTGATGCAGTAAGAGACAGTGATTAATAGCTTTTATCTATCTCTATTCCTGACTTGTCAGTTTTTATATTCTTGGTGTGTTGCTTGAGTGAGGACTTGCTTCACACACTGTTAGGTTCAATGTGTTTGAGTTGCTCCTTGCCACATTTAAACTGTACAGTGTATGGGGGTAAATGCATTTACTGTGGGTTGATTAAAAACGTATGCTTCTTTCTTGTTCATATCAGTATGATTAGATTCCCTAACCTGACACGGCCAAACCAAATTGCAAATGAGAAGGTTCATTTTCCATTTTCAAGGGACGTTGTCAACACGTGATGCTGAGCAGCCAGTGACCAGGTCTGCCTGGTGTAGATGACCATTGACAGTACATTAGGGCAGGACTTGACACGACACAACACAACACAACACAACACAACACAACACAACACAACACAACACAACACAACACAACACAACAAAACATGTAAACAGACAACAGCATGCAGAGATGAGCTGGCGTATTATGAGTGGCTATACATGTATTAAACATTTGCAGTACCCTGTCGTAATTAAGGCAAACACATCATTCTTCTCAAGCAAAGCTTGAAGTGCAGTTGATCTGCTGATCAGTTCTTCTTCTTGTAGAGAAAATATACCATCCTGTTTGTTACATTCTGACGTGATAGCTGTTTGCAGCCATATTGGTTGATTTAAAAAATTCTTCAGCAGTGCCTCAAACACGCCCCATGTAAGATAAATAATTGTGACTGGGCAGGCAGATCTCAGGTTGCTGGAAATCTTCTGAAAGTGAAGGATGGACCAGACGCATTTGCTTGAGCAAATATAATATGAGCTCGCAGATTTGTCTGGTTCACAGGCAAGGGAAGTCAAGCCATGGGTGATTAACCTTACTGGGCACTTTTGTTGAGCAGACGCAAAAGCTATTGGAGACAAAGTTGGGGTGTTATTTCTGGGGAGCATGTCTGCATTTTTCATAGTGTTGTAGCTTCAAATAAACTCACTCACACAACTGTCTCTGAAACGCCACAGCTAAGGTTGTGTTTATCCAGATCAAATGGCATAGTGCAGTTCTGATTACTTGCTTCATTATGAAACTGCACATACTGTTTTACTTGCTTAGACCACCTCTCAGATTAGATGAATCTTCAAAAAGCAGTTTTTGTGGCTTTACTTTATGGATGTACTTTTGGTATGCATTTTTCATCTGTAAATATTAAGATGTAAATAATATACACTTGTTAATGAGATTAAGGGGGTGTTGGGGTTGAGGATTAGCAGTGTGCATTGCTGTCTGCCACAGTGTCTTTGATCCCACCACTGGGGGCATCAAAGTCAGGAATTTTCAATTCCTACAATTAGTTAAGTGGCAGTGCTGCACTTCATCTATTTTACATCTGCAGTATATGTGTTTCTACGTATGTAATATGTTGCAGTGTTATTCATCAGTTTGTTTCACTCTCTCCACTTTCTTCACTGCTCAGATGATCAAAGGAGGCAGAAATAGTAAAGCTGTAAATAACAGAGGTGATAACAGCTTGTATCATGTCATCACCAGCTCACACTCTGATGATGTACAACATATGTCATTTTATAGCCTCACGTGCTTTGCCATAATACCACAGGTGTAGTACACTGTGATCATCTCACAACTCAGAATAAAATGTTATGCTGTAAAATGGCAGTTCAGAAACACAAAATTTTAGTCGGTGTTCGTACATGTTAGTTGTTTGTCAGAATTCAGTATATCCAGATATGTAGTAGAGATTTCTTGAGATATCATTAGCAAACATTAGCAAAAGTCTGCAGTTAAAAAGGTTGATAAATTCTCTGTTAAACTATGTGTGCTACAACATGGGCTGATAATATGAACATTGATGTGTGGCTTCAGCCTATTTTGCTGTTCCTTTCCTCGTGTTTTGCGCAGCAAGGCCAGATTTAAAGGACTATTGTTGCTCATCCACTCTTTTTTTCTTCTTTTCTCTTCGCCTCTCCTTCTGTCTTTAGTCCCCATCTAGCACACTTAGCTTGCATGTGTTGAATTTAATTAGACCAATAACTCCCTCATGATTTCTACAGGCTCATCTGGAGCAAGGAGAGGGCTACAGCAGTCTTTTTTTCTTTCTGTCTTCCAGTGACCTTGCAGCAGGAAGTTAATGTGCATGTGTTTGTGTGTGTGTGGGCATGCATAAGAATGCGCACACAGCTTATACATTTGTATTGGAACGCAAGTGTGTGATCTGGCTTAGTGAATGCATTAATATAAATGCTTGCATGTATGTGTGGCTGAAATGCTTGATGCAGATACAACTAAGTCAAGTTTTGCTGTCTTTCAGCCTTCACAATGTCTAACTTGTGATCTCGATGATACTTAATTAACACATACAAACTGTGTGTCACACTGTAATATGCTTATTCAGTTCTCTGGTGAAACTTCACGACAATAACAGAGTGCAGCTGGTGCTAATTCAGGATAAAAATGGGATAAATGTGTTCTGGACTAAATCAGCTACCAATGACTATTTGCAAGCCCTCTCTTTTCTTCTATTAACAGTTAGAGACGTGCTCTTCTGAGCATATACTGCAGCCATTATTATACCATTTCAGTCCCCTCTTATCTCCTTATAGACAGATGAATTCAAAACTAGAATACCATTCTTAACATTATTAACAAAACTCTTTCTATTTTTATCTTTCTGGGCCTTTTGCCTGGTGGCCTATTTTTCTGTGAAACCTGGAACACCAGTATCAGTCCTTCTCTTCCTGTGCCTAAACCAATGGTTGTTCTCCCACAACAGTGGCACAAATGCATCACCAGTGCCAGATGCTTTGCTAGCTACTGTTGTAGAGGTTAGTCCTGCATCCTCTGTGGCACCATCAAACATATTGTTTACAGATACCAGTTCCTCACATGCACATGTCAACCCCCACCGAGCAAAGGATTTTACCATACTCCAAATGTCCCCCTGTAGGAAGACTCTGGCATTGTATTATGAACCACCAGTGGGCAAAAAGGCAGGCAGGCGTACGGGAGTCAAGAAGGCAAAGCAGAAGTTCAAAGCAGAGGGCAGGCAGACAGACAGGCGGTTTATTTAAAGTGACAAAAATAAAGAACACGATAGTTGCAAATAAACTTTAAGAGAGGGGCAAAAACAAAGATATCAGTGAGCAAAAATGCAACATAAGCATGAAGCACAAATAATGAAATAAAATGTTTTGCTGATTTAGTGTCTGTTCCTCTGGAATGATTGATATTACAACACAAAACAAAGTGTAAATGTAATATGATTTGTTGGGTCAATTCTAGCCACATTCTGGTTATTATGGATGATGTTCAGGATCAGACTGAGGCCTGCAATAGTTTGAAACAATGGCACAAATTAACTTGTAATTTGGGGGATTAAGGGCTTTATTCACATGCTTCCCAGACCATCTGAGGTCACCAAGCATTCGATTTTTACAACTTTTACAGCACAATACACTACTGTAACAACTGATACTATAGATAACAAGTTCAAAACGAGACTCGCCGACAACAGTAATGGAGTTCTGAGTCTGAGAAAGGGGAAGGAAAATTGTGTTGAAAGATATTTCACCTCCACCTGTGTTTGTGTTAAATGCTGTAGCAGGCACAACATGGGTGTCTTTTTGTGAGATTTAGGAGATGATGAAGGTTAGAACTCAGGTAGTATGTAATCCCCATCTTCACCTTGTCATCGCATGTGCGCCCCACATCAAACTTGTCGATGTGTGTTGATGTTGTGTGTGTTCATGTTTGACAGCTGAAAGAAATTGTCAGTGCCAGTCAAAAGTATCATATGTTAAGTGTGTCATTCAGTCTTTTCAGTCACTGTTATTTGGGTGGTCTGTACCTTGGATGTTTAAGCCTCAAGGTACTAGTGCACTAATTATTTCATGTTAAAAATAGATATGCTATGCTATTCTACTATTCTATTCCTTGAAATGAAAACAGTTATGTGTGTTTCTGTTTACCTCGGATGCTGTTTGACCATGTGTGCCCATTTAGTTGCACAGGAAGGACTTCTGTAAGAAGCTGTATCATGCTTTTGGATCTCCGGGTGTTTTCCGGACACAGATTAAGCAGCTTGTCATGCTGAAAAACAACAGAGTGCCTCCATTAAAAAAGGCTTACACATCTAGGAACAGATGAGTAATCTGAGGTCAGGATTCTGGCCCACAGGGAAACAAATGGAAGGTGACGGGGGTCAAAGTCATTTAGTTTTTCACAACTGGGTTTTGTTTTTGTTGACACAGATAATTGCTCTTACTAATTACATGTAGGTGAAACCATCACGAGCAATCTCGTTATACCTATCTGTCTAATAAATGCTCATCATCATCTTTATAATAAATTATCCTCATTTCTGTCTGTTGCCTGAAAAAAACGTGTTTTATTTTCCATGCAAAATGTGTGGGCCGGTTCATGTCAGTACTCTTATGTATGTGCAGGTTTCCCTTTCTGTGACATTTGCAGAATAAGAGCATCGCTGAATTCTCCCCTTTTCTTTTTAATCAATAAATACTGTGGATAACCTTGTCTGAAATACCATATTTCAGCTGCACAACACATTGGATGTGGCAGAGGTAACAAGACTGAAGCAAAATTAATTTTGTTTGACATAAAGCACTTTCCATATGAACCCATATGTGCATGCTATAGGTCTAGTCCAAGCTTTAGTGGCATTTATAATAAAGAAATACGGAATGCTGCTATCGTGAAATTCTGGCCAGATACCAAAACCAATGTTTAAAATAACAGTTTGGCACAGTTTGTTTATTTTGTACAAAGTAAATAACTGAGTTGTTTAAAATTTCATTTTACAAGGTCACATTTGAACACATCATGAGAATGCTATAATTTACCAAAGAGAGCATGAATGCATCATAATGTAACTCAGTTCAACCTCTGTCAGCAGTTAGTTGCCCCCCAGCGACTCCCTACCACTAACATTAACTAGCTCTCCTTCTGCCGATGTCAGCAAGATTTGTTGTTCGCAGTGTAGCATTATCGGGGAAAAAATAGGGTGCATCCCCCTTGATAGTGAGTTTACTGCGTCCTTTCGTCCCAACAGCATCCCATGTTTTCTAATGTCCCCAGGACACTAGGACTCAGTTCGTCTGGAGCCCTGCTTTTTAGCCTGCACAAAACTGATTTGACAAAATAGAAAAACATCAGCCACTGCCATTGGGGATTGTCATCTTATTTGCCGACATGCAGATTGCAGGCAGGAAGGCAAATACTGGCCAATTTTGGAGTGTATCTGTCTCTGCTCATATGAGTATTCGTGGTGTTAGATAATATTATAAATGTAATGTTATATATTCCTACACAATCAGGCTCCTCGGGTGCTCAGTGACGTGGTTCCTCTTGGAGATTCGGGCTTAGTAACATGTGGAACATCCTACAGGAACAATTAAGTGCCCTTATGTAAATCCTCATTTGGGCCTTTGTACCTTCAGAAGTTAAAGCAGATCCTGATTGGGATTGTTTTAAACTTAGACTCAAACTGTTTTTAAGGAGGGATCAGCCATGTAGTTATGAATGAACGATCTGGTGCTGCTTGTTTTATGTTGCTTTATTGTATAACACAGTAATTGGTGTCTTGTACTCTTTTATCTGTTCTTTCTTGTTGGGTTCTGAGTCTTCTTAATGTACGTATGTACTGTTGAGTTTGTGTTTCGTACTGTCTCTTGTGGATTTTCCTTGTGGAGTTTTCTGTATTTTAAAGGCCTATCTAGGGAGAGTTATTACAGATTAGCTCAGGCCATAAATGCTGTGATGTGTAGCATCGTTTTATGCTACATACTTGTCCCTATACAAAAAAACATGAATTAAATAAATAATAAAAATAACCCTAACCAGAATTTGCAAGTTAAATTAACAGTCTCTGCCTCATTACACACAAGCTTTAAGCATTCAGCCTCGAAAGTGATGATGACTCAGTATGTTTCGCAGGACCGATGTGGTTAGAAACCCTCTTAAGCAAGTGTCACTCTGAGTGCCATTACTGTTCTGTGAGCCACATTACATGTGGACGGCACCATGTGTCATAGTGTGTGTGCATAAGTAAAATCCCCACAAGCACATGTGTCATCCACTTGTTTGATGCGTTATTCTGTGAAGGTAGTGAATCTGGTGGTGAAACAGATTAAAACAGACTCATTCTGGGTTTGACTATGATCAAGTGGGTAAGGTTATGATACTGATGCTGGGTGGGAGCATGGTGCACGGCAGGCGTGAAAGTTGCATCACTACAAAGTGCATGAGTGAAAAGGAAGACACCACTACATTTTTCCAATGCTCTTTGAACACAGTGTTTTAACTGAGTCCGGCAGGCATTGTGTTCATGGCCTTTTTCTGGGAATGCTCACCAAGGCTGTTTAATATTATAACAATGTACCGCAGGCATGTGTGGGGCAATTTAATTTAACCTGTAACTAGGTAACAAGATTTAGAGTCTACAACCCTTTGAGGCAGCACTGCACTTATGTGCACTAGTTATTTGAGACAGACGCCAATGTCAGTATGCTGACATGCTTAGCACGTGATATTTACCTTGTTCAACGTCTTAGTTTAGCATGTAAGCGTGCTAACATTTGCCCACATTAGTAGTAATCAAACAGGTCATCTGCGGCTGATGGGAATGTTATTAGTTTTGCAGTTATTTGGTCATAAACCAAATTGAAAGTGGACCAAATAAACAGCATTGCCATCCCTTAAACCATGCCTCTGGTTCAACTAAAAAAAAATACACTATACAGTAGCTGCAGCTTCTCCACGTTTTTAATTTTCATACGTTTTACCACATTATTTTCTGTTAGAGGAAACAGCATGGAGTCGTGCTTATTTCCCTGTACCTGTCATGTGCTTGGCTCCGATTCATGAATGCTGAACTGTGTTGTTTGGTGTGTGATTGTTTCACTGTTTATAGCATTGAGTCTACTTACAGGAGCTACAGGAAAGACTTCACCTAACAGGGTGATACCGTACTGACGACACAGAATTTAACACACCTTGTACCCTGGCTGTTGTTTTTGCCTCCAGAGAAGCATGTGAGGTCAATGTTATGATAGTCTATCTGAAGATATCAACTTTAATTCCTCTCTTACTGTTTACTATTAATGCCATTCTCTCACCATGTAGGCCTTGTCTTGTAATGTTAATGTTGGTAATGTTAAATTAGTCATGAAATCTTGCAGTTCCATCCACAACTTCTTTTTCTTTCAACATGAAAAACCTTGAAAATGATTGAAGAATGACATGCAGACAAGGTGGTCAGCTTGAATCAGACAGAATTATGAATTACACGGCGTAGCTTGCTGATGTTGCTGCTTCCCCTGATAGGTTTGTCTTTAAGCCTGTCTTGCATTATATATTGTAGAGAGTGTAATGAAGAGGATCAACCTATTTAGGAGTGTGTTTGAAATAAAAGGTAATCAGTACTCACATCCTGCACTTTGTATGCTTAAATTCTACCCTAACCACCCTGTGAAACCACCAGCAGTTACATTCTCACCTCAACGTGATTATGAAAACAGTTTAGTTATACACAAACATAATGTCTATGAGACAGGGTTGCACCATGTACACTAGTATCTCCTAATAAACTAAATCATAACTCGATAAAACCGCAGAATAGCAAAGCTTTAGAGTAAAAACATTAAAAATAGAACAAAAAAAAAAGAGTAATTTACCATTGGTTCACCTCCAGAGTTCCTGTAAAAGATTAATGAAAATTAGAGGTCATAGTCTGGGAAAATAAGGCTGGGGGTCTATAATCTTACCATCAGATCCTTGATTGGGGAGTTTATCCTCAAATGGCAGAACTCCTCATTTACAGGATGATCTCCTACAGAGGCAAAACCACAGATTGTAAAAGCAGCAGAGCATCTATTATTAAGCAAACACTAAACTACTATTTATTATAAGATCATTATGTTCAAACAACATTTGGGTTAGCTAGTTTTTCAATAGTAATGACTTTCATGCTACATTTGTTTGTTCCATTTCAATATGCTTGGCAATAAAATGTCAGTATTTATTTGGTTACAGTTGTTAATGTGCATCCACACAGCTGCTTCAGGCAGGATTACACTCTCCATCTCCATATCTCCCTCTGCAGCCTGACAGTGTTGCTTACGTTGTATAATGCCATTTGCTCGCTAGGAACACCCAGGACAAAGTACTGAGGTGGCCATGAATACAGCAGGACTCCTAACAAGGACAGGACAAAAAAAGGCAGTAATTTGTTGTAAATTATAAAAGAATGAAGCGGTGTTCATGAAAAAAATGGTTCACTGAAGAGATAGACGGAGAGAGTGAGCGGGCAGTTAAATGGAAAGCATTATGCCGAGAGTAAAGGTGACATCTGTACACCAGCCATAATTGGCGTGTGCGCTGCAGAAGCAGAAACGCAAAGGAGGCAAGTGGAACTGAGGAGGAGAGTTAGGGAGAGATCGAGTCACATACAGTCGCACACCTTGACATATTTTGAGGGACCGTTTGTCCTCTTTAGGAAAGGATTTTTCATAGATGTGAATAGACGGGGTCCATTACGCCGTCTCGGACCAGAGGCTTACATCGCTCAGTGTCTCATCCTCAGTCATCTCACAGCTATGGCATATCATCACCTGCTCTTACTTTCTCGCTTCTCAAGCTCACTCTGCAGTGACACACAGCAACCCCTGCGGCTGTCGGGGTTGCCTGGCCAACTGCTTTTCTTTAAAACCCCCTCACCACTTATAAGCTTACATACCTAAGCACACACATACACATGGACATATGTATTTGTATGTGCGTCCTTCTCTCTCTTTGTCTCTCTCCTTCTCTCTGACTCATCCCTCTGTCCTTTTTTTGCTCTCTGCTTTATCTTCCCCTCAGCCAGATAATGTGTTGGAGCTGCAGTCCTTTTCCAGCTCCTGCATCGGTTTCCAAAATAACCTTTTTCTTCGTCAGACTCTGTCTGCTGCGCTTAGTTAGCATGACAGCTGCTTTCAACCCAATTAGAGAGCACTGATGGTGGCTGAAAGGAGGCTCTCCGTGTAGTTGTTATGTAACAATTCACCTCAGAGACAATGTCAGTTAATGTGGCTTTCTCTCCTTCTGTGTGTGTGCGCGTGTGCACTTGGATATTGCAGTGCAGTATTGCAATGCAGCTGCTGTCCAATGCGTGTATGTGTGTGTTTGGGGATTCCCTGAGCATTGTGTAACTGCCTCTGCTGCTTAGCTGATATTTATGATTCCATTTACCACATCTTTCTTTTGCAAGTTTAGACAAGTTAAATGTTATAAATGATCATTGCAGAAACTGGCAGTGTAGTACTGGTTTTGCTGAACTGTTTTTTTCCAGAGTTCATTGAGTTTATTTGACTTCCCAAGAAGCACTGAAACATATTTGTGCCCTAACACACTGTTATTAAGTCAAAGTAGACTTTCATTTTTCTGATCTCTGCCATCCGCGTTGTGATACCACTCACAACCAATCAGTGATGTAACCAACAAACAGATTCAGCAAGTCCCTTCTTCTGTATATGTTGTAGTGTACAAGGAGCAGATTCACAATCTAATACAGCCCATCCAAAAGCATTGCTCTGAATGATGCTTTTCATTTTTTTTGTCAGAGAGCTGTTGGTTGTCATTTCTGAGGCTGTACCTTGTGGTGGTGTTGTATCGACTGCATCACACTGTAAGGTGTGTACGTTATTTGTTCTCTCCCATGTGAACACCTTGTTACAGACAGAATCTGACCAGTGCTTTTGATGTGATACTTACGGACATGCAGGTGTGCAGAGAGAGCGGCTCTGTTATCAGCAAAGCCTCCTGCACTATTTGTTGTCACAGGCAGGGGGAGCTGTATGCCAGTGCTGCTGCTGGCAGTGGTGCAGTGGGCACAGCTCCTACCTCAGCTCTGCCTCACTGTGCTCAAGGACATTTTGAGACAGACACACGGAGAATGCGCATGGCTTCACCGTGGAGGACAGCACTGCTTGTCAGGCCAGGAACTTCTCATTAAGGAGAAAGCAGCAATTATTGCAGAGCACCGTTTCATCATTAACACTTGTTCTTTATAATCAGAGAGCAGAACAGAGAGACACAGCAGACGCCTTACTAGGCACAATACATAGAAAAACTGAAACAAAAGGTAAAATCAATGCTAAGAGAGAATGCTTAATATTATACCACACATAATGTGTGCATTGAAGCCTCTCCTGAATATGGACAGAGAAAGAGAGACTGTGGTGATGATGTCATCAAGACACAATTACATAAAGTTCCCTGATGTTATTTTTTTCTCTCTATCAACACTACAAATATAGCGTCAAGGAAAGCTTAAGCTGAATGCTCTAAAATCAAATCTTCAAGCCTTGGATACCACTGGAAAATATTGATAAGACAGGATGATGTTGATATATTAGTTGAGTGTATATACTTTTGATTTTAGAAATTACTGACTGATGCTGCTGGTATATGATGCACTTAAGAAAATACAGTGTCCCCCGCATCAACACTGTAATAGAATAAGTACTGCAGGGTTGCTCATTGGCATTGTAGTACATTTCCTTTCTGTTTAATGTGCACTCACCAAACATTTTCCATTTAAATGAAAGAAATAGCTTGAAAGTCTGACAAAATGTTAATTTATGTGTAAGAAAGGAAAAGAACACTACAGCTAGATAGTAAAGACTGTACCACATGTTGCGCCCCACATTCTTGGCTGTACCAACTGTGTGGAATTGCTGCATTGGCTTTATGTTAATAGCCCTTTTTGTATCTCAGCGAGATCCCTCTTTGTGTTTTTTTTCAGTAGTTCTGTCATACAGAACAGCAAACACTATACAGTATGGTGGTCAGATGGTCTTAGCATCTGGCTGTAGAGCTTCATGTTTTAATGTGGATCCCATATGGTGATCGAGTTCATAAAGTCCAATTAAGTGTTCTCGCACTTTAGGTAAAAAGCTGTTAATTATTGCCAAATCTACACTTTCTCCTTGAGTCTTTGTACTCATTACTCACTGTCAAGCCATGGGGAGCATGCCAACAATTATGCGGACGGACTGGCAAGTAGGCAGGGAGGTAGACAGAAGAATAGCACAGCAGGGAAGTGTTTTAGTCAGCTTCAGATAGACAGGTAAGCAGGATGACAGCATAGAGATCGGTGGGACACACAGACAGGTACAAAAGGCGACTGGGAGTGGTGGTGATGGACATAATGGAGACAGAACGTTTTGCAAGATGCTAAAAAATCATAAAGTGCTCTATATTCACAGCACGTGAGGAAGAGAAAGTTGCTCACCCTTTGATGTTCAAATTATTTAAAGGTGAGGAAGAACCATTTTAACACACTGCCTTCATTGCGGGTTTATCTGTGAATGCATACAAATACCAACAATAGCTCTTCGTACAGCTGCCCTCCTTTTCCAAGAAAAGAGGAAATCAATTCTGTGTGTAAATATATGCATGTTAGTGTGTCTGTGTGTGTTTACATTACATAAAACGGAGAACATTGTTTGCTTTGAAGTTACTCAGCTCAGGCTTCAGCAGTGCACTTCACCTCTATCTTACCCTTTCCCTCTCTCTTTCTACACTCTCCCGTCTTTATTCCGTAATTCTGCTTTACTCTTTTAAACCCTTCATTTGGTCTCCGCCTTCCTCCATCTCTCAACTAACGTCTTTTGCTATCTACATTCTCCTTCTACCCCCCCTTCCTCTGTCTTTTCTCATTTCCCTCCCTCCCACATCTCAATCTTTCCACTCCTGCACATGTCATCGTAATTTAAAGATAGGCAGCTGCACGCCAGCAGAATATAACACCACCACCGCCACCAGTCACTTACATCACCAACATGATAATGTGAAGCTGAAAACTCACTGCCTTTACATGGTTGGTAATGAGCAGATGTTGTGGAGGGAGCTGCTCCAACATTCTGCGTTAAATTAGTCATGAAATACTGCAATTCTATCCACAGTTTCTTTTTCTTTCAACATGAAGAATCTTGAAAATGATGGAAGAATGACATGTAGGAAAGGTGGACAGCTTGAATCAGACAGAATTATGAATTATACGGAGTAGCTTGCTGATGTTGCTGCTTCCCCTGATAGGTTTGTTTGAAATTAATTTATGTAGTTAAGCCTGTCTTACTTTATATATTGGAGAGTGTGTAATGGAAAGGAAGAAACTTTTTTGGTATGTGTTGGAATATTGGTAATCAATACTCACGTAATGCATCTTGGCATCTAATTATGCATTTATTTAATTTTGTTTCTCGCGATCATCAGCATTATTGTCCCTCCCTCTGTGCTGCTGTGCCATGCCAGCACAAATATTCAACCGCCACAACCATCAAAGCAGTTTTCAATCTACAGGAGCCCTGCTGGTTTCCATTTTTACCCAGTTACAGTATCTGACTGATTAACTGATAAGCTAATAGGATAGAAAACCAGCATTGCTCTTGCTGCTGAGGTACAGTAAGGTATTATACCAGGATAACTGGTGATGGTGGCCCCCAGAATTACCTGTGAGATGTAGTTTCTCATCTCAGCCAGCTACTTAATTAACTATGCAGGCCCACAAATACAAACACACACACACACACACACACACACACACACACACACACACACACACACACACACATATAATTTCCTGGGATAGCATTTGTTTGCTTTCATTTGACGGTTTTGGAGGATCTGGCCGGCACAGATGTCCGCCTTGGCATGCAAAGAGTACCGCCAACATTGATTGGACCTGATCGGCAGGCGAATTGGGGGGGGCAGCATAAAAGGTTGGAGAAAAAACTGAGAGGAAGATGCAGTCCTGCCACGTGCTGTCCTTTTCTGTTTAAGTGGAGAAACAAAACCCAAACTAAAACTAGAACATGTAATATATTTTGTTTAATGTATTTATTAATCAGGAAGTAGGAAAGAGACAGAATACGTGCTTTAGTTGGAAATACTTTAACTTTATAGAAACGTTTAGCAGGTTTATTAAGTCACACCTGCCCAGGTGACATTGCCAATGCTGTCTAACTTTGTCACTTCAGTAATGGCTTGAGCTCATTAACAGATGGGACTGCTTCCTGTGGAGTTACAGATGTGTATTCACGTGTTGGCAGGGTCTCTCACCACCCTGCTGTGACAAGGTCGGTGCCCCGCTGTTCCCGGGCGCACTATTGTGTCTGGTACTAATCCCTTCTGTATCATCATGCTTGATATTTGCCACTGGACACCTTGCTGATCATGTCAGTTTGGTTGAATTAAGCAGTGTGTGCCACCAGTATCAATAATCTGAGTGTGATCAGTACCTAAGTGTTGCTCAGTTTTATCTGCTGCTAAATGAACTTTCTGTTGATTTCCATTGCTACCTCTAAACAGATGGCCAAACTGCATCTTGTAGCAAGCCACCTTGTGTTGTTAATCTATATTTTAGTTTGTAAACTGTGCCAGTGTCAACATGTTTTCTGCATTCTGGGAATAGTTTTACTACAAAACTTCTTCTACCAGTGAGAGACATAAATAATGTATTCATGTTCATGTTACCTGGCCATTCAATGACATTTTTACTGCACCCAACGACAGGGTGAAACAACTTCAAAAGCACAAGACAGGGCTGCTACATGATCTTAATTGTAGTTTAAACATGCAGAAGATTGCACAGATTGCAGTACCAGTCACAGCAACAGTCACAAGCAACATGTTTCAGCTTAACAAAAAGACAATGGATCACGACAGTCACGACAATCTAGCTGCTTGCTTCTGGCTGGTTTCCCTTTTAATTTACTTCATATATTGTACATTCAATTATTTGGTAAAGAAGGATTCAGCTCATGAAACAGGCCTTTTAGATGTTAGAGTTTGGTGTGCGATGTAAAACACTGCACTAAAACCCTAATGACCTCTAAAGAATGAATGACCACATTACTCATTATATGATTTCATAGCTTGTTTATTAAATGGAGTGACTGGCCATGCTATTGGTGTAGTGTTCCTCATAGAGAAGTATTATTACTGTGCATTACAGATGACGGAGAGATGATATGGCCAGCCAGTTTTTGTGCTTTGTTATTGATTTACTGTAGCGTTCAGCATGATGCAATACAATGGCGTCTTGATTCCAGGTTTTCCCCCTGAGTGGCTGGGAAGTGATGTAGGGCTGCTGTAAGCCAGAGGTTTACTGGCCACTGATGTCACTAATTGAAAATGGAGGCACAGATGTAAATCAGCGGTGACAGATAAATAGCGTCTTGTGCATTGTATTGTAATGTTACATGTTTGTGTGGACGAGGGTAGATTCTAAAGGAAAAGGATGGCCATATTCTGTTTTTCCTCATCTAAAGGAAAGACTAACAATAAATGATCCCATTAACAAGTATTGCTTGTGCTGCGTATTCCTCTGAGCCATACACCTCTATTGTTGTCTAAAAACTATTAAAAACACAACAATGAGCCACACCATTGTGCTGAGTGACATGTTAGTTACTTTATTTAGTGAACCTGGGCACTGTCATTTGCTTTGAGCCCAGGTGGTTAAAAAAAAACTCACCAGAGTACCAGATATTTCTTGACAACCCAATTGCTATTGTACATTGTTGTAAACATGGATATGTAACATCTGTACGTTATTATGTAGGGGATATTTTGAACCTTTATGTTTCAAAAATGTTGTGGTTTAGGTGTGGTTAATGTTGAGCACAAAAAGTGTGTTCATGGAAATGCCCAGCAGCGATGCCAAGATACATCTTTAACATTGTCCTGCTGTCTTGCTAATGTGTAGCTAATGCATTTGTGGCAACGTTGGACATCGAGATAAAAAGATAAATAGAGCTTTAAAGGAGAGATGTCACAGTTTGGGAAAGGACCATGTTTTGACTTATTGAAATACAAACTTTTGGTGCCACAGTCATCATGCTAGCTCAAAAACAACCGTTATTGTCGTTTGTCTCTATCAGTGGTCTGCAGTTTGGAAGTTATCTTACCTGGGTGTTGAGCCATCCACTATCCCCTCCTCCTCCTGATGAGAAAACTCAGCTCATGTAATCAGAGCTATGTCATTTTATAAACATTGGTATGCTACTGTACGTATGAAATGTACAAATGTAGCATATGCAAATGAACAACGTCAACATTTTCTTCTGGCGACTGGACTGTTGAACCATTACACCATGGCTTCTTAAGTGACTTACTAATAGTTGTAATGTCCGTTGGTTTCAGGAAATCATCAAATAATTCTTGACATAAACTGTATACATCATCTGTTTTTTAATTTACAGTTTGGAAATATGTGCTTGGGATGCCACAGAGAGCAAAGGAAAGAGAGAAGTGTTGACAAACGGACAAACCAAATGTTGGTTACGGCCTTTTCATGGGGTTTGTCAAGAGTAAAAAGATAATAGACTTCAGCCAGCGTCATCCTTTGACACCAAGAAATTTCATCCATGATGGTAATTCACATGCGATTGGTACAGACTGGTCACATACTTTGAATTATCATAATCCAGTAAATTGCAGTGTAACACCTTAACACTGTAGAAGTCTCCTCTCTGTGTGTAGTCCTGAGGCCAGAGGGCAGGAGATGTGGAGGAAAATCATTAATGCAAGGCATGACAAGACAACAGGCAGAGAGGAAGGGATCACTGAGATAGAGTGACTGCATAGGAGAGGTCACTTACTGTAGAATGAGAGAGAACTAGAGGTGAGATAGCAGCAGCAGCAGCTCCACAGCTCAGCCCATCCTCCCCATGACAGCGCAGCGTTACGTGCTGCCTCTCCGCTTTGTCGTCAGAGCAGCCCCAGCCTCCCACCCGCGCACAACTCCTCTCCGCTCTGCACCAGAAAGGAGCATCCTCTCCTCTACGCCCTCCCTCTCTTTCGTATCCTCTCTCCCTCTCTCTCTCTCTCCCTGGCAGTTGGCGTGTCCTCAGAATGAGGTTAGCAGCACCAGTAGCAGCAGCAGCAGCAGCAGCAGTAGATAGAGACAGCAGAGCCACAGTTACTGCAGCGACCAGGAGAGGCTGTCCTTCAGCTGTGCACCATCTACCGCTGCATTCACCCCTGCCCTGAGAACGCAGCGCTCATCCTTGTGCTCTCTTTCTGTGTCTCTCTCCCTCCTCCACCCTCACCTTCTGTCCTCTTTGAATTCATCTCTCGAATTCATCCCTCTCTCCCTCCCTCTCCCTCCCTCTCTCTGTCTCTCTGTAGCAGTGATGGGGAAGACCACCATGTAGAGACGGAGAGGCAGCGGAGGCAACAGCAGAATAGCAGCAATGGGAAGCCACACATGGAGCGGGTCTGGACTGCAGCCGTGGTGAGCCTGAGACCTACAGGACTTGCAACCACCATCATTGCCCTTCTCAGGACCTGACCACTGGGGCTGTCCAACGCTCACCTGGATGCTCCCCACTTGTGTGTCGTCATCCCCTCCTCTCCTCGTTCTCTGCTGCTCTTTCTCCTCTTCTTCTGTTTCTTCTCTTTGATGGTTTTTGGTCTGCCGTTATCTGACAGTCTCCCCTGAAATAGAGAAGCAGCTCATCGATTGATCCCCACGGATTTTTCCCCCCTTTTTAATCTCTCTCTCTCTCTCTGCCTACTTTACCTACAAGTGGCATTCTTTTTTCCCTTTTTGGTTGCTGTTGCTTGCTTGATACCTATTTTGGATTTTTTTGGGATGAGACTGAGCTCCTCTCTCTGTTGTGCAAGCTTTTTGATTGATCTATAAGCAATAACAAACACTTATCTAACTGACTTGACTAGCTGACATCATGGGGGACATGTCCAACAGCGATTTTTATGCCAAGAACCAAAGAAACGAGGGCAACCATGCGGCAGGCTTCGGCTGCTCGCTCATGGAGCTGCGCTCGCTCATGGAGCTGCGTGGCACAGAGGCGGTGGTCAAGCTCCAGGAGGACTACATGGGCGTAGAGGGACTGTGCAAACGACTGAAAACCTCACCCACAGAAGGTAAGTCCCGGCTTTTGTCTGTGTACATGCCTGGGTGTGCATATGAGTATGTGTGCACTGGTGTGTGTCTAATGATCTTGAGGAATGTGTTTTGGGACTGTATGTTGAGCCAGTCACAAGATTAATGATAGACTTTCATTTTATTAACTGTTAGTTTAGATATGGATCAATATTTACCTGGTTATGTGTTTTATTTGATATAAAAACCACCGGTAAAAGCACAGACATGCACAAACCTTGTAAAGCACCTGGAGAAATGCGTAAGCACAGCGTCAGAACAGCAGTCAGGGGAGGGAGTCCTGTTTGAAGGGACTAATGAAAATTCTTCGCAGCAAGCCAGTGTTCGGCCTGCTTAGTATGCATTGAAATCTCTCTGGACAGTTTAGCCCCCCTCGCTCCCCCTCCATACAAGTCCTCCCACCCTCCCTTGTCATTCTCCCATCCCATCAGCCAATCAGCCGTAGCCTTATTAAGGTGCAGGTCTCTGGGGCAACACAGTAAAGGTTTGGGCCACGTGGGATGTGCTGTGTCGTCTGTGCATATGGACTGGGCATGAGTGGAATGAGAAAGCAAAAACACAATGATATAATAATAAACAGGAAACAGGTACAGCACCTGTTTCCTGTTTATTGATTTTCTTTGAAACTATTTGAAAATACAGTTATCATTTCATATCTGCAGTGCAAATGCTATTTCCTTTCTCTGTTTTTTAACTCCCAACAGGTGCAGGTTAGTTTCGGTAAAACACCATGACGGGCCATCTGCAGGTCCTTAAAGTCTCAAAATGTCTTGAATTCAATTTCACAAATATCAGACCTTAAAAGTCATTAATAGTTGTAAATTTAAATTGGCACATTTGATCTAATTTTCATGTATTCATCATTTAGTTTATTCAAATTAGTCAAGCTCTTGTGCTTCAAATTCTACTTTTCTGATGTCATAAATCTTTAAACCTACAACTAAACCTAATACTGTCTTTTTACCTTATACTTGTACTTACCTGTTGGCAAAATGTAGATTAACCTAATTCACTCTAATAACCATAATCCTGTGTTAAACCTACCTCTGCATAGGAGTAAATACTTACTACTTACTGTACCTTGATACTTATCTTTAATGCTTGAATAAGAAAAAAAGATGATTTATCAAAAAAAAAATCAGTGTAAAATATGGTTAAAATGATCTTGAAAAGGTCTCAAAAAGCATTAATTTTAAGTTTCTGCCACACATATACCCCCTGTATGAATCCCCTTACATACATTTTATCACATATCCACATTAGCTATGTTACACATCCTCTTCAGGATATTAAAATATTCATGCAGACATCTAATGTTAAACGGCTCAGCCTACATATACATAGGAGTAGAATTTTCTGTCGCTTCATCCCAAGCTGCAACACAGCGAGCATACGAAAAACAGACCTCTCTAATGGCTTCATCTGTGTCTTGAATATTTATAACAGCGTTAAAATCATCCACCTCCCCTGATGTAGGGATCATTGATCAGTATTCATGTAGTGTCACCTGTGTGACATCAGAGGCAACCTGTAACCTTATAGGCTGATAGTCAGAGAAGATTGTGTTCCCTGGTCCTCTCATCCAATAGCACCACTTCTAGGTCAGCTGGTGGCAATACCTGCGGCAAGACAGCGGCAGAGTAAACCAGATAAACCCAGAGAATGTTCAGAGGCACAAGACTTGAATTAAGAGTGAATACAGAGCAAATTGAATAGATTGATAGAATAAAGGCACTGACGAACACTAACTCAGATAAGAGATGCTGTGCCTATTGCTCGTCACCATATTTGCAACATCAGTGTGAAAGAATGCCTGCAGTGTTATAGCGACACAGAAATGAAACTGAATTTGAACTAGCAATAAAAATTATCATAGCAGACATAAAATTATAATTTCATTTTCCCATTCTCATGAGCATCCTGATTAGATACAAGAACATTACATTTTATCAGTGCGCTAAACACTAACTCAGGATCACAGCCTGCAGACTTGCAATAAAACTAAAATGACTGTAATTAAACTCACTGTATAGAAACAGCGATAGTGTCATTTTTAACATGCTTTTTGTTATGGGTAATCTGATTTGTTGAACCTTTCACCAGCACCACTCGATGTGCAACACCGTCTCTGACACGTAAAGAAAGCACATTTAAGGGCCCAGACACCAAACTGATGTAAAAAAAAAAAAATGGTGACAAAGGCTGACTGTAGCTGCACCTCAAGTTACCTGTGTCATGGCCAAAAGGTTGTGCTTGAACACACCGCAAAGACTACAGCCAGCAGCCAACAAGCACGTATGTTCTGCGCCTGCGTGAGAGGAGGTAACTCTTAATACCAGCAGGTGGCGGTAGTCTGTGTGCTGCACAATGTAGTAAAAAAAATCAATTTATTGTGACATCATCGTGCACAGTATAGGTATTGTTTGAACTGTGATAAATACTATATTTACATGTGTCATGCATTCACACGCAGCATTTCGTGTTGAAACAGTGGGTGACTTCAGGCCTGCTAATTTTGAAAGTAGTTCTCTTGACACTGAGATTGAAACTTTGCAACGTCCCTGTGATAGTCTGGCTACTTGTGCAGGGTGTAACCTGCCTCTCGCCCAATGTCAGTTGGGATAGGCTCCAGCCCCCCGTGACCCTCAACAGGATAAGCGGTTACAGAAAATGAATGAATGAATGAATGAATGAATTAACTCTGGATGTGTCTGTGATTTTTTTGCTCTGGTTTACTGCACGTATCTGACACCTGTCCGCCCGCCCACCTGTTCTTATCCCTGGCTATCTGAAGCCACTGTTTCCTGGTAAAGACTGTGAGGTGACACAGAAGTCCCTGGGGACCACTAGTAGACAATGGCATTGAATTTCAAGATTCATAAAATACACCTGAATTCACAAATATGTAGAATATTACTATAGACATTCCTGTTATCTTGCGTCATAATAATGTGATTGTGCAACTAATCGATACTGTATTGACTCATGTTGACGATGACCCGATGATGTTTTACCATCCAGGCAACACTTAGCATTGAAAAATATTTTCACTGGTGGCCACCGTTGTCTTACCAAACATGTCATATATCTTACACAAGACTAGTTTTGTTGTTGTTGTCTCCTGTTTGGTTCATCGACTCAATAAGTGAAAAGAAAACATAAAAACTCTTTTCATATTTGGAATTTATTCAACTTTCAGATACATTTTCAACATACATGAATATAACCATATCATATAAAAAAAACATTACTACAGTTTATCAGAAACACAAATTTTATTCAGTTTTTTATTCAGTGTGTATAGTCTAGTCATTGTCTGGAGTCTGTGTTAGCAGTGCAAACCTGTTTATCGCGTCATATTGTCATCACAATATTTACCAATATTTACGATATCAGGAAAACATGCCATAAGCAATCATGCTTATGGCATGTTTTCCTGATATCGTGCAGCCACTTAGCACATGAACCACACAACTAGATGTTAATAAAACAAATGTTATTTACTGTGCGCCTACAAACAATAACACAAACAACCAGGAACAGTTTCTGCTAAAGAGCTCAATGGCTAAAAAAGTTGATCTTACACCCTCTTGACTTAAATTGGTTGTTCATTTGTTTACTTTCCTCAACTTCCGTTTCTTTTCTTGAACACTGTGCCAAACTGCCAAAAAACAGCTAACAAGGTCCAACTAGTGCCAGTGGTGCAGAACACCACACAAAAACTAAGGCAACAGACGCTCACAGACGGCCTGACATTGACAGGCGGCCGACTGTCGGCCTGGTGTGCCAGGGCCTTTACACATAAAACACTTATTTACATGATGTAGCTCATTTAAAACAATAAAATTCTTATATTAAATGTGTATCAGTGCATTTTCATATTTCAATTTCAGACTTCCACCATGACACATCCTCTGGATCACAGAAGAAAACTGTAGTTCCTCCTTGTTGATATGCTCAATGGGTAAAATAATAATCATTAAAAGATGGAAAAGAAATGAATAAATACTGTATGAGGTCCTGAGGAGTAATTCTGAGTGTATGTAAATACAGATTCTCTGCAGGATGCATTATTCAAAACACTACAATACAATCTCAACTGTGTGGGTACCATTAATTATTTTGAGCATTTATTACATTTTCAAGATTGTGTATCTTGTGCGGCACTCGGTTTGGATAAATTAGGTGCCTCCATATTATTGTTTGTTGACACTTTCAGTGGGTAAATCCATTTAACAAGTTTGCCATGTTTTGGTGGAAATCTTGTCCTGCTGCTAACAAGCAGGATGCTCCTCTTCTCGCTTCCATGGTATAATTATTAATTGTTATGATGAATTGTTTATCTCTCACTGGAACATTCACTTAGTGGAAACTGAGTAATGGTATCTGGTGCTATCTGCATTAGTGATCCCAGGTGTTTCTACGTTTATGCTGTGTGGGTCCCCTGTTGTGGTGCGAGGCTGCTCCACAGAACATATGTTACCTCCGAAATATGATCATGGTAATTATCCTTGAAGGTATTCTGTATTGCTTGCTGTCATCATGTGTGGTATGTGTAATATGTATGTGTCCCAGGGGACTGCGTTTGATGGTAAGAGGCCCTGAGCACGCTTGACCTATTAGCCCTGTATACTGTGGCCTATACCAGCCTATTCACATGATACTAACAGTTCATGAATGGCTGTAGCCTATTATGCAGCATAAATACATAATGGCTCTGTAAGTATGGAAATGCAACCACTGAAGAGGTTGCACTCTCAACCACATGCATTTAGATGCAGCAAGCTCCGGCCACATTATTGCTACAGTACATTAAACAAAAAAGGCACAATAATGGCCCAGCAGCAGCAGCAGACATCTGAGAGTTAGTTTTTAACAATTATTTAATACAGTGTTCCCATGGCTCTTTAAAAAGTCTTAAAAGTACTTAAAATAAGATCAAGAAAATTAGGCTCATAAATTGTCTTAAATATACCATGAATTTGCAATAGGTATTAAACTTGAAAATAGTGCATTTAAGACTGATGGAAAAATGGTCATGCACAGTAGCCTGCTGTAAAACATTTTATAGCATATATTTATTTGAGTAACTTAGTTGAAGAGAATGAGAGACTTGCACTTAATACAAGTTTTACGTTTCATTAGCTAGATACAGATGTTGGTGTCTGGCTGTGTGCCATCTTTTCATTACCCTCAGTCATGGTTCCTAGCTAGCTAACAAGCTAGAGATGAGCTAAGATGGGTAAATATTAGTTTAATGGCAAATGGCTGGAGGAAGGTAAGTTTAGGAAGCGGTTGGTGCCAGCAGGAAATTAAGCCAGGTGTAATTTATTTGCCAGGACTTTCACATTTGTGCATGCTCTTTCAACTCTTTGGCTTGGGACAGGCTGATTTGAGGACTTTTATTATTAAGCTCATTCGTGTGCTTGATGTGTTCTGTGATTGGTTAATTGTTTAAATGGAATAGTTTGAATTGACAGTATTTGTAGCACTCAGCAAAAGTAAGTTTTTACTCTGCCATAGACCCAATGGTGTTCAAATGTTAGTTTGTTCGCCCTATTAAAGGCTGTAAATTGATCAGTGTGCGCCAGTCCTTTCTTCTCCCGTGAACAGTGGACTCAATAAATTGTCTCCCTTTTCTGTCAGAGAAATTTTTCAGCATTTGTGGGAGTGTTAAACGATATTTGTTAAGGCTTTTAAAAGCACTGAAGTTGACTTTTAAATGTGCAGAAACCCTGCACTAGGAAATATAAGTTACAGATGCCTGAACTTAAAAGTATCTGGCACTCACAGCTTCGCTAAGCAGAGTAGTTGGAGAATACATGACTGAGGACTGCTACAACAGCTCCCACACACAATACACATTATGCTTATGACAGCTACAAAGAAAACAGAATGACATTATCAATCTAAACATTTAAGGAGCTAGAATAAGCTTCCTTTAACACATTCCTTCAGGCATTATTATGTTAATCACTGTATAAGGTTTCATGACCCCAGTGGATAAACAATTTTCTTAACCCATAGTGGAGGAATGTACATAAAGTGAGGTTAGAACATAAATATGTCCAGGGAGGAAAAATCTTTTTTTCCACATCCAAATTGCATGATCTCCTGTACACAGGATGATGAAGATGATGAAATGAATGGGGATTAAGTGGCACATCTAATTCTGTAACGTGCTTGGACTCTCTGTTTTGTACCTTCAAATTTCCTAGTAGCTGTTTCCGTGTACTGTATATCTGCAACCAGGATGTAGTTACCTATGTGTGGCCTTGTAGGTGACTGTGGGGTGAAGAAGCTAGCGTTTCCCCCAGGCAGCCAGCGGGGTGAATGGCATGAGTCATTCAGGGGCCAGATGGGATGTCAGGCTACAGCTTAGTTTACAAGCAAGGGCCCTGCTTCTCTAGAGATAGGAGGAAAGATGTTTGTTGGGTGCTCACAGTGTAGCTATTTTCTGTGCTGTAGACTGTCGAGAGCTGCAGCACATCGGTGGATCCTCCCGGGTACGGAGCAAGGAATTGTGAGAGAGAGCTCAGGGCAGAGCCATTCCTCGAGGGTCGGGAGGATGAAGAGGTGCTTGGGGCATCGATAGCCTTTGATGTTGTGAGAAAGGGAGGGCAGGAGGGTACTTGATGAGACCATGCGGGAAAGAGGAGTAAATATAGATTTGTGTAGAAACCACATTATGAGCAAGGAGTCTGTCTACCTCACAAAACTACAGTGGTAATCTTTTCAGACAGGTAGATTAACCTTAATTAACATTAAATGAATGTTTTAAAACATGCATCACTGTAAGCTGAATTTGATATAATACTAATCAGTTGTGGGATTTTTTTAGCAGAACACCCATCAGCACCCTTAAACTTACACTGTTCTGTCAGCGGAGCTGTGTATCAGTCTGACTTTACCAAGGTGATAGAATGAAGTGCGGTCTTATGTATGCAGAGGATAGATAGCGCTAAATATAATTAATGCAGCAGGAACTCTGAATAGGTAGTAGGAATTCAATCCCAGAGTAAAACTCAGCAGTTTTTCTTTTTTAATAATTTACACTGTAGCCAGCCTGGGACTTAGCTATTTTATTTCCAACCAACCAACCAAATACCTTGATTTCATATCCTCACTCTCACCCGTTTTTTGTGTAACATTTTTTCTGTGTCCTCTACAATAGCACCACTTCCCATTTCAGTCTTCTTACTACCTCCGTCTTCCCCCCACCTCCCCTTGGCCTCCACCTCCACTGATTTGACCCTCCGTTGCACATACACACACTTTACCTCCACCACCTACAAATCACCCTTGACATCACCTTCCCCCAACCTGCAGAGACAGCGGTAAACCAGCAGTATTTAAGCATCTCAAGCACACCAAAACAATCTAAAATGTAATGATCTCCAATCTATCTGTCATATCATCTACTCTGTATCCTGACTAAAATCACAATAATTGTCCATGCCAGGTTAATAATATTGACACCTCCGCCTCCTGTCTCCCATCCACCTGTTTTTCTCCTCCTCTTCATCCTTTTAGATTGTTCAGTGGGAACATTTATTTTAGGCTTGCATACCTCTCAAAGTAAGAGTCCCTTTTGTTTTCTGTGCAGACAATGGCAGGTTGTTCAGGCTTCAGTGGGCATATCACAATTAAATGATCAGTACCAAAAAATGAGCAACTGTGTAAGAAATTATCTGGATTTTAAAAAAAGGTCTAAGATACAAGCCTGTGCGCATATGGACAAGTTAATGACGACTCCCATGGTGCCCTTTTGGTATGAAACACGCAATCACGACCGTCAGGACGCAAATGACAAATGGGATGTCAATTTTACGCCAGAAAATAAAACTGACAAATTCTGGTTCAGTTTTTGATCAGTTTAATGCTTTGTTCCTAACTCAAACAGCAAAGCATTATTAATCAGCTACAGGTGTGATTCACGACTGACTGACCTCTTCTCCCTAGCAACAGTAGCTAAGGATGATGGGTATTAGAAAGTAGAAAAGAATATTCTTTCTCAAAAAAGTCTGAATAATAAAAATGATGGCCATAACCTATAGAACTGTTAAATGATTGCACTTATTCAGTTTCCTGCCGGATGTTAGATGAGAAGATTGATACCGCTCTCCTGCAAAGACGTGGCATGGGTCTTTTCATTTAACTCTCGGCAAGAAAGCCAACGCTCTGTATTTGATTTTTAAATGTCAAAGCTATTCCTTTGAAAGAAAACTTTAAAAAATGGGAAAAATATTTCCTCCCGCTTTACAATTCTATTATGGACGTCCTCTCTCTTAAATCATCTTACTTCCTGCCTCCTTCTCCTTCTTGTCCCCTCCAGACCTCCTCCTCATCAACCCTTCCACCTGCCCTTCCTCTCTCCGTCTCTACCTCCCATTCCTCTGTCTCACCACACCTTACCTCTCCTCCATTCTCCCTCCCTTGCTCCCATTTCTATTTCGGTGTGCCGGTCGGTCGCTGGCATCCCAGTGGGCCGGTGTACAGCGTAGCCTAAATAGACCTGCTCCACATGTATAACCTTCATCATCTCTCTCTTCTACTCTCACTTCTTTTATTGAGTTAGTAACAATGCAGTACTGTGGGAAAAGTAGCACACCATTTCTAAACTTCCTTTTGTACCTAAAACATTTAAAATATATATAACCAGACTGTAGACTTGACTTGTGATTGATATAATACATTTTTTCTTTGTTATAATTGAGACTATACTTAACGAACAGTTATTTTGGCACTGAGCTGATTCACCTTCAGTAACAAGAAGAACAAGAACACAGTGGACTTTGACAAGTGGGAAAAAAATGCAGGTGACCATGAGTTGGTTGAGGAGAGCTGTGTTCATAGCAGATCCCTGAGGGGAATGTCCTGTATTGCTATTTGTGGCAGTAATGACAGTGGTGGATGGTGGCCAGATGATACATCATACATGATGCCCGTGTTTCTCATGGGAGGATGTTGTTGATGGTTCTTGTGTTAACAGTCCTCTCACTGAGCGTTAACACTTGACAAGTTTATCCTAATGTGGTTATATACCACACATATACAAACCAACACCAGGCCCTGAATGTGTCCATACACAAACACACACACACACACACATCATAGGGCTTCACATACTGTATAAATCTATTGATCCGTAACCAGTGATTTCTATGCTCACATCCATTCTTCTTTAGTGACATTGCCTTGGTGTCAAGGACACAGATGTACTGATGTGTATGTGTTGCGCCGGCAGAAATTGTAGAAGGAGAACAAGAAGGAAAAAATGAAGGTGTAGCAGGGAACGGACAGATGTTTAAAAATTTGTAAAGATTTTTCTACTTATGAAGACAAAGGAGTAGAAACGCTGCTGGGTCTTAGTAGTAGTCACATACAGGAACTCTTTGGTTACCTCAGGTGCGCTGTGTTAATTCCATTCCATTCAAGGGCTCATTGCATGAGTGAAGTGTATTCTCAATCCAAAATATAAATTGCAAGTCTCATTGAAAAATGCTTTACTTATCTTTCTTTTGTCTAGTCTGTGGTTGCGTTCTCTTGCACCTACAGGCAGGAGGAGCCCATGGAGGCAAGCAATAACCATGTTCATCCTAAATATGAGCAATGATAACCACATTTACCTTGAACCAAATATTCACAATTAATAATTGAAACACAACAATAACAAAAAAATTATTATTATTATTTTTTTTTGTCCACAACCATCACAAAAAAAAAAAAAAAATATATATATATATATATATATATATGTAAGTGGCCAGCTACATGAACTAAGAAATGTACTTATCTAAACTAGGAGAATAATATGATTAAAGCAGATTTAGGGAGGGCCCATTCACTGGACCTTTTTTTCAGGGGCCCAACCAGTTCTGTGGGTGGGGGGTCCATCATACATAGCATTTTAATTTCCCTCTGCAATATCAAGACAATGCCTTACTACTATGACTCTTCTTATTCCTCTCAAATATCTTCCTTGCTATGGTCTGTACAAGAGGCAACTGCCAGGGCTGAAAAATGAAGCCAGCGCGGAAGTGCCAATAAACTGCAGTTCCCTGAATGGCCCCTTGAGTTTGGCTCCAAAAATGAGTCAATCCCCATAGACCCCAATGTTAAAATGCTCATCTTCACAGCAGAAACGAACATGTTTGCACCCTTGTAAAAAACAGTTTTGGTCTCTATGGCAAATTTTCCCATTCATGACAACTCCCACTCCCCTCCCACTTACATTTTTATTAAGGATTCAGGTTGATCATAATTAAGGTTGTGGCTGCTTTGCGTGACAGGCTGTCTGCTCAGCATCACCTCGCTCTTTCCCAATATCAATTCTGGCTTCAAAAAATCCAAGATGGCAGCAGGTAAAATGCCACACATAAAGCTCCAGAGCTGGAGTCCACAAACCAGTGGGTGACGTCATGATGGCAGCGTCCATTATTTTTTTACAGTCCTGCTCCCATGACGAGGCCATTATGAATTCTTTACATAACTCAGGAAACTGTTTGCCCCACTCATCTTTCATCCACCTCTTCCTACCTTTGCTCCGTCTTCTCTCTCTATCCTCTCTGTGACTGCAGTGTTTGGTTGCAACACCTCTCCCGTTCTCCCATTTCATCTCGTTTCTTTCTCATTTTCCTCCATTCACACCCACCTCCTCCCTGTTTTCCGTCTAATCTTTTTTTATCCCTCCCTTAAAATAAAGTCCACATTTCAGTCTGTGTGCTGCAACATTCCTGCACATTCTCTCCTTCTAATCTTAACCCTGTTGTTCCTTCTCCTTCTCTTCTTCATTTTTCTCGTCTGTTTGTCCCTCACCCCACCTCTCCTCCTTGCTCCCTTTCTTTTCCTCCCTCCATCCCTGATGAACATACTTATCGCGTCCTCCAGTCGCAGCACCAGGAGCGTGTTCCCCTCTGACGCAGTCTATTTAATCTCTATCCCACAAGGGATCTCTCACATGGAGCAGCCGTCTCTTTAATAAGGACAATTTCTCCTGCTCTGCAACTCCTTCTCCTCCTCTCCTTCTCTCCTCTCTGCCCTCCCTTCTCCTCCCTTCCCCTAGTGGCTCTGTAAAAGGGAAAGAAGAGGTAGAAAAAGAGAGGGAATGAAATAGGAGGCAGTGAAGAAGAGAGAGATGGCTCTCAGAGGACATATTATAAATGATATACAGCCATTTTGCTCTGCGAGGGAGCAAAACCCCATCACGGGCAGACACACACACACACACACACACAAAGACACACTACTACTCACACAGGTGCTCTTCTGCAGTGTAGTAGCAGTGACCTTGAGGCAGTTCCTAAGCAGTACTGTGGCCCTGTGGTCAATCACTCTGCTATAGCGCTCTCCTGTATATGCAATATGAGGAAGATTTACCTGTGAAAGGAATGTGATGAAGTCTGAAAGAGTATCTTTGGTATTTTATTTGAACCTGTACCCTGTTTTCGCATTTGTTTGTGTTAAAGCGGCTAATGAGAGCAACATTACTTAGAATTAGTCCAGTACTGAGCAACAGGACTGCAGCCAGCAGCTGTGAAACAGGCTTCAGTGTAACCGCTCAGGGCATGTTCGCACTGTCAGTGTTCATCGGCTACTACTATCGCCACCAGACTCCATTCAAATAAACAGTAGTTTTAGTGTGTATAAAACGTGTGTGTATAAAAGATGTGAAAGGCATACTTTCACTTCTAACTGGGTGAATTAAGGGTTTGATTCGTGGCGGTAGTATTTCGGGGCTGTTTCTGGTTAAAAAAAATGATTGAACTCTTTAACAAAAAGGTCTGTCTTTGTAGGGATCCTCTCCATAATGTTTTCAGACACTAGGAATAATAATCTGAGCCTATCAGTGACAAAAACAAGCACTTTTAGTGGACAGAAATTGATGCTGCACACATGGCCCAAGTGATTACATTGCAGCTAGTTTTGCAGCTGCAGAGCTCTCACTCATTACTGGACTAATTTCAATTGTTCATATTAGTCACTTAATGATTAAAAAATGCTTTTAGATCAGTCATAAGTGCTAATCAAATGAAAAGAATATACATTTTGGGTTGCCGGGATGTATACACTAATGTAAAATAAGGATCTCTCATTAGTTTAAATCCACAGGCCTTTTTACGATGATTTTTAATGTGCTATCCATAATACTCTGCAGGCTCAAACTATTGCAAAGATGACAAAGCACTTATCGTAATGCATGTGTAGTTACGTCCTCTCATTTACCTAATATGCAATTAAAATGTTTGTTACACTAAAAGAAACAAAGGCTAGACATGAAGTTGGTGGACACAACCCAACAAACCTGTTCAGTATGTTATCTAAATGTTGTGTGTGTGTTTCATTACAGTTGTCCATAGAGATGAACATAACACAGTGTATTGGTTAAAAAAACAATGCAGATTTATGCTTTAATTAGTCATAAAGGGACCAGTCCCATAGACTGAATGATTTACTGTACTAACATTTAAATCTGAAAGCTTGATAGTATACTGTAAACTAAAAAACCCTCCACTCTTCATCAATGACTTGTAAACACATGCTGCGGTGTTGATGTCTTGAAATAAATAAGGAACCCATGAAAGATGTTTATTTCATGCAGTTTCCTGGTCATCTGTTAAGCATTAATAAAAAAAAAAAAAGTATTTACCGTTGATGAAGTTGTTTGTGACAAAAGATAAACCCTTTGTATACCTTACTACAAAGTACGCCTTGTTGCAAAGATGCGCCAGTTTTTTAATGCAGCATAATACAAACAGATGAGCAGGTGTAGGTAAAAAATAATAATGGCATGTGAACATTTCCGCTGGGACGTGTTGTGAAGTGCAATCACTTCACAAATGCTTAGGCTTTTATATGAGGGTTTGATTACTGTCTCTGGAGAAATACAGTCTGGGCTGGTTTCCCAGACAGGGAGGGATTAAACAAGGTTTTGGACTAAAACAAAATTTATATCTATTAGATGTCCACTGAAATGCATCCCCAGTCTAGAGCAAGCCTTAATTTTGTTGAGAAATTGGTCTTGAATGTACAAATTATCTGGAACCTGTACCTTTTTTTTTTTATCAATAGTGGTGCATAGCCAGTACACTATATAGATATCCCTTATTATAAATATACCAGTTACAATAAAAGGAGAATCAGATGAGCTGGAGAAGGATTTTTATGTGTTAAAACAGTTTGCAGTGGGGAAAATAGGGCTGCTGTTGTATCAGGAAGATGTTCCTCATATTTTATACACATTAAGTGTATTTATTTATTTTCTAACGTGTTGTAGGAGACATTTGTCAAAACAAAACAACCAGCAATAATTTGAATGTGATTATTTATGTGCTGTATTTCGTATGATACTGTACAGCTGTTCTTTTATTGAGGCAGTGAAAACTTTATTGTATTAAATCCCTGCTTGTCACAGGAACTGTTAGACAGACAGATACTGTATGTTGAAATACACACACATGCGTGCACACACACACACACACACACACACACACACACACACACACACACACACACACACACACACAAACACACATGCGGATGCTGTACATGGCCGGCAGTGAAGTCAGCTGTCCCAAGAGATGCCTGACTGAATTAAGAGAACAGATGCCAAAAACCAGACTCTATTGGCCTGCTCCCATGGAGCCTGGTGCTGACTCACAACAGTATACAGTATGTTTGCCTGAGTGAGTGTATACTATAGTGTACAGATTGGCACCCAGTGGGCATGACAGAAAATGTAAAAAATAGATGTAGTGATCTTAGTAGATTGTAGATATGAAACTGACTGTAAAGCAAACCGGTGATGAATAAACAACACGTCTGCTCAGTTATCTTTCCTCTGGAAACTCATGTAGGAGAAGCATCTACCTCCAACAAGCAATGATAACATTTGAACTGTAAATTGTATAAACCTTTAAGGTATACTTGAATTAAAAAAAAAAAAAAAAGTTTATCTATGTCACATTGATCTTTTTCTGTTATGATCCAATCCTGATATTAATATAATTTTTAAGCACAAGGGAACACTATCCTTGATTTTTTTCTGCCTCCAGACTACCCTGGCTTTGAAAACATTGGTAATGTAATGTTTAACATTGTTTTCAAGGCAGAAAATTAAATAAACTCTTTTCATATTTAATCAAAATGCAGTAACTAGGGGTGGGAGGCACCTCAAAATTCAATTTGATTCGGTTTCAGGGGACTACAATGCGATTATAAAATGATTACCAATGCATCTTGATGCATTAAAAATTTTGATTTATATACATAATTTATGCGTGACTATGTCCTACTTTTAAAACACATCTTATCTGTATTGATTCATAATTGAAGTTAACATTTGAATTACTTTTATTTGTTTTCATTGACATAACAGCAGCGACATGGTGGTGTAGTGGTTAGCATTGTCACTTCACATCAAGACGGTTCCTGATTCAAACAGAGGGTGGGGGCCTCGAACCTAGGGCGCAGGTTGCATGTTCTCCCCGTGTCAGTATGGGTTCTCTCTGGGTGTTCTGGCTTCCTCCCACAGTCCAAAGACATGCAGGTTAATTGGTGACTTTAAATTGGCCGTAGGTGTGAACGTGAGTGTGAATGGTTGTCTGTCTCTATGTATCAGCCCTGTGATAGTCTGGCGACCTTTCCAGGGTGTACCCCGCCTCTCGCTCAATGTCAGGAGGGATCGAGAATTGGGTTGAAAAGTTTTGATTTTTGACTTTTCTTCACTGAGCCATAATCTCTCAAGAGAGAATTGCAATGCAAGAATCTATTTTTCCCCCACCCCTAGTAGTACATTCTGTATCCTTACTTTTATTTGAAACTATACATTTTAGTTGACAGTCTTGCAATGTACAATGCGTGTACAGGTGGGAAGTAGTGTCTTGCTCCAGGGCTCTTGGGGTACAGGACAGGTGGTTGTTGAACCTTTGACACCCCACCGCTCTACCATCAGACCACCAGACCAGCTCATTACTTTAGTTCCTGCCTGCCTGGAGAGTCTGTCCTAAGATAAGTGAATCACTCAAAAATACAGTGCCAGAAACTGACATCTCCAAATGTTTCTCTGTCCCAGGTTGCTGTCATATATCTACATTCAGCTCTTGTCCTCTGAAATGTCCTGAATCTGAACTGGCTGCTGGAAGCCAGGAGTATGGATAGCCAGTTGACAGGCGTGGTGATGCTTTTAGCTGAATATGCAGAGTCCCGGGCTATAACCGGCTTGTTTCTCTCCATGTCAGCTCTTTTCCTGAGTTGACCTCTCTCCTCTCTTTTCTCCCGCTGTGGGGCAGAACAAGGGTGGTACCACGGCTGCCAACACAGACAGACAGCATTTCCCTCTCAAGGGCACATAAACAGATACTGTGTTGTTGGATCAGATCCAGCCCTGCCTTGCTCAAGGGCACAGAGCAGCTGTCTCTCAACTTTGAGTTTACACATAATGTAGAGAATAATCCATAACACCCCGGCAGCAGCAGAAAAGTGGAACAGGAACATGGATACTGTCTTCCTCTGACTTCAAATTGTACCTTTGCCGAACCTTTAAAACGTCATGCCTTGCCTATTGGCATAAGGGAAGCAGAAACTAAGCCTGTTTAGTCTTGCCCAGGGGAATAGGGATATGCCACAGAGATAGTCACACTTACCCAAGGGCACAGGATCAAAGCACAAAAACCAGACACTGCCTAATGTGCAAACACATAATTTCAGCTTCTGCAGTTCACTAATCTACCCCTTCTCTTGTGACAGTGTTAGTCAGCTATTGCAATTTTATCCACTGAATGCATTCAGCCCAGCAGCTCTGGATTTAAAGGAATCTTTATTGGGGAATTGTTTACATAACCTCTGATCAAACCTTCAGTGGCAGAAGAAGTATTCAGATCTCGTAGTTATTTAAAAGCACAGAAACAACCATATAAAAATGTAGTCAACTAATTCATTAAATGTTACCTGCCATCGCAAGTCTGCACCAAAAGTACCAGGAGTGTGTTTAAACGACAGGGAAACTATTTGTTAGGAACATCCTTGATAAAAAATGATTCATTATAAATAAGAGTCAAATAGTAGCATATCAGTATTTCTATTCAGTACAGAAATACAACCCCTGCAAACTCTAAATGACTAGCCTTACATTAGTGGCATGTGGAAAAATCAATGGTGTTGAATACTGTCTAAGTACATCTGTGAAAGTACATCTGGAATATTAAAGGAGATCTATCCATTTTCTGCAGCAGATGGACCTTTTTGGATGGGGTTCAGTCACATTACAGATCAGTCAAAGTGCTGCTGTGGAGCACAAGCAGAGATCAATGCTCTTTCAACTCTACACTGTGATTTACCTACAGTGATAGTGTTTGTGAATCCCTGCTGCAAAAGTATGATGAATTATTAGGATATAGTTCTTATTCTTATCAGAGGTGTGGACTCAAGTCACATGACTTGGACTTGAGTCAGACTGGAGTAAAAAATTTGATGACTGTAGATTCGACTTGAGAGACTTGCAACTTGGCTTGGACTTGAACACCAATGACTTCACATGGACTTGAGCCTTTTGACTCGAAAATACTTCTCCCAAGCTCAAAGATTTAAAAGAATGTTATTCAAAAAGTGTGCAGTGAATCAAGTAATTCCACTTAATTTCTTGAATCAACTATCACTAATACTATTCATTCCCACAAGTCAACACTTCCTGTTTCATTTGTGTACATAAACTACGCTATGGTCAACAAACACTAATTGCAGTATGCAAAATGTGCGGGTAAAAAATTACAGGTGCAACATCTTCCTCCAAACTTGTTTTAACAAGTAAAACTCAAGCTTTAGGACTAGGGACTTGACTTGGGACTTGTCAGTCTTGACTGTGGATTTGACTTGGGACTGGCCACTCTTGACTCGGGACTTGAGTGCAGAGACTTACTTGTGACTTGTAAAACAATGACTTGGTCCCACTTCTGTTTCTTGTATCCTTTAAGCCATTAAAATATCTCTTATGGTGATGTACAAGTATTTTTTACAAAATTATATTGAATAATAAAAAATTGCAATTATAATTTTTAGTGTGTATTTAATTCAGTTTGCATTATCCCTGTATGCTCATTAGCACCCATTACCCCAAACAGTGCATTTTCCCTGCAGTTCCAAGCAGACAGACAATAAGCGGCACATAAGAGAGTGTGTAGACTTCCCTTACCTGTCATGACTATTTCATGACTCTCTCTGGTAGTTTGAATTTTAATAGCTGTCCCTATTGTGTCCGGAGCTTATCTGAGCCCCTGGGCGAAACCAGAGACTGACACCCAGATGGGAGACAGCAGATAGACCACTGTCACTCTCCCTTTCAGCCTCTTGGCCCTGCATGCTCTCCCTTTCCACTCCCAAGGGGTGGGAGGGGGGTTGCTTATTTGGGTGAGTGTGCATCCACAGTGTTTGTGTGTGGTGTGTGCGAATGTGGGCGTGAGGGGAAAATACAACAGCTCCTAATCGGCATGGTTGGCTAAGCCACTGAGCCAAAACTGCTGTGTTAGGGGATGTGGAATAGCATTATTCAAATCTAGATTTTTTTTTTCATGCAATACAATAAAAAACCATTACCCTCCACCAAATTCACTGGGAAATTATTTAATGTGAACCATTAACTAGTGATTCAGATTCAGTAAATGGGAAATTACAGTAATTCTTAAGCTCCAAATCTTTGTATTTAAGCTGACAAAATGTTCCTGTATCCCTGCTGCAGTCATGCATACAACAGTCCCTATATAAATATACTAACAGTCACACATGAACGAGTAGGGAACAGGCGTGTTTGCATGAATGTGAAAAAGAGAAAGTGAGAGACAGGCAAATGAAAAAAGGAAAGGCTGTGTTGTTACAGCTACTGGATAGCTACAGCTCTTTATTATTCATCACAGTGTCTATAAGGTAAATAAGAATTCTATACAAGTGACATTTCATCAACAGATAAGATCAGCCTTTATTAATCCCCAAAGAGGAAACTCACGTGTTTCAGCTGCACAAGGACAGAAATATGTACAGATGATAATAAATAGAGAAAATAATACGAAGACTATAAAATAAAAACAATATGCAGATCCACGAATCACATTCATTTGACAATTATCTGAATAACATATATGGATAGATGGATGAAAGAGTGGTGATGGATGGGTGGAAGGAAGAATAGAGGGATGTAGGTAGATTGATTGATTGAATGAATGGTTGAACAGTCTGGAATTACAGGATGGAGTTACTGACCCCATTACACTTTGCCCTTATCACTAAGCAGTCGTGTCTAAACACGCTCGCACACTCTCACTATCTCTTTCTCTGCCGCGCACACACATACACACACACACCTCCCCACACAGAGGCTGTAAACAGATGTCTCATTAATGTTGTGTCCACATCTAGGGCAGTCGGGCCAGCTAACATTACAGTGTTTGAGGCTCAGATGGTGGAACAGATCCACTAAATGACTAATAAACTCAGTAAGAGACTCATATTTGTTCTATCGTTTTTCACTTTGATCACTTGCAGTAGGTTGAATAAGCACATTTGTACTGTAGGTGCTTTTAACTCTCATCACTGTCTATGACTTCGGTCCCACACAGCAGACTGCGTGGCTTTATTACAGCACGAGCTCAGCGTTAACTCGATTCTGACACAGTTTTGTTCTACCTAAGAAAGCTTTCTGTTTCACCACATTTTACTCCTCTGTGTCTCACACATTGAATTTCTTTACACCGATGTCCTGCACCCCACAGATTGTCACGTGGAGTCAGTGTTGCCAGATGGGATGTTAAACCATGGTACCAGAGGCTAAAAATATCATATTTTGAAGAAAATTATCATACACGAGTCATCGCCATGAGAACAGTGTAAATGTTTAAAGGATAACTTCAGCATTTTTCAACCTGGACGCTATTTTCCTCTGTGTATATGTGCCTAAGAGACTCAGATGAACAACAATTTTTTTTAAGGACAGCAGCGGCAACTGCAATAACGAGCCACAATGGGGAGGAGGTCACATATTTATTACATCTTGCTGAAGCTACTTGTTATTGCACGATCCCCTTTGCTGCTGTAACACTGCAAATTTCCCTGCTATGGGAATAACAAATAATTATCTTATTAGAAAAGACCGTGTATAGGGGCTCTTACAATACCTAGCATAACTATATTTATTCATTGCTGGCAGGTATGTCCTTGATGTACAGGAAGAGCAAATGTAGGCATAGAATATGATAAAAATATAGTATCAGTTGTATAATACCAAAGCATGAATATATTTTTCCACCAATACACACACTTTGGCGCTGATAATTTCAGCTTGTTGATATCACTTATTCTATTATAATAAATGCTGAAAATGGGAAGGCAGTCTATAATCTATTGTTATAATCAGTGCTGCATCAGTTGATATTTGCACCTATTTATCGTTTATTAATTGTTTTTGCCGTTATGCTTTCATGTGCACCGATTTGCAACGTCAACATAATAACTTAAGCTAATAGCATTAAGCCTATCTCCACTCATCTGCATCAGGTATCTTCACTCTTAAAACAGCAGTTTTCTTTAGGAAAATTATCTCTGGATTACCTCTCCCCTTTGACTGGTAGTCATCCCGGTCAAAATGGTCACTGGCACATGTGCATGCACATTTTATGGACAAGAGTGTTGGGATCCATTTGGAGCAAAACTAGCCAAAACCTTAGTGTGTCTATATCTAACACAGGAGTCTTTGAAAGCTGCGTGAAGTGTAGCTCCTCATTTTGTCGGCACAGTGCGCAAATGCGTAAAAACGATCCAACAACAAAGGCGTTCCTCCTCTGTGGTTGTAGGGTCACAGCACTCACACAAACACCATCAGTCTCTTGAGCTTCACGGCCTTGCAGCAGCTGGTTCACCCTCCGCTGCCTGTTGCCCCTCTCTGTCTGTCTCCCTACACATCTGCTCCTCATACTTACACCGCAGCTCAAATAAATACGGGCAGCAATAAAATTCCAAAGCCTTGTCTACATTGTTGAAATCTACGTTTTCTGTCCTCCAACACAACAAACTATTTCCTGTGACTGCTCCACTTAATGAGACAATAAAAACAGACCAGATCAAGTGAAAGGTAAAGAGACACTTAAGACACTTAAAATTACAACTCAAGCAGCTCTGTAGCAAAGATAACCACTTCAATCGACCTACAGTCAATTGCCCCATATGTGTGGCTGCCTGGCTGCTGCTGTCTAGCTCACAACTGGACCAGTTTCTAAAATTGTTGTTTACATAAGTCACCTAGACACATATACATGTGAAATTAGGGTCCAGGTTGAAAAATGCCAAAATTATCCTTTAATTTTATATAACACATATTTGAATGACTTTTTGACATGCCGACAAATCTACCCACATTTTTATGCCTCCATGAAGACGACAGCTGGTGCTGGAGGTATTAGGCTTTTGGGTTCTCCATCCCATTCTCGTCACCACAATGTCTCAAGAACATCTTGAGAGAATTTCTTCAAATTTGGCGCAAACATCAACTTGGACTTAAAGATGAACCAATTTGATTTTTGTGGTCAAAGGTCAAGGTCTCATTGACCTAATAAAACATGTTTTTAGCCATAAGTTAGAATTCATATACTCATTATGAAAAATTTTCACACAGATGTTTAGTGTTGGAATAAGAGGATGAAGTGATGACATTTTTGATCCAGTAGGTCAGACGTCAACTTCACTGTGACATCATAATGTTCCACCAAAACACTTTTCTGTCATTATTCAATGTCATAACTCAGGAACAGAAGGGGAGACATTTAGTCAGATACTTCATCTTGAACTGTAGTGAATGTATAGTTCCTCTGTGCTGCTGGAGGGGAGATGTGTGTGAATATGTAGCTGCTGTGCAGCAGCATACATATTTGAAGCATTGTCGACTGTCATGGCTACATATGAGTAAAGACAGACATGGACGTAAATGGTAACTGCAGCTCGACTGGCTCGTGGAGGCATACAACTGTGAGGTGGTAATGCTTGTTTTTAAGCAAGCTCACAGAGCTATGATGAATGGAAGCAAGTATGAGTCCATAAGTCCATCAGTCTGACAATTTCTATTATAGCCTACTATTACAAAATTAAACTACAAGACAGCACGACTGGAAGCCTGCTCATATTCTGCATGAAAACAGTGAAGGTCATTAGTTTAGCTAATTAAAGAAGTAACTGGGCTTACTGGTGCATTCAAAGCAACTCAACTTGAACACAGCATACCCTAGTTAGAAAGTATAAGCTCCAAAATGACAGCCATGCTCACAAGTCACGTTCATCATTGCCTGCACCAAGGGTGAAAAGAAAGATGCAGGATTCATATTTTGTTATCCACATCACATTGGGAAATAAATTGAAATTAGACACCACAGACTAAATGGTCAAATTATGGTACATTATGGCACTTTTTGGGGTTATTGATCGTACATCGTACAGAGGGCAAAATAATCGTACCCATAATCGTAACCCAGCTTGAGGAGAAATTGGGAGTGCATTCTTGTATGCAATGAATCATCCCATCGATTCAAACATGACACAATCGCAATCTTTATATGATTAACTGTGCGGGCCCGATGCACATACACATTATTTTTTAAACTGTGGGTCGGTCACATGCACCAGGGATCCATATTATGAACTGGGGCTCACTCATGCACAGAATTTTCACACAATAATAACTTTTTCATGAATTTTGATAAGGACCATATGCACCGAAGCCTTCATCCTACATTAGTCACTGTCAACTTGTTCCTGTTTTTTCCCCTCCGTGCTGCTCTTGACTTGCTTCTTGCCAGGCTTCCAAAATATAAGAGGTGTAAATTAAACCTTTGGGTATTCAAATCCTGTGATATGAGCAGCATACACCAACCAGATCAACAGTATGGGTTTTTGTTGCTTGTTTTCTTGCATAACATTACATAATGAGCTTTTTTTCACAACATTATAAAATAAATAATAAAAGTGCAAGAATTATCGTCATAGAAACAAAAGAGCATGTGTACTTTGGGTCAGAACATAATAGCTTATAAAATTAATGTGGGATGCATTATTCAGTCTTTTAGACCTGACGATTTATACAAGCATCTTCATCATCCAGCTGTCTGTACAAGACCCCCCGCAACATTTATGCTCATACATACAGTAGGAACACTAAGTAATGATCAGTTATCCTGTGGAATAAGTGGTGTGTGTGTTTGTGTGTGTTTGTGTGTGTGTGAGAGAGAAAGAGAGCTGTGAGCTGTGTTCTCTCACTCCACTCTGCCATCTCTCGCATGAGTCAGACTCATAGAGCACAGTGCGTGACAGCAAAACTCACCCACTTGTACAGCTGCCCCCACAGACTCACACAAATACACACACACTCACACACAATTGCATATTTTATTTTCGGCAGTGCAACATACATTTAATTTGGGATGTTGGGAGACCGCTGAAATCAGCACTGGCATTTGAGCCTTTTTATAGAAAACATAGTTGTGTGGCATCAGAGAATAATTTCAGCCGCAGTGGCTTCTTTGTCGCAATAATTAAAGACCTGTAATACAAAGACCAAAAGGTGTTTTAAGTGGTCAGATTGTAGCATTGATAAAGTCATAATACATTATAATCCTCGCAGACATTCGTCACATCTAAAGGTTTGGCTGCTAGCACCTGTCGTAAAGCTTGTGTATTAACATGTAATCTTATTCAAATGTTATAAATGTCTTTAGATTTTCTCAACAGCTGTTCATCTGATCGACTTCACGCTTGGCAGGTGTATTGCTGAGGACCCAAGGAAGTGCATTGTCGTCTGCGAGCTCTTGAGATCTACGGGACATATTTATGAGTAGTCATGTACTCACTGTGTAGTTTACTGAGAGGGGACCCTTATAATTTGTTACACTGACACATGGCATGCTGGGTACAGCTTGCTCTCTGGTGCTCGCTACAGTATTCAAGAACAGATGAAGAAAGAGATGTAACATTGTTGAAAACTCAAACATTTCAAGCATCAGCGATACAGCTTTCAGAATTAAGACAGATATATATATGTATCTGATATAGCCTGGTCCCAGATAGCTAGCTGTTAAGCCTTGTTCGCATCAAAGAGATGTGGTGAGACAATATTGTTTCAGAATGTTGCAGTGGTGTCAACTGGCCCATTTTAGCTCAACTTGTTGACGGTGTCGCCTATGACACAGCTTGTCAACTTGCAAGGGGCTGGTCTCAGAACATATGGCATGTCACCTGTTTCAACAGCCAATCAGCTTTGTCAAGTCAGTTATGAACTGTCAGCAGATGGCGTGTTTGCTTGCCTGTGGCATTCTCTGACTACAGCCCTCCATCTCCGCCAAGCCCAAGCCTGTCTCATTTACATGACCGTTGCTGTTGACATGTCGGTCTCTGTCTTAATGCTGTGCCGGTTATGATGTGTTGTGCAGTTGCCACAGACGTACACAAGAAAACAAAGACGTTGTTTAGGCCTACAAAGCCAAAAGCACAGAGAGTCATTGATATGGAGAAGATACACCGTCTCATCTTGTTGCATTGGCGTAAACTGGCATATTTCAGAAGACTGCAGACCGGTGCATCGCAAGTAGTTGCAAGTTTCAACACATCTCGTAGCAAATCGTTGGTCTGAACCGGCCTTTAGCATATGATGTGTATACTGTAGCATTACAAGTGGACCACAGGAAACACAGTACTGAGTGTTAAGGTGTTTGGATCAGCAGTTCTCAAGAAAGCTACACACAGCAATCCTTGAGGCCGTGCAGTCGGCCCAGTCCGAACTAGCACATTTGGATCTGGACCAGTAACTTCCTTGAGTCTCCGCTGGTTGCCTGGCAACTGGTCCCTATCAAGAAATAGAAACGTAAAGAAGCGTTTTTCCCAAAATGTCAAACTGCTCTTTTAAGTATTTTTTCAGTGACAGCAGATAGCGTGTCCAGCGCTCCTCTGAGCTCCTCTGTTACCTGATAAACATGAAAATCTGCCACTGATCCTATTCCTGCAGTTTGTATCTCTTAGGTGTAGCACAGCACATCTGCAGGATGAAACTGAACTATCATTTTGTCCGCACAAGCAGAATCATACCAAAATAGGTTGCAGTATAGTGTCACACACATACATGAACACACACACACACACACACACACACACACACACACACACACACACACACACACACATATAGTACACACGTTATGGGAAAGACATGGTGTCAGAAATTGCTCAGTGTCACTTTCCAGTCCATTACCTTTGAGATGTGGCTGTCCGCAGGGGAATGAACGATAGATATGTGTGTTGGTGTGACCCTGTGACTCCGCTCGAAATGAGAGAATGCATTTTCTCAGCTGTTTGTTTACATACAGTACAGTATATTTGCACGCCTGTTTTGCTGCACTGAAGCCATGTCGCATCAACTCGTCCTCTCAGACAGAGCCTGCCTCCTGCTGTGCCCTCTTGCACTCTCAGTCCTGATAGGGTGTGGAGAGCGGAGAGAATAAGAGCACGCGAAACCACATTGTAAGCTAAGCAGAGATCTATCCTCAAAGCTAAGAACACACCAAAGAAGACACAATGCTAAAACAAAACTTCTTGAAACTAGAGAATTCCACACAAGACACCCATTTCCTGCTGTTTTAAATGCTGCACTAACATCAAACCCCCGATGTTTCCCCCAAAAAACTTGTTTAAGTGAGAAAAAAGACTTCCTTTCTTTAATGCTGTCCTCATTTAACAGTGGGTGGACATGCTGTGCTGCAGGGTGTGGCTCCCCTCACAGGAATCATTTGTTCAATTTAGTAATATTACCCACTATCGTCTTAAACTAAAAAAACTGATTAGAAGAAACGTGTATAAACCTAATCTTTGATCCAGTGACTTGGATTGAATTTTCTTCAGACATTGACCCCATTTGATTGAAGTAGGATGTCAAGGACATACGTGTGTTCATTCACATGTGTACAGTACATTTGTATACTATCTGGCTTGCTTTAGATACTGTATGGGGTGAATCCTACTTCATACTCTTTGATGTAAACAGATGTAATTGGGAAGTGTCATGTGTGACACATTAGCACAGATTTACACCTTATCACTTTACATGATTGCACATAAATCAGGTACTTCTGTCTCTTTCTCAGGCACCCTCACATTATTTTTGCTATGCTCTTTATTGGTTAGAATTTTGGTTGTAAAGCTTTGTTTTTCTATTTCTAAAAAGCCCTGAAAGTAAACAGTCATACTATGGAAAATGGATCACCCTGGAAACTGAAAAGAGAATATTAATTTAACAGTGCTAGTAAGCTATGAACCATTTTACAACACTGTTTGTGCACATATTTATTTTTAAAAATACTAGGGATTTAACACTGGCTTTTAGGTATGTCTTACTGTGGAGTGCCAAGAACAAATGTACAGGCAGATGCACATATATGCAGTGCTGTAAAATCTTCCACCTCATTCTACATAATAGACACAAGCCCACTGCCTTCATAGCGTGACCCAAAAGCATTCGAAAGGGCTGTGGCGATGAAGGTGGCTCAGCAGCACAATATGCAGCATTAGTGCAATTTTATTTGATTGTTTGTTTTTTTAAAAATCACCTCATGTAGCCTGATTTTAGAGCTGTATAAATAAGCTTTATTGTTCGGCAATTATTGGGTCTGTTGTTGCGATGTAAATGACAGAGCAGCAGCGTGTTGCAAAAGGCAGATCAAGCCAAAAGCAGCTCCTTCTCCTCTACCCCCCTCTGTGGTATTTTAAGTAGAAAAAGAAATGTTAGTTTTGTCCTCCTGCTAATAGCCATTGTATGTGAAACACAGAAATAAATAATTATGAGGATGAATGTATTGTTAACAACTAAAACACAGCCACAAATCTTGGATTAATTTCATTCATATTTGGACTTGAGTAGTATTAACTTTGCCTTTAGGCTATGGCACAACAAAGAAATAAATTACAATTAACACATTAAAACAGACAAAAAAGAACTATGTCACTTATGTACTTACTTATGGTAGAAGCACAAATATCAGTGAAAAATGACCAAGTCACCAAAATTGGGCAGGCAAAACACTCCTCTTATGAGCGTGGTGTGAAGCCGCGCAGAGGGTCCTAGCCGAAATGGTTGAATCTAAAACTGCTGACACATTGGCAGCGCTCCCTCCGTCCTTCACTCCCAGTATCTTGTTTGCATTATGAATGCATTTACTATTTAATAAACATACATTAAAGTATAAAACAAGAAGGGCCTCGCCCCATGAAAAAAACACAATAGTGAAGATAGCGGTTGTGGCTGTTGCTTGCCATCCTCTTCAGTTGGCTTGTCAGTAGCATGGAATTGTAATTCTGCTCTTATTGTGACAGCCATAGCCGACAAATGTTTGCATTTTGTTTCATTTTTCTTGTGTCTGTGTTGATCTTCCTGTTAACTGCCTGAATCTTTTCACATTCTTTTTCATCCCACTCCTTCCTCCTATCCATGTAATTTGCTTACCTGTGTTATTGTGCTTCTTTTTTCTTGTAAATGTCATCCTTAAGAAGCTGGTATAGTGTGCCTCGGCAGGCACAGCGACAAACTGCTCTTCTTTTATGGCATAAAATGGTGTCATTATTATGGAGGTCATTCTCAAGGACACTGTGACACATTTCTCCATCACTCCATCTTCTAATAAGAGCATGATAATTATCCACCTTTTAGCCGCTGATGGGTTATTATTCATAGAGTTACTCTACATGCAGCCTACTCCTGTTCTCTCTTTGGTTTTCTGTCTCCTGTCTCTCTTTTTCTCACTCTCTTGTGCTCTCTGAGTCACACTTCAACCGCTCTCTGTCTTCCCTCTTCATTTCCCCCTCTCTCTTTTTAAAATGGTGAAAGCTGAGAGTACATGTTCAAGCTATTGATTCGCTGCAGAAAAAAAAGCATCAATATTTTGCGTCGTTATGATGATGATCATCATCATCATCGTAGAACCCTGTTGCCATGGCGACTTGTTTTGGCACACAGTATTGTGAGGGGGCAAAAAAAGTTCAGACAGACAGGCAGGAAGACGTAAAAGCAAACACAGGGGTAAAAGAGACACCGCTGGGACCCAGTCAAACACGTTAAAACAGTGTTTACTCCATACTGTTAAGGTTATTATTTTTCATATGAATGTAATGGGTTTGCTGCTCCGCTGTGACGTGCCTGTTTTACAAGGACATTTGGAGGTCATCGCGCCATTTTCATTCTTTACTGTATTTTCTTTGTTGGAACATGCAGTACATACTTGTGCACACACATTCACATGCACGCATGCTCTCGAGCACAGATCACACACTCACACACCCATACACACTTACTCACATATTCACCCATTCTCCAAGGTTCAGAGTCGCGGGTATTTCCACTCAACGAGTGGGATGCATAGCGTTTCCATGGAGATCTATTTTTAGCCCCGGACAAAAAAAGGACCAACTGTTAAAATATGCCATCATGTTCCCTCTGACTGAAAAAAAAAAAATCCCATTTCCTCTCCTGTAGAAAGGATGGCATAAAGTTTTTTTTTTCCTTTTTTATAATGTCTCTGTCTTGTCTATTTGGAAACAGGATGTTAGGTAGGTATCGTTTGTCAAAGCAGATTTGAATCACAGATCTTGCTGTGTTTGATATATCCGAGCATTACCAGCCATAAATTATAGAGTAAGAACAGTAAGGAAGAGGAGGTGAGGAAGTCAGAGTTTGATCTCCACTGAGTTTTAAAGAATATCTGTAAATCTTTGGTTGTAAATTATAATTCTGTAATCTAGTCAAACAACTGGTCAGTTGACAGGAAGTCAATAGACAGCAATTGTGATAATCCGTTAAGTCATTTTTTAGAGGGACAGCTTAATAAAAAAAATACATATTTTTCATCTTACCTGTAGTGGTGTTTATCAGTCTAGATTGTTTTGGTGTGAGTTACCAAGTGTTGGAGCTACTGGCCATAGAGGTGTCTTCTGTTTCTTGAATATAATGCAATGAAGTGGCATTCAGCTTGTGTACATTTGAAAAACTTGACAGCGATATATCTTTTCAGAAATCATGACCTGGTTACCTTAAGATAATACGCAGACCTTGTTTTTAAGCAGTTTCATGGAGGAACTATTTTCTTTTACAGAACTACACCTCTTAATTGCATCATGATGCAGAGGAAAGTGTGTATCCCACTCACCTAGCATCACTGAGCAAGCTTATATTACCACTCATCCGAGGAGGGCGCCATTAATATTTTCATCGCCTGTTGTCATAACCATGACCCTCACGTCCATGAGTAGATGCACACTTTCTTCTGCGTGGAGATACGTTTGGCTGGTGTAGTTTGGTAGAAAGAAATTAAACTGCTCACAACAAGGTCTCTGGATTATCTTGAGTAACTGGGTCATGATTTCTGGAAAGAGACATTGCTGTTGAGTTTTTCCAAATATATATTTTTGGCTCTTTGAGCACCACAAACTGAGGGCCATCTAGTTCATTTTTATTGGAAAGAAGACAGAAATTTCAAAGGCAAATATCTCCAACACTCTGTAACTTGCATGAAAACAATCTAGATTTATAAACACCACTACAAACAAGAGAAAAATATGTTTAGAATTTTGTGGGGAACTGTCCTTTTAAAAAGAAAAAAAAAGCTTTTAGCTTAAATCAACATATTTTATCTAAATATCTTTAGGTTTTGGATTTTTGGTCACCACCCTTCTTTTACATTTTTAGGGACTAAAGAATTTATGATATCTCAGAAGGTAATAGACAGCCTGATCGATGGAGAAAGAGTCCTAAGTTGGAGGTCTAGTCTAATCATTGTATTTTTAATGATATAGTATCTTATTATCATTACATTAGTGTTGTCCTTATGCCAAACTTCATGGTCAGGTTTCTAAAATGATCTAAGAGTAGAGAGGAGAGAAGCAGGGGCAGCTGTTCTTGGCTTTGAACCCAGACGGCCTGAGAAGCCCATACTGATTATTTATGGCGCAGTCCTCTGCATGATTTATAGCATAATCATACTTTTTTTTTTAACGGGCACTAAAAATTATAACAGTAGCCATCTAATAGTCACAATCAACTTTGGCCAAATGTGGTTTATTATTAAGCATGCCTGCTTAATTAGCTACTATTTAGTGTAAAGTGAGTGAAACTGAGTGATTTGATGGCATGTAACCAAATTCATAAATAAGATTAAAACTGGTACTGGTACAGTAAATGGCTTTTACTTAATCTGCTGAGTCACCAGCATGCCCACTGTTTGTCTTAAGTCCATAAGCTGACTATCTAAAAGGGAAGTCATTTGGCGCTAACGATTGGGCATCATCTCTCATCTACAGTAATTTTTTTATTGGTGGACTCAGATTTCCTTTACGGAAAGCTTTCACCATTTGAACCTTTATTACAACAATTACAGTGAGCTTTACATAAAATAAATGGCCCATTAAACAGCACCAGGAGTCCCTTCTGATCTATTGTTCATGTATGTTTGGAACAGAGTCTGTTCAGGCGTCACTACTCACTGATGGACTCTAGCACAAAGACTCCTTTGCAATCACCCTTAATCCTCTGTGAGATTGTTGTGACTCATCTGTGTATCGCCACAGTTTTTCTGCCCTCTCACTGCCTCCTCAAAATCCGCTGCCAGAGCAGTTAGGTGGGCTGACAGTATTTAGCCTACAATATTTCATAATCTGGCAAATGAATCTTAAGCAGCATTGCAATCAGCTATCCAGGAAGGAATGATAATGTAGCAGAGGACTTTCCAGGAAGCAATGAGTATTTAATGATTAGGGAGATTGATTACAGCATAGCTCACATCTCAAGGGCGTTTCAGGAGTTGAAACATTTAACAAGGTTAGATGTCATGCTGAATTGATGCACCATCTCATACACAAAGCTACCTGTCACATGGCAGAAACAGCGAAGTGTATGCAACGTGTTGTTTTTTAATGTGAAATGATTGCTGCCCTTATGCAAAATGGTGCATTTGCATGTTATAACTAGCTCCCCTGCTTCTGGATGGATGCTCGAAATGTGGAGTAGGAGGATTAGCATATGTATTTGTTTTTAAAAATTCTGTGGATGCAGTAATGGGTCGAAATACGAGTGAATGTTGTGTTGATGTGCACCTGACCGAGCTAAAAAAATAGAGGGGGTTCTACACAGCGTAGATATGTATAAATATGTGCATCTGTGCTTGTGTGTGCATATTTGTGTGTGCCTTTGTGTGTGTGTGCCTGTGTATCTAACCAACTGGAACTGGCTAAAGCCTGATTATATGAGCTCCAGTTTTACCGTGTGATAGTGCAAGCAACTGCCGGCATGCTTAGCCAGCCTTATTACACACACACACAAAGCACGTGCAGCCAGTCACGACTCACAGACCCATACACACATGCATGGACACACAGACATGTTTGTGTGCGATGTGAGGCAGGGTGCTGTGGAGATCAATGGTACAGCATGCTAGGTCCTCTCACAGAGACAATTAAAAGAGAATGGATGATGAGGCTATTTATAGACTGATCTATTTGTAACCAGGGCATTCTCCTACGTAGGAGCTGGGAATTGTTCTCTTTTCAGCCTGCCCTCCTTATGTCCTCTCCTTCTCCTCCTCTGTTGCACTCCCTCTCTTTCTCCAAGCAAATGAAATTGATCTCTTTTCCCATTTTTCTTCTCGTGTTTTGCAGTATCCGCACACTCAGTTTTCATCTGCCGTTCTCCATCTTTCACCCTCTTTTGGTTGATGCGGACGGATCATCAGCTATTCTCTGCAGATGTTAATAAGTCATCTCACAGTCATTTACATCCACATGTGAAAACAGTGTCATGCAGCAGCGATGTTATCAGGTGCAATCCAGGGCCACTCCTGGGAGACCCAGTGACGCACCATGCATGACATAATGCTGTGGTAATGTCTGTGGTTGTGAGGGAGAGAGACACAGAGACACGGTGAATACACACTGTGTGTGCGCGCTCAGCAACCAGATAATGGTACTGCGCTGAAAAGCAGCCAGATAGAAACCAATAATGGAGGTTGATAGAAATCCTTTACAAATAATTTTAACTGAAGATACAGAGCATACATTTGCATTGCCATTATGCTTACTCCGACTCATCCTTCATTGTAGCTGTAATAAAGGTGATTTAATGTAGGAATGGTTATTAATAGAAAGTACAACAGTTATGGTGAGTTATACTCAGTTTAAAGGCCCGTTATGTAATATTGGAATACAGATAAAATATGTAAAATCAACCACAGTAATTATAGATACAGTCTGTATCTAGTCATAGTTCGCAGGCATGATGAGGGCGGAGTCGACAAGGGGTAACATGTCCTTTTCACCAGCCTGTAAATGCTGGGAGAGCATGTTTCTTAAACTCCCATAAGAAATACCATTATATATGCTATAGATATGATTTATTAAGCTTACTATATAATTAGTACCCTACAGCCATTAATGCTATGAAGTTATGGAGAAGCTGATGTTGTTAATTCCGTGCACATTTTGAGACAGTATAGCAGCACTAACTTTACTCAGTGCCATTAGCCTGTGATTCGACGACGTGCCACGTTATCACACAGGGATTTGCAACCTCATGAACTACAGATCAGTGGAGGCTCACAGCTTTTTTACCTGTGGCTCAACACTCTAACACACTCTAACACTGTTTGGATAAAGCAATAGATCTTTTTGTTTAAACAGAAATAGCCCTAAAATCACCATCACCTCTCCCACCAAACTACTTTCAAATAAACAGTAATTTTAGCCTGTACAGAGCCAGCATATTTTCACATCTAACTGCATGAATACATTTCTTTTTCTACCTTGTTAAAACAGTTCTATTTTGTTTTTGTTGACTTCAAATGAAGCGTGTTTTATAGATATAAATTACCGTTTAAGGTTAAATGGAGTCTGGTGGATTTCATGATAGCAATTTTGGGCCTGTTTCTAGTTAAACAAAAAAGGATCTTACTCTTTCACAAAAAGGTCTAAATCTGTAGGGATCCTGTCAATAATGTCAAACACTTAAAATTACAATCGAACCTGTCAGTGGCAAAAACAAGCACTTTTAGCGGACAGAAATTTACAGTGTGAACATGTCAGTGTTTACATTGGTGTCTGGCTGCTGCTCTCGTTCAATACACGTTCAATAAAATTTCCCATTAGTCACCGAGACACAAAAACGTTGGACAATATGGTCCAAGTAGAAAAATACTCAGATTTTTTAGTTTGTTTGACAAGCAGAAGTCCACACAACAACTCCTCTGCATGGCAGCAAATCTTTTTCTACCCCCTGGACATAAAAACATTTGATATTTTGTGGGTGTAAATATTGGCTGTATCTTTGTCGATTGAGGTTATAATAATTTGATCTTCTCCTCTAAAAATTGATACATCAAAAATCATACGGGCTCAACCCGTGACCCTTGAATGTGATTGGGTTAAGTTTTAATCATCGAGTGATAAGTGAGAAGCGTTTTGGACTGTCGATAACATAAAACAAGCAGTTTAAGGATGTCAGCTTAGACTCTGAGAAAATTGTGAATTGCAAACAAAATAAGCAATAATCAACAGTATTTTGCAGCTGTAGTGATTCTGATCTAACATAGAAACATAACTTAATATGAAGATCAATAGTTTAGAAAAGTAGACTAAATTTTTAAGTCCATTAGTTCATATTGGAGAGCAGATAAAAGATAGAGGAACAGCCTGGTTCAGTTAGCCACAGACTACTTGAGACTACATTGCATCCATATTTAACATAATGTTAAATGTAGTGCACCACATGTACAGAACATATTGTTCTATGATTCAAAATCATCCATATTGAAAAAGTACATAATGTACCTTTAAAAGAAAATTAAAATAAAAAAAGCATTTGCATACAAAAAGCGACTAATTTGTGATAATGCTGTTTGGATTACGAAATGTACAAACTGTTGCACTACAACTGATATAACTAACCCTTTTGCCGCATTATTTTAGCTTCTGCATGAGAATAATTTTGTGAACAGTATTTCTAAAAGTGAATTGTCCCTCTAGCCAGTGTAAAGTTCTTCAGATAAAAGAGCCAAAGATATTTATGTACAGTAGTTCATGGTGTGTGAGGAGGTGGATGAGGTCAAAGCACGAGGCCCTCGTCTCTGGAGCAGAATTATATAAGGAACGCAGTGCCGTGCCCCACCATGACTCAAGCTGGTAATTAGGGCTGGTTTGTATGTGGTGTGAGAGTGAAAGATAGAGAAGAAGAAAGGAGGAAAAAAGAAAGTACAGAAAGAAAAGATCGATTTCAAAGCTGGCTGGAGATCACATTAAAAAATGTCTTAAAACTGTAAAGACGGCAGTTTCATCTGCAGTTTCTAGCTGTGCATTCAAATACTTTTGGTGTGTATGGGTAAAAGTGGGGATTTTTTTTTGGATCAAACGTACACCAGATGCAATACACCAGATGTTTGCTGCTGTCATGTTAACCCTTAAAGGTACACCATGCAGGAGTGTTGGTGAACCCCATTTGTGTTTTTTTGGTGCTGTATCTCTTGGATGCGTGCTGCTTACTGTCCAGCACCTGGTCGCTACCTTTTTTTTAAAGCCCTGACCCAACCTGAGAACATCAGGAACACAAGAAGAAAATAAGAAAATACAGGCAGAGGGCAGAGACTCTGCAGAAAAATACACCACCACACACTTCTAGTGGGTCACAAGTGTTGATTTAGAGGTATCACCTGTGTGTGAGTCAGTCTTTACATTGTTTATTAGGTAAATCCTGCACATAATACCTTTATTATATACAGTAAAACTCAATGCAGTACATCAGTAAGATGTGATGTATTGTACCTACTATCAGTGAATCTCTAACTCTATCTCCCTCTCTCCCTTTCTCCCTGTGTCTTCCCCTCTCAGGTCTCGCAGGTGTCCAGACTGACCTGGACAAGAGAAGAGAAATATATGGTAAAAACCTGATACCTCCAAAGAAGCCAAAAACCTTCCTGCAGCTGGTATGGGAGGCCCTGCAGGATGTCACCCTCATCATCCTGGAGATCGCTGCCCTGATCTCCCTGGGACTCTCCTTCTACCACCCTCCCGGAGAGAGCAACGGAGAGTGTGAGTGAAGCAGCTCCTATGACATCACTTCCTTTAAAATTCTACCTTGTCATTTGTTTCAAGATGTTGACACACACACACACAGATACACACACACACTACAACAGTTATCTCACAGGTATCTCTGCTACTGCACAGGACAGCAAACTGCTATAATTGCATTGGCCCACTGACATCACTTCCTCTGACATTACTGGCACTCGCTGACACACTTACACCTACATGTATGCACACACACTTTTTAATTGGTGAGGCAGGTCACACTTTGTTTGTGACCTGCCTCAAGAGATCAAGCGACTCATCGAGCATAGGGGTAATTTGTGTGTGTGTGTGTGTGTGTGTGTGTGTGTGTAAGGTACGGGGAAGGTTAATGAAGTGTTGAGTAGAGAAATAACCTTGAGCTCCCAGTGCCCATACATCAGCCCTGTGAGCCGTGAAACAGGAAATGAAGACAGAGACCATAACGAGGTGCTGAGTCAGCGACATCAGTCATTGCTCCCAGCATTATCACAGTAATGGAATTCAGTTACCCTGCCAAAGGGACCAGTCATCATTTTTAGGGGGTTTAAAAAAGTCTTATAAAGGTAGAAATAGCAGAGAAAGAGGAAAAAGAGTTACCACTGTCTTACTTGCATGAGCGATTAATCAAATAATTTCTGAGTTAATACATTTTAGTTTAGTTGGTTGATTAAGATTAAGGAGTTAATGAGTAGGTAAATTAATGATTCACTCAGTCAGCCAAATACTCAGGTAGTGAAATTATTGGTTAATTGTAATTTGAGCTTATGTTTCCTTTCATACTTTTCTTCTTTTGAGCTGCATTCCTTCATGAATGAGCTCTCTGCATCATAAAGTCCAAATAAAGCAGAGAATGGCCAGAGGAATCATTATGCTAATAACTGCGTCCATCTGCAGATACATAATCAAGCTTCTCTTTAACTTGAGGCAAAAAAGGTGCCAATATGCAAGTCTCTTCTCATTTTTGAATGATATGAATATATATGAATCTAAATTAGCGCATAAACTCCTGCGGATATGAATAAATGTGAATAGCAGAGCTATTCAGAAAGATATGAATGCGTATGGCTTTGAATCACCTAATTCAGAAAAACACCAAATGGATATGTGTGTGTGTGTGTCTAACAGAGGAGAGACGGACGCAGGGATGTAAGGATGTTTTGACAGGCAGAGTTTTGACGAGTGGCACTTTAACTTTAAGAGCACAAACTCCTCTTTCAGACAAATATTTAATATAATCAAACACTTCTGGCAGTGATTCCTCAAAGATATTTTATAGCTGACTTAACTACCTTAAAGATGACACATCTTAGGTTGTTTTCTCAGTAAAATAAAGCTGAGTAAATAATAGTAACAGTACATATGAAAGTAAACCTAACTGTGTATTAAATCATTAAGATGATGACTGTAAATATAACACAACAAAAATACTTAAACTTGATGTAGAGGAAAAATACCAATCAAAAACACATAAAATTGGAGCCTATAAAACAGTTATGTACTGAAATTTCTGGTCCATAAAGCAAGTGTCACACCATCTGCACACGTGCATGCACACATCCCTCGCTGCTGGTTTGCTGTTTTGTTTATTAATAGGTCAAAAAAAGCTCAACGGTCCAGAAATAGAAGGTGGTGGGATGACTTAATTCTCATTTACATATGAAACAGCCTGGCTGCCGTTGAATGAGGAGGCTCCTAATTGTGTCTGTATCAAACACACAACATGCAACAAAACCAAGCCCTGGAAAATACAAAGAAAATAGCATTAGTAGGCATACAGTATAAACTAACATGGTCAAGTGCCTTTGAAGCTTATATACATTTATTTCTATATTTATTTACATCTCACCCAGTTGTAGAAGTTTCACATTCAGCTGCATTAGTTATAATATTTTGTGCTTTGAGTTTGAGCGTTGCACAAATTTGGCCCTTCAGCACCACGGATAGCTACAAACATGCTGCCTGATACTGTGTCTCTGTCTACGAGAGAGACAAGAACACAGTTTGTGCACTCATTTGCATGCACATGTCTGAATGCTAAGAGCTGTGCAATCAGAACCATGGACAGCTACTACACTCACTGTGTTACTGTTCATGTGCTGCAGCGACCAGGCAGGACAGGCTGAACTCATCCTTTCAAATAGAAGAGATATGCTGCAGTAATTTATGAGTATGCCGTTCTTTCAGTAAAATAAATAAATGGTAATGACGTGTTGTACATGAAATGTTTGATTTGTAATTAACCATTGTTTTTTCAATTTTTTTTTTTTATTTTGTTCTAAGTAAAATGACTTCACTCCCATGCCAGTCGAAAAATACTGTTGCATAATCTTTAAGGAGATAGGTTCGATCTGAATCTAAGAAATAGTGATCTTTCACTTGTCAGGCACTCATTTTTCCATGACAAAACATGATAAAGTGAATAAAATAAACAAATGCATTCAGAGGAAATATTTAGTACATTAAATAAGGTAGATTACTAACTGTCTTAAATATCTCTCTCTTTGTTCTAAAACATACATGAATGCATGATGCGCACTGGTAGTCTTACAGATCAAGGAGGGTGTGTTCTGTGAGTGCACATAGTAAATCCACTGAATGAACATCATATTGATTGGAACCCCTCTGTAGTGCAGCAGTAAGTCGAAATTGCTTTTCGGAGTCTGGTTCTTGGTTAAATCAGGCCCTGCATATGTAACGTCTACAATACGGGGTCTACACTAGTTCCCTTGTGAACTGCCAGTGTTTTATAGTCCAAAGCAAAATCACCCCACCGGGGGCTTTTGAAGTCAGCTAGCCAGGAGTCTAAGACACAATGGCTCCTAGAGTATTACATGAAGCAGCACGAGGAGGACTGGGAATAGGCCTTGTTTCATTCCCAAATATACCTCAGTCTGTCAGCGCACATCCAGTAGACTGCAGGGCATTCATTTGAAGTGGAGCAAATGAATAAAGAGGAGAGGACGAGTGAATTCTCTAAAGGTCATTTCAGCCAGATTTAATTTTATTTTAGAGTTGTCTTTTATATTGCATACATTGTACATAAGCACACACTCACTCCGGTATGAGCTTTGATTTGTGTGTCTTTTATTATGAAGTGCCCATACTCTACACATATACAAGCTTATGTACCTGTATATGAAAAGTATGAGTTTATATCCTGTGTGTATACGTGTGTCGATATAAAACTTACAGTCTATATCTATGTATGAAAACACAATGTGAGTACAAATATGTGACATTTATATACTTTTCCTCCTCTCCTTCCTGTCACCATTACCGTACTGCAGCCTGTGGTGCAGCGGCAGGTGGGGTAGAGGACGAGGGCGAGGCGGATGCCGGCTGGATCGAGGGTGCAGCTATCCTGTTGTCTGTGGTGTGTGTGGTGCTGGTGACGGCCTTCAACGACTGGTCGAAGGAGAAGCAGTTCCGTGGGCTGCAGAGCCGCATCGAGCAGGAGCAGAAATTCCAGGTGGTCCGCGGAAGTCAGGTCATACAGCTGCCCGTGGCAGACATAGTGGTCGGGGATATCGCGCAGATCAAATACGGTAGGTGCCAGGAGATTGTCAAACTGTGCGTGTGTGTGTGTTAGTGTGTACTCAGTTTATCATATACGGTAATGGAATACATTCATATGGCAAATATATATAATGCAAGCTCATAGTTCACAGAGCTTTGAAACAGAATTCTTCAAGATGTGGAACTTGAACTAGATCAAACATGAACTGCAAGATTCTTCTGTCGCCACAGCCTCTCTTATTCTGTGCTGTTTATACTGTTTATATATGGACACTCCAAAACAAATAATATAAACATTAACAAACAAGTTATCAGCAGCCCTTTATACACAGATATTGTGCTATAGGGCTGCTACGAAGTCCCTTCTTTATGCCGCCTTTTAATTTTAACATATAACCAAACGGCTGCATCATGCCAACCCAGTGTGTGATGTTAGGTAGCATATCGGCATTGTGGAGGCAAAAAAGGTGTGGTGGGTGTGATGTATGAAATATGAAACAACAGCTTTGGCCTCTAGTGTGACATATAACATACACATCAGCAGCGCTTTCTGAACAATAACAATGGCATAACCTGGCAGCAATAATCATTTACCATCCCTGTTACATGGCAGATGATCTGGTCCTCTGCTGGGATGGTAAGGAGCTCCTTCACCTCATTGTTTTCCGGATTTGCGGACATTTTCAGCCACTGTTCATCTTTAAGTTAGCTGCTAACTGCTTCTAGCTACTTTTTAAATCTCTCGCAGTGGGACGCAAGCATAACACATCGTCAAAACATCATACCGGTCTCGTTCATGGTCCCGTCCTGCCAGCTTTTCCTTTTTTGGACACACATATTTAGGGCTTTTACTATCTCTGCTGTCCACCCAGTCCACAGCATAACTTTTATACAGAACGCTGAGGCGGTATAATGGCGCGATATTCCCGCCTTGAACAGGCATTGTTAAAGGGGCTAATGAGAGAGTGGATGTTTTGGCTTAATCCTGACACCAGTACTATATCCTACATCCTACCAACATCTTCCTGGGGACATAAATTAGTACATTCTGTTTTCTGTGTACCATCTGTCTTGCACTTTAACAATTCTGTATTATTTTGTAGCAGTGTACAATGTATTCAGTCATGCTAACTATCTAACTATCAATATCTATTATATTGTTGAGTCATGCTTGACATATTGACATCCATCCCATTTGCCTTTTCTTGCTACTATAAAACTTTTTTATCAACTCATTATTTATTTCAACCATGTCCTTAATTCAAACACTGAGACAGAGTTAAGTAAAAATTAACCAAACTTCTCAGAACATTTTGATAACTTTGGTGTGGTTGGACGTGCCTCGATTGGCTTGTCCATTGTTCTGTGTAAAGTAATTTTCATGGTTCAGTGGCTGAAAATAGACTTCCACCTCATTTCCAGAGGGGGATTAAAAGTTATGACGTCAGCCTTATGCAATTAAATATATTTAAGCAATGGTTTGTTAATGTTGAGAAATTAATTAGCTGCAGACAGACCCATACAAGGAGCAACACGCTCACATGCTCTCTCAGTGGCATAATATAGTACAGTGGTCACAATCTACTCTGTCTTAAATTAGCTCAAACCCAAAAATGAATCTTTGGAGTTGTCTGAACTATTTTGTTGTTTCAGAAAATGTAAATAAATCCACTGCAGATAGCAACTCTGCCATTTCTGTCGTCTCAGGTGATCTGCTTCCCGCTGATGGAGTGTTGATCCAGGGCAATGACCTGAAGATTGATGAGTCATCACTGACCGGAGAATCTGACCACGTCAAGAAGTGTGCAGACAAGGACCCCATGCTGTTGTCTGGTACGTTGCCAGACGACAGCTTTCTGTCACCGTGGATGGGTGTATACTGCATGTCCCAACTGTGTCTTCTGCATATAATGTTGTATAGAGGAGAGGGGACAAAAACAGAGGTGGGGACTCGACTTTGAGTCTGAGGACTTTACTCCTTGTATGTTCACCTTTCTGACCCCCTCAACTACTAAATAATTCTGTGAATGTATTGATCTGCAACTTTTTTCATCTTAAATATAAATGAATCTCTTAAACAAGCCCACAAAAACATTTAAAGCATTTTTCACCCAGTGGGTTGGTGCAGATTTCTCATCCTGCACCAGAGGGTAAAGGTGGAGTCTGTAATTTTAACCCAAATTCAGGGAATATCTCCTCACAGTCCACTCACTGTCCATTCTGTGTGTGCTGAAAAAAAAATCTGGTGTTCATACACAGCCCTGGCTCTGTAAATGGGAAACAAGCAAAGTGGCTCGGACTGAACCACAAAACACTATTCCAGCCAATCAGCAACAGGGGGCTTGCATGATCAGGCACAAAACAGGGAGAAGTCCATGGATGTGCAAAGGAAAAGGCAGTGAGAGCAAGAGGAACAGTGAAATGGAGCTTCTGAAGGAGCACTGACAGGAGGGGTGTATTTGTTTGGGTGTGAGGTCAAATATCAACAATCTCTCTCCATCTTTGATATAAGAAAAAGAAATGGGTTGCCAAAGCTACAGGCCAATCTTTTATTTCCATCCACTGCCTTCAAATAAATTATAGATATTGCTTATATACAATAAGCATGGCTTTTTAGAATTAATTCAGAGGAAAAAAAACCTTAGATAAATGTTTCAAGTTCTTTACATATTGAGGTTTTCCTGCCATTACTTATTGGGATTAGCTTTTGGTAAGCCAGCTCCTTTTGCAGAATCTAATGTGAAAACCAAATGCCTTATATGTCACAGTCATGGCATTTCCTCAGACAGAAGACAAAAGGTTGTTAATTATAATCGAAATATGAAGCAGAGGACCCTGCTGACAGCCTGGAAGACACTTTTCTTTAAATCTACTTTCCCTCTTGATTGGTTTGCTGCAGAGAGACACCAGAATTTGCAGCCGTAGGATTCTTGAAGAATATCACTGAAAACAGAAACGTGGGTTAATCTGATCTCACATCTTAGAATTTTTTTTTTCCTGCGGATAATTAGCTGTGTGCCTTTTTGCTGCCTTCTTTAATTAGCCTCATATTCACCCACATCAACGTACTCTCCCAAAGGTTAATAATGTTCTGCGTGTGTATACTGTACTCATACACATGCTCAGAAGTGTGGTGCAGTCTGCACGTATCTGCATAGTGACATGATTTGTACTACTTTTGGCCCTCTTCTCCAGCACATCGGATTTAGATACAACTGTGAGTGAGAATAAATCTCTGACTTTCAGCTTTAATGTTTGATGTAGAGCTAATATAGAACCAATGCAGCCAATGAGTTTCTAGAGCAAATAATCAGATGTTCTCCACTGACCACATGACTCTTTCATAGGTGTCATAGGTCTGTTGCAATACGAGTGAGCTGTTTTAGTATATACTATGAAATTGGAACACACTGTAAGCCAAAGAATACTTTCAAGCTTTTAACAATGGCCATCTGATGTAATTTCACTGTTATAACAAAGGATGACGAGTTTAGGTATTTTTTTTAGGAATGGGTAACCAAACAAGTCACTTTATTAAAGCTGTGATAGGCAGAAATAAAACATACACCCTCCTCCTGCAGCTCTTCCCTCTTTGTCCTAAACCCCTACCACCAGATAACCATGGGTATATGCACATGCTTCCTACAGTAACAGTGTTTCCCATACATTGATTTATTGAATCTTATGTCAGTGTACAGTTGCCTGCAAGGCATTCACTCAGCCCCTCCATGCCCTGCTATCTCTCTCTTTGTTTATCAGACAACAAGTGAGACAAGAATTAGCTAGCTAGTCAGCCATGGTCCCTTTGCCTTGCTCCCTGCTGCTGTAGACTGCTTCCTTAGGAGGAGAGCTGGCAGCAGCTCTGGAGACAGACCTTTACAACATAAACTTTGCTTATCCTGTGGGGAGTCAGCTGTTCGGTCCCTCGAAGCGGGGGTTTGCGCTGGCTGGATGCCAGTTGCTGGGGGTCTATCACCAGAACTGCTGCCTGCTCTCCTCCTGGCGAGGTGTTCTGTAGCGGCGGGGTGTAAGGCAGAGGACACATCATGATTTAAGGGTCCAATATTAGCTAACATCAGCTACATAACAGGAACTTGAAGCCACAGCCGTGAGCCTTTGGCTCCCGTTAGCAGAAGGCTAAACTATTAGCAACATTTTCTCTCTCTCTCTCTGGAACCCTTCACCAATACTGACATGTTTTGTTTTGTTTATTGTCAGACTCTCTTTTAGACTCTGTGATAAGTCAATCTTCCTTTTTTGGGTTGTTTTGCAGTGTAGGCAGTTGTTGCCAACGCTGGAACAGCAACTTTTCCTGCAGGATTCTCTGCCATTGAATAGGGCTTTCACCATCTGAAGGGACATGCACACGCTTGTGCTCTTGTAGAATAGCCTATTAGATTGCCCTCTTATTGAAAGGACCTGTCACAGGCTAGATTTTGTAAAACCTGAAAACAGAACCAACAGGACGTGCAGATGTCCAGTGTTCTTTCAGACTAAGAGAGAGATGACTGGTGCTTTTGGAGAACGGAAAATAACAGGACAGACAGGAGGGCAGTCCAGGCACTCCAGAATATATAAAAAATAAGGAAGGTAATATTAAAAAGCCTTTATTGTAGTGGCTAAATCATTAAAAGAGCCAACATGTTTCGACCACTGCAGGTCTTCATCATGGCGTTCAAAAACGTTTTGAAATTTGATGTTTTTGGAGTTCCTGGATTGCCTTCCTGTCAATCCTGTCTTTCAGGCCTCTTGAAGTATATCATGGGATTTTTGACTAGTGATGCCAAAATCCTACTGCCTACCCCAGCTTTATCATAAATTTTAAACCAGTAATATTTTAACAGTAGTGTGAGCAAATGCACACAGTCATGGCAGAAACACTAATGTCAGTTTTCTGCAAGCAAACACTGAAGATATATCCAATCTAGCTGTAATATCTTACAACACTTCATTTTCCAGGTACCCATGTGATGGAGGGGTCAGGGCGCATGGTGGTGACTGCTGTCGGTGTCAACTCTCAGACTGGAATCATCTTCACCCTGCTGGGGGCCGGTGCGGAGGAAGAAGAGAAGAAAGAAAAGAAAGGTAAGATCATTCATTATATAATTAATAATCCCCCTTTTTTATAAACATGTAAGATTTCTCTGCAGTTGCTTCAGGAGTACTGAGGTAATTTGTTCTTTTGTCAGAGTTGCTCAGCAACGTACCCTTGAAAAAGCTTTTGTCATTTCATTACCTTATGTCCTGAAAGTCTAACTGTGTACGCTCATTGCATAATATCAGTGCTGTTAGCTGCCTTTGGTATCAGAAGGGTTATAAACAATAAACTCACAAATGAACAAATGTCCACCTGTTAAACTCATATGAACTGTATGTAGGTATTCATAGTACGGTACCTGACAGTAAGCCTCTCCACTGAATGTGTATGAATACTGTATGAAATGAGTATTGGTGGTACACTTATGAGCTGCAGTATCCAGGTTCTGTGGGTTCAGGTGCATTATTGTCCTTACTCTCTTATCCTTCCAAATTCGCCTCGAAGGAGGGGCTGTGGAAGACGGACACCAGAACACAGGTAGAGTATCACCTTTTCTGACCCCTGGGAGTGGTACTTGATCCTTTTGACCTTTAACCCCTAATGATCCCCAATAAACCACCTTTACTCTACACCCTTCCTCTGTAGCCGAGCACCCTTGCCCCAGTTTAATTCCTCACTTAAAAAGAGAAGCATCATCCTCACAGCACTGCATCTTTTTAAGTGTTGACAGATGACACATTTCACAATGCATAATCCTCTCCCCATATAACAGGCACTGCACTCATCAAACTAACTAGCTAGCATTCAACATCAGTCCTGTTCCAAAGACGGATTGAATGCCACGAGTAAACAAAGGCTGTCAGACTCATCTCATTTCTGGTTACAGAACAATGACATGAGAGCGACAGCCTTGCAGGTGTACAGCACATGTACCAGCAGCAGAGAGTGAAGTACATAGTATGAGCTTTTGTAAGATGTTATTTTTGCATCTTACATATGTACATATAAATATTTAAACATCAGTAATGATTTTTTTTTGCCAACATGACCTGATCCTCTTCAGACAGCTCTGTGGTTACAGTGAGCAGGTACCCCAGCAGCATGGATAGCATAGTATATGAAGTATTTTTGCTTTGGTGCTGTCTCAGAATAATACAATATACATTGGAAACCGCTTGTAGTGATCACAGTTACAGTGATTAACACACGCTGTTTAAATCATTTTCTTAAAGTAATAAAGTATTTTGCTAACAGTGTTCATTTTGGGTCATTTAATACGTGACAACATCCGGAAATTTCAAACGTGAGTTAATTTTTTGTACTTTCATGATACCTTGCCTCATGGTTACCCGTCTGCTTACAGCTCGCTGATGCTGCGTGCACATTGAAATCACGACGAGCAAAAGAATTTTCTTGCAATGAAAAACATAGTCTCCTCGAAGCTTATGACAAACTGCCAAAAACAGTACATGCTACGCTTAAACAAGACAAGGTCATAGCTGTAAGTGATGGAAACAGAAAACGAATGCGTATGGGGAAAGACTGTCGTTAAAGCCCCCCTCGTCAAATGGATTGATGACGCCCGATCACATATTGCCCCCCTGAGTGGGCCCTTGATAGCAGTGCTAATCATTTCATTACTTTATATTCATGTATTAAGTATACAGATTAGTCAATTAAATGGCAATCTGCATGAGAAATATTTTTAAAAATATAGCGCTAAAGTTGACCCAGACAGGCGTGATCACTATAGGAGGTTTCTGCTGTACAAGGTAATAGTAAAACATGTCTTCCCCTGTGAATAATGCTGTCTTCTTCTGATCTGAACACTAACAAATACTATACGTGTTCTTCCCTTGACCTGTAAATGGAGTCCTTCAGCAGTGTACGCATTATTTTCCTGGATTTAATGATCAGACTAAACTAGGAAAAACCATCCCAGGTGTCTGATCAACCAACAACAAACTGTAAAATGTAGCACATTACCTGGGCTCAGAGAAGCAGTCATTGAACTATCCAAATTCACTTTAAACTGTCATTCACTAAAAAGCCCTTCATGATAATACGTCCTTGAGCCTTGAATCTAAATTTAAGATTGTCTTAAATTGGTATTTTCAAAGTTTCACTGCTAAAACTGTCCATTAATTTCTTATTTAAAAAAATCGTATCATACATTATCGACTCAAGACCTCATGTCTGGCTGACCTAATTAATATAACTTCATTTAAAGTTGTAGACTACGTAAACTTAAAGTTACAATAAGCTTTGGCAGCAGAGACTTTTTTAAGGGGTCACATCAGCTGACTGTTTATTATTCAGATAGATTTGCTGACAAAACGATGCTCGTGATTGCATCAGTGATTTGCACTAAAAATTAGTACAGTACTGTGTCAAACAAAGACAGCTATTGCTTTTCATTGAGATAATAAATGAATTATAGAAGAAGTAGCTGCTGTAAGTCATTGTGTTTTTGCTAACAATGAACTCTAGACAGGGAATCTAGAAGGACACAATTATCAACCTTCAATTGAATTTAGTTTTTTCCAGTAATCATAGTTTATGTGACTGCTTTCAAAAGACATGAACAAATCTTTGGGAGATCCATTTAGGTTTTGAACTACAGCTATCACTATGGGCACGGGAGGGGGGTTAAGGCAAAAAACGTGGACACCTTCTCATTTACACTTGTAAAATTTATTAGCCCCATCACTTAACTGGTTGGCACATGTGTATTTCCCTGGCTAATACGTTGGCCCTTTTATGTTTTGTTTACTTTGCAGGAGAGTTTAATTTTAGATTGGCTATGCAACACCCTTTAGCTTATTTCTTTCAGATTTTCTGCCCAAATTTTGATTTTGTGATGCTAACAGATATTACATGAATAACATGGTTTAAATGAACTTCACATTGCAACAAATTAACAAAAACAAAAATGGCATTAAATGCAGTATATCACTATTTTTTACTATACATGCAAAATTATACACAGCACGCTTAGTATATAAAAACAAATACAGTAGGTTTGTCTTTTCTGTAGCTCTGGTTTTACATTTTATGATATTGTTTTTCCACCTATGTTCAGATTTCATGTTTCATGTCTGTCTAATGTTACACTTGTTTGTTTTATTGACATAACATTTATGAAGTTACATAACATACACATGATTAGATTAATAACAGAAACATTACAATCTTTCAAACCACACTGATCACAACACCAGACTTTAGCATTCACATAAAGTCTACATATGCTGAAACTCTTAAATGTGCTATAACCATGTTATTTCTGTTCATTGTCTTGTGTGTGCACATGCGTGTGTTTGTGTGTGGGCGCGCGCGTGTGTGTGTTTTTGTTCATTCGTGTTTGGCCTTCATTGTTACTGGCTAGACTGCTCCCATCCCCCTATCCACCCCATCGCAACTATAGCCACGGATGGGGCTGCAGGCATTAATGCCCCTGGCAGTGCCAGCCTTATTAATGGTAGGTTGACAAAACCTCTGATCTCTGACCTCCTTCTGTCGTAACTTTTGACTCCTCCTACCTTCTCCATTCTCCTCCTATCATGGGTGCTCACCTCCCACTCTGCTCTACCTCTCCTTTCAGTTGTGTTGGACCCTTTTGTATCCATGCTGTCAATGCACGTCCTCTCGTAGTTGTAGAAATTAGTCTTGTGTTTCTTTTTCTCCTCCTTATGCTATCTTTTGTCTTGTAATGCTTTAAAGCTACAGTTGGTAACTAATGAAAATACGTATTTGTCATATTTGCTAAAACTGTCACGACGCCCTCAAGGTATGACATGGGACAGATAGTCCTCGTCCTATTGCCTCTACAGGCATTTGCTAGAATCTACAGTGGCGCACAGAAAACAACAAAATAAAGCCGAAGAGTCTCTAATGCAGCTGTCAGTCATTTCAATCACTGCTTGTGAACTGTGGTCAAACTGTCCAGATTGCACTGATCTAATATGAATCAAGATTCTGTTACTGTATTACCTGTTTCTCGCCTCAAATGTTTTCAGATTAATATTTCTGTGCACTGTTTAGCTGTAAAATGAGAAGTTTTGAGCTAGCTGCCTTGTTGAAAACAGTCAAGCGAAGCACCACTCATCTGCTTGACCAACTTTTTCATTTTACAGCTAAACAGTGCACTAAAATATGTTCCTTAAACATTTGAGGCAAGAAATAGGCAATGCAGTCACAGAATTGTAATTCACATTTGATCAATGCTGCCTAGTTTAACACTTTGACTGTAGTTCACAGTGATTGACATGATTGAAAGCAACATTAGGAACTCCTCAGCTCTGATTGGTTCTTGTTTACATGCAGTAAGGCCATTAGAGGCAGTTGGGGAGCGCAGAGGAATATGATTTTCTTTCTCACAAATCATATGTCTCATATACTTCTTTTTGGATGTAGTGTTAGTTTCAGTAAATATGACAGTAAGTTATTTGTTGTATAGAAGTTACAGCTTTAACGTACGGTACACTACATAGCTGTCTTGGAAAAATTTGTAAATGACTTTGGTTTTTTTTTGTGATCCATCTTTAAATGAAAACTAAAACTCAGAAGGTCTTTGTGATGCTCAGACGTAGTGAAAACCTTTTGAGCCTTTTTATATTCATTCATAATAAAGACTTTGTGGAGGACAGAAGGACAGCACTTGTGAAGTCTTGCAACATTTGAAATTGAGTGTCTTTAAAGTAAGAGTTTGGCATTTTGGGAAATGCTTATTCCCTTATTTTGCTAAGAATTAAATGAGATAATTGATACCACTCCACTGCTCCCAGCTGTGAAATAGCCTGGTGCATAACCCTCACAAAGACTCATTTTTACACTTTGTTTTTTTGTGAAAATAAATTGAGATATAATGTGTTAATTTGTGAGCTGTAGAGGTGCTGTTAGGCGAATTGTGTTAGGGTTGGATGGAGCCAGGCTAGCTGTTTTGCCTGTTTTCAGTTGTTATGCTAAGCTAACCAGCTGCAGGTAGTAGTTGTAGTTTTTTTCTGTGCAGACATTCTCATTTTCTCCTCTAAGTCTCTGCAAGAAAATTAAGATATTTCCCAGAATGTAGAATATGTTTTTAAATGGTGCTGACAGGCTATTATGTTTTTTTGGTCAGTTAGTAAATTGTCGTATATTCATACATTTTTCTGACAGCAGATAAGACACTAGCCAAAGGATGGTGGCACAGTCCTACTGTAGGGCCATGTCCTGTAGTTGGGTGTCCTCTGAGATCACTTAGTGCAAATCCTCCATTTCTGTGTTAGCTGGACAAGATGCAAAAGATTAACTTCATTCAGCACTGCACTGGGTTCTCTCTTATCTTTGTCTCCTTGGAGAGCAGCCACAAAATGTTTGTACTCAAAGCAAGAGGGGCATGATTTGCACTGCAGTGATGACCTTGTGCTGTCCTGGGCAGGAACAGAGCGATTTGTCATCTTCAGCTTTATTGTGACTCCAGGGAACTGGCTAATGTGGAGGTGGAGGTGAAACGAGCCATTTATTCTCCACATACATGCCGAGGAGTCTGAGAGAAATCTGGTCTTCCAGCTCTACCTGAGTAATTTTCTCTATGACATTTGAGTACAAAAGCACTGAGAGGCAGATTTTGTGCAATTTCCAGCCTGCCTACCACTGAGACAAACAGTGCATATCTCTATAATTATAGCCTGGGTAGATAATGGGATCAACACTGCAGCATATAATATATGCGCTCTTAATTATTATGTCTTATTTTGTAAACATCGTGTGTACATTTGGTTTGAAATTATAAGATTCTTGTAACTTTTAATTTTTATGTTTCATCAGCTTTCAAGATGAAATCTACTGTGTGTACTCTGAGCAGTTCTGTTAGACTACCAGCAATTTAAAACAATACCGTGTGATTGAAACGCACATTTAAATTAAGTTCACTCTAAGTTCGTTCCTTGCGTAAGCAGAATCCAACAGCATAATAAATTCACAGTCCCTGAACTTAGATTTCGATTTTCCTCCAGTTGTTCTTATGTAACTTTGCCATGTGGGAGGCTTTTCCTTCTGGCTCTCTTTCTCTCTTTCTCTCTCTCTCTCTGTGTATTGTTCACATCTCCAGTCTGCTTCCCTCTAAGTGTGTGATCTTGCATGTGCTTTCCGAATTTTCCTCCTATGCATGCCGTCTCTTGTTTGCGTGTACTCTACATGTATGTGGTTTGTGTGTGTGTGTGTGTGTGTTTGCTGTGTACTCTCCCCCCCACTGTCAGTGTTCAGTGTAATGCTATATCTACTGTATGTCCTGATATCTCATTTTATACCCCGGCAATGTGACTCGTATTTTTGATAATGTGTGTGCAATTACCTGTGCTCATAGTGTGAGTATGTCAGAGCAATATTCAAAAACAGAAAATTCAGCAGAAGTGTGCAGTTTTTTTCTATGTTCAGCATAATTACAATGATGTCAAAATACTTTAGTTTCAGAAAGGCCCGTTAAGCATTTTTAATAACCTGATTATTTCCTAATGCAATAAAATAACGTCTATTAAAACCTAATTTCCCTCCACTTAATTCCAGAAAATCTGCACACTACAGTATTTGTGTGTTGCCTCTTGCCAGTAGCTGTAGCCTCTGCTTACATTACATCACTTTCTATGTGACTGTCACAGAGACGTTGTATTAAAAGTCATTTTCCTGTCTCCCTGTTTGTGGTTTTTGGTTCTCACTGTGTGTGCTGTCTCTGTGGTGATAATTTGTTGACTTGTCTGCCTTGGTTATTTTTGTTGTTATTGTCTTGTATGTCTCCATAATAGGTAAAATGCAAGATGGCAATATGGAGAGCAACCAGATTAAAGGTAACCAAACCATATCTTTCACTCTTTCTCCTCCCCTGCCTTCTCTCTTCCTCCTCCTCCTCCTCCTCCTCCTCCTCCTTCTTCCCTCTATTCCTCTTCTCATCAGTTCCTTCTATGGTGTGTGGCGTAAGCTCTGGGTCAAACACAGGTGGAAAATCCTACATTGCTTTATTTATTTCAGGCTTCATATATTCTACACCTTTAATACCTCACTGTCTCAAGTTAGATTCAAAGGGACTTTGACAAAGTTCACCGCTGACTCAGTAAATCCCAGAGGATGTCAGTGTTTGACCCAGGTTTTACCTGCAGTCATATTAGGGTAGAAAATCTCTCCTTTTCACTCTGTCTGTCACTGATGTGTTGTCCCTGGTCTGTTGTTCTGTTGTTGTTCTTGTTGTGTTGTTGATTCGTCTTGTTCTCTACAAGAGAACAGAAACCTGTCCCTCGACCACTGTATTTGCCTCACTCAGGCAGCCCCTTTCCACCAAAAACACTGTCCTCTTAGTATTCTCCTCAAGTTACATACCATACCCTGGATTCCTTTTCCCACTGTTTGGTGAAATTTGCCCCACACAATATGACAGAGGTTGTCTATGATTAGAGGGGATGGATGGTGTCCTTCAGGGGTGTGGCTATAGTAATGCTTATCTTTAGAATTGTTAATCTGTGAATTTAATCTGTGAAAAATAATGAGAAATGTTCATCCCAGGTAACCAAAAAGATGCCTACAAATATGTCAAAGTGTCTGACAAACCTGAAAATGATTAAATTCTCTATAATATAACAAAGAAGAAGCATATGTACATTTCAGAAGCTATTGTCAACATTTTTTGAGGGGGGGATAAATATGCCTGTAACTAAAGATACATTTTCTTCTAATCAGCTAATTAATTAATTGCCCAGTGCTTTACTCCCAGGCTTTTGTCACTTGTCATCTGAAACTTCAAACTTGGAAATTGTTGGCCTTCACACCACTCCTTATTTAGTTTATCTAACACCAACAAGTCTATCTACCAAGTCTAAGCATTCTTGTCATGTCAAAATATTTCCTCTCTTAAAACAAAAGCATATTGAGAATAACAGACACAAGCTGAGAAACTCAAAGTGTCCCTAAAGCAACAGTGTGAAAGGGTAGATGAAGACTCTTAATTACACCTTGGTGAGATGATTACAGTCTATATCAGTGTTGCTAGAATAAAGAATAATGTGCAGCTTTCAGAAGATGAACCTTTGTCCTGAGCTTGTATTAACATCAAATCTTTAATCTTGCTTTTCTGCAGCGTACAGTTAGATACAGACAGTGTCTGTCTTGTGTCATGTGGGTGGAAAACAAAATGCACAACCGGAGGGACATATGACAAATGTTCAACGTTAAAAGGTTTTTCATGAGCATCAAACACATGCCTCATTGTGATTGGAAAACTGGGCTGAAATGAGTCTTGTAATGGGCTACATTAACAGAGAAGTGCTGTACTGTATGTGTGTGTGAGGGAAAGAGAGATGGAGACAAAGTGAGGTAATTGAGGATTGGTTGTACAGCCTGGACATTTTTTTTCTTTACAGAAAATAGGGAATCTTGTTTTTCCACACTGTAAAATAGATCATACAGTATAAAGTAGATAGAATATCGATTGATCTCAATGTGTGAAAATCATTTCGTATATGTAACATAGATTGATCACTGTGTACTTTAGCATATGATATGTTTGAATTTTGTGTAAGAAAAGGGTAGTAATTTCAAAAACATGTACAGTTACAGTCTGCAGCATACAGAGATTGTGTTATGCGTGTGTCAGCCTCCTTCCTGAGATGTTTTGCTTCAGTAAAATGTATGATTACACACATATACAAGCTTGTACTAGTTGGGAACCTGTAGTTTCTTGTAATAATTATAAGAGATGAGCTTTCAGCAATGTGGAGTTTATTAATTTACTTTCACATGACAATTTCTCATGCACTTCTGTGATCATGTTGTTGCCACAAAAGTCGCTTTCTTAACCTTAGATCTCTGCACTGTCTTCCAGTATGATTTAAAATTGATTTTAAATCATGGCTGCTATTTATACATCTATACATCACGGTCTACACTGTACATCATTCAGTGGATCAAGGCCAAAATACATTTTTGTCTTGCTTGTAGAATTGTAATTCTCTACACACCAAAATCTTTTGAAACTTCTCTGCACAGTGTTTCAAGACTACACCAGCAACACAGCTGAAAACTGATGGCTTGAGACTCTATTTCAGACTGAAAACCGACACATAATGTACTGTAATTTATTTAAATTTGGATCTTTATTGTTTTGAAAAACGCTTTTTCACTTTATCCCTTATTGAATTTTTAATTTTTTTGTTTCTTTTCTGGTTTTTTGTGTTTTATTGATTTTTAATGTGAAGCACAGTGAGTTCTCCTGTGTGTGAAATATGCTGCACTTCATATAAGGATTCCTTTTTTCTCACTTTCTGCAAATGCTTAGTAGGCCTCTAAATAATCTGCGAACAAGGATTGGACCTTGCATGTAGGACCACTGAATTATTCATGATTCATGTGTAAATATTTGTTTGTGATGGAAAAAATAGAATGAATAATGAGAAAAGGTGTTTCCCTTATGACAGCAAAAGAAGTACCTACAGTATCATGAATTTTTTAGTTGTCATATTCTATACAGAAACACAGTTCACAGTGTCTTTGATTTAACTTTGAAAACAATGCAGGGACAAATATAAACAATCCGCGTTATGGTATGTGAAAGCTTTATACATGCCAATTAGTTCCCATCCTGTCATGGGACATCATCTGATCTTGTCTTGGTTTTAAATTTATATTGTTTGTCCTGGAGCTAGTGTGACACCTGGCTGTTGAAGCCTGGCTCCCTGTTCCTCTTCGCTCCTGTGGTCTAATCTACATTTCTAACGCTGCTGCTGTCTGTTTTTTTGTGGTGTTTACAGTAAAGAAGCAGGATGGAGCAGCTGCCATGGAGATGCAGCCTCTGAAGAGTGCTGAGGGTGGAGAGTCCGATGAGAAAGAGAAGAAGAAGGTGTCCGTTTCGAAGAAAGAGAAGTCTGTGCTCCAAGGGAAGCTGACCAAACTGGCTGTCCAGATTGGCAAAGCAGGTAAAGCAAACTGCACACGGACGAGTCCGTCACTCAGTCAGGCAGTTAAAATCAGGGACAACAAGGCACTGAACCATCATCCTGTCCGTCACAGCAAGATGTTGCACTGATAAGACACTTCTCGGTTGCTTAAAGCAATCAAAGCTGTTGAGAAGAATGCCAAAGTGTCTGAGTTATAGAACTGTAGAGGAGCCTGTTCACTTTATTTTTCTAAATGACCTTTCTCTCTGGGGACCTGCTGAGTCATTATAGCGGGAACAGCTGAGACTGCATTATGCTTGTCATTGTGCTTGCTCACGTCTGCAATTTTAGAATCCATACCATAATCAAATGCTTGTAATACCATTTAAGGCAATTTATGGCACTAAGGATTTTATGTCTAAAAGACTTGCAGTGGGTCTGTAGCAGCAAGCATTTTTAGTAACAGATGCCCACATGCCATTTATGCCCACACTGTGGGTGTCCTCGCAGCAGCAACATAGTAGGATTACTGCTGAACAAATGATAGCCTTGAATGTTACATACCTAAAATACTGCAAAAACGCAGGGGTTTCTGGACCAGTCTGGGATTGGGATTCCTCAAAATATTCCTTCATAGATATTTAAGAAATAAAAAAACTGACTGCCAAGGCTTTCTTTGAAGGGCTGTTTTTTTTCCCTCAGTAAAAACTTAATCATTTTTTGAGAATCCCTTATGGAAGTCGTCGGTTTTACAGTGTGCTGTTACATCAGACTGTTGGTGTGAGTGATGGAATGAGGACGTGGTGTCAGAACAATGAAATACTGTGGATGGATTAGCATACAAGCAGCACTGTAAAATCATATGGCCTTCTTGCGGGTCTGGCTGAAAAAGTTTGGACTTAATACACTTCAGGGCCTGTGACACTCTGGCATGCTGTATTTTAGCTTCTCTGCTCTCTATACACTCAATAATAATCCACACCTGATCTATATCTATCATCTATCACCAGGTGAGTCTCATTAGCTTTCAGAAAAGGAATAAAGACCTCAGATATACTGGAAACATGACACTTGTATAGTTACTTGGCTTTACTTCACGTTTACACCGTGCATCTTAATGCTTCAGCCTCTATTAAAGTCGAAAGTGCCATATGGTCTGCTGTGTATGGATGCACAAACAGAGTCAGGAGAGGTGCGACACAAATCTACCTGCCAACTTTGATGATAGCAACTGACTCCCTAGCATCTGTTGGAATTCACTTATTTTTATCCGTGACAAATTAAAACCAGTCCTCAGCATGTGATTTATTTTCCAAACCAAGCTGGCATATTGTCACCAAGAATGATGAAGGAATGAAGAAAGAGTGATAAGTGGCGTTATGGCTAGGGTCCAATCTTGTCCCCTGGGAAAGGGAGTACACACCAACTTGCCAGCTTATTAGGTCCACCAAGCTAAAACTAATCCAGTCTAACACAACAATGCTGCAATGGAGCTGTGGTCAGGCCCAAAACACATCAACATCAGGTCTGACCCTACATGAACCAGCTTATTTTCTGTCCAGGTCCAGCTGAGCCTGAACCATGGCAGCAGTTTTGGACCCAAGCCCGATTAAAATCCTAAATTTCCTCTGTAAAAAAATAAATATTAAAAACCTTTATTACAAGCTTAAATCAACTGAAGTCTTTTCAGTGTGGTATGAAAACACTTGTGATACGATCTCCAACATGCACCTTCTCCTGCCAAAAAAACAGTTATATGCCACATTTATTAAACAGGTAGGTGTATAACATTACTGCTCATTATTGAGAGGGGGGAGCTGGCAACACAGTTTATACATTATTCATGATATTACACTGCAAGACCTGCATTAAAAGATAACACACACACAAACAGGGAAATTGGAGCGAACCCAGCCTGATTCAAGCCTGGGGGAATATTGAGAATTTCCTGACCCCGGCAGGTCAGGTCAGGCCTAATCAGGTTCAGAAAGAGAATAAAAGCTCTGTCCTGCAATACATTGGGACTTGACAAACTTCTCACTGTTGTTCTTTATTAATCTTGAATTTGTCCCCCTGAATTATTATGGTTTTGACTTTTTTCACAGAAAAACATTGACATTTCTTTCCACCAAAGTGCAACTAATAATGTGTTAAACATTGTCTTTAATTAGTGTAGGAATTTCAGTAGGCAATCCAAGCTAGCCAGCATGCACAAAACCCTGGTACACATACATGTAAACATGACATATGTAACCATAACACACGTTAATTACAATCATGCTAGAAGAGTGAAAATGTGAAGATCAATTAAGGCAGCATGGTGGCTCAGTGGTTAGTACTGTTGCCTCACAGGAACAAGGCTCTGAATTTTAATCCCTTAAGGACCATCTGGGACCTTTTAAAGGTTCTCCCCATGTTCTGCAATGTTTTTTTCACTGTTTTAATCCCATACCATAACACATGTATGTTACAGGAGGAATTAGGCCCCGATCAGACCGAGTGCATTTTAGCAGCCTGTGGAGGCTTTTTGTCACCTTTTACAATGAAAGTGAAGCATTTGCATTGCTGAGCACCTCGAATTGTTCCGCTCTATGTGCCTCGCCTTTTTGCAGAAGCACCCTGAACGCCTCGAGTTAAAAAAAAGAAAAACATCAAATCACAGCAGAAAAAAGCTCAACACCTTGACATGTTTTCCCATTTTCCAATCAGATCATTTTAGAGCGAGGCCTCCATGGTGGCAGTGACAACAAGTGTTAACATACAGGAATCGGTTTGTGTTAAGATAATCTTAGGTCACTTTTAATATCGCTCAAAGCAAGCTTCAAAACATATCTGAACAAACCGTAGCCTCAACTATTTTCTAATGTTTTTCCAAATGTAATTAGGCCTGACGATTGACAGCAGATTGTCAAACTGTTCCTGACTCATCCTAAAAAAAGAAGCCTTGAATGGACCATCATCGAGGCGAAACTCCTGGATCAGCTGGTTGTACTCCCTGTGATTTCTCCTCTTTCTGAGGATGTCATGTACACACATGGATCTCCATTTCCCCGAACTTAAAAGACTATTTGGGAACAGCCAGAGCAAGTGCCCCCCATCTGTTCATTTTAAATGCAGAATGTACGGTACAGTCCTGTGAGTTTACGTTGCAGTAAAATAGTGGCTAAGCTACGGACAGGTGATTCAGTGATTGCCTTGCAACAACAATAAAAAGACGCAGCGAGTTGTAAAAAGCGCTCTGTCTGATCATGGCAGGCTTTGACAAAAAGACTGTGTGGTGCGCCTCACGTTTGTCAACCTGTAAAACATGCTTTGTCTGATCCGGCCTGCAGGAATCTTCTCTGACGAATTTCCATGCATGAATCACATAATATGTCCGTTTTTTAGCCACTGACCTTTTGTATCTTTTTGTTTTTTTCAGGTCTGCTCATGTCAGCTGTCACAGTCATCATCCTGGTCCTGTACTTTGCCATTGACAACTTTGTGATGCAGAAGCGCCCTTGGATGCCAGAGTGCACTCCCATCTACGTCCAGTACTTTGTCAAGTTCTTCATCATCGGTGTGACTGTGTTGGTGGTGGCCGTGCCGGAGGGGCTGCCGCTGGCTGTCACCATCTCCCTGGCCTATTCTGTCAAGGTAAGGAAGAACAGTGAAAGACATACAGTGTATACATCAAAGCACCGCTGTGCATCTGCTGCAAGGGCTGTGCATTTACACATCATACACTTTTTGAAGTGTGATCATCTACGCATTGTAAGTCAATTCTCTAACCTTTACTACAGTGTACCGTAAAATATGCAAAGCAGAGACACTTCTGTGCCCCATTTTTCCCAAATGGATTAATTTTTTGTTCAGTTTATGAGATACAAATTCTAATGAAGGCTGAGAAGCTTGTTTGTTTCTTTGACTGCTGCTGTGAAATAATCATTTTAACATACACTGTGGGCATCAGCATCCCTCTCTTTATACTGTGGCCATTATAGCCAGTGACGTTTTAGCAGCAAATATGCATTGCAACATGTCATGATCATTGGTGTTGTCTCCCACCAACAGAAAATGATGAAAGACAACAACCTGGTGCGTCACCTGGATGCATGTGAAACGATGGGCAATGCTACAGCCATCTGCTCTGACAAGACAGGCACGCTAACCACCAACCGCATGACAGCTGTGCAGTGTTACGTTGGAGATGTGCACTACAAAGAAATCCCAGATCCCGGAGCTGTGCCACCCAAATCACTGGACTTACTGGTCAATGCCATCTCCATCAACAGCGCCTATACCACCAAGATACTGGTAAGCCACCTCTAGTGGTAGCCATCGTAGAAGTTACCTTAGAGACCTTGAACATGAATGTCTACACACAACTAAACATGTTTTAAAATGGAATTTAAAATATGTACCTCTTCCATTTTTACACTCTATATCATATCTGGAACTATTTATGAACTCTTGTCAAAAATGTTTAAAATATTATGTCACACTGAAGCCTGTTTAGTTAAGAGTTAAAGATGTTGAGTTAGCTGCATAGATTTGAGCTCCCTCTGTGTGAGCAGTGAAACCATATGATGACAGCGTCCCTGAAACAGTGAGACGGTTCTGCAGTGCTTTCTTCTTGGCGAAGCAGGCAGTCTGTGTCCTTGGCTGCTGCTTTAGATTCATCAGGCATTCACTCAACTTGTCACCTTGAGAACGGTTGTGTAATTTTGTCTTATCTGATATTCAGAGCATAGCAGACTGTAATTGAATCCAATCTGTCTAAGTGCTGGAGATCGTCTCTTGTTTACAGTGAATGCAGTGAGGAGAGATTTTCTCTAAGCCAATTAGACCTGTATGCAATAAGAAATAGATACATACATAGATATATAAATATTTAGGTGCACCGACTCACACACGCTCAGACTGTCATGTTTTAATCACAGTATCTGAAACCTGTTTGCATTGATATTCCTTCAGGCCACAGATCAGAAACATTATTTCCATAATAAAGCATTTGGTGTAAATATCTTAAAAGCAAAGACTGCCAAGATCAGGATGTCTTGAGACTGTTAGAGCTACATGCCTCAGTAATAATTTTCCTGGCATGACCATGTGTACTCACCTGCACACACACACACACACACACTCACGTACACACACACACCATTTGTGCCTGTCTGTGTGTCACTATCCTTGTAAACCCCCTGTAGAGTCTATTCATTGATGGCTGACCAACTGACAAATGCCCTTATGGAACTTGCATGAGGAATGAGCTGAGCAGGCGGGACATCTGCGATAGAAGGATCCCACAGATTTCACTTCCTACCCCTCAAGGCACAATCACAGTCTTGGTGAAAACAGAGTGTTGGTCACTGGGTTTCTAAGATAGAGAGCTACATATTTGTGTCTACTCTAGTTTTAACACTGGTTCCTTTGAAGCACAGTAGATACACTTAAGCAATGCAGTTACTGCAGGCTTGATGCCAGCTGGCACAATGTTTTTTAAAATCTTTTTAATCTCAGAGAGCGCCTATCTAAATCTATATAACAGCGACAAATTTAATTAAATACCTCAATAATCTACATGGTGTATTTATTTCCATTTATCCCCACTTTTTCATGTGTTAAAAAAGCAGGACCTTCAGCATGTACTTGTATCCACAGAGAATGTTGCTGTTTAAACGAAGATTTGTTGTCAAAGGGGCCGTACATGCCGCATTTTTTTTCAATGTAGACGCAACGGCAGGCATGCACCCCGAGATAAACTGAGTTCAACATTTAGAGTGCAGCAGCGCGCACCGCATGTCATGTGACAAGGAACAACCAATCACAGCTGACAGATATCTTTTCCTTCTTCTGTAAATATCAGTCTGTGGTAAATATGGAAAAGTTAATCATTTTGGTGCAGGGCTGTCAGAGCTTTACATCTGTCCCACAGATGATATGCCCAGATCAGCTCTGCACTCAAGATTTCAAGTAAATAGGCTTTGGTACAATGCTGGTCAAGGTTGCTTAGCAACCTCAGACACAAACTGCCGCTGCGCTCTTGAAAGCTGGCTCAAAAAAGGCACAAAAGCAGCGCCCAGTGCCCGACCTTGCGTTTTCCAGGCGGTTAAAGATGCAACATGTGCAAGACAGGTCAGACCTAAACTCACACCTCACATGCTGCAGTTTCCATCTGCAGTCAGTATAAAAAATGAAGTCTGCTGATTTACTCAGTGTATGTTAAGGCCTGTACATACTAGAGCCTTATTTATTAATTGGCATGTCTGTGTTTATTTATTTCTTTATATTGTTGTTTTTGTCACGAGTAATTTCACACACAAATACACGTGTATTTGAAAACACAAATATTACGCAGCAAAAACAAATGGCCTAATCTTTTTTGAACATGCTTGATATTTTTAAGTGTTTGCACCACAAATGAAGTCACCGACTTTTCACGTTGTGCCGGACGGACATGATGTCACAGCATCACGACAGTGGCGAACCTGTTGCACTTTTTCATTGCTGCTGGTGTGAATAGCCTTGATGTAGGCGAGTACATTTCTGATTTTTTTGTCATGCCCTTGCTGTACAAGGGCCTTTAAAGTGCCATCTTTCATCTACCAAATAACGACTCTGTATTGACCCAGACCTACAGCCTGGGTTTTAGTCAAGACCACTTAAGTCTACTTAGACACACGTTAAATAGAGCAGTGTCTGGATGAAGTTACACTGAGTCCAGACTGGGGGTTAAATACAAGTCAAGAGCGAGACTAAATGTTCTTGAGACCAGTGCTCTCTCAATATCTGCATTATAACCTCAATTACTCTGCACAGTCTTTCAGGATTTAGAAAAGTTTTCAATGTAAATTTACCAAAATGTAGCCTTATGTGTTAACAGTGTGAATACAACTTGGAAAAAAAATAGCAAACTATGAAAATAAGATATCTCTCCACACATTTGTACATATCTAGAATGATAATGCTGGGTTATTGTGTGGCAAATACAGACTAGGTAAAACTAGCATGAAACAGGGCTTGGATACTAAATTTTTTTGTCTCTAGTTTGGACCGACAAAAACCAAAGAGAAAAATCAACACAGTACTGTAAAGACCTTATTAAAAAATCTTTTCCATTATCAGAAATCTGTGAGTGTCATCAAAAGCCACATGATTCACATAGTGATTTAGTTTTGTTGATGTTATGAGGTTGCCTCAGTTTCCATTTTCCCACAGCATTTCCTGAGGGGGACTTGCTACATTAACAAGATGTTATCCCTTTTGAAAAACCTGAAGGAATGCGTTGCAGCATTACATCAGACCATTGTACCTCCATAGCTGCTTAGCTCAACGGAATTATGCACCAGCAGAGTGCAGCTTAGACTTGGTGGATTAAATGGCACATTCAGTCTGTTTTATAATCTCTTCATTCATAAAAGAGGTTACCTCATGCTCCAAAGTAGAAGTTAAAGTTAGGGTAAACTTCTAATGATATCAGCTGACGTACTTGTACTGTTTGTTACCTTCCATCCACAGTAATTACCGTCAGCATGAGTGCACTGCAGCTTGCTAACCACTCAGCTACCCAACTGACGACACTGCATTTATTTACATACTACACATTCATATCTGTTCATCCATGCATACATACATATAACCACAGCCCATATGAATAAATATAGTATGGAACACAAAATCGAGCCCATAAATAGTAGAGAGTACAGTACATGTCAGTATGAATGTATTTATTTACTGAGAGCTCTTAGTAGAATGACGGAGAGGAACAACGGGAGAGTACGTCGTAGGAGGACGTAATTAAGGAATGAAGTGAGCTCAGAAAGCAGGATGCAAAAGGGACATTTCTGAGGAATATTTTGTACATCCCCCTCTCCCTTCCCCTTCTCTCAGCCGCCCCCACTCCCTCAGCACCACTCCAGCCCTGCAGTATGCTGGCTGGTGTGTTCTTATATAAGAGGCCAATCCTGTGGGATGCCAGGATGGCTATGGAAGTCTTTGATGGCCACCACACAAAGGCACAAAGGCAAAGAGGCAGGCTTTGATACCCGTATCAGTCCCCCTATACTCCCTCTCTGTCTTCATAATACAGCCAGTGGTATGGCTCTGCTTCTTCTGTCAGCACATACCGACTCTAAAGTGGAGAAGCCTCATCCCCGAGGGAGAAATTCACACACATTTACACAATGAATACAGTATAAGCACGCTCATACTGTACATGCACATGCTCCTAGATACCGTATCCACGGGCACACGTAACCTCATTCATATATTCTGAAAAGGACGTGTGCACACATGCATACAAATACGCACACCAGTTTGCCTTGAATGTGTCTTGCAGACAAGTCGAGCATGCTACAGAGCAATTTGTGAGAGGCATTCAGTGACGTCAGTATGCTGATGTTATTTCAAAGGAACATGCGTCATCGCCAGTGGCGTGAGCCTCATGGCAAACAGTTGCCCTCTCAAATCTAGTCGTTCCTTTTCCTTTCAACTTTAACTTCAAATCCTTAGTTTTTTCATTTTGTATGAGGCGTATATGTCTGTAAGAAAAGCTGTTTGTGTAAAACCAGCAAAGTTCAGATGCACACACATCTGTCATATCAGGCATACTCACCCTGTAGGTGGTATCCAGATCACAGGTGTATGTTCTTGCAGCACAGTTGCATGTGTTTAGCATGGCTGTGTTAGTGTCCTGGGAGCTCAGTCTCGTGTTGCTTCAACCACCTGCTCGGGTCATTATTCCGGTCAGGGACTAGAGAGGTAGATAATAAACACATACACACACCTATACACACACAGATGGCTTCACTTGTGAGGGCGAGGTGCTCGGGGAAAGGGGGAATAATAGACCTGACAGAATGTATCTGAAGTTGAAATGTTGATACTGTAATAGAAAAACAAGAAACAGTTCATGTTAAATTGGGGGAAAAATCCATTTGTTGCTCCACAATGAGCAATTTATTGTTTGTAATTAAAATGAACCATCTCATTTTTGTTTAGTGCTGAGGTCCTGGTATAATTGGCTTTGGCTCACAGTGCTTTTGTCATCTGGACATTGCGTGCTTGTTTGCACAACATGGTGTAGAGATGAGAGTGTCTTGGATGTCTCTAGCTTGAAGCACCCAGTGTCCCCGAGGAATAGTTTTGGACCCTGAGAAGGAGAAAGAGACAGAGAATCAGTGGAGAATGCAAAGACGGAGACATCTTCAGCAGAATTATGTCCTTCTCCCTTGTTCTCTCCCTTCTGTGTTCAGCACTTGCTTACAGACTTGACAGCGTTGCTGAGATGGCAGTGAAAGAGAAATCGTCATCACATTAGAATGACAATGCTTTGATGTTTCAGAGGCACAAAGCTTAATGGGCTCCTTGCGTTTCCCTCACGTGGCATGATAGATTTTTTCGCTCTCAGTTACTGTGTTTCTATTCTTTTCTAGTTTAATTTTCTGGTTTAATTATTAATTAATACATAACAGATTTATTGAGAGAATGGGAGGTCAGTAGTAATAAAGCTCATAATCTGTAACATATAGAAATATATAGACTTATATGTAATTGTAAAGTCATTTTTGTATTGTCTATAAGAGGCATCCGTGGTTTGTTTCACAGTAGCTGTTTAAACCTAAGAAATGGTGACCAGACCACTGACAATTAAGTTTTAAAATTACACAAACCCAGTAGATTTTTCTCATGAGAACCCCCATGTCAGGATGCCGTGGGAGTTTCCATTAAATGTAAATAACATAAAGAAGACCATCTGCTATAGATAATGCAAGCAATGTCAAAACTCCCACGTTAATAAATGCCATGTGGCTGAGGTTGAAAATATGTGAACCATGGTGTACAGCTTTGAAAGGAACTAAAGCCTCCTCACCACCTTTAATATTACATGATACCAAAAGAAGTGGAGGTAGCCTCCAGGTCTGAAAAGTGAAGCCAATGAGGAAAACCTGCATTCTTTCTGAAGGCCAGCAGGGGGCGACTCCACTGGCTTCAAAAAGTAGTCTGATTTTATTAAAGTCTTATAAGCCCCTTTTACACTGCCAGATTTTCCGCGAATGTTGGGGCCGTTTTGCAGGCAAGCTGCGAGCGTTTAGACACATAGAGCCGGATTGGCGAGTTGATCCCAAGTGCCCAGTTTCCGGCCAGCGTAGGGGTAAACATATTGGCAGAACCTTTTTGGTTTAAATAGAATGAGGCACCCTTCTGCCACAGGAGGGGCTGCTGATGACTTGTGGGAGGAGCTGTTGATGACGCCGCACGTGCGACCCACTGGCGGTGGACTTAAAAACAGGAAACAGCTGGTAGCAGGAATGAGCAGCTAGTAGCAAGAGGGAAACACAAACAACGTTGACACCAATCTGAAAGAAACTGTGAAGATGAGCAGCGGGGGAGACAAGGAATTGCGCGCCCTCCCTGCCCTCGCAAACGAAGAGGCCATTAACTGTCAAATGACGGGAACGGTGAAGGATGGGCCAACTTATGAGAGAATCCCGAAGGACTGACCAGCCGCGACTTCCCTCGGAGCAAGGCGCAAGACGTCACTGTTTACATCACATGCTGAGCTACATGTTTTGTTACTTGCTCACGCCCCCATTGCCCCGAAAAAGGCACATTCTGTATGAACAAAGGTAGGCAGGCGGCATTTCGCTGGACTACCCGATTTTGTTTTTATACTGCCAATGCTGAACAAAGACTGATTGGGCTTTCCTGCAAATTTGCACAATTCCTATTTAAAAAGGGCTTGTGAAAAAATACCCAAGTCTCAATTGATTTATTACCATAGTAAACAATTTCCTGATGAGTTTATGGTCTCAATCACTAGTTTCAACTCTTCTTCAATACAGCATGATATTGTTTTTGTTCATGGTCCCATTTAGAGTAAAATAGACAATCTAGCCGCTGCCATGGCGACCTGTGCATATCAGTTAGATACACCCCTTGCTCCAGCACAGCTCCACCCTCTTGTCCAAATATGGTCACCTCTGGCCCCAAAAAAACAAAATGGCGACAGACAGAGTGACAGTCTCGAGGCTTCTAAAACAGTAATCCACAAACCAATGGGTGAAGTCGCGGTAGTAGTGAGTAATGCTGACAAGGTATTAGTACACCTAAGATGTGAGACCAGGTGATGAATGTGTCTGCCAGATCACTGTTCTGCATGGAAACTCTCACTCACTGGTGCTGAGAAAGACAGCACATCAAACAAGCACAGATTTTAAAAGTACTACTGGTGATAATGTAGTTAACGTATTTGGTCAAATAAAATTAAATTGTGTATTGGTATGAATGTGCAGATAAAAAAAATCGGTAAACAAGGAGCGCTCCATCAGTATTGTCACTGTCTTACTGAAAACACATTCACACAGATTTAATAGTACAGTTTTGAAACGAGATTTAGTTTGAATTTAAACTTGAGATTTGTGACAAGTCTTATTGGTTTTAAAAAATCAAATCTCTGCAGCAGAAGGGCAAATAAAGGAAACAAAGTGACATTAGAAGGAAATAAATCAAAGTAAATGGAAGGGGAGTAAAAATATGTGGTGAAGGGGGAAAGGGAAGGCAAAGCAAGGATAAATGCAAAAAAGGATGAAAGAAGATGGGGAAATTATACAAGGAGACGAAAGAGAAACCACACTCGCGTGACAAGTGTCCTCATCATGGACTGGAAGACTGTATTACTGCCCTCCAGCAAGCCTCCAGGCCTCAGCCCAGTTGGCTGGTACAGTCATGTGGAGAGCAAGAATATCATCCACTCCTACATGCAAAGAGGGAGCGAGAAGGAAGGAGAAGGCATGGGGGTTTGGCCGCCTTGTAAGAGACTGGGGAAGCTGATAGTGAGGAGGAGGAGACAGTCATCCAGAATGAGGAAGGAGGATAGGGTTAGAAGGGAATCAGAGAAGGAAAGTCAGGATAGAAAGTGTAAAACCAGATACAGAAATAGAAAAACAGAGTAGTGGAAGGGTGGGGTTGAGTGTGAAGAGAAGAGGAAGAAAATGGAAGAGGAGGGGAAGGAACAGGAGGGATGGATTAAGGAGAGCCCCAGGTGGAATAGGAAGTAAAGTTGCCAGCTCTCCCTCTGGCATATGTCCTTGCCTGCGGGAGCACCCAAGGACCAGGGAGAGGGCAGCTGGTCCTTAGCCACGTCCAGGCCAGGATGTGCCAACCATAGCCCACTCATGCCAGCTCTGGCCATCCCATGCCAGCAACTGTCCTTCTGCGTAGAAACTCACGTCAAGCTAAACCTCGGCGGAATCTCTGAGAATCTCGGTGTTGCTGTCTGCCTTTTGTTTGTTTTCTCCTGCGTTGTTTGGGGTTCTTTTTTTGGAGCAGCAGCAGCTATCAGTCTCTGTATTTCTCTACTAAGTGGCAGGAGCTGTGCCACTTTGAATACAAATTGTGCAAATTAAAATGATGTGTTTTGATGTTATGCATAAACTGAATACTGTAATGTCTACCTTTTGTATAATTTTGAAAAATGAGATTTTATTTGTTTGTTGTTTTCAAAATGAAGAATTTTAATTGCAACAAAACAAATGTCAGACAGCTTTCAGTCAGGCTGAGGAGTTGTAGCTTGAGGGGCACCTTGGCAACCCAAATGTAAGATTCACTACAAATGGAAACTAGAACATTTCCCATACCATAAATCTACTCCTGTTACTCACAGATTCTGCAGACGTGTTTATAGAAATTACTGCTTTAATAAAAACTAGGAAAACAAACCATGGCATCTTTTGACATGTTTTAAAAAGCAAACATCTCTTTTTTACTAATGTTATATTTATAAATGATCATTTAAAACTGTAATACATTCTATATATTGTTGTTGTATTTAGTGTTGTTTAGTGTGATGTTTTTCTGTTGCTTGGAGCCTATTCTCCCAAACACTTCACAGACGGCGCAGATGAGACCATTTGTTCCATCCCCTCATTAGCCAATGACAGGCCCTGTCTTCCTGATGTAATCACTGGTCGTTAGGAAAAGGCATTAATTCTGTTATTTACCGCAAACTCTGTATAAAGTATTTATACTCTTGTCTGTGTCTCCGAGACACACAGCTGAACACTAACCAGATATGTCCAATTACTAGGTGAACATGGGCCAGCACTCTGATTGGGTTTCAATGATTAATGAGATTTTAGATGACTTTTCTCTCCAACCCTCTCCGCTGGAACCTCTGGCTCACAGCAGCAGCAGCTACAGAGACATGTAACGTACGTCTGAGCCTGAGTGAATCAATATTCATTGTTTCTTAAGAAATTGTGGTTTCATGATATTGAGCTGCTTAGGCAGGCATTGAAAGCAGATATATCACTCCCTAGACGGATGACTTAAGCTTTCAAAGAAGAATCCTCCCATCGTATTTGCTTCACTTGATGTAGGTTTTACCTAAGGTGCAAAACACAGAAAACTAAAACCTTGACATTGTTGATCTCGACCAATTCAAATCAATTTTAAATTTAAATTATATAGCCCAGAATCAGCTAATTACGAATTTGTCTCAAAGGGCTTTACAACTTCTACAGCAAACAGTATAACGCGTTCTGTCATTAGACCTTTGGTTCAAGTGTTTTATATATCAGTATTTAGTAAATAGATTTAAGCTCAGAAATATTTCCTTATTCACTGCAAGGAAGTATATTTTAGCTTTTGTCAGGCGCATTAACGCATTAATAGCATCCTCTATCAAAACCTCGTTAGCAGGTGGACAAGAGCGGCCATTAGATGGTGTGTGAGTGCACCAATTCCAGCGAGCCATTAATGTGATTAACTGCACTGCCAATACAGAATCTTTCTTAACACATTTCGGCAAGTGCTGAGTGAAGAAAACAACAACAAGAAAGTAAAATTCAAAATGTCAGGAATGTCAAGCTTTCCTTTTAAATCTAGTCTTGGTTGGAGGCTTCTTGAGAAACAGAACAGCGAGCCTGCAGTCAATCTATTTCGGGGCAAATAGCACAGACTGAAGGTGTCTGCTTAGCAGCAAGTCAGACGCATTATGTTCAGTGTGCTTTTGACATGCTGTGTTGTTGTGTGTGTGTGTACGCGTAGGGGTGTGTGTGTGTTAGAGAAAGAGAGTGTACCTGACATGCTGTTATTTAGCTGTGAGTGTAGGTGTCAAACGTACTGTAGGTACTATATAGCAAGATCCCACAGAGACTAGATTTCAGCTCAGTGCCATCCAAATGAACAAACATGACATTCATCCATCCGTTGTCTGTAACCACTTATCCATCATCGGGGGGTGACATTGGTCGAGAGGCTGGGGTACACCTGGGCAGGTCAACAGACTATCACAGACAAGCATGCACGCTCACATTCACACGTACAGGCAATTTAGAGTCAGAAAACCTGGAGTAAATGCTAACAATGCTAACATGGGGCAAACATGCCAACCCCACACAGAAAGGCCCAAGCTGGCCATCAGGTTCAGACCTGGAATCCTTTTGCCATGAGCTAACAGTGCTACCCACTGCACCACTGTGCACAAACACGACAGTGTACAACAATACTAAATAATAACATCATACAACAACTCTTTCTTGCCGTTGTTCAGTTTTACAGCAAAGTTCAATCATATGGCCTAAATTTAACTTATTTCCTTGAGAGCTGTAACAATAAGTTGTTTAAACATTCCATCAAACAACTGCAAATTAATACATGGCCAAATGCAAGTATGGAGCTGAATGTTTTCAACTGTGTAGACCTTTAAGTAATGACTAAGGAGAAATCTGGACCCCGTGGCTGGACCAGTTGGGAACCATTGCATTAAAGGTCTACTGGGTAGGATTTAGTGAAATCTAGCAGTGAGGTTGCAGATTTCCACCAGCTAAACTTTCCTCATGTGACAAGCATGTAGGAGAACTACAGTGGCTGACACGAAAACATGACAGCAGGAATGGCCCTATCTAGAGCCAGCATTTAGTTTGTCTGTTCTGGGCTACTGTAGAAACAACATGGCAGACTCTGTGGAAAAGGACCTGCTCTATATGCAGATATAAATGGTTCCTTCCAGTGTAAACAGTTATGGATATTGTATTTCATTTTTGCCAATATATCTCCCTTAGTCCTACAAACTGTGCCTTTAAGCTGAACTAGTGCAGTGCCTATTTCAAACGTACTTGTTCAGAACAGACCAATTCCTTGGCCCTCTGTGTTGCTGCTTGCAGCTACCTCGAGAATTGTTCATCCAAACAGCCCAACACTGGACACTGCGCTCCCTTGGTCCCTGAGCAATACACCAGCCATGACATAGCTACGTCTCCAAGCAGTGCGGGGTATTTGCGTAATTTGGGTGCAAAATCTCACACAAACGTTTGATGGCCTCATCTAGGCTATATTTGGGAACAAAAATGTTCATCCCAGAGTTTGCTATAATGTAACATCTCCAGTCTGTCTTTTGTCTTTTGTTGTTGAATGTACTCAAGCGAACGCTGAAGAGTGAGCTATGCTCAGCATGCCTTTCAGTGGGTTAACAGTTAATAGGGGCCCCTTCTCAGTACACTGCACAGTGTGTGCATAACACATTGCTAATAAAAATATGTGTATATCTCGATCGGATGAATGGTTGTTGATAAAATTAAAGGACAGACAGACAGACACTCCTTCCATTTTAGTTAGCTCTCTTTAGGTTTTAGACTGATGGTCAGATAAAATGTAGTATATTAAGACGCAAGTTTCAGCTCTACCTTGGAAAGGTTGTTTTCTGACATTTTCCAAGTAAACAATTACTTAATTGAGAAGACAATCAGCAGATTAATCAGTAGTGAGAATAATTATTACTTGCAGCCCTCCTTTTCTCAATGAGCATTTTTTTTTACCCCCATATGTTTGATATCAAACTAGAATGAATATCAGCATGAGGCTGTGTGATTATGTGAAGAGGCATGTTATGAATTACAGAAATAAGGACAGATGATGAGCTTTGCTCTATCACAGTCGAAGAAAAACAAAAAAATATGGGAATCTGCGCTATCTGTGCTTAACTGCTTGTATTTCTGTGTGATTTGACAAATTAGAATGAGTGAGTAAATGGAGTGAAGCGCGGGAAATACTGATAAATAAGAAGTGGGGAAAGATGAAAAGGGAGACACAGAGAGATTGGAGGACATGTGTGAAGTGAGATGAGTGAAAATCCTGTAAGAGAATCTGAGCCAAAGAGTAAGAATCCCCAAGTGGCAGAGAGAGAGCGAGCACCCTCTTTTCCCAAGTCTCTCCTTCCAAGTATGCTTTGCCCAGTGTTACTATGGCAACGCTGAGTCTTCCACAAGCTGACCACACTCACACTTGCACATACAGTGTGTGTGTGTGTGTGTGTGTGTGTGTGTGTGTGTGTGTGTGTGTGTGTGCGTGTGCGCAAATTGCACACATATACTGTAGCACCTGAACAGCCACGTGCACAGATGGAAGAGATATCACACGCACAGTAAAAGGCTCTACTGCTGGCTGATAATAAACACACTCCAGCTTTGAGAGGCACAGAAAATGCTCCACTGACATCACATACTGTCTAACATTTCCAAGCTACTCGGAGTAAACACATTAATCCATCATCAACAAATTAATCAGCAACAATTTGGATGATTTGGAGTGATTGTTTTTCAAGCAAAAACAACAATATTTTCTTGTTCCAGCTTTTTAAAAAACAAAAAATCATCTCTGTGTTTTCTCTGACATTAAATTGAATATCTTTGGACTGTAAGTCAGCATATGAGGATGTCAGTTTGGGCTCTGGGATATTGTGATGGATGTTTATTTTGATAACTTTATGATATTTTATAGACTAAACGAATAAACACAGGGTTACTCAGAATAGAAATGTATGAAATTTGGCTTTAGTGATTTCAAAGTCTGGATAAGTATGGAAAAAAGAAAAGACGGTATGGAACAGTGTTTGTGTTTTCAGACAATTGCCCCTATGCTGTTTTCTAAAATATATAAAACTCAATATTTCTAAAAATGAATTGGTCATACAAGCAGAGTGTTTTTCATGGCATTTGGAGCCACCAGCACAGCCACAACATTTACCACTGTCTTAAAGAGTGCAGGTCAAAGTGAGCTAGATGTTGTCAAAAGATAGGCAACAAGTACAGCGTGCAGCCTCAGGGATTAAAGTTCTCCTTTGCTATGACGGATTTCTGTCATTTTGAGTTCATATAGTATTTAAACTTGATGGCAGCATTAGAGAACAGCAGCAATGGTTATGTGTGGGATGGTGCTAAAATTTCATATATCGTGTTATTTGTTAAGCAGGCGTCAAGTATATGTTTAACAAATTGCAGATGGGTTATATGACTCGGCTGCGGCGTGAAAAATATTTCAGTCAAATGGTTATTTTCTGCATTAATCTCTGCATGCAACAGTACGCACACTCCTATAGAGATCTGGCTCTACACCTGTACGTCACAGCTCTGCCCCAAGTGCCTCATGACTGTACCAGCCAGACGTCTACGACTAAATTAGTTTGAGAGAAAATGCATCACTGTCTTTAAATTGCATTTTTATACATAGCATCACAAAAATAACAGCTATTAAGCGTGTCTGAACATTTATGAGTTATGCAGTGATGTAGTTATCAGGAAAGTAGATGGACTACCTTTTCCGAGAAAAGTAACCTTTATAGCTGCATCGTCATTTCACTGGAAATGAATAAACAAGGCTGCACTGACGTCGTAAAAATTCCATTAGCTTTTATGAAAGAGTCTAAAAAATATGGGGGCAACAATAATATAATACCATTTATTCAAGATGTTACTGGAAAATAATACGAATAAAAGTGACACCAGTTAGTTTACTTCCTCCTAGAGATGAACTTGTCTGGGTTTGGTGTTAATTGATTTGTGCAGTATGAGCTACAGCAGCTGGCTGCAATCTTCTGGCAATTACTTGGCAACGTAAGAGCATACAATGTTAGCATGTAACACACTAACAGTGGGATTTTGAAACCATTTATTACATAATGATCATCTAGCTACTTGTGCTTGGATGTCACATGTGGTCTGAAAAATCTACTGAGAAGTCTGGAGTTATGAAAAGTATGGAATATTCAGCTAGAATAAGTGTTGGACCTCTGTAATCGCTTCATCAGAAAAATTATATTCATGTTAACTAGTAATAAAAAATAATCGATTGATCATATCAGAATCATATTTCACACGTTTGATGTGAAAAACCGGCTGCTGCTGTGTCTTCCGTTCACACTGCTCTGTCTACAATTCAAACACAATCCATGTAGTCATTTATAAATGTGGATGCTGAGATGTTCACTGAACCGCAGAAGAACACGGCTCCAAATGTACAATTACAGATTGCAATGGGTTGAGCCGTATGCCTGAAATAAGAACATCCAAATTTGATTCCATCTATCTCCTCCTTCCATCACCCACCCACACAGAGCAACCCTTTCACCTGCTCGCTGCTTAATTATCACTAGCAGCTATTTCAAGCCTTACATTGGTCGCAATGCGCTGAAGAAAAGAGCATCTCATTGATTGAATAGATCACAGAACAAACAGTATTGAGTGTTTGTTCCTAAAATGTATTCAGCTGAAGACCTGAGAGTCTCCGTACCAGGATTTTCTTTATACGCCATCAGACAACACAACTATTGATATTATAAAATCATGTGTGCATGAAAGGATTTAAAACAAGGGGTAAAACAATCAAAATATCTTTAAATCATCAAAACATGTAATGAGAAGTTAAGTGAAAAACAACCACAGGTAGAACATTATATGTATCTCAGCAAATATTTGGCTGAAAATAAATATAAACATCCACAAATCTCTTCTGTCTTTTCCTCTCCAGCCCCCAGATAAGGAAGGCGGTCTGCCTAAGCAGGTGGGCAACAAGACCGAGTGCGGCCTGCTTGGATTGGTCTTGGACCTTAAGCGGGATTACCAGCCAATAAGGAACCAGCTCCCAGAGGAGAAACTTTACAAAGTCTACACCTTCAACTCTGTCAGGAAGTCCATGAGCACCGTCGTCAAATTACCTGATGGGAGCTTCCGCATGTACAGCAAGGGAGCCTCTGAGATCGTCCTCAAAAAGTGAGTTTGGTTTTGTGATTGAAATGAGATGATTCTGATAAAAATAGCGCAGCAGCACATAACCTTGTTGTAGAGTAATATGATATAATCAAGTGCTGTTTTTTTTTTTTTTTTTTTTTTTTTTTTTCTTCAGCGTATAGCTAATCGATTTTGAGTGCATTATGTACTTGAGGGTATAACATATTGCACATTCCCTTGGCGGTGAGAGTGGGCTGAGTTTCCACTAGAAGGTCACAGAATTGTGACATTTTACAGAACATTATACAAACAGTACGGTAACAGATGAGTAACTCCGAGAAAAACATGAGGGGCAGTTATAAAGCTTTCTGCACCCACTTACGGAAAGAGCAGAAATCTACTGATGATGAATGACATTAAAATTAAACATTTTCTATTCTAACAAAGACATAAACAGTCATTACACTGTGAATTAAGCTTATTTCACATTAATACAGATGAAGCTGCAAAAAACTTAAACTGAGGTCATATGTAAGATTATACACATTTTTGCCCCAACTGAAGGAAGTCATTTATTGCACAAATTACAGTTGATGTGCTTTTTTAAAGTAGCTAAGGGTGCTTTCACACCTGCCCTGTTTGGTTCGGTTCAATTGAACTCACGTTCGTTTCCCCGGTTCGTTTGGGCAGGTGTGAACTCTGGTGCACGCCAAAACAACTGGACCAAGATCTTCTTGAAGAGGTGGTCTTGGTCCAGTTACAAACGAACTCAGGTGCGGTTTGTTTGTGGTGAGAACGTGTTCAGACCTGGATCTGAACCAACTGCAGTCACATGACACATTGTTTGGGTTAAACATGAGCATGTTACAGTCCTGGAGGATTATTAATGTGCGCCTCCTCCTGTACTGCCTTAATATGCACATTCAGCACATCCAATGCATCAAAACATTGTTTTCTAGTTGGAGCCGCGCCTCGTTTTCAAACTGTATGCTTTGACTCAAATGAACAATGACAGCAATATAGTCCACGATGAGCAGCGCTAAAATCAACCTGCGTAGTTGTCCCTCCATTCAGACATTAGAAAGTGTCGCATTTATCTTGCAAGTGTACTCTTCTTCGGTGTTTTGTTTACTTCCTGGATTTTTCCCACATGGAAATTCTGACCAATCAAGAGCAGCTTTCTCACACAAGGCATTTGATCTGGTCTGCTTGTAAATGCTGCCGTGAGAACATGAACCAACTCTAGGCAATTATGCAGCTTTGTAACAAAATTAGTCCCTGATTCAGACCAAAGCAAGACAACTCTAGGTCTGAAAGTACCCTTAGTGTGAATGAATTTAATCCCACTCTGTGTGTTGTAATAATATTTTACTTCTAACTTGGAATGACAGAAGCTGGACATTTAAGCCATGTATTAATTATTTTTAGCTAACTGTTGAAACTGTTAAACTTTCAGCTATCTTTTTCAAGTTTGGATTACTTAAGCTTTCTATTTAAACCATTTATCCAATCCTTTGAACTGGTTAGACCTCTCTGATCGCTTCTTAACTTCTTTACTAGTTTTCACACACTCTTCATCATGACATGTTATGTTCAGGTCAGGTTTTACAGCTGACTCAATGTGAGTATGCATTTATTTCAATCCAATGACAATGACTTATGTGATGTTAGTAGCTCTAACTCTACAATCATCCACATACCCCCTGGTAACTGCAGGAGTACCCCGTTGGGTAAAAGTACCCCTGGTTGGGAATCACTGATCCAGGCAATGCTTTGGAGGTGCAGTTTGTCCAGAGGTCATTAGGCACTCCTGAACTTTTTGACCACAACATTAAGGATGATGCATCCATAACTACTTTCATGTGTTGAAAATGTGGTGGAGACCAACGTGAACACATTGTCCTTCATGCTTGAAGAAGTGATGTATTCAAAAAATTAAAATAATTATATATTTTTAAAAAAGGCAGAAAATCAAATGTGTTTTAATCACATTTAATAGACAGATAATTAGAAGAATATTTTATGTGGACTCAACATCCTTGTCATAAATAATAACAAAACAATCTCAAGACAACATTCTGTAGTTGTTTTGGAGCATTTGATCATATTACATGATCTTCATCAGCAGATGGTGTGTGCCAGTTGTCACTGATTTGGGTTTTTCTTCTGAGTTATTTTTTAATTTCTGTTAATTGGGGTTTAATACAATTTCATATCTTCTGAACATGCAATATGCAAATTTATTAGTGCAAAGGAAAAAATAAAATCTAAAACAAACCAAAATAAAAGGGATGTCACAAATATCATTGTAGATAACACCATGTTTGTCTTATTGAAATAGTCTATAAAAGGTTGCCATATCAACGAGAACATAATTCATCTTTCCTCTCAGTTTTTTCTAATTGTAAGTGCTTCATCACACCTTTCAGCAAAATTAAGTGGGCTGGTGGATTTCTCTGTTTCCAGTTTAACAAAATCAGTCTTCATGCCAACAATGTCACAAAGCGTATGACGTTATAGTGGTTATTGACAACTCTATCATAACTGCTGTCACTCCAAACAGTGTGAGAACTGGGTCTGGTTTGAGCTGCTTCTCTGACAAGTTATTTTTATCCATATTTTGCCATATTTGCTTGTGTTAATTTTATTTTCGAAACTGCAAATTACAAAACAAGCTCATCTCAAAGTCCATATAGTAGCTGTTTTTATCGTTGCGTGATCTTCATCGGCAGATGGAGTTAGAAATAAGTGATTCAAAAATATTTTATATATCTGCAAATACTTAAAATCAAGAATTAAAAGACTGCATTTAACATTCAGTACTGTCTAAAGTGGAGGCATAGTCCAGGATTTTCTCCAGTATATTTTGTTACAATACACAATTTAAAATACACCCATCCCAACGCTCCACCTTTAATTACAGATGTAGCCATATCCTGAACGAGGTGGGTGAGCCGAGGGTTTTCCGTCCGAGGGACAAGGACGAGATGGTGAAGAAGGTGATCGAGCCCATGGCGTGTGACGGCCTGAGGACCATCTGTGTGGCATTCCGTGACTTCTCCGGTCATCCTGAACCCTCCTGGGACGATGAGAACAACATCCTCAGTGACCTCACAGCCATCTGTGTCGTTGGGATAGAGGACCCCGTCAGGCCAGAGGTAGGAGAGAGTGACATACTGAGAGGAGTGAGCGTACATGCATGCTGCTGCTGCTGCTGTGTCCTCACCCTACCTTTTAAGGTTTTACACATTTATGAGATCTCCTCAGTCATTTCAACACTTTCTTCTTTTTAATATTTTAATATTTCAAGTGTCTCTACTGTGCTACTTGTGTATGCCGCCCCAGGAATAAATTAATTATCATACATCAACCATGTACCCTCTACTATATTAGCCATCTGTACTACACTTACAGTTTCATACCTGCGAGGGTGTGTAGACTTCTCTGCACACAGTTCTGTAATATCTCACACAGCTGACAGAAAGGCAGCCTCCAAATTATAGACAGCAGTCAATTACAAAGAGAAAATAGAAAATCTTCGTCTTTTTCTGATTAATAGCATAGATAAATTGGCATATATCTGCTGTTAGAAGAGCAGAAGAACTGTTCGTAAGGTAAACACGAATAAAAATTCATTTAAAGTTTACTTCTGCCTGGGAAAAAGAAGATGTTTTTAATGGGGTACAGTTTGATGGAGGTATTTATCGAAAGAAGCGACGCTGACCCCTAATTACTGTAAAGAACTCTGTAGGTGATCTTGGTGAAATAAATCAGTATTTGAAGACTTAATTGCCAAATTATACACAGTATATATACAGTTTGGATAAAAAGTCACTGTAGTAAGAGAGTATTTGATATTAATTGTGTTATTTACAGTGCGCTACTCTGTTAAAGTTTTTAATGTGTCATTCTGTACCAACCTTTAATAACCTCTTTAATGCACTTGTCCTGAATTTCAAATCCTGGGATTGTTAATAAGCCTCTGTTCAGTTGGCAAAGTTAATCCATTCCTAGAAAGCTGTGATTAAAACACATAAACAGTTTTAATGGATTTTAGTTACATCAGACCAGCTCCTCTCCTGTAATCACTTCCTTTAAATCATCCTCCTTGTTAATATCAAACTTGAAGAAATGTCTGAACAGTCTCAGTTAGAAGAACTCACATATTTATGGTTGTATATTTATTAATTTAATCTCACTCTCATGTAGTAAATAATGATGTCAGATCTAAACAGGTGGAGACAAACAGTGAGCAAAGCAGCAAGACTCTAGTGACAGTAGCAGCCTGCACAGCGAGCTGACAGAGAGGCATCATGTGTCATTTGAAAGACTTGACATTAGGGCGTGTGTGTGTGTGTGTGTGTGTGTCTGTGTGTCTGTGATCAATTGCTTCACTGATGATTGCTTAACTAAATGATTATTGATTGATGAAATGCGTACCTCCGACTGAGCTGATCTTTACCTGATTTAAGACTGAAATGCGTTGCTCAGTTACAGTACATTGCTAATATGTTGAACATGCTGCTACTTCTATGTGTTACAGTTACAATGTTACATACTGTGAATGTGAATATGTACAGTATTATATAGATACTGTTTTTATATATCGATTTATTACATTGGGTTCTCAGTAGTGCAGTTTGTGGGAGAGACAGCTCTAAGACATTACTGTGCAGATGCCTAGTGACACTCTTAACTTGATTTTGAGGCGATTCTTGAAAAACGTCCTTGTAACTAAGCACATTTAAAGGAACACTTCACCCTCAAAATAATAATTTGTATATCATTTATTCACACCATGTTACGCTGAATTCCTGAAGAAAACTGTTTTTCTGGCATGCAATCAGAAACCAGAGAACATTTCTAATGAACTGAAATCACAGGGGTCGGCCTTTAACAACAGCAAAACTGTATATATTCTCACACAACTCTGTGCTGTATGATCTAAGTGTCATTTATCCACTGGTATGCCCAGTACTTCCCAAACACTGCATTTTGGCTACAACCTTACATTTTCAAACACTTCCACGTAAAGAGTGCATGGATGAGAAGCAAGCCGCGGCAAGCTAGCAGAGTTTAAATGCATGCACTCACTTGGGCCCAACTCGCATTGGAAGTGTTGTAAATAATAAGGTTTCAGCAAAAATGGCATACAAGCACACAACTGAATAAACGAGACTTTAAACGATTATACTGCACAAGTTATGGGAAACAGGTGTTTTGATATAGTTTAGCTGTTGTTAAAAGCGGGCATCAAGAATCTTCTCAGATTATTTGTTTTCTGTGGAGGCATGCAGAAAAACTAATAAAGTTTTCCTAATGAATTCAATGAAACACGCGGTGAGTAATTGATATAGAAATGTTTATTTTGTGGATGAAGTATTCTTTTAAGTGCAGGTGCTGCCACTTAACTTGAGTATTTCCATTTTATACTTCAACTCTACTATATTTTAAGGACGAATGTCTTACAAATGTTTACGTGTCAGTTTGCAGATACAGATTTTAAATTTAAGATAAACTATGATCACAAAATATCCTTGTTATTGGGTAAAAAATTAAAAATGTCATCTTTAAGGGATTATGAAAGACAGTTTACGACAGTTTACTAAAGGGTTTGAAGAAGGGGCGTCAGTGGCTTAGAGTTAGAGCAGGCGCCCCATGTATGAAGGCTGTTGCCGTAGCGGCCCGGGTTCGAGTCCAGCCTGTGGCCCTTTGCTGCATGTCACTCCCTCACTCTCTCTCCCCCTTCACGCTCAACTGTCCTGTCTATTAAAGGCAAAATGCCCGAAAAAAATAATCTTTAAAAAAAAAAAAAAGGGTTTGAAGAAAGGTATTTGCACATCCAACTGTCTCAGATGCAGGTGCGTTGGAAAATCCTGCACACTGCTCTTGCTCAGCTTTACAATGTAATAGTAACACTAACGTTTTGTTCCTCCTGTTGTAGGATTTTCTGTTCAAAAACTCAAAACACAAAAGGGTAAAAGGTTAAAACAAAATCTTAACCTGCAGAGGAGTATTCCCAGTCTGGAGACATGGTACGAGGTTTGGACCCAACAATGACAATTTGATGCATTGCTTGAGTTTAAACTCCCAAACTGCAATATTGCAGTGAGACTACGGCAGCTCCACCCAGGCCTTTGACATAATAAAAGAAATAGTATCTATGATAAGGCCTCATTAATTCTCTTTGATACAAACCTTTTTTTTTTTTTACATTTCTTACTTGTAATATATGTTTACGTATTTCCCTATTACATTTTGGGGAAAAAATATTATAATTTTGCTGCAGGACTTTTTTAAAATCAGAATTTGCCCCTCTGTCTTATTGCTTACTTTTACTTTGGGTATGTCTTTCAGCACTGTTGAAAGCAAAATGAACAATTTATAGAAATAAGTGATGCATCAAGAAATCATTTCAAGTCTTTTATGATGAACTTCACAAGAAGAAAAAGGAGAAATATAATTGGGCGAAAGACAGTCGGGTGGAACTCCTGTGTGTACAGTAGGAAACTGACCTCACTTGACAGCTCCTGCGCAGGTACAGGGAAGCAGGAAGCTAACTGACTACTGCATTATTCAACTTCCTCCTTTCATCTTTTTTTCCATCCCCCTCCTCACTCTCTAACAAGGGCTCTCATTCAACCTCTCCTCACCATGTTTTCTCCTTTCCACCTCTCTGCAGGGCAGGGGTTGACTTTCACCTTTCCCTGGTTGCTCTCTTTTTCTTTTGACTCTCTCTGCACCTACCATCCTCTCCCACTATGCCTTCCTCTCTTTCTGTCTGAAACTGAGTTATGTAAGTATCTGAGCAGACCTAGATAAAATAAATAAGTACAGAGAGAAGAAGGGGAAAAAGAGAAACCATCGTCCTCAAAATGAATAGGCAGACAATCTAAGGAAGAACTAGACGAGCTAAAGAGAAACAGCTTTTGTATCACAGTGTTATTTAAGAATCTATTTTTAAGCAAACTATAGAGGCATTTTGAAAATATTAAATAAATAGACTCAAAATTAGTTAGAAATATGCAGGAAAAAGCTGATTATTGCACGTCGGACATGCAATAAAACAGATTGCTGCAAATGCTGCAATGTTTGTGATCAATTAAATCACACTTTAGTGTTAACATAGTCCTTTGCGTTGCTCCAAGCCTGGCAGTTTGCAGCATTTCCCTTTTCCTCCGCCACAGAAGTCACTTAACATCTGACATTTTCAATAACTGATGTGGAGAAGCAGTGCACCGCTGCACTCCAGTGACATCTTTCCAGGTCTCTTAGTAAGACTGGCTAATATTGGAAATGAGATGACTTTCCGCTCTGCTAAAAAGGTCACACAGAGTGGTAAACATGTTTTTGGTTTGTTTATTAGTCTCCAATTTCTTCCTCCGGAATGCGATGTTCTTTTAATAACTAGCTGCTATGTAGGGTTGCCCCCAGAGAGACAAGACAGAAGTGAGCAGAGAATGAGAGAGAGAAAGGGAGAAGAAAGAGAGGAGGGAAAGACAGAGGCAGAGGAAGATAAACAGATTCAAAATCAGATTCATGTCAGAGGGATGTCGGACCGCAGGAGAAGGAAGACGGGTAAGGAGAGAAACGGAGGAAAACGAGAGTGTAACCAGATCCGTATTAGAGACGCAAGAGGCTTGTTTTTCAGTCTCACCTACTAGCCTCCTACCCTCGTCGGGCCAGATTGTATTTTTAATAAGCCTCCACTCTCCTCCTCTCTCCACCTCTTCTTTCGGATGACCAGTCAACTAGAGCAGTGGGAATCCAAAGGAAAAAAAGAGTAAAACAGACAGCAGGGATGACAGATAGGCAGACGGGAACTTGATATCTTGATAACAATGACTTAGTGAGAGCAGAGAGGGCAGGATGTAATAACTTGCTCCACTTGCCACAATATTTACTGCAAGAGCTTCTTTATTTTGTCAGATCATATTACTGAAAACTGACTTCTAATGAATTAATATAGCACGTGCTTTTTGTTCTTTTTCTAAGTATTAACTATTTTTACACATTACCAAGTCAGCACATGTATAAATAGTGATGTTAATAGGCCTCTAAATGTACTTTTGTGAATATTATTCTCACTATTTTAACTCTCTTGACCTTTTCCTCATTGGGAATTTGCTTGGAGATTTTAGCCAGGATTTATTCTTTATTTAGTATTTATTTTATGCAAGTGATTCTTATTTGTTTCTTCAGAAATTATCCCTTTGGCATTATCTAATCAAAAAATATCTGTTTGTCTTTCTTCTTCTTCTTTTTTGTTTGACTGGTGTCCGTTGTGAATCTGAATACTTGGAAGCAGTTTATTTTGTTTGATTAATTTGAAGTACTTTTTAAAGCATTGCACTCCTAATCTTTAATGTGCGTTGTAAGACTATGGCACTTATGAAATAAGACATAACCCAATTAAATTCAGAGTAAACTATGAGATCCTGTTGATTACATAGAGGGCACTGCATGACCCTCCCCCCAGTTATTTCTTTGACCTCCTCATTCCTTACTGTACCTCTCAACCAACCACTTTGAGCCTCAAGTCTCAGCCTTATATCTATTCCCTGCTCCAACTGCAAAAGAAAAGGTGATTGAGCATTTGTTGTTTTAGCCCCAACTTTCTGGAACCATCTTCCCCAATATATAAGCTTTGCGGAAGCTTTTGATTGTTTTAAGCTTCTAAAAACCTGGAAGCCTTTTTATAGATCTCCATCCCTGTCTTATGTTTTGGTTTGTTTTAGTTTAATTTTACATGATTTAGTCATTCTTTATATTTTGCGTGTGTGAAGTACTTTTTTACTGTTTTTTTTTTTTTTTAAAGTGCTAAATAAATAAAGCTTAACTTACTTACTACATTATTTCTTGAATAAAGAAAGAAATTGAATTGAAAATCAATTAAAACACACCCCTGATCACTTCAGTACACTCAGTGGTTTACGGCTTATGGTGGCTAATGTTAGGTGTATATTGCTGTTTATCACTGCTACTTTTTAAACACTCTATTCTGATTCACTCAGTCATTTATCAGAAGTGACATATTTTTGACAGTGTGACGTGTGAAGTCAACACTTCCCTTTCATGATGCACACCTGCTTAATGTTGTCATGTTGCAGACAATATAGTATTTTGTCAGGTGGGAGAAATCAACGGGTTTTTGGATTTATTGATTGACTGAACTTATTTCCCATCGCAGCGTACTGAGTGAGGGCAGTCCTCCTCTCACAGACAGACTGGAAACAGATCAATCAGTGTGGATATGGTTAATAAATTAAAAAACATCTATACAGGGGGAAATTTGTGCATTTTTAAACTGCTGTCTGTACACATTACACTTCACTAAACGCAACAGAAATAGACTCATGGCATAAAAAAACGCAGGGGGGGTCTTGTTACCATGGAAACGACTGAAACCTTTTGCTGAAGCATAAATTGAACATGTCGGGCTGCTCTTTAATTTCTGTTGAGCGACATTCTTCAAAAGTGTTGCCCGCCCAACCATAAATCACCCTTTACAGCCTGTTATTTCTCAAGAGCAGATTGTGGCTGCGAATAACACCGCATTACTATGGATACAGTTTTGATAATAGACACCTGGAGGAAGCAATAACATCATTTTTAAATCAATATTTTCTGTCAAAATTTTGATTTTTTTTTTTAATAAGTAGCCTTTCATAATGGACGATTCAGCTTCTTGACTTTAAGACTCTCAGTTTTTCTCCATTTGTGCTCCTGGTTACAGTAGGTTTTAGTATTTATATCACATGGGGCCACTGTTGAGCAAAAGTTTTAAAGCTATCTATGATGGTTCATATATTCTAATTATAAGAAATTAACAAGTAGGATGAAATAATTTGTTTCTGTTTGTTTAACCTCTACCTCATTAAAGACCTGCCCTCCTCCACTGTATAGATTCATTTTGTAATCTGTTCCCTTTAAGCGAGTCAAATCCTTCGTGTTTTACATGCATGAGCAGCTTGATTTGGCAGTTTAATGTCCAATATGTTTACACATTGCGGTGGTGGATTCATTTGGTCTTCCATCTTATGTTGCACTTTGCGTGTTTGTGTGTGTTTTCTGAGTACAAGCATGCTCCCATGTGTATGTGCAATATGCCCAAGTGTCTGTGAGTGTGAAGTGGAAAGTATGCATATTCCTGCCTCCGTGTGTGTGTGTGTGTGTGTGTGTCAAAGAGATAGAGAGAGTCATAGGCCTATGTATATGTGCAAATGGATGTGAGTTGCTGTTACTGTATGTGTACACATTTGTTTGTGTGTGGGTTTGGAGAGCAGTGCTCGCCCACACTGACCTTTGTCAGGAAAAAGATGTTTCTGAATTAATACTGTGCTTTTGCTTGCTGGTTCTACCACAGATCAATCTCCATACAGTAACAACTCTCAGTTATTCTACTAGACTAACATCAGGAGGGAAAAGCGCTCAGATGAAATGCCTCGTTCTACATCTTGATAGATGGATAAAATGAAAGTTTAATGGAGCTAAACTGGCTTTGTATTTGTGTTTTGTCTGTTAAAGATAGTAAAGATAGTATTGTTGGTACTGCTATGTTCTTAAAGTGACCATAATCAATGTTTTTATAGTAACAATGGATCAGTGACCAAAGTGACAAAGAGAATTAAGTTTACTCTTTCTTTGGTTCAACTGGCTTTCATACTGTAGCATTGTTTTTGGCTGCAGCAGGCAGCTGTTTCCAGCAGTGAAGCTCTAAAAACTGACTGGTGTTATCTACACAGCACCAACTGGCAGACTAACAGCGTTGGCAACTAGCTGGTAAACATAGTGGAGTATTTACCAGCAAAGAGGCAGATCTTTAACTCAGGAGTTAGAGGAGACCAAAACAGAACTAAAAGGAGAGAGAATATTGGACTTACATTCATAAAGTCAGTGGTCAGTTATTGCAGGGCTCAACAATAAGGATTGTCTGACTGCCCAGGGCAAGTGAACAATTCCACTGCAGGCTAGTAAATCTACCAGCTAAAGGATTAAATGCATTGTTTTCTCCGTAGCTGATGATGAAAGTAACTAAGGCGTGAGCCATCTCGCTTCCTTTTCACTCTCTGTTGAGAGTTGCACATGTGCAGTACTAATCAGGCACTTGTGAGAAAATGGCGCGGGTAATGACAAAGATCATGAGCTGAAGTGTAAATGAGCATTTCAATTATCCTGGAAACGGAGCTTGGTTGGGTGATGTTAGAGGATGTGGACGGAATAAAGATTAGACACGACAATCAACTCTGTTCTTTGTGGTTGTTTGACAACTGCTATAAATAAAACAATTTGTATAGGGGCAAGTAAATTTCTGACCTACTTGCCCAACCAGGCAAATGAAATAAAACATTAACACTGAACCCTGTATCACAGGGTTAAGTCATGTGAATGTTCACTATCTTTATACATATTACACATATTCCTGCTGCACCAAATCATTTTGTGCATGTGTTTATGTGTCACTCTTCAGGTGCCGGATGCTATCATGAAGTGCCAGCGTGCAGGCATCACAGTGCGCATGGTGACAGGAGACAACATAAACACAGCCAGGGCCATAGCCATCAAGTGTGGTATCATTCACCCCGGAGAGGACTTCCTCTGCATCGATGGCAAAGAGTTCAACAGGAGGATCCGCAATGAGAAAGGAGAGGTACAGTAAATGTTATCAGAGTTAGCAAGGGAGCAAGAGAAAAAAAGATACCTTTGTAAGTCTAAATCACAACTGCCTGTCCTTTGAAACATGTCTGTGTGTGTGTGTGTGTGTGTGTGTCCAGGTGGAGCAGGAGCGCATTGACAAGGTTTGGCCCAAACTCCGAGTCCTGGCCAGATCTTCCCCAACCGACAAACACACACTCGTCAAAGGTGAACTGGCTGCCTTATTTCATATTCATCACTGGTCATCAAATCGAAACTCGCCTCGTTTTAACCTGTAGTAGATAACTGAAATTACTAAGCTGGAGTAGGGCTGTATTGTCTTTCAGCTGCTGTGTACAATGTATGTGCGCTGTGTGTTTGACAGGCATTATTGACAGCACTATGGCAGATCAGAGGCAGGTGGTGGCTGTGACAGGAGATGGGACCAATGATGGACCTGCACTAAAGAAAGCTGATGTCGGCTTCGCCATGGTGAGCAAACCCTTGTTTCTGTTTGTATCATTTTCTGCCCTGCTTGCTTTTTTTTTAGGGATTGATCTCAGCCAACATCTGCAGATATCTTCTTCACCTCTGCAGTATTTAGGGGGTTTTTTCTCAGGCACTCTGCCTCTGGCAGTGTAGATAAGGAGCTCCCCCTAGTGGATTTTTGAGTTCACACAATTTCTCTGCAGTACGTACAACTTTTCAGAATACTGGAAACAATATGTGGTGCTCAGCTGTTATGCTGTTTCCTCTATTTCAGATCCCCTCACTAATTAAGTACTTTGGTTTAGCACTATTTCCTCCTCAGTCCAAAAACTTAAGGAGGTGGTTTAGAACCTTTTTTGTTATGACTCCATAGTCCTGTCAGATGAGCTCAACCACCCCTTCCTTGTCACCACCTGTCTTGTTCTAAATGTGCATACTGTTCCCAGGAACGTCCTGAACACAGCAGAACAAGAAAAAAATAAGATAAATACATCACCACACACTTCCAGTGATGATTGTCTTTAAAGTCTTTCAGGAAATTCTGCATAGTATACCTTCAACATTCAGTGTCAGTATGAATGAGTTTCTTCTGCTTATATGTGTTTTTTCATCTACTCTGTTGGAAGGACATCACGTAGTGTGATATTTCAGCCATACATGGATTAAATGACCTCACTCACAAACATGCCCTCACATGTGGCACAAGGTTGTCGGAATACAACTACTGTTTCTAAGGTGCTGCGCTCTGCCACTCGTCCTGTAACTCACACAATACATCACATTATCAGGGAGCTGTCCTGCTCCTCCCATAGAAATATGAAGCCTCCTGTCATCAAACCAACAACACACACACTTACCCCATAATTAGCCTGCATCATTTTCCATCGTCGGAGCAGATTAGTGTCCAGGCACAGTTTTTTCCAGTGGCTGTAAAGTTGATTTAAACAGATTTCTTTCATTCTTTATGCGGTACGTTGAGGAATTAACTCTAGTTTCTTTCTGACTGCATCTTTTCTGTTTTCCTTCAGGGTATTGCTGGTACAGATGTGGCCAAAGAGGCGTCAGATATCATCCTGACTGATGATAACTTCAGCAGCATTGTCAAGGCCGTGATGTGGGGTCGTAATGTCTATGACAGCATCTCCAAATTTCTTCAGTTCCAGCTTACTGTCAACGTTGTTGCTGTCATAGTGGCTTTCACTGGCGCCTGCATCACACAGGTCAGAGGCGTGTGTGTCTGTGTGTGTGGGCATGTGATGGGATTATATTAGCATTACTGGAGTCTAATCTGTAATTTAAAAGCTGCTGAGTGCAAAAATATCCAGCGAAAGGAAAACAATAGAGGTAATGAAACAGGTGTGAGAAAAAGTTCATCAGTTACAGTAGAAATACTGGTTATTAGTTTCTTATCACCCCTGGTTGTATTGACTTTATTGAATTTTAAATTTCAATATCTATTGCATTTCCGCAGGACTCCCCCCTGAAGGCTGTGCAGATGTTGTGGGTGAACCTGATCATGGATACTTTTGCATCTCTGGCCCTGGCGACAGAGCCTCCCACAGAGTCTCTGCTGAAGAGGAAGCCATACGGTCGTAACAAACCTCTCATCTCCAGCACCATGACAAAGAACATCCTTGGACACGGAGTCTATCAGCTCATCATCATCTTCACTCTGCTCTTTGTTGGTATGGACTGTAATTTTGCTCTGCGGTGTTTCAGGGTTTCTGCATCTTAATAATGTGACATAAAATGCCATCATACTTATTGTCTATTCCTCCCCTTACAGGTGAGAAGATCTTTGACATAGACAGCGGCCGTAATGCACCTCTCCACTCTCCTCCATCTGAGCACTACACCATCATCTTCAACACCTTCGTCATGATGCAGCTCTTCAACGAGATAAACGCCCGCAAAATCCACGGAGAGAGGAACGTCTTCGATGGTATCTTCAGGAACCCCATCTTCTGCACCATTGTTTTTGGCACCTTTGCTGTTCAGGTAAGCAGATGCAGATCATTACATTTTATTCGCTATTTATTTTTGGTTTGTTATGATCATAAATCAGTTAGATTGAACAAGTGAATGGTTTCTTGAGTTCTTTGTTCTTTGCTTTGTGTAGATTGTGATTGTGCAGTTTGGAGGGAAGCCATTCAGCTGTCAACCCCTGGACCTGGAAAAGTGGATGTGGTGTGTGTTCCTTGGGCTGGGAGAGCTTGTCTGGGGACAGGTAACACACACAGTCTCATCTGTTTCTTTCAGTTTTCCCACTTGGCTTGTTTTCTTGCATTTATTCTAGTTCACCATGTTTTACTCTTCCTCTGTGTATCTCCACTGTACTGCATGCTTGTCACCTTTCCTCCTGACCCAGTGCTCTGTCTTTTCTGTGGGTTAGGTGATAGCCACCATACCCAACAGCAGGTTGCGCTTCCTGCGGAGGGCAGGCCAGTTAACTCAGAAAGATGAGTTACCAGAGGAAGACGTAAATGAGGACAACGAGGAGATTGACCACGCGGAGAGGGAGCTGAGGAGAGGACAGATCCTCTGGTTCAGAGGACTCAACCGCATTCAGACTCAGGTGAGGACCCGAGTTTAATCCCATTGTTATGATTTGTTGTTTCATTTCAAAGAGCGATTTTGCCGGAGTTGTTCTGCCTGAGAGATGGAATATATTGATATTTGGAATTTAGACTTAAATAGGGTCACTCTTATCTCTCATATCATTACTTAAAGCCACTACAAGCAACTTTCATTGTGTGTCGATTTTGGCAGCCCCTGCGGACAAAAGCAGTAGTGTTTCCATGAGCGCCACTGCCTCTCATCATAAAGATCTTGATCGGGCTAGTGCGTACATTCGATTTGGAAGCGAGTGAAAGAAAGATGCAGTTTATTTTTAACTATCTTTGTTTTTTAAACTGCTGTTTGCAGGAAGTATAGTGATGAGGTAATGTGTCTGTTTGTGAAAATGTCAGATTAACAGCTGTAATATGACAGTGGTAAAACAAAGTAAACTTTATTTTAGTCACCAACAAAAATCCATACATAGATATGACACCGTGCTTTGTACTGCATTTCCTAAATAAATAAAATATTAACTGTATTATTATTATGTGAAAAAAATAGGGCAGCACGATGGTGCAGTGGTTAGCATTGACACCACACAACAAGAGGGTTCCTGGTTCGAATCTAGGCTGTGATAGTCTGGTGACCTGTCCAGGGTGTACCCTGCCTCTTGCCCACTGTCAGCTGGGATAGGCTCCAGTCGCCTCGCAACCCCCAACAGGATAAGCGGTTACAGGAAATGAATGAATGAATGAACTATTAATAATGAATACCTATCTAGAGGAAGGAGTTCAGGACCCGTTTTGGTTCATTTTAAATCCCACAATTCTCTTCATCTGTTGAATGACCAAGCAAGGTTGACTCTCGTTTCTGTTAATCACTGTAACTTTTTCGCTTTTTTTGTTGTTCTAGACGACGTTTCTTTTCTCTTTGCCAGTCCTGCCCCAGTATCAGACATTACCACAAAATACAACGCTAACTGCGAAACACTGCCTGGGAAAGTGTAAACATGGCTCCTCTGGTCGGCATGCTGTAAATCACTTTGTCTGATTTCACAGGGAGTCAGACCTGGGGACAGGCATTAAGAATAAATAGAAATAGCCAACCTCATCGCTGATGTTCTTATTTGCTTATATAGGTCATATAGAGGCATCAGCATTAAATTAAGGCTGTTTAATAACCAGTTAAAACTTGTAGTTGCTTTAATAATAACAGTTTATGGTTTTGTGAAGTCAGTTAAGCACCAATAAACATCAACAAGATTACATTTCACCTGTGATGTTTTCTTACATGTCTTTTTGTTTTACTTTTTGTCTGTCTTTGTCATTTAGTCCATTTTCAGTAGGAAGTTGCATCACCTCAGACATTATCTGAGAAACTTACCCCTAAAGAAGAAGTGTTAGATTATATGTTCGTCATGTTAGTCAGTAACAGCCTTAAAGTCATTTTATCTCAAGATGGTTTATTTAGGTACATGAAGATGCAGCTTTCTCTCACTGGATCGAGGCGATCACCTGCGTGCACCGGTGGAAGATCGACAGTCAAACCTCGGGGGTTAAATACAGCTGGACATAGTCACTGAATTGTTCTCACTGTGACCAACTCTTCACGCCGTTATCACTGTGATATACAAGACAGTTATGCCTGTGTGTTGGATTTGATTTCATTTCACTGATGTGTCACTAATGGTCCAGGGTGAAGCTTTCCCACAACATGGTACTGCTGACCAGCATCTTACAGAGGCAGCCAAACACGGTTAAGAGACAGCAGAAATACAGGTTTTAGGTATTAAAGAAAAACTGTGGTTTATTTCAAGTGAAAGAGCAGATTGTGAATTGTCGACACATCACTAAAAATGGGTCCAACAGGGCAACAAGCAAGAGTGTTCAGATGATCAAACAGAGTTTAAACAAACCCACAGATTAGTCAGATTAATTTGGAAGCGGAAGAAGAAGAAAAAATGTAAAATGTAAAATGACAAATGAAAATACAAACTGTTGATTGTAAACATTCATCACAGGTTACAGGATGACTTCCTGTTTCAGCTTTCACCTACTACAGTTTGTGTAGTTCTGTACACTTATGAATATCCTATGTAATGGCAGAATATTTGAGGCAGTAAACAGCAGGGGCACTTAGTTTCGTTTTTATTGCAAAATAACAAATCTAGCAACCTGTCTTATCGTCTGCCCACTTGTGGCTGTTGCCCTGATGTTGATGTTGCTACCCGTCAAGATTTCAGAAATTATTTAGCAAGCACAATGTTATCATAATCAATAGAACTTATCGCCTGAGCTGCAAAACAAAACCGAAGTTGTACTGTACCTCAGTTTTTCTCTAATTCCTGACCTAAAGTGGAGATACCACAAAACAAAATACCTTGAATGATGTAAATGGCTGCATCTGTATGCTATACAATTACTAGCCAGTCTTTTAAAGGGTCAGTTCACCCAAATTAGCAAACTCATTTTTACCTCTTGAGGTATCTAGCCACGCAGGTGGTTTGGTTTTATTTGTTTGGCTTTTTATGATGTCTATCTCTGGGACTTTTGTTTCTGTGTCCCCAGTACAAAGGAGATGAATGGAATTTCATTGTGTGGTGCTGACATCCTTAAAAAAAATTATACTTTAAATATTCACCAGCAAAACCTCTTCCCTAAAAGTATGGGCGCTATTAGTCTGAATAATCCATCCAGTAGACTGTCCATGGTCAGTCCAAAGTGGTCCCAATAAAAACTGTTAGTTGTGAGGTCCATGAGCGGGACAGTGACTGTTTACATGCACAAAATATTACGGGTTTTGCCCTTTTTAAAAAAAAAAGACAACATTCCTACCAAGCTGCTTATATGACTAATGAAAATGAATATTCCGCTAATATTTCTGTTTATGTGCAGCCGTGCATACTCCAGTGCCCTAACATGTTCTTTATCATGTCAAAATATGAAGAAATAGAACGGCTAAAGCACCTTGTGCCATTTGCATCAAAATAGGATTTTCTTTCAGAGTTTTCCACTGGTGGTGGACTTGTTCGACAGTGTTAACACAGCCTCCTTCTTTCCTGTCTTCAGGCACTTTCTTTAGGAAGTTGGTGTTGTGATATTTGGGCACATCCAAAAACCTGTTGATATCCGAGTCTTTCATAATGTTTAAAAGCAGGTGTGTTTCTCCTTCCGACCAGAAATGTGAGCTTTTCTTTTGAGCATGAATCTCTACCCCACAGCCTTGCAAACTGTTGGCTAGTTGGTTTGTGTACAAGACATCCAAGATAAGGCACAGAGCCGACTGTAAACAGACAAGAGGCCATGTGTCACAAACTGCAGGAAAAACCCAAATTGAGATACATATTCCAAATGTGCTGCGTACATGCTCAAAGAATGCAATTCAAACCTGATTAATACCGACATATCCCACATGTCTTAATCGGAAAATGCTTCATTCGGCCTTCATTCAAAAGGCCTAATTCGCAATACCTAATGGAATTACGTGACCAGCATCAAATTCAGAGTGTTGTCATATTTGAAATAATAGTGGAATATTAGTGTGCATATTAACGTAGGCATTGTTTCTGTAAAGATGCATTGCTGTTGAATTTTTTGGATGCAGAGCTGTGAGCGCCACAAATGAAAACTCTTTCACCTCTGTTGTATTTGGGTGGTGGCAGGAATCTTGAGATGAGGTAAGAGAGATGTATTTTTGTAATTTGGGTGAACTAACACTTTGAGTCAAATTCACCATTTCGCAGAGGGGATACTGCACCCTGACCTTTCGCTGTCCCCCCTTCCCCACCCCATCCTGTCATGATTGAGACACTTTGTACTCCCTCTACCACCAAAGTCACCCAGCCAGTCAACCTGTGTTGCCATTTGGTCTCTGTCACTCTGAGCAGCCATTTGTCCTCTCCTGTCCCGCTCTCCTCCCACAGATTGACGTAGTCAACACCTTCAAGAGTGGCACCTCCTTTCAGGGGGCGGGGGCTCTGAGGCGCCAATCATCCACCACCAGCCAGACCCAGGATGTAACCAATGTTTCTAGTCCTAGTCACGTGTCCTTGTCCAATGCCCTTTCCTCTCCTACAAGCACTACTGCTGCTACTGCTCCTCCCACTACTGGCCGTGAGTCAGAACTCTGTCAGTCTGCTTCTCTGCTCTCTTTGCTTCAGGGGTGCCATCATGTCATGAACAAAAAGTTACTTCTCTCTGCACATTGTCTGGCTTGATATCCTTAAAACAAATTACTGTGACAGTCTCCATTTTGGGGATGGCATCTCTGAAGATTCGTCTTTTTTTTTTTTTCTTTCTTGCTATCTGCTTTTTTCATTTCCTCTCTTCTGTCTTTTTGCTGTTCATACTGGATTTCAAATTCATCTTGATATCTCCTCCCATGCTTGGGTGTACTATCGTCTCATTGGTGAATGTGTGTTTGTTTCCTCAGAGTGCTAGGAGCGCAGGACTAAGGGTGATACCCACGGCGTGACATTTCAGGTTGTGAGTTTGTCTCCCTCTGCTCATCCCCCATCCACCATCCCATTCTCCAATCCTTCCATGTTTATGTCTTGACAGACATTAATGTGAACTAATTACAATCAACTCACCTGGGACTGGGTAAACATTCAAGTATAAGTTGCAGTGTTGTTTTATTTCATCTATAAGATTGCTGTTGACGAGGCAAATCACACTGGATTGAGCTGAAGCAAATTTTGAACTGCTATTTCATGTATTCTCCAGCTGACACATCATCTACAGTAACAGGAAAACATAAAGATAGCACCAGTTTTGGTGCCACACTTTTTAAAAAAAATAGCCACTTTGCAATTTTTCAAAATTATCTTTCAAATGGGGATCCCAAATGTTGCAACTAAAACCTACCCATGAGGAGGCACTGTTAGTATCAGGGTCTATCTCTGTTTAATGGTTTCCTCCACCTCCATCTTCTCTTTCTCCTCTCTCTCTTCTACACACGCACACAAACACACACACACTTTGTCTATAATCTACATGGTGGAAATCAGAGGTAAAGCTCTGCTGAGGGTCGTGTGAACAGGAATGGAGAGTCATCACAAAGCAGTGCTGCACCAATAATTCATCCCGTCTTGTCGCTTCATACTGTCGGTGTAGTTGACTGTCATGTTGCCATAGTTACGGACATAGATCCTCTGCAGCACCAGCGACGTAAATTCAACCCCCACCCTCTTCAGACACCCCATCAGTGTTACTTGTCAGACATCCTGTCACATGCACTCATCCGACAGGCTCCTCTTATTATTTGTTTTATCTGTTTTGTCTCCTTATACCCACTCTGAGCACTGGCAGTACTGCAATATTTACAGTATTCCCATACATTTTAAAACCCAATATTTTTGAGGCTTTTAATGCACCCTCAGTGTCTTTTAGTACATCTTCCCATGGACATTTAAAGGAGCTTTAAACAGACATTCAGAGCATTAATATAGCAGCAACCCACTATTTGCTATTTAAAGATACGGTGGAGTAATGGCATCCTGATCAAAGAATAAAGTCAGGCTACCTCTGTGTGTGTTGTTCTCGGAGCTTCTCTGTTGTGGTAGACGGTCAAGGTGCTTGCGCATAGTAATACATGTGAGTCCCTGTGTGTATATTCCACTGGTTATTTAATCACTGACGCTTTGCACTGTGCTCATATGATAGTTACCGCTAGTACTGGGACAGCAGTGTGGTGTAAGTGTTACGCCCACCCTCTGCTTACATACTGATTAACACCTTTACCTCTGTCAGCACTGTTGCAGTTGTTAGAAGCATTTGTGCTGTTAGCACTGTTAGCTGTTAGCCTCTGGCTCAGCCACCTCCATGTTGAGAACCGTGTGCAGACAACCCCTGAATCATAGATACGCTCTGACTATCCCATAGAGTTCCTTAAAAACTATAATAATAATGTAATATCTTTTTTGTATATTTTTTATACTTTAAAATAACAGTTTTGATGATCATTAATTCTTGAAGTCAGTCATCCACAAAAAACAGGAAATACTGACTCATTACAGTTCCGCAATTATGACTATTTGCTGTTTACTGTTTATCACTTCTTCTTGAGAATTGGGACAAAAACTTGATTTTGACTATTAAACCTTATTATAGGCCAACCTCCCAGTGATTTGATTTTTAGTAGCTACATGATGGATGTCAGAGGTAAGATCTGACAGAGCTGGTGTTTTATGGAGTTGACAAAAGTTACAAATTTATTATTTCACAGCAGTCATAGTGAGTTACCATTTTATTTTTCGAGTTTGCTGAGAGTTCCTTAATGCTAATCAAAATACTGTAACCACAATTCTTATTTTGTTTTGATTTAGTGGGGCTACAGCATTGATATGTCTTTTCTGAAACCAGGAAGTGAGACAAGAGTCTTTAAGATATAGTCAACCCATTTGATACCTGATTAAATTATGTTTTTGTAAAAATCTGACAAATCTACAAAAATCTGGGACACATCCTTAAAGGCCCAACATTTTCAGAAAGAATTAGAAAGATGATTATAGCAGTACATTTTGACACCAATATTATCAGTAAGAACTTAAGTTTTACAAGGCTTTTAACACATTTTTTAATTGTTTACAGTTGTGAATTCTTGTCTGAGACAAGGCTGTTTTTCTGCTCAGGGCAAGATTAAAGGTTAAAAAAGCATAAGCAGATCAAAATATTAAGTTAGGGTTTTATGTTGTTTTTGGTTTTTTTGGTAGGACATGGTTTGTCCCACTTCCCAAGAATAAATGTTATTTATTTACTGTTTCAATATAAATTGAGTTGAGTTTAGTTGAGTCAGTTTTTGGATTGTTAGACATCACCTTTACATTTTGGAAACTGATGAGCATTTTTCACTATCTTCAGACATTTTATAGACTACACTCAGTATCTCAGTATCTGACAAGTGTTCAGTATGATCTAAAATATCCGTTGATACACACATTACTGCATTTGTGGTCCATAAAAACTATTGTTCCATTCACAGTTTGAAGATTAGAGACTTAGTAAATTCATTAACATTTCAGTATTTTTCAGACCACGTTTTTCAGTAGCCCTGGGATAAAATATTGCTATGACAATGGTTATATGGCTTGAGGTCACCAAAATCCTTATGAAAATTAGATGGTTATTCACAAAGAATAATCCTAATGTCAGCAGGAACATTACTGATCCAACCATGATGAAGTGTTACCTCTAATGTAACTTGTGTCCTGTATTAAAGCATCAAATAATCTTTGTAGCTGTCAAATTGTACACAAATCCTAAATTTCAGCATCTGTTGATGTTGTACATGCAGATAGATTAAAATCTTGTAATCCACAAGCTAAAGGAGCTGAGATACAGACCCTACTGTCCTCACTAAAGGTTCTTGTAGTTGTTTGGGGCCTATACTTGAGTGTTTACTTAGATGTGCATGGAGTTGAGAGCTGTCAGACCTCTGACAGTAAACTTATTATTTTCATCATTCACTTCCATTTGTTTTGTGTCAGCAGTCTGTGTGCCGGTGTCCACTTCTTCTTCACGTCCTGTTGTCTTGTTGCATGTAGTTTGTGTTTACCCTTTGTTTACTTCCTGTGTTCATAAGATCTTAACCTGCTGTGTTCGCTCGTTGTCCAAATGCCACAGTTTTTCTTTCTTTTTTAATTTTTTTTTGGGATATGTTGTTATGATGTGAGTTTCACACTGCGATGCTCGTGTTGAACCAACCTCCGGATGCAGAGTTTGACTCTCTCCATTGCCCTGTTTGGGACCATGCTTTACCCACCCTGTGCTATATTTGTGTGTTTGTGTGTCCCATCCATAGTCTGTGTGGATATCGTCCCAGACAGTGCTCTGGTGCCCTCCAGAAGTTTTTAAACCACCTGATTGGATCTCTCAGATCTAACCTCCTTCCTTCTTACTGACCTCGTCCACCAGATTTCTTCAAACTTGCATGTGATATTCTCCTTTAATTTTTTCTGTGAGCATTCCATTTATTAACGTGGCTTGTTTCTAGGTATACAGCACATTGGACTAAAGCGTATACTTACAACGAGCGTTTGTGTTGCTTTGGTATTTGTTTTCCTTGAAATGTATGATTTTTGGTTTGTGTTCCTCACGGCTTTTCTTAGTGCACGCCAAAATTGAGTGACTTGTGAACTGTAGTCATCTTGTGAAAGCAGAACACAGACTGCAGTTGCTTTTCCTCTTGTTGCTCCTCCACCTTCTCCTCCTCCTCCTCCTTCACCCCTTTATCCTCAACTGAGGGGGTCTCTCCTTCCCCTCTGTCCCTCCTCTCTTCCACTTCCCTCTTTTCTCTCATCCCGAGGGTCCCTTCCACCCTTCCATTTTGTCTCTGGCATCATCTCTCATCATTCTCCTTCTCTTTCCTCCCTTTTTTTTTTTGTTTTGTTTTTACGACAGATCCGCGTTGTGAATGCATTCCGTAGCTCCCTCTATGAAGGCCTGGAAAAACCAGACTCCAGATCATCCATCCACAACTTCATGACGCACCCAGAGTTTAGGATAGAAGACTCCACACCCAACATCCCCCTCATCGACGACACAGACGACGATTCCGCTCGGAGGAGGAGGAAGTACTCCAGCCAGCCCTCGTCCCCCAACAAGAACAACAACGCCATCGACAGTGGCATCAATCTCACCATTGACACCAGTAAATCAGCCGCCTCCTCCAGCCCCGCCAGTCCTCTTCACAGCTTGGAGACCAGCCTCTAACCCTGATTCTAACCTCAGCTCTAACCTCTAATGTCGTTTCCTTGCAGTCTGGAGGCACCTTCTCCAACTCCTCCAGACCTTTAACTGCAACCTTACACCTTGTCGCCCCCCAAATTTCACCCAGTCCAGCTCAATTCTCATCTTCCACCCCCCCCTTCCCTCATTTACTACACAGGACAGGTCCTGTGGCAAAATCTCTTTCCTCCCCTTAATCTTGAGCTCTTAAAGCTCTCCGCTCCTCTCAAAACAGAGAAAATCTAAAGTAATATGGCAAGGTGAAAAGAAAAACTTAACATACAATCAAAAAAGCGCAACAAAGCCACAAAACCTACACAGCCATCCTGCTTTTGTGGTTGTATGTGTACGGTGGCGGCGGCAGTGGTGGTGTGTATGACTATATGCGTGTTAGCATGTACTGTATAAGCGTGCCGCTGACTGCACATAAGTATGAACTATGTCTTTAGAGACACCGTGAGGAGGACGATGAGGAGGGAGACACTGCTGAGGAGTCAAAAATCACAAAACAGGACAGACTCTAAACTCCCCTTACACTCCCCCTCCTCAACAATAACATTGTCAATACTGATAATAGTTTAAATTAAATTGAAAAACATTGTTATTATTATGATTCTGATTCTGATTATTATTGTTATTATTATTGTTGCTCCTGCATGAATGTACATTACCCAAGTTTTATTTAAAAGGGTTTTAATTTTATTGGAGTTCTTTCGTTCTGATGGGCTAGGCCTCGCGGCGGACTACTATTTTAAAGACAGCTTCTCTGAGTTCCTGGCCTGCAAAGTTCCCTCTTCTGTGTGGCATGAACATGTACCCGACTGTAAAAATTTATTTCATCCATAAACAGAAATGTGTAACGAGGTGGTAGGGCTCAACTTGCACAGTAGTTTTGCACCTGTCGGAAAAGAGGAACGCAAAAATAAGAATGATGATGATAGCATTTATGGGATATATTCTATAAATATAAATACATATAAATATATTTAGAGAGAGTTTATCTTTGTTTGTCGGCATGTTGCCTTGTTCCTGCTTCAATGGCTCAAAATACTTTGACTTATTTATGTCTTAAAGAGAATGTAATTTGTTTACAACCTCGTAGAGATAAACTTCCTGGTTTCTAGAAGGAGAGGGGCGAAGCTGAAGCTCAGAGGACCAGAGCTGTGTTGGTGTGTTATTACTGAAAAACCATGTGCTGGAATTTGCCTGCTATCTTTTCAAATATTGTAGATATTTTTAGAGGATTAACAAACAAAAAGAAACCAAAATATAATGGGAAACGTAGTAAATGTGGAATCTTAGTATTACTCTATATGATTGTTGGGATCAAGTTGGAGTGGCTTGCCTTTTCTAAACGGAGGCCTCCTTTTTGTGACAGAGGGGGAATATTTAATTCTTTTTTTCACTTCTTCTCTCTTTTTTTTTCTTTTTTTTTAAATTGTGGGTTGTTTTTTCTGTGCTTCAGCGCTGGCCTGGGGTCAGGGCTCGAGTCAAAGGCTGATATCAGGACCTTTACAGTGAACTGTCTTCTAGATAAACATGCTTGTTCAAAGGACTTGATGTTTTAAAAATATGTGTGACCATCAAAAAGGCTGCGATCGAGTCATATTAGAAATCTGCAGTTATATTTGGCTTATCTGTGCCGCATGGAAATCTGACTCTTTTTTTTTTGTTTATTTTTGTTCAAAATTTGGAATATATTGTGTTGTTTATTTTTTTATTTAATTTTTTGATTTATTTTTTGGGTTTAAAGGATTTCCTCTAGCAGAGAGACACACGCAGCCCCACGAAGCTGTTGGCATTTTTAACATCTGAAAAAAAAAAAAAAAAAAGGAAAAACTGACAAAAAAAAAACCGACAAATTACAACAAACATGGAATGTTGCTTTGACTCTTTTTCTATATATAAAAAAAGACGATCCTTTTCTGCACTATCTGGTTATGAATGAAAACTTCTGTGGTGTAATTCTAGATGTGCTTTTGTGTGTTTTAACCAAGCTTGTCTTCCTGCCGTCACAGAATATACAGTACTCTAGCATCTCAACTGTACTCACTAGTTGTAAACTATTTATTGTGCTTTGACCAATCAGACATTACCAGAGAGAAGTTACATACAGAAGGCACATTTACCCAGTCTTATTGCACTCAGAAGGACAAGGCCACTTAACTAGCCTGTACTATTGTTATTTCTATTACTAACCGAAGTCAATGACAAGCATGACGCGAGAGGCTCATTATGCAACTTGAAAAAATTGACGATTTTTCTACTTAAAAAGAAATCCTATACACTACTACAGTATATACAATCATTTATCCAAGCAGTTCTGTCTTTTTTTTTTTTTCTTTTTTCTATCCTCCTCTGTCATTTCACAGTCGATCCGTCCATCTGAAGAGGGTGCACAAGCTTTACCAGTCAGCTCAGGCGTGTTGAAACAGTCACATGGACCATTTGAATAATAAAAAAAAATCTGTCTTATTTAAGTTGGAGAAAAAAAACAGTCTGGATTCTGATATTCTGCTTAGAAGCTGTTGATTTATTTTGTTTCCTTTCCAGTGTTTTAACTTGACAATTTATTTGTTTATTTGTCTGTAAAAAATTTAAAACAATAAACAAAAAACATAACGACAACAGCATTTTCAATAAAAACAACAACGACAAAAAAAGACTTCAGCCAACATTCTCCAAACCACTTTTACATCCAGGAGGACATTCAGCTTTAAGAGGATGCAAAGACGACAAGTTTAAAAATAATCTTTGTAAATACAGCAATGAGTCCACTGAGGACAGAAACTCCATGCGGACTGGTGTGAAAACAGACTACGTCTACCATCATGCACCACCAACGAGTCATACTGCCGACGCAGCTGTTTGGCTGTATGTAATCGATCACTGCTCCTGTCAGAAACACTTCAAAACATCATGATTACATCCAAATGATAACACGTGTTGTAACAACCAATAATTATACTGATGATGATGATGATGATGACACCGACGATGATGATGATGATGATGATAATGATGATATCAATGATACTTCTTGCAATATACTCTCACCTGCCTCGATGTACTGTATTTAGCAGCATGCAGTTTGTGGAACAAAGAAAAAGAGAAATGCCAACAGATAACTTTTTGGCATACTTAGCCATTTATGGGTAAGTGATTTAAGTGTTCATCTTGTTTTTATGATATTTTTTTTATCTATACAATAATTGTAAATAAAGAACTCAATGTCTTTGTTCATTTAATACTATGCAAAAAGTCATGCTTTTCTGATTGTTACCCACCCTTAATCCTAGAGTGTGTTGCTGGAATGTTTGTGGTCTCAAAAGTCAGTAAAAACAATGTGATGTAAATTATTTTCTAGCTTGAGGAAAAAGTTAAATAATGATGAAAATTATTATTATGATACCATGATGAGGAGGATGATACTGCTGGTGGTGACAGTGATGATGATGATGATAATACTGATGATGATGATAATGATGATGATGATGAACTGTGACTCTTGCTGCTTGACTGTCCCATTTACCACACTCCTGACAGGAGCGCAAGTGAAAAACATAATAAAAAAAGAAGAAAAAAAAAAAAAAAACGAAAAATCACTAAATAAATCTCCCAGAGCAGCATGACCCAGCATGGTGTGTCCTGGCCCCGTGTGACATGTCCTGTTCTGATTCGTTGTGCTTCACCTCTCAGTGTCCACTCTGACTGTTTCTCCATTGTCATTGGTTTGTTTCAGAAAGGTTCTGCTCACGTGTTCAGCAAATATTCAAAGATTTTAGTGTGACAAATGAAGCTTTCAATGTTAAACACCTTAAAGGGTAACTTTGCTGTTTTTAAACCTGACCTTATTTTCCCATGTTTTTGTGTCTGAGGGTGCTGTCAGACCTACAGTTGTCTTGCTTTAGTCTGAATCAGGGACTTGTTGCATAATCGCCTAGAGTTGGTTCGTGTTCTCACGGCAGCATTTACAAGCAGACCAGATCAAACGCCTTGTGCGAAAAGGCTGCTCTTGATTGGTCAGAATTTCTATGCGGGGAAAAATCCAGGAAGTAAACAAAGCATTGAAGAAGCGTACAGTTGCAAGATCAATGTGACACTTCTCTAATCAGAAGTGCTTCATCGTCGGCAAGCTGGACGTGCTTGAGTTTCTTGAAGATGTTTCACCTCTCATCCAAGAAGCTTCTTCAGTTCTGACAGACTGGTGCAGGAGTCGCAGGCTTTAAATCTGTGTGGGTGTGAACCCTTACAGAGTCGCTGAGGTCGCATGTGTCCACTTACATCTAAAGGAGAAGGGACACTCTTTGGAGGACAGCAATGTTCACATCTTGGCCAGAGAAGAAACATGGTTAGAAAGAAGGCATCCTTGTCAAACTGGGACAACCATCATTGAACAGAGGAGGTGGCCTGCGACACCACCTATCACCCACCTACAATGCAGTCTTGGGATCCCTCCCCAGAGGACCTCACACCCATTCACACCTGGTCTCATCTAACCCTAACGACACATGATGGCCAGGTGTGTCAACGACTCGCATGTCTCGCACGTCTTCAAGAACCTCAAGCAAGTCCAGTTGCCTACGATATAGCACTTATGATTACCATGACCTGGATGACTGAGAATCTTCAATGACAACACTTTCTAATGTCACAATGGAGGGACAACTACGCAGGTTGATTTTAGTGCTGCTCATTGTGGACTATATTGCTGTCATTGTTCATTTGAGTCAAAGCATACAGTTTGAAAACGAGGCACGGCTCCAACTAGAAAACAATGTTTTGATGCATTGGATTGTGGGTTTGGCCTTAGTGATTTCAGGGCTGTTTCTGGTTAAACAAAGGATCTTACTCTACTAAAAAGGTTTTTCTCTCTCCATAACTCGTCAGACACCCACAGTCTGAGCCAATCAGTGGCAAAAACAGACACTTTTAGTGGACAGAATATGACGGTGCACAAACGCCTCAGGTGGTTACACTGCAGCCTGTTTCACTCAGTGCTGGACCTGTTTCAAAGATAGTTGTTCCCATTAGTCACGTAAACACAGAAACATGGGGGAAAGGGTTTGGGTTCAAAAATACTGAAGTCACCCTTTAAACCAGTGGGTCCCGTCCTTTTTAACCTTATGGCCCAGTTAAGGTCCAGTGTGTTGGATTCAGGAGCATCTGTTGGCAGAAATGGACCTTTAAAATCAGGCAACTCTGGGGCATCCTGATGTCTAAGGGGTTAAAGGTCATGCCCATGTACAATAATTCAGTGGTTCAAGTCAAGCTGAGGACTTCTGCTGCATGTCATTTCCATCTTTCTCCCCCCTTTCCTCTCTGTCTGTGCTGTCTACTCTCGTATACAGGCATTAACAAGCTTTTTATGAAAGTGTTTGAGCAAAGTGTGAATGTGAGATTGTTAGAGAAGAAACCTGACAGCAGAATATTATCAAGTACTTCATAAGACAATGATAAATAGTTACAAAACTACACGTCCACAGCCATGTGAACAGTTCTGTGAGGCTGTGGTCAGACTCAGTGTTGCTTTGAACTAAGCGCAGCGACAGTGTTAACATGCTGATGTTTAGCGACTATAATGTTACAGTGTTTACCATCTTACTTTAGCATGTTAGAAATGCAGCTTGCTTCAGTTTTTCCCAGTGGCCATTCATGGTATTACAGCAAAAAACCTGCAAACAAGGTCAATTATGACTCTTTTTATTATGAATTTTTGGTAGATGGAAGTTTAATGCTTGTCAAACTTTCCTTAAGCTGAGAAAATGATTTCAAAATCTGTGACATCACAATGTAAAGTCTATAAGCCAAGCAGGAACTTGCGGGCAGAGCCAGCAGGAGAAACACTACTGTGCAGTTTAACTGGTAGTGAGCCAGGAAGCTTGAAACTTTTGGGGCGTATGCACCAGGCGACCAATTCCATCAGACTGAATAGGCGTCATCTTGGAGCCCTGTATCTAGTTATGCTCTACACTTTCCACACCCTGCTTTATCTGACCACTGCCTTTAACAACTATGTTCTTATAATGTTGCTTCAAAAAGCATCACTGTAGTGAGATGAGCAGCGTGATCATTAGGGACTGTTCGTCATTTATGAGAGGGGAGGAGGAGGTGCAAGAAGGGGGAAGCATGTCAAATGATTTTTGTGTTGTTTTTTTTATTTTGAGTTAGTGGAGAGGCATACAAATTTAAATGGTTGTATTTTGTGTGTATTTTACCACCAATATTTAACGAAAGCACGCATGTTTTCTTAAAAACAAACGCCAAAATTACACAATTTATCACAGCCAGAAACTGTTAAAACAGAAATTATGGTTGAATTTTCAAATTTCCAACAGCCCTTGAACACATCATGTGTGACTAACGCTTCAGAAAAAAAAACATAACCAAATCTGAGCCAAAAATAGTGATGTGCCATCACTTTATTCTACGTCTCACTGAAAATTGTACTGTTTAGTCTTTTTTCAAATCCAGGATTTTATCTTCAACTTTTAACTTTCAAGCATCAGAGCTTAAGTTTTAAGAATCTGAAGAATATTTTATGGTGGAGGGAGGGTCAAGGAAAAATATTTGTAGCTTCAAAGAGGATCAAAACAAAAACAAAACCCCAAAGTCACACCCCAGCCACCCCTCTCCTCTGTTAAATAAAGAACAGTCCCTTGCACCCCAGGAGTCCTTACATACCATACCACATTATACTATACTACACTACGTTTGCAAGCTCCTCTGAGATCTTCAAGGCCTGTCGTCAACTAACATACAACGACATAACAAATTTGTTCCCATGACATTAACCCACCGATGCCTGCAGCATGCTGAAGTGGGTTTGCACAGGACTGATCTCATCCAGTTTCAGTGAGGAGGGGGTGATGGTGTCTGAAGAACATCAGAGCTCTGACTTAATCTTCTCCCCCTTTAATTTAAAATAGCTCCATGCCTGCCAGTATCAGTGTGAATTTAGACTCTGAGGTCGAACATGTTGACAAACTGTCTGCCGTGAGAGATGGATGGATGGAAACCATGTGTCAGACACTCCTCCTGCATCACAGAACAATTTAGTCCGTGAAGACATGATTACTCAGTATCTGGGTGATAAACGGGGCTTGTTGTGTAATAGAAAGGTCATACAAGATGTTTTATCTGAATGTGTGTGTCCACTGGAGGGCAGTGTTTTACTGGAGATAACTGAGGAACCGTGACATCCCTGATCATCCTGTCAAGAGTCTCCTTAGCATCACTGTTGTTACAAGTGAATGGTGCAAAGGAAAAAGAAAAGGCAACAGAGTAAGACATCCTGAATATTTTAGACTCCACAACTTGGTTAGGTTGACCATCAGTGTCGCTGGCTGTGTCACTGAGCTCTTGCTTCAGTGTTTGTCTGAGGTCTGACGGTGTTATGAGGACATTTGATGGCAAATGCATCTTACTTTTTACTTCATTGTGGTCTGGAACTCTTGTTGAATGTGGTGATAGTCAGGTTCAAATCCTTGTTCATCATGATTAAACCTGCATTAACAGATTTTTTGGACTTTGGAGAAACAAGCTGTAAACACAACATTATCATATGATGCCTTGTAAAGATGATACAGTGAAGGTGTCAGCAAACAGCTGCTTGTTAACACATCCAGCAGATACAGAGCAACTTTAAGCCCAGTCAGATCCCCCTGTCCTCTCTGATGGATATAACTTTTCTAGGATGTCTAAATCTATAATTACTGTCTTCTGACCCCACCTAAATGCACAGAGGTATTTAATAGGAAGTCTATCAGCCAATCACAGTGTTCTACATCATCTAAAGTGGACTGCAGTAGAGCCACACCCCCTTTTTAACAAGCATGGCGGATCATGAGGACAGGAGGAAAGGCAAGGCACGTGTCTGTTAAAGTACATAATTTGTGTTTAAACTGTTTTTAACGTAAACATGAGTTAATGTTACTCACTGATGTCAAAAAATTGTGAAAGATTTACAGCGTACTTGTCTTGGGATTTGTTTTCAAAAACATCTGTGCATTATAATGGACAGGGGATCTGAGCGTACCTGGAAAATAAATAGGGGAAATACTGGGTCTGCTCCATTACCACACTGACATACACCAAGTAGGTGGAGTATACACACTGTTTGACAGGTATTGTTGCTGTTAGAAATGCTAAATTTGAGTGACGAGAGCGGTGTATGTTACCATGACAACATGGCTCATATAACACCAACAAGTCAAGGGAAACTGATGAGACAGAGAACTGATTAATGCCAATGATGCTTACATAAAAACATATTTTATTATCTTATGTAACCAGAAAGATTAAAATCTCTTTTTTTTTCTCTTTTTCAATAGTGACCTGGCCAAGACAGGCAGCAACAAAAGTTACAGGCAGACAACACAGAACAAAAATACAAAATAAAAATGTAAAGCTCTAAAACAAATAATATTAAACACCTCATGAGATAACTACAAAGAAAAAAAGACAAAAAGTGTGTCACTATATGCTATAAGTGAACCATAAAAATAAAACAAGGGCAACTACACAGAATCACAAAGACAGCTAAAATACACCCTGACACTGGCGCAGAGATGATTGTGCACAAACTTCCTGCTGTGTAACGGCCGAGAGGAACCAATGAGAGCAACTCTAAGTCCCTCTGCAGAAGATTCCACATATAAGGAGCTGCATACATAACTGCTAGTGCACCAAACTCTGTGCATACATTAATGTCCATGTAGACAATTACCTGTCAACTAGGAGAGCCCTGTAGGCTGACGCTGTTTGTTCTGTCAGCTGACAGTAACATGGTTGCTGCTGCTGGCTGACACATTACACTCCATTAAAACAGCTCCTGCGGTGCACTGACACACTGAAATGGAGCAGGCCTACTGTTTAAATAGAGGAATGCTGTTCTAGTTTGATTTTCAGATACAGTCAGCTTATAATGCATCCTGTTGATTATGTACGCAGACTGTTAGTCTCAGAAAGTTCCCAGCGTACTGTTTTCTGGAGATACTTTAGGAACTGAGGATATTTTGAGTCATGATGAAAAATATGATACAGAATATACATGCAGTGTGTTTTAAAGCTTCACTTTATTCATTGATACGAGTGACTGTTCATGAAAAATCACTACACTCATGTTTTTTGTTGAAAAAAGGTCTGTTCAAACTCTTTTTTTTCATTTTTACCATGAGGTGGTTTCTGTGTTAAGATTTATTCATTGGAATGGAAAGAAAAAATAATACATAAGAAAGTATTACAATAAAAAAAACTATTTTTTCTGCTAACAATTTATGCGTGTATGTAGAGTAGAAATCCACCTTTACAATATTTCTTTTGTGTTTGGAATATAATAGAGTTCTGAACAGGTTTATCTGAAGCAAATAAACACTGAGCAGAAAATAAACTCTTGTTTTTGCTCCTATTTTCACCAGTTTTACAAAGTAAAGATTCAAGACTTTTTTTATGCACACAAAATCCTAATTTCTCTCAAATCCTGGTCACAAATTTGTTAAAATCTGTGTGAGTGAGCACCTCTCCTTTTCCAAGATCATCATCCCTCTGACAGGTGTGTTGAATCAAGATGCTGATGAACCAACATGATTACTGCACAGGTGTGTCTCAGGCTGGTCACAATAAAAGGCCGACCCCAGAATGTGCAGCTCGATCACACAACACAAAGCCACAGGTATCTTTAGAGGGAGCATGCTATTGACATAACGACTCATGAACTGATCACCAGAGCTGCTGTCAGAGCAGGAATCCTGACCACTAAACCACCATCAGGGAGTGAGAAGTTTATTAGAGCTTTACTTTGTGTCATAGGTGCAGATATCAGGGGGACACAGGGGACATGTCCTACTCAATATATAGACCATGTGCGTTTGTCTCTCCTAGTGAAAACCTAAAAGCTGCAGAGGACTTTTACTTTGAAAAATTCAAGACATTTACACTATAAACAGATGCAGAAAGGCACAAATTGGTGCATGAAAATGCAGGAAATTAAGTGTTTGATGCTCAAAATTGTTTGGCGGAGGACTCTCAAACACCCTGTTTCACATGTCGACCCCCCCAGTATTAAAATAAAACCTATGCCCTTGCTTTGTGTGCATCAGAAAGGGATTTTAAAAAAGGTCAATTACAAAGATTACCAACAATAAAAGTCCCTATTAAATAATATATTAGTTTTCTTATGAGGGTACTGCATGCTCAATAAATCACGATCAAGGTCGCAGTTGTCGTAGCAAAGATGCGGGCTGTTTGTTCACATTAGTGCCATCAGTTCAAAATAAGATGCAGATTATTAATTGACCGTCTCCTGGTTAAAGACGCGCTGAGCAGAAATAGATCCAGACTCAGAACATTGTTAATGAGGCAGAGGAAACAGGGTCAGTGCGGAGTCGCAATGAATGGTGTCTGTCAGCAGGTCCATAGATGTCAATGACTATCACTCTTCACTGGATTGACCCTCATCATCGTAGAGTGTGTGTGTGTGTGTGTGTGTGTGTGTGTGTGTGTGTGTGTGTGTGTTTGACCCTGTGTTCATTATTTAATGTAATCTCAGCATGTTTTAAAAAGATTCCAATGACACAAGTTTTAGTTTGCAGACAGCTGAGACAGTCATCAGTAAAAACTGATGTGTGATGCTCTGATGTTTGTGACACACTTTTATGGACGATGTCTTTTATTAACCCGAAACAACAAAGTGTGAAGAATGGATTAAACAGTGGGTCCCTTTCTAACGTTACTCCTTGCTTCCTTTCCTCACATCTTAGGGCTCATTTATGCTCAACAGACGGAGCCTTCTGTCTGTACTCCGCGATCGTTTCTTACATATCTGTGCACGTTTTCTGAAAGCTTATAGATGCGGACAAAATGGAGCGGACTCTCAACAGAGTTAAGAAGAAGCGAAATGGCTCACTGAGCTACTTTCATCATCAGCTTTGGAGACAAATGTTTCAAATTCTTTTTTATGACTTGTCCGATGGGGCAAATGAGTTGCTGGATGTCTTAGCCAAACATGGCATTTTCACATGGCAATCAGGTAATGCTTATTGTGTCACCATTGGGATTGAATCCATTCAGTCCAAAAACATTTCAAAAGTCTAGAAGAGAGAATGATGTTATCTAAGGGCTAAATCGGAAGTTAGCCGCTTGGCTCTCGAAAGTCTGCGCTGCGTTTGCACAATGAGCCCAGTGATGCGGAGGATCCAGGTAATTTTACTCTAACCCTGGTCAGAGCTAGCCGATGCTACGCTATGATTGGCCAATCTGCGTTCAGGGGGCGGGACTTTGTGAAAGATGAACTGTATTTTTCCTACAATTTAAAATTAAATAATAATTTGCAAGAAACTTAAAGGAAATTACAGAAAAGCATCAAATAAACCATCACCCTTCTTCTGTAATTTGGGTGGCCTGACCCTTTAAACCAGTTACATAAGATGTGTAGAGTCAGACATTTAACTACAAACATTTTAAAATGAAATGCTACGTTGCAGGTTTTACCAGAGATACAATAAACACTGTCTGACACATTAAATGTGTGCAGAAGAACCAGACTAAACAATCCATATGCACAGCATTCAGAGCATTAGCATTAACCCTGTGTTAGCTTTAGCTTTAGCCTGGTAGTGTGCGTAATAGCATCAGCATGCGCGGCCTTGCCTGCTGGGGTGGCACAGCCTGTGAATATAGAGTGGGCTCCCACAGCTCGGAAGATTAGCACCCAAGTGCATTCAAGTCCATGTGCGAGGGCCGATTTCCAGGAAGAATAGCCCTTTATTGGGCCCCAAGTTGAATCCTGCTGCTTCCCTTTGGCCCAATAGAAGGCTGCAGTAACTGACAGTCCTTTACAATCAGCCAACACTGGTGGAGGTTTTGGGGCTCTCATTCTTCTTTTTTCTCTCTTTCTCTCCAAAAGGATTGATTTTGAAATTACTCTTTCTCTGCCCAGTGTGTGTATGGGTTGGTATATTTGTGTGCATTCGTCCGTATACGTGGGTTTGTGTGTGCGTTTGCATGCATGCATACACACACACAGACACACACACACGCACACGTGCACACGTTTGAATGCCAGTCTTGGCAATTGTCTTAATGGGATAAGGGGAGACTATGGTTCCTGTTGGGGGGATGGGACTGTGGGAATGACATGGGAAAACACACACACGTTGCATTCATAGCACTAACAGCTATGTTGTTGGTTGATTCAAAGCAAAGGTGATATGTGGTGACTTGTTATCTCCCAAATACACCTCCGGGCTGTAAATACTCTGCACACTGGCCAGAAAAGATATGACACACCTTTCGGCAGGACTGAAACTTTTTTTTTTTTTTTTTTTTTTTTGCAAAGCAAAACACAACCATAATCAGAAAAAGGTAATGACTCATGTGCTCGGTGTTGGAGCGTGTTCATAGTTTAAACTTTAGATGTTTTTGTTGATGTTGGTTATTTCACACAGTGCGAAACTACGGGTCATTTAAGGAGAAAGAAAGAAGTGACATTGTAGATTACTGAAGGAGGGGTCAGTGGGGGGGTTGCAATGAAGAGTTCTGACCAGTAGGGGTCATCTGTGGCACAATATTCATAAAGGCCTTCATGCTGTCAGTTTTTCCAAACCTTTTTGGCCTGTGACCGATTAAAACAAATTATCTAATTGCAGCCTTTTGTCACAAGGTATAGCTTTACTGTGTACATAGATGTTGAGCAGTTCTTTATTCCCTACACTGATTTATTTAAAGGACTTTTAGAGGCCTGAAGAGAGTAAACTCCTCAGTGTTACAAAAAAGAATGAAAGTCAGGAGAAAATCTTTACCTCTTTGTCCTTATACAGCTACATCTCCATATATATATACCTTTGAATTATATTGTAAACCTCCTCAGATGTATCTTGGGGTGCTCTGGGGGTCTCAAACCCAGGGGGAACTACTATTCCATTAACCTAAATCATATCCTGGGCAGACAACGACGACAAAATTGACGCTGAAAGGCTTCCTGCTGATCTAAAACATTTTCATCTTGTCAGGGTTCAACATTAATGTTTTTTTTTTACTTGCCCAAAGTCAATTTTTACTTGCCCCTTTACATATTGTTTTGTTTACTAGTAGTTATCGAATAACAAAAAAGTTAACTGTCATGTTGTGATTTTTTTTGTCAGGAATTTGGCTTTGGAAAAACGATCCCATTTTATCGGCCTTCCTCTCAAACGTGCGGCACCATACAAAGTTGTAGTTTTGCCCACATCTCATCATCACATCTTCCCCCAACTAAACTCTGGTTTCCAGGATAATTGAAATGCTCACTTGCGTATCAGCTTATTAGCTTTTCTTTACCCACAGCCGTTTTCTTGCTCGTGTCCGATCAGTGCTGCACATGTGCAACTCTCAGTGGAGATAAAAAGAAGCAAGATGGCTCACTCCTCAGCTGCTTCTATCAAAAAAAGATTTTTGTAATTCTTTTTTAAGACTTGCCCAATGGGCAAGTGAGTTGCTAGATTTATTAGCCAAATGTGGCATTTTACTTTCCCCGGGCAATCGTTATTGTTTAGCCCTGCTTGTAGGAACAGTAATACTTTTTATCATTTAAACCTCTCCTGTTTGATGACTTTGCCTTTAATCATGTCACGATCCCCTAAAACAAATATCAGAGGTGATGCAGTTTCCTTGAAGCTTTATTATTGACACTGAAAATAGTGGTTTGACTAAAAAAAAAAAATCTCATCATAAGGTCGACTTTCTTGTTTTTTTTTTCCAAAGATTTCAGCTTTGATCTGTCAGCAAATGAAGTTGCTCAGTTGTCAGGGAGATGGTTTAGTTTGGGTATGAGATGACATAAGCAGCCATCCTTCTTAGACAGCTGCAGGTTATTATGTTTTTTTGCAGGTGTAACCTCTGTAACAAACAAGTTTATGATACTTTCGCCTTTTGTTCAGCAAATGAACACCACTATTTATCACTTTTACTATTCAGCATGATGACACTCTGTAGTCTTATTTAGCCACTTGTTGGCAACCGCCATTTTTAAGACACGTTAAAGCTTCAAAATTCACAAGTGGAGTATTTACTGAGGTATTTATATCGTAGACCAAAACGTGAAAGTCTCTGAAGCTTGTGTGAAACACAGACGTTATTTCAGGCGTCTATCTAAAAACCCATTGACTTTGAGACGAGGGCACCAGGAGTGCTAAAATGCTGACTAATATTTGAGTTTTAGGACTCATTCCTGCACCACTCTGTTAAAGACAGAGGTTACAGTCCTCCTCCATACGACCACATCATCACATGACCAAAATTCCAGACTTAGGTCACATGATAACTAAAGCTTGCCTGGGTCCAGACCTTTGAGTCCACCTGCTCCACCTAGCTCAAGTTGCCATTAAACAGCGGTTTCTCAGTTACAATAAAGAACTACCAGTTAGTGCTGCAGGGGGGTTAGATTTGGATTGGGATCACTAGCGGGACTGAAGACCTTGTCTAGCTATTTAGTAACATTTAAAATTTGCTCAATAAATGAATCATTAATTATCAAAATTGTCAGTTATTTATTTTCTGTCTATCAACTTATTAATAAAATGACTGATGATTTGAACAAGATGGTCCTCCCATACAAAGACAACATCAGTCGTTTCAGCAAATTCCAGTTCTGACCAGACTGTGAGGATTTAGGAAATAGTACTGAAATGAAAACCTCCTGGGCTCGGCTGACACGTGATTTAAACAGCAGTGGTGTTAAAAGATATATTCACAGTTACATGATGAAATAAGATGCACAGCCTGGGAACACACACATACGCAAAGTTATTCACCACATACTCACACGCAAACATGTTGGCGTGCACGCTCTGATGCGCAGAGACACAATCAGACTCAATCCTCTGGTGACAGCAGATGGACAGGTATGTGATTACCGCCCCACCTCTAAACCTCACAGGTATAATAGCCTCCATTCCCTCGCTCATTGTGTTGATACTGAGATGTCAGCCGGCGATAAGTGAAATGACAAATTTAGAGGAAGACATGGGGGTGTCATATATCTCAGACATTTCATCTTGAGGTAAGGATGAGCTGAGGAGGAGGAGGGTGGATGGATGACAGTGAGAGAGACAGAGAGACCATCGGCAGCCGTTATTCGTATGATATCTCCAGTTTGTCTTCATCACCCACGGTCCATTGCACTCCAGGATGTACTAATAGCTCGTGCATCAAAAGGCTGTCTGGCAGGTGAGCATGGAGACAGATAGATCTAAGAATAGCTGAATGTATAATTGCACATCAGGTTTAATATTATCAGTCTCCCATGAGAAATCTGCGAGGTGAAGGGTTTAAATGAAATTATTACCTTGGTGCTCATCAAGCCAGTGACTGTGTAACAGAAAGTGACAGTAATCAATATGGAGTGAACGAAATAGACCCAGGACTTTGTTAAACCACCAAGAAAAGCAGTAAAATATTATCTTTTTGTGACTGAATTCCAATTAACAGGAGACTCTCCCTCAATGCACAGCAGCTGTTGTGCATCGCATTATATTGTATTATAATTACTGTAAAACTTCAATTAAAAGTCTGGTCCCAAGTACACGCCCATTCCCTTTTACCAGCCCAGTGTGGCTACACATTTGGACAAATAAAGGCCTGTCTCAAGTAGACAGAGGTTCTTTAAATGTATAAAAAAAAGGTTGTTGGACACCTCAAATTATGTGTCCGTTCCTCGATTACTGTGTAAGATATTCATATTACTTTAGTCTGTGAAGGCCCGTTTCCACCGAGCACTTTCCACTGTAAAAAGTTGTGGATGGTACCAATGGAACCATTCTGTACCATCCCCATTTTTGGTCCCCCCTCTGTTGGGGTACCTAGCACACAGATCTGGTACTAAAAGGTGGAGCTGTGAACACTGCAGTCTGTTGATTGGTCAGTAGAGGACGGTCACTCTGCTCAGGGCTGAGTTGTGTCTGGTTTTGAGGCTCATGTAACCACTGTTCATACTGTGGAGAGATTTATTAGTAGACTGTAACTATAAAATAAAGGAAAATTTAAAAAATAAACTGCTGGCAATTTTAAAGGTGTAACGTTAACTTGTAATGTTACTCAGTGCATGAGTTGACGACATGAATCCATCAGCACACCTTAAACTTCACTGTGACAACTTGGACCATTACTGACACGTTTAGTAATGAGTGGATCTTCAAGCCTTTATATGTATTCATTTTGACCAGATTATGTGAACTGCATATATTCTGTTCCTCACTGGGAGAAAAAAAGCATCGTGGAGCGTTGTTCCTGTGGGCTACGTCAACACTAAACCCCTGAGCTTGCCTGAGAAGGACTAAATGCACAAACCTGCTATTTTTAAATATCCCATGGAGAGAGACTCTCACTGCAGCCTGTTTTATTTTGTTCTAAAAATGTCGGCAGACAACCCTGTTCTGTGGACGATAAACGAGGTGCAGACTTCCATCTGTGTCACTGGTAATGAGGAAATACAGCGAGTGCTGCACGGAGCAGTGAGTGACAATAGCCCCGCCCACATTTAAGAGTCCTGTTTGCAGTGGAAACACTAGGGTCTAGGTACCATGTCTGAAGGGTTATTGTTGGTTCCAAAGGTACCATACTGAAAGTGTTTGGTGGAAACTGGGCTTAAGGGTCCTCAGATCAAAAGAATCAGAAGGGTTTTTCATAAAAATTAATTTAAGTTGTGAGTTTTGATTTAACAGGATAAAGTGGTGTTGTATCGGTACGCCGGGTGACGTAACTATCTCTCTGATGTGCTGTTTGTCAGAGTTAGATCTAACAAATTATTCATAATTGATAAATTACTTGAAGCTGAATTTATACTGGTTTAAATAAACAACATGGTTGCATTTTCCATCTTTGCTGAACAACAGTTTTGTGTGACAGGAATTAAAGGCCTGTCCCAAATACAGGCCTGTGATTTCACCGATTTAATAATAAAAGTTTTACTGTAAGTTATTATTGTGGTTTAAGTGATTTGGTCAACATGTCCTCCAAACTATGTTGAGGTTATATATCATCGACCTTCAAATCAACCACATTAGCATTTCTAATCTGGTGTCCCTTGCACATGACCTTTCATAAAATGGTTCATATGACTGCTTTTCATTTTTCACTGCTATGGTTAAGGTGTGATTTGGTTTAGGCACAAAAATGATTTGGTTTAGGTAAGAAAATGATTGTGTTACAGTAAAAACAACACTACATTCAGTCCTCCTCCTGGATGTTGTGTGCTGCTTTAACAGTGTGATGCTACTTCCACCTCAGCCTCTGACACTCACATAACCAGAGGAGGTCATTGTCACAATAATGTTTTATTTATTGGATAAACAGTCAGTGCAGTTATCTCTCCAATAAGAACAGTCTTGATTTCAGTTCATTTCATCACTTCAACACCAAACACCACTCTGCAGCCAACAAAGACAAACTTCAGCCAACCAGCATGACAAAAACATCTTTTTCATCACCAGTGGAGACAGTTAATAAATCAAGCTTTTGCCAAATCCAGTCAGAAGAACTGCGAAAACAGTCTTTTCCTACGAGAAACTCAACAAGTGCACACTCTTGTTCTTGTCTAATTGTTGTTATTGACTCCATTTCGGCAATAACTACGGTGCAGATCCCTGATTGGCCCCGATTGGATTTAAATTTTTTGAAAGTGTTTGTGTCGACAGCAGGGCCAGACTGATACAGAGAGCGAAACAGAATGTTGAGCTCATGTCATCAGGATGGTCTTACCAGGCTACTATGATGTAGCTTTAAGTATATGCTGTATGTATTGTATGTAGTATGCTGACACATGGAGATTAGCCCTGCCCACCTTTAACCCTGAGCTGAGGTCTAATCAGACTGAAGTGAAAACACTCGTGTGGGATCTGCAGCGCCTTTAACATTTTACATGTGCAGCAGTATGATGAATCCTTTCTGCCACATCCAGATGGAAGGTCTCGTCTGTGTGAACATTCAGTTATTAGACAGTCAAACAGACTCTTTGTCAACAGCTCAGCAGAGCAACAGAACAATCCTGTGAGGCGGCTTGACTCAGCCAAACCAAAGGAGCAAATGAAGAGCTCACTTTCTGCTCAGTGATGTGAGGTAAGAAATTGTTCATACACTAATACAGTGGTTTCAAACTTTGTACACTGCGTACAATCTCAGGAAATATTAGGCTCTACAAGTACCACTATTATGACTGAGATGAATATACAGTAGCATAGGACCTGCCCTGTACAGCAGGAGGCTGGTTTATTCCTTATCAGAAGATTATTTTTTGTCCAGTCTGGAGACTTTGCTGCTCATGTAGCCTCTTGCATTTGCGCTCAATATTCGTCCACTTTAGTTTCAGTAGGGCTGCACAAAATATTGTCCTGCTAATCCACACTTCTCTTCCTAGGAGATCCCATTTGGAGTCACAGTTGCAGTGTTTTTAAACCATTCATTTTACCTGCGCTTACACTCTTACCATCATGGTTTAGCTCGTAACTCATCATGGACGTATGCGGGCCAGCATTCATGAACCTGACTATGAAGCAGGCTGATACTGAAACAAAAATTATTAGACATGCTTAGCTGTAGATACATTATGTTTGGATCATACACAACACGTCCCTGCAAACTGTGTGCAACCCCAGTACGAGACAAAGCCACTGTTATCTGAACCCTTGCTACAGCGCCATGTTGTAGTGAGCAAATATGAGGCCAAACATCCAATAATCCACTTTATAATTATTCATACATGAAGACAGGATTCACATTATAAGTAACAAGATGTGACCCCAACGTTGACTGCCTGTCTTTTAGCCTATTATTTCATAGCTAGCTAAATGCTAACTTAGCATTTCTTTTTCAGGGCTTCTCCCTCTGGATGAAGGAGCAAAGCGGGCCAATCATGGACTGACGTGAAGGTTATGGTGGGTGAGTCATGTAGCTGGTGGGCGTGTCTCGTCTCTGCTCCACCTACAGCTATACCAATTTAAAAATATTACAGGAAAGGCAAAATGTATTTTACATTGCATTTCAGGGATCTCAAGGATTAAGTATTTTCATTTTAAAACCACACTGTGAAAATACTGTTTTAAAACTAAAAGTCCTGCATTAAATAAAATGTTACTTAAGTAAAAGTAAGTAGTATAATCAGGAAAGTGTACTTAAAGTATGAAAGGTAAAGTACCCAATCAGAAAAATCTAAAAAAAAATCAAAATCGGGTAAAAAAACCACCCACAAAAGCACAAAACCAGTCAAAAAATAATAATTTTAAAAATATGTTTTAAAAAAAAAAAATATTAAAAAATGTTAAGCAAAATAGTTACCAATACATTTTCATTCAGTTAGTTTTTTTCATTGGCTTTTTATGCAAAAATCTCAATTGGTAAAGTAACTAGTAATTACAGTGATCAGATAAATGTGGTGGAGTAAAAGTATAAAGTGTCATGAAAAGAAAATACTCAAGTAAAGTACAAGTACCTCAATTGTACTTAGGTTGAGTACTTGAGTAAGTACACTTAGATAGGTTCCTCCACTGATTAAACTTAATAATATACATCTTTTAATATAAAATATAAATTGTGTACTGTTGTGTAATTTACTGTTGTGTAGAGGACAGATTGAACCCGTAAAGTGCTGTGATTGTCTCTGTTGCTGCTTTGCATGCTGGTACACAAACACCAGTCTGTGATAGTATTAATATTCAGCATACCAATATCAGCCTCCTCAGCTCCATTGGCATGTGCACGGGGGTGTTGCTGGCAGGTCTCACTCACTACTGGGTGGCCTGGTTGGTAGCTACTCAACGCTCCCCTCTTGCCAAGCAGAGAAAGCTATTGGACTCAGTAAGGTGAGGTCAGAGTGTGTGTGTACTGGTGTGTGTGTCTGTGTATATGCATGCCCACGTGTATGTTTGTGACTCGAGCTTAATTATCACAGCCTCATGCTATTATCTGATACTGTCACACCATTGTCGTGAATGTAAATACCACCTTTTGTCGGACAGCAGACTAATTGTCACATGGGGATAAAAGGAACACTGAATTCAAGTGGGCTGAATGGATGCACTGGATTGGCTGCAGCTAGTGTGTTGAACCTGAGTTTGGGATCTGTTGCGCTGGGCTCTTTGTCTTGCATTTCCCCTAGCTTCTTTTCTCTTCACTTTCCCTCGCAGTTTCTTTTTGTTGATGGTGAAAATTGTGCATCAATGCGGGCTAAGGCTTTCTCAGTGAAGTGACCCGTGTTGAAATGTTCTGGGGGCGTTTTGTTGAGTTGCTCAAACAAATTGCTGTTGATATGAAGATGTGGGGTGGTGTCTCCATTGAGCTGCAGGTTTATACACTCGCTGAAACATTAGCATTGCAAGGCACTGACAGGCAGATCTGGCTCAAGTTATGACTTTGTCTTTTGTCACTCACTTTGGGTTTGTGCTTTGAACGGGCTCAGCTCCAAACATGTCAAACATGTCGAACATACCAAAGGCAGATCAGAGGAATCATTTCCATTCAGAAATCCTCCTATGGAGAGAAGCTTGGCAAAGGTTCAATGAAGAAGACCGTCTACATGATTACTCTACTTTATAATTTTGGGTTTTTTCTTTTTTTTGCTTCCAACTCAAACAGCTGACTGAGAGTATTTTGCCAAGTTGTCTGTTGACCAATCATCTTGTTACTGTCAAGTTTAAAATTTGTTCCCTTCTTTGCTGCTGTCAGCTTTTAATTCAGTGTGCAAGTGAGACAACTTACTTTCAACCGCCCAAATCCAGGTTTCATCAGCACCAGCTGTTTATTAGCTCCATCTGTTAAACTCAACAGATATCACTGATATCCCTGTACAGCTCACAGTGTGATTACTCCCATAAAAATAATGACTGTTCCTACTGTGCACTCTATGTACCAGTTTCTAATATATTTAAAAGGCAGGTCCATATTTTTATTTTTCCTTTTTCTCTTTCTTTTTTTTCTTTGAGGTTTTCGTATCACTCTGTAGCTTTCTGTGTTTCTTATGTATTCAAATTTGTTCGAAGCACAAAAGCTTTAGTATCAAAATGCTAATTTCCCTACCCCTTCTAAAAATGTTGTCCCACATGACCTGACGTATGTTTCTGTATGATGATGTTGCTACACATAAACCCCCTAGCCTGCTAATGTGCGTCTTTGTGACTGAGCCAAGCCCTCTTTGAGAACTGTGTTATATTAATCTTCCAAATTAGCTATATTCCTCTAACTCCCTAACCCACTGATTCCCAGCTGTTGGGTCGCGGGTCAGTTCTGCATGCACTGCAAGTGACTCACAAAAGTGTCAAGTTTATAAAAAACACTCTTTATTTTGAAGTATGGTGAATTTTTGGCACAGCGCTTTTATTTTGAAGTGCTGTTTCCTGCTGTAGAGTGAGTGACTAACAGACAGGCATATTTGACACAGTCAGCAAACTAGCTCAACAACATGGCCAAACACAAGTATGACTCTGAATGTATTAAACTGCGTGGACCTTCAACTAATGACTAAGGAAAAATTTGGACCCTGTGGCTGGACCAGTTGGGAACCACTGCCCTAACCAGCACAGAAGCTGAGCAACTAAACACCACATCAGTTTGGATCCAAGTTTTCGCACAATAACACAAACAAACTAATCCATCGAGGCAGCAGTGGACCACAAACGACTTTTTCTGTCAGGTAAAATTGCAGTTTGTCAAAAGAGTCTCCTGGTTTTGAAGAGAGTGATCATTTCTGTGTCCTGTCAGGAAGGGCTGTCTGACATCAAGTAAAGCAGTGAAAATATTACACTGACTATGGATAAGCACCTCATACAACCCACGTCATCATCATTATCAGTGATCGCTGCTCTAACCAAGCCAACATTTGTATGTGGGGCCCATGTGGGTAGTAAAAGGGCTGAAAAGGGGCCATATATGTGTTTGGTCATGGGTTCCATATTGGCCAAATGCCAGTTGTCCACATAGGTGGGTTGATCCAAGTGGGCTGCAGATAAGAAGCCCATTTTGGGCCCATACCCACTTGGTACCCAGGTGGTTCTAGCATAACCATGTGGGGCCCTCTTGGGTAAAGCCAACAATGAGGGGAACTGGCATGGGGCCAATATGGAACCCATGAACAAGCCAATACAGGGCCCATTTGTCAACCTTTACTACGACCATTTACTACCAATATGGGCCCCACATACGAATGCTGGCTGGGAACCTATGTCACTGCTGCAGCTGAGTGGGTGTTTCCATTTGAAAAACATGGAAAATTACAAACTGACTAAAGCTAACTAAAGCTTCTGTCTTTAGTTATATAATTATTGAAGCCTACAGTTAACCCTCTTGCAAAATAAGTTAGAAAAGTTAAGAGTAAAATCATGTTTAAAGAAAGTGGAAAACATGGTGGGCCTCAAGTGCAGGCGTAACTGGTTTGATCTGAAGTACTAGTGTACTACTACTACAACTATAATACACTATTTAAGTTACAGCTATACCAGCTGGTTAACTGCAACATATAACAGATAATTACATTACCATTTTTTTTATCATCTAACTGTATGATAGTACAGGACTGTACATGGACTGTTTAAAATTGGTCTGTGGGCCATGATTGGCCCTGCGTCAGACCTTGGACCTGCATGGTGTAGGGGGTGATCAGTGTTGTATGGTATTGTGAGTGCTACAGGTGTGATGGCTCTGAGGTTTGTATCTGATGGACTGGCTGTGCAAAGGCAGATGATTTTAGAAGCAGTGCGTGTGATGCTGATTTAGTTGTTTTTGTTGGAGATACATGGTGAGGAAGGAGAGTACAGCTTTGGTAACGCATCAACTGACCCATAAACTGCTTTATCTCTTTATCTTCAGCTGCATTCACCACTTACACATCAACTGACATTTTGATTTTATTCATCTCTTTGGCTTCAACTGACAGTCAAAGTCGACTGACATGTCAAACCCTTTCAGGTCTCAAGTCTTAACTTTGGACAATAACTGAAAAGCCTCAGCTCCTTTAACTCACACAGCTCCCACTGTTCATACATAATTCGGCTTCTTAGCTGCTTTGAGTGCTCACACTCCAGCTGACACTTAAACTGACACAGTCTTTCAGTTTTCTCTCAGGACTTCATATGACACTTAATTTATCATCGACATTTTAACTGACTTTTCAGCTTCTTTCAGTACTTTCATATAAACTAATACAACAACTTCGCCCTGTTACACTTCAATTGACACTTCAGCTTCATTCAGTGCTTACCCTGAAACTTAGCACTTTCATTTTAACCTCTATTTCAGCTTTTTGGGGGATATCTATTTCAACTGTTTTGGAACCTCAACTATTTCACATGCTTAAACTGAAAAAAATCTGCAGGAATGTTTATCTTTTCTAGTTATTTCACTAAAATATATCAATTTCCTGTTAATGACTCTGTTATATAGACTACAGAATGAAGTGTAGCCGATTTCTTTATGACTGTACGTTACACGTTACCGTCACAGGAGGACAGCTACACTAACTATTAAAGGTCCAGTGTGAAGGATTTAGTGCCATCTAGTGGTGAGAATTGCAGATTGCAAGCAGCTGAAACTTCTCTTGGTTCGAGTTCCTTTAGTGTTCATTGTTCAGGAGGTTTTTACTAGAAGCTGAACTATCCACATGGGCCTCGCCCTCTCCAAAAAAAGGGGACCCAATGATTTAAACTGGTAAAAAGCACTAAATAAAGCAGTTTCACAGTTACAAATCAGTGTTTCTCCCACGCTGTTTGGCACATCGCAGACTGCCTGCTTGCCCAGCACCTGCTAATGTGTCCTCACTAATTTTCTGATCCAGACATTCAGGAGGTTTTTACCATGAGCTGAATTATCTGTAGAGGTTTCTTCCTCTCCAAAACAAACAGATCAGGTGGTTTAAACCAGTAAAAACACTGAATAAGACAGTTTCACGTTACAAATCATTGTTTCTCCTACCCTGCTGAGCTCATTGCAGACACCGAACAACATGCTTACCCAACACCTGCTAATGTGTGCTCAGAATTTATCTCTTACAACTTCCTGAACGTCTGGATCTTTTCACTGGGAGCAGGTCTCTTTCTCTCCAAAACAAACAAACCTAATTATTTCAACCGGTAAAAAAAATTATATAAAGCAGTATCATGTGAGAAAAAAAGTGTGTTTTTCCTGATCAATATGGAGAGCCTGCTAACTATGGTAGCTGATGCAAAAGTGCTACTGTAGAAGCATGGCAATCTCTGTAGACGAGGACCCGCTCCATATATAGATATAAACAGCTCATTCTAAGGTAACAAAAAATACAACAGTTCTTATTTTCAGGTGATTATACACTAAAGAAAACATTATATTCCATTTCTGCTGATATATCCTCTTAAATCCTGCACACTGGACATTTAAAACCTTGTTTTGTGTAAGGTTACGTTGTGTACTAGCATGTAATGGGTGTCCAATTACATTTAAAACTTTACTGCAAAAGCCCCAAAAATAGATATGTGCATTTTCATCTGCTTTTTCAGTTTCTGCTAATGTAAAATAATGAGCAGTGAAAAACTGCTCAGAAGCCAACAATTAAAAACAATAGTGCTGCTCTGTTGTTGTTAGTTTGATGCAAAATGAGTGAGCTGAACTTTACTGTGAAAATGCATGGACCTATTTAGTGCACTTTTCACTCCAGTTAAAAAGACTTTTACTATAGAGAGATTCAGCATTTATAAAACAATAAAAAACCCTCCCACTGTTATATAACATCATGTGAGAGAGACGCAGACACTCTCCTGCTCTCACTGTCCTTCATTTTTTATTCTGCTTCTTCCCTTTCTGCTTTCTCCTTCTACGTCTGCCTCTAACATACTCCACTTCTCTCAGTCCACCTATCTAATCTCTTAGCTTATTCTCTCTCTCAGTCGCAGCACCTTGTAAAAGACTGATGAGGTATCCTAGCAACAAGTCTTTTTTTTTTCCAGTGTCCTAACTGGACAGCAAAGTGACTCTGTTCCTCCTGACCCCGACAACCAATGCAACAACAAGATTGTGGTCCCTTCAGAGCGAGGCGGCCAATTGCTCTGAAGCATCTTGCTTGTTCTGGAGTCAGTAGGCCAGAGGGATAATGGTTGAAGAGAATGACCTGTAGCCGTCTTGACAACAGAGCATCCAGTGATGGAGTGAAAGGTTTTCTATTTCTAACACATGTCTCCCTCACAGTGTAGTCCACAACTCACTCTGGGCCTTCCTAAAGTGTGAGAGTGTCGTCTGTCACTGCAGCCGACGAGGTCAGAAGGTATTTTTGTGTACTTGTATCACCACACTCCTCACACTGCAGCTACATGAAGCACTTTTAAAGACATAAATCTGACACTTCTTACCAAGAGAGCAAAGGAGCATGAAAACAGGACCATTAGCCTCTGCAGCAGCCCCATACCTGCAAGAAATGATCAGTTTTATCCTCATGAAGCAGTCCCCCTCTGATAATGTTGTACAGGGCAACATAAATAAAGGACTTGACTCTGCCTGAAAAGCACAGTGAGTGTTTGCCAGCCGCTTTGGGTGGCCATACTTTTTATGCAGGGCACTTCCTTTAAGCTTCTAATGACGAGTGACCCTTGCGTGAAGGGATTCTTAGAGACTAGGTCAGGCCTTTAGAGTCAGGGGAGTTCCTAGTGCACTGAGTCTATCACGCCTGGAAACCAGGCAATCAACTTGTGTATGAACAAACCCTATAAACTTCTTTTTTTAAAAAAAGCCCATGAGGAATAATTGTTCTTCAAGCAGCATGGGTTATTAAGACTTTATGATAGGCTGATCATTCATCATTAGCTGGTGACGACAGCAATCTAACGTCTTTAAATGAGGAAACCGGATCATATTGTATGCTCGGGTGCAGAGTGACTTCTAGAGGGGACAAAGAGGTGTGAGTTGGTATGCTGAGAGCAAAGCCCCAGGAGCAACTGCTTTGACAAAGGGAACCAGACTGTTGACATCAATTCATAAATCAAACGGGGTCACTGCCTCTTTGAACATCGAGACTTGACTTCCCACAAGTCTTCAACCAACAAACTCCTCAGGTCAAAGAAATATTTAACCTTTCAATTATGTGTGGAGGATATTTTAAATGTAATTACTGTGTTGTCATGTACATATTAAACTGACAATTGAGAGTTTAAAAATATTATGATGACATCAAGGGTTAACAAAAAAAAGGGAGTTAAACGCTTTTGATAAGAATCCCTTAAAGATTATTGACCAAAATATTTACATTTCACATCAGAAAATAAACTTGCCAGTTGTGCTCACTGCTGGGAAAACAGACATTGTTTCTAAATGAACTCAAAATTTATATTATTAACAGATTTCTGATAATAATTAGATACCGGACACCAAGATGGCGCCTGCTCATTCCAGTGGAGTTGCTTGCCTGGTGCATTATGCCAAATTAAGTTTCTAGCCTCCAGGTTTTCTTCAGCGGTATGCAGCCCACTAAGTATGTGCAGTAGTGTTTCTCCTGCTCGCCCCACCTGCGAAATCCCGGTCGGCTCATTGACTTTGCGTTGTGTTGACGTCATGGATTTTATGTTGTAGTTTTATTGTTGTTGCTATTTTTATTGTTGCGATGATTTGATGTTGTGTTGTCTTGCTGTTGGTATTGCTAAAGCCATTGTGTCATGAATATATTCTATTTTCTAACTGTGTTTTTATACCATCATATTATGCTCTGTTTCCTGCCCAGGGACTACAGATGAAATTTTGCTTATAGCTAACTCTGGTGCAGCTAAGTAGCTGTGCACTGTTCCTCTTAAATAAATAAACATATATATTTTTTAAATGCTTTTCTCAGCTTAAGGGAAATTTTTTTACAAATATAAAGTCTCCATGGATCAAAAATTTATAACATACACATTTTTAATTGACCGTGTTTGCAGGTGGAAGTGTCCTGATAACAGTTTTACATACATCTCTTTTTATAATGATGGCCAGTGGCAAAAATACTTCTACCTAAACCATACCTACCATTGTGAAATTCTAGGGGTGATGGCTATGTTGAAAATAACAGTTTGGCAAATGGCTGATACCCCTGAATTTTTTGTATTGTTTTGTTTGTTTTGTTATTTATTTCCCCTTTTGTGCCAGGGAAACAAAGAAATCTATATTACAAAAAGAATATACTGAACTGTTTAATCATTCAGTCCTTCATCACACTAGCAGTGAATGAGCACAAATTCAATCATATAAATTTATGTGCAACATTCAAAATAACTGTCTTTCACATGAAAAACATAATAAAAATACTTCAAAGGCCTTTTCACTATATATATTATGTATCCCTTTCCAATGTCTTTTTTCTATTACAAGGAAAACAACACATTTCTCCATCAAACAACTACATTTCTTCAAGTTTCCCTACAAAAGCTGCATTTTACACGAATAAAGTGAACGCATCCAGAGAACACTATAATTTACCATAGACTGAGTAGACCTCCAACACATCATAATATAACTCAATGCAAGTCAGGTTCCGACCACCGGCTGCTAACAGCTAACGCTAACCAGCTCTCCTCCGGCCGATTTTAAGGCGGACTTGTTGCTCAAATTGTAGCATTATTGAGGAAACGATACAGTACACCCACTGAGTCATCGATAGTGAGTTTACTGCGTCCTCTCGCTCTTATGGCGTCTCAGGGAAGGTCTGTGTTTGTCTGAAAAACGTTACTTGGACTGCCCCCGGCAGGACTGGACGCCATTTTGTTCTGGGACATATTTTTCATTACCTGCGCAAATTTGACGTGACGCAATGGAAAACATCACTGCCATCTGTGAAGGTCATCTCGTTTGCCGAAAGGCCTGTGTGTGATAATCTAATAATCTATAATAATTATGATACTATAAATCATAATCATAAAATCTAATCGGTAACAAACCATGGCTATCAACGGGCAAATATCGGCCGATACCGGTGTGCAACCGGTGTATCCTGTAACTTTATAATAAGTATGTTACATCATTTTGTGGCGCTAATAAGCAAAATATTATACGAACCTTTGTGTGTGTGTTTTCGTCAGACGGTTTTATGAGGACAGTATAGTGAAAGGTCTGGCAATTGGTCATGCTAACTTTGATAACTTCCCATTGCTGTCATAGTAGTTCAGAATTAGCTAGTTTAGCAAAGTGCATGTTATATCGAAATGTGTTCCCACCATATATAGTGTAAACCTCTGTTGTTAATATGTGGCGCCCCCCTGGTGTTTGAGGCCAGGGCTAAGGGTTTTGGTCAGGTTTAGGTGGAGGGGACACATACTGACAGGGTGACAGTCTTCAACAAAGCACCGGCTCTAGGCTACTTGCCAAGTTGTTATGCTAACTAAGCTAGCTTGCTATTCATCTGCACACACCAGTTTGTTTAGCCTACATAGGCTGCAGGTCTTTGTTGATTCACTGAGTGTTAAACTATTATTGTTAGGGCGGGCGTAAATATGAAAATTAGACACATTGGGAAAAAATAATGCTTGCAAATTATTATTGTTAGTCTTGAAACTGGTTGAATTAACAACTTCACAACAATGTGACACGACCTAATTGTATGTAATGCTACATTATTGTAGCATTAGGGCTCTTTTTTAAATCGATGCCTTTATTTTTGTCACCTACTGAAGTGTGATTGGGCTGTGTTCGCCACATCCCACCCATGAATCTGGAGACGTGTAAACGTGATGGCAGTAATAATCTTACAGTACGCTACTTAATGTTAGATTGATTATGAAAAACTCCAAAGTTCATGCTTAAACTTACACCAATACAACTTTTTCCTCGTGTTTAGCCCGTCTCTCCTCGTGTCACCCAGCTCTCTGTGTGCCGTGGTAACGCTGATGTGAGAGCTAGACTGGTTACCACATGGCTTTTATCCAACTAGAGGCGCTTGAGAGTGGACCGCTTGGAGAGTGGGAGCGCAGTCGCAGGTTATCCATCGCCTGGTGCAAGATCTACCGTCACTCTGCCACTTCTGGGATCTTCCTTTATATAGACGGGAGACTCAACAAAACCACTTTCCTCAACGCGGATCCAGATTGTTCTCATTTTCCTCTTTTGCCCCCCTCTCTCCTTTTTTTCCACCCCCCTGATCAGGCTTAACCACCCTGTGTTTTGTAAAGGCAATTGTTAGTGCGCATCATCGCGGGAGCCAAAAGGAGGTTTGCCACTTCTTCCATAGGAGACTGGTGAGTAAAGCGGCTCAGTGTTTCATGTCTTTGGTTTCTATTTGCATGATCATTTCTGTTTTTTATTTGCATGTGACTAAGTTGTCATTAGGCTGCTAACTTACATACAGTAAGTACAGTAGATGGTGATGATTGGGTTGATTGATTTTAAGATAGACTGTAACTGTATTTCAACAAGTTATTAAGTTATTTTTTAGAGCTAAATGCTGCATAACAATAATGTTATAGTTAGATCAGTGAGCCAGTGTTCACAGAAGTTAGAAGTTGCAGGTTACTGAAAGCTTTTTTTTAATCTGCCCACTTACAAGCCTCCTCATTCCGGTCGGACAACATTAATGTAAAATGTCTCTTCTACTGTTTTATCTGTGCTGTTGTTGTCCTTCAGCTGAATGAATAGTTAATGAGGTATCACACCACACTGCTCCTTTTTATGTCTTATTAAAGGGCTGTGCAGTTGCATAATAAGTGAAAATGAATTGGACTCCTTTCTCTTGATTTGAACTTGCACATACATGCGAACTATTCAATGGGCGTGGTTTTGCATTAATGGGACAGTCCCCAGGAAAGATACAAATTCCAGAAAAAGTCACTGAATCCATTAAAGTTTGGGTTATGAGGTCACCTTTTTAAAATCTTGTGTCCTTGTGTTTTTTCTCTCCCGCTCACAGCGGGCTGCTGGAGCGTCATGACAGCTGAGAAGAGCGGGCCCGTTATAAACGGTAAACCAGAGGATGGCAGAGACCCGGAAGGGTCCAGCTCCAGCCTAGACAACAGGGAGTACAATGAGAGGGGCCAATGGAACAACAAGATCGAGTTTGTCCTGTCTGTGGCTGGAGAGATCATCGGGCTGGGCAACGTCTGGAGGTTTCCTTACCTCTGCTACAAGAATGGAGGAGGTAAATAATTTCCCCTTATCTGTGCTAGAAGTATGGATATAAACATAAGAATCAAGGCGGTAGGAGAGGTTTTTGTGTTAGAAAATTGGTGGACAAAAGACAAGATCCTTTGCTGGAAGGAGGAGGGAAGACAGGCAAGAACGGAAAGAAAAGAAACAAAAATAAGCTAACTTTATCCCTGATTAGATACATAATTAAGATAGGATATGATCCAGTGTTGTAGTCAAGACCACCTAAACCGAGACCGAGTGAAGACCAAGATCAGACCAAGATCAGACCAGAGCAAGTCCCACACTACACGATAGCACTTGCGATAAAATGTGTAAGATTAAAACCAGGTAATCCTCAAATTAATTAGAAAAATCCACATTCCCATAAAACACCCACAGAAAACAAATAAAGATTCCTCTTCACTCACCTATTTTATTGCCGGACTGTATAAGCGTACCATGAAAATCAGAAGGTAATGCAGAGGTGAATTTTATGTCAGGAATTTTCCTTTGTTTTCTGTAAGCAACAAATCCAAACAAACACTACAGAGCTAAAATCAACTTAACCATCTTTATTAAACACTCCTTTTTTGCACAGGCAATTTAGTGACTTTCCTGCAATTGTAGTCTTGAGCGGTCTTGAAATAAAATACTGAGTGTGTCCTGAGTTTGTCTGAGATCAAGACAAGAGGGAGTAAAAAGGCGGTCGAGTCTGAAACAAGGCTGAAACCTTAAAAAAATGGTTGAACATTGATGATCATTAAAATGTGAAAGACATATTCCTGAGTAAATGAGATAAGACAAGTTCTTTTATCTTCGACGCATTTGAGAGGGAGGTCAGTTTTGTTTCTAAGAGCTTTCACTTTTACAAAATTGGCAAGAGAAGTATCAAAATATGATGTCCTTTTATTATTTCATCCATTATGCACAATCATGCCAATAAAAGAGGCTCCCTCATTAGGCACCATTAGACAGCACAGTATGGATCCTCCTCACAACCTGAAAAGGTCATTTTGCAGTATGAGCGTGACATCATAGTGAGTGCTTTTATCGGAATTTTATGAATTGCTCCTTTCATACTTATTTACAGTTGTGTTTTAGGGGTTTAGGTTCATTGTGAACTATCAACCTGCCTGACTTTGATTCTAGAATTAATCAAGTGGTATTCATGCTCTGTATGTATTTTCTTTTGTGTGCACAAAGGTGCCTTCTTCGTTCCGTATGTCATCTTCTTCGTGTGCTGCGGTATCCCCGTGTTTTTCCTGGAGACTGCCCTGGGTCAGTTCACCAGTGAGGGAGGCATCACCTGCTGGAGGAAAGTCTGCCCGCTCTTTGAGGGTGAGAAAACATGCAGTTTATATCTTTTATCAGGGTGTACTCAGGATTTAAATAACTGAATAGTAAATTATAAACTACGCAGAGACAAAATAGTCGGGGCTGATGGAACTGGATTCATGCACATGCTCAGGAAACACCATTATATCAATGTATTCTGTGAAAGATAGCAGCGTGCATAACCAAAAAATGTATCGGGTGCACGGCTGTGGCCAGAAGAAAAAAAAACAGAACACCGGCACTTACAAGTAAATTCACTTACTTAACATGGGAAGACAGACAAAACACACATATTTCAACTGGAAAGCTATCACCAGGTAATGTAAATTTATTTCTCCATGATGATCAGGAGTAATTCATTTGTTTATACTTGTATAAACTATTGTAATACCTGTCAAAGCTGCGGACTCCTACAGGTCTCTTACTGACATTTGTCACTGCAGCAGTGAATACTTGCAGGTCACAACAATTCAATAATATTTGCCTTTTCAGGTATTGGCTATGCAACGCAGGTGATTGAAGCTCATCTAAACGTGTACTATGTAGTGATCCTCGCCTGGGCCATCTTCTACCTCTTCAACTGCTTCACCACTGAGCTGCCGTGGGCTGGCTGTGGGCACTACTGGAACACAGGTAGGAGGAGGGAACAGTGGACAGGAGAGGAAATTATTGTTGCAAGCAAAAAAAATCATGTGCATCTTTTTTTTAAGAGGAAAGAAAATAGAAAATATATCCTAGGACTTAATGTGGCATATCTGCACGTGTACCTGCACTCTTAAAAATAATGCCTTGTCGTTGTGTATCCACAGAGAACTGTGTCGACTACTATGGAGAAAATGCCACCAACATTACAAACCCCAACGCCACCTCTCCAGTCATTGAGTTCTGGGAGTGAGTACATTTTTTATTAATTTCTTTTCATGTTCTGTCATGTTCATTAGTCTTCATATGAGATTTAATGCTCTGTTTGAGTGTGCAAAGTCCCATTGAAGAGCATACTACAATGACGGCTTTCATCTCTGTGGCTATAAATATTAATGGTATCACAGTTTGTACATAGCACCACGCAGAGATGCTTTGTCAGTTACATCTCAGGTCCTCCTTTAATCTCATTGTCCAACGTAATGTTAAAAATCTGAGCTTCTGACAGCTCCAGACTGTTTCCCTGCCCCCTTCTCCCCCTCAACCTCTCCCCCAATAATTAGTCAGCCCTTTTCATATTTGTGTGTCAACAGGCCCTGGTAGGCCAGCTGTCTCCCAGCTAGAGCCATGTGTGTGGCAGCGGATCAGGCCTTGTCAGTGTGTTATGCTGACCACACTTCCTGTCTCGCTGCCAGTGGCTATGTTTACACTACTGGGCTGTATCTCTCTTTTTTTAACCTATATTTTGCCATCAAATGGTTAAATTAAAAATGTAATCTACATTTTTGTGTCTAAATCAAAGTAAAGTGACGTGACTTGTGTAACAGAGTAATGAAAACATCAGATTTGAGCCAGGATCATAAACCTAACCACGGAGCAAGACATGGCCAAAAAGCCAACCACCATGTCGTTGGCAAAAATAGCAACCTGCTAGGCTTTGTTTAATCGATGCCAACACAGACTGTCATGATTTGTACTGTATATACAGCATAAACAAACATCGGTGCAGCAAGTTAAACAAGCTGTATTTTGCCATCTGTATGGAACTTTATTTTCATGGTTTAATTATTCCATCTTTGTATTTTAAAATAGAAAGCTTAAAACACTGAAAGAGAATTTGATGAAAAGACTGTCAAACATATGAGTAGTTATATTACCAGTGCATCATTAAAGTAGAGATATGTCTTGACCATAGACCGTATAAAATAATGGATGTAGCCACTGTGACGTCACCCTTTAGTGTGTTGGCTGCTGTTTTGAAGCCTTAAGTTTGGCATTTTGGCTGCCGCCATCTTGGATTTTTGGAGCAGAAGTGATCATATTTGAATGAGAGGGTGGAGCTGTGGAGGAGCTAGATCTGAATGAGAGTCTGAGGACACTATCAACAGACAGCCTGTCACTCACAGTGGCCTTAATTATGTGTAACTTTAAGCCTTAATAAAATTTTAATGGGTGCGTTATATAAAAAAAAACTCACACCTTGTGCAGCTGTCATGAGACCAAAACAGATTTTGGAACCAGGCTGTGAACATGTTTATTTTTCCTGTGAAGTTAGGCATTTTAACATGAGGGTTTATGAGGATTGACTCACTTCTGGAGCCACCCTCAAGTGGCCATTTGAGGAACTGCAGTTTTTAGCACTGTGGAAGTTGATTTTTTTCTTAAATAAACCAAAACGGAAGACTGAACACAAGCTATTAATGCGTCATCGTCTCGGAGTGTCTTTACCAAGAGGATGCAAGCATTTGTTATTTAATTTCAAAAATTCACATATGAGAAAGAAAAGTAGACATGTTTCTTTGGTAAAGCTAACTTAGGCAAATGCTCTGTATGTTGGTTACACATTATTTATGTGACCATGTAAAAGATACCTGCCTCCTGTTTGCTTAGCTGCAGTTTGAACCATACTGAACCCTTAAAAACTGCCAGTACCGGTGTTATCTTTTGCCTCAGAAACTCGCACACCTACTCTGCCATAATCATAGACACAGTGTGCACACGTCGCACTTTGCACTCATATAAAACCAATTTACATACGTTTGAGAGCTCAAACAAGTATATTTACACACATTAGTGTTCACATCTTGCCCTCGCGGCTGACCAGGGAGGGACAGGGGGGCTGTGTTGGACCTAGCCTGTGGCCGGCCACCAAGAACATGTCATGATGATCAATGGCTGGTCAGGAGCTCCGGGGGTGAACTCGGTGGCAAAGATTTGGCAGCACCTTGTAGCTCTGTGGCACCGAGTCTCGCTTCTCATCCTCCATCAATGCTGTTGGCTGGCTTTGCCTCAACAAACAGGAAACACACTGTTGATTCACCACCGCCGACGAGCTATGATGTCATAATCGCTGATAAGGTGCCCCGTATCTTGCGCCTACACTGTTACACCTGTGGGCGAATCACTGAAGAGAAGGCTTTAGTTGTAGAGCTGTAGTAGACCATTACAAGCCCTCTATTGGATTCTGTTGGGTTGATAACTCTGTATTGCTGAGCAGGATGCTTAAATACACCATTTCAATATCAAAATACACCTTATTTGTCCCCACTGAAAAATTTGTTTTGGACTCCGCAGTGTAGATCCACAATAAATTAACACATAACCAACAGAACACACAGAACGTTGGACACAAACCTCTCCTTTACAGCGTTATCCAGCTGTATTTTGGCTACCATCTGCCAACTGACCAACTTAAGACCAGGCGGGATGGCTTCTGTGGGAATTTCGGTGGTCAAGTTGGCCAGAAAGTTCATGTCATGTGGACCACAGTGCTGACAGCTGCTTACTATAGGTTATCAGGAAGTGAGGTGGAGTTATAAATGTAAAAAGATTGTCTATTTGCACCTAGATTGTCACACTGCAGCTATTCGACTACTTACACCCATTCCCACATGCATGTATACCCCTGCATGCTGTGATAGGCTAGTCACGTCGAAACATCAAGATCGGAGGCGATTATGGCAGAGGCCATGATTAGGGCTAGTACTAGCCAATTTTGGATATTCTTTGAGACAAAAATGGTAACTTTTCGAGAAAAGACTCACAAATGTTATGTCAGAAAGTCTTATGATAAAGTATAATAAACAACACCGTCCAAAGGAGGCTTGGTGGATGAATGGGTTCAGGACAGAGCTTTCACGTGGGAGACTGTGGTTAAAGTCCTGCGTAAGTCAATGTTTGCTTGTTATTTCTAGATTTAGTTTACTTACTATTTTAAGTTTTTAAGAGGTATAAATCAGCTGAATATACACTGTGTACATAAGCTTTAGTAAAATGGCTGAATTCTTATTAATGTCATATTATGACGTCTCTAGAACGTCCAGGAATAGAGGCCTGGTTGCAAATAGCATTGTTGGCTATGGACACCTGGATGCTAACAGCATCTGCCAAAAAAACGAGCATAAAAGCAGTTTTCTTGACTGTGGTGCTTGTGCTCATTCAGTGTCACCCAAGGGTGAATTCTTATTTAAATTCCAGGAGAACAACAATGGTCAGTGGACGTTTTTGTGAAACAAGCCCCAATTTGTCTCAAGATATTGTGGTTGACTCGTCAGGTAGTGATCCCGGACAACATTTTGACCACCAGGGACACAGAAGGCTTTCAGGGGCTTAAGAATCTGCATGACCTTTATTAAGTGGTTTATGGTCAAAACTGTTCAGCAAACCAGACTTCTTCCTGCCTGGTGATCTTGCCCACCAAAGTGCAGATGTCCCACCAGAACCTCCTTGATGCTTAATATCCTCATCTCCATCTCCAGTAAGATTATATAACACCTTTCCATCAGAGCCACACTTCTGCCGACTGCCTTCATTATGGAGATTCGTCCCCATCCAGCGGGTGAATGAGGGGGGATGCTATCTTCCTTGTTAGCAAAATGACCATAATGTGACCCCCTGTTAACCTGCCATCACTCTTCATCCACCGGGTCCGGACCCAGACCTTTAACTGATAAATTATTGAAAATTATTAAATTTCGATGTCCGTCCCCTGGTTAAAAATTAACAAATCGCCTACTGCCCCCATCCCATCAAAGATGCATCATTGAAGGTGTCTTTCTGCTTGGTGTCTGTCTTCCTTAAGCCAATCAGACGTGATCATTCAGAACATTAACTATATTAGGCCAAAGACAGAGTTGAGGCATGAGGAGGACAGTGTGTTCATCCACAGCTTAAACAACCATTGGAAGTCCAGTCATGTGACAGAGGAGACTCAGTAGAAGAGAGGAAGTCTTATTGTTGGATAAGAACACTTTTCTACTCCCCTTCCAATTATTAGATGACAGATGGAAAGTCACTTGTAAATCTTAAGTAGGGGTAGTGGAGCCGCACATGTGAAAAGTGTTGCCATGCTGTCCTCACATTGTTCAAGACTGCATCGTTCCACACAGATGTAGTTCCACAATTGCTGCTTGTAAATTTTGCCGTCATATTACCTTGTAGTTGCATCCTCAACTGCAAGGTTAGCAGCAGGACGAGGATCAGCCATCAGAGGATAGAAAAGGTCGTCCTGTTGGTTGGTCCCCGCATTCTCATGTTGTTCGTTGAGTTGCTGACAGAAATCTAATTTATGGTTTTGTCAGGATGGTCGTATTTATGTGAGTGACTGAGGTAGAACATGAAGAACCAATAAAACGCAATAAAGGTTTTTAGTGATTAAAGCAAATGTGAAATAGTTTGTTTCCCTATTCCGTTACAAAACATAGATTTTAGTTTTGAGGCTCAAAAAATCCAGTTCATTGCACATTATATTTGTAAGTTAGTGTCGTGGCTTGAAGTTGAGGAGTTGAAGTACTTTGGGGGGTTGGAGAATGCATTAACTGAACTAGCAACTATGGTTAACCAGCAAAAATGACATTACTATTTATATTAAGCAACCTCAAACAAATATGTATTTTTCATCATTCTCCTTCTATGTTGTAAGTTATTTAGTACAATTTGCACTTAATGCCTGAAGACAGATCTCAGAGAGTCTGCAGAGGCTCTACATTTTATGTCCAACACCATTTTCCCTTTCCAGAAAGTGTTTTTCGAAGGCTTGTACTTATGTCAACTAAATGAAATTGTAACTCATCCGTGTTCTCTGTGCCAAATTAGACGCAGAGTGCTGAAGATATCAGATGGTATTGAGCACATGGGTGGAATGCGCTGGGAGCTGGCCATGTGTCTGGCCCTGGCCTGGTTCATCTGCTACTTCTGCATCTGGAAGGGACCCAAGTCGACTGGCAAGGTGAGACACAGTAATGCATCTTTACTGTTCTGTGTGTGCGTGTATGTGAGTCTGTGCGGTTGGAATGAGATCAGATAAAACGTGAAAATTGTATGTGTAATGGGGATATCACACCATCTATTCATGATGGAGTGTTTGTGTGTGCATGTTACTTTGTTGGTATTGCTATTTTTCATTCACTGGAGCAGTTTTAATTTTCGTCTTGCTCACTGAAACAGCCACAAGATTTCCCATCTTGTCCTCAAAACAACTCCCTGACAGGAAGCCACAAGTACTCGCCCCTGCAAATAGAGGACAAAAGGGGTGTCTGCACCACCCACTTCTACCTTTCCTCCCATCACCCTTTCCATTTTAATGTCCTCCTTGAGTCTCTTCTAGCAGCCTCAAGGAGGACAGTGAGGACTCTGCACCTTGGTTTGGGTGCTCAGCTCCCTCTCTTAGATTCAATGAGACAGAATGAGTAGAGAGATGGAGATGGAGTGAAAAAAGAGAGGGAAGAAAGAGAGTAAATAGAAAAGAGGAGAGGTGTGTGAGGAAAAATTAATGGGTTCACATTCTACATGACGGGGGGAAAAAAACAACTAGGCGGCAATGCCTATATCTCCCTGAAGTGTCTTTTGTCTGGCTGTGAAGTAAGAGGGGAGAAGGCTTCTTCATGGCTGGGCTTTAGCAGCCGGTCCAAGATTGATTCCTGTATTCACTGGAGGAAAGGAGAGCGTTCATGAGGAGCATGCAGAGTATATCCTCAGCCTCCGCCTCTGCTGCCTCTCTCTCACTCTCTCTCTCCTGCTATGAGAAATAAACCACAGCTCGCCCGTTGCAAGAGAGAGGTGCTTTCTTCTCCACAGACCCTACAGCCCATTCAGTTCCGACTCTGCTAAGCTGTTTGCTTTTGTTGGCCGTGTTTGCCAGCCATTCTCGCATTTAAGCCCTCCTGTTAGATTTACGGCGAGGCAGGGGCAAGTTTGACCAGTAAATTTGTGGTGGCTTAAATGTTTACCCGTGGTGAGCTGGACGAAGCATGTGGAGCATCAAAAGTTCATGGAGAGATTGAATATTGTCCTTTTCATCTCCAGAGAGATGAAGAGAAAGAGGGCGAGAAGGTTTAGGGTGTGTGATCGTTTTATTTGACAAATTAAAGGAGGGATTTGCCAGGCAGGAGACAACTTTTCCCACACTTTCCCCCGCAGGCCACGCTAGGATTAACAGAGCTTACAGTGGACAGTCTAATTGAGTCTAGTAGATCCTTACTGTTTAAACACTACCTTGGTTAGGAATTGATCTTTTTTAAACTTTTGATTCAGGTTTTGAAGGTGAAGGATATTCAAGGTATTCAGAATGTTGTCAATTTCTGAATGGTTGAGGGTAAAATCAAGCTTTAACTGGCATTTCAAATAAGTCACACTTGTCCCCACACTTTAATAGTGAACTGAAGTTTTCTGGAGTTGGATTACGAAGTTTGCTGCATCAAAACTTGAAACAAAATATTTGTTTCCCCCTCGAAAGTTTCCATTCATGAAACTGCGGCTTGCAGTTTTACAGTAATCTGACCAGGGGTGTACGAGTAATTGGAGTGTGCATGCGTTTATGAGTGTGTGTTTAGGCCCGTTTATGTGAATGGTCCACTTTATCTTTGTCTGTAGTATGTGCACACCCATTTCAATGTTGTGAATGAAGATGTGTGTGTGTGTGGACTCATGCACTTCTGTGCGCGCTTCAAAGAAAAGCACATTTTCCCACACTGCCAGCATCACTCCTCTGGGCTTCTCCTGTTTAAGAGACGGGGCCAGAGGAGCCTTCTTTTCTTTTCAGTCTCCTGGCCTGGCTCTGTTCTGTCCTGTTCTGCCCTCAATTGGACTTTGACTGGATGCCAGCAAGCCAGGGGATGTATGTTGTCCGCCTCTGCCTTCCAAGAGGCCAGGGTCTTTGTTCAAGGGGTTTCTAAGAGTCTTGAGATGTCGAGCACAATTCTGCAAAACCTGAATGGTTCAATAAAAAAGGGAGTGTTAGTCTGATGGTTAGCAAGTGCTAGCTACTGTACTGAAGGTATGTCTGATGTTTACTATAGTGGAGTTGACTCTATAGTGCTGTGCATGATACTCTGTCTACCCTATCCTTGCAAAACTTGAGCTGCAAAACTGAGTGCTGATATACTCCAGATTCCAGGTTAGGTTGATCCCTATTGTAATGCATATGTAGGCGGGGGCTATGATGCTGTGTGCTATATGCCATATGGCTAATGTTAAATGCTACATGATTGGTAGACAAAATGCTGATCTGAAAATGCAAAAGAAGCTGTTTTTTTAAGAAAGCTCCTACAAAGCTTTGGTTCCTGGGGCCTCTCATGTCCTCTTAATTCATTAAAATGTATTTTCTGATATAATAAATATGGCCCTACATAGATATAGATATACTTATATCCATCATGGATGATATTATTAGATATGTTTACAGCACTGCTAGTAGATCTTGGTATCACTTTACTTTGACAGTCCACTGTCACTGTGACTCCAAACAATATGTGATAGATTTTAGGCTCAAGTTCAGGCAAATCATGGCTCACGAAAGTGCACAATGAAGTAACCCTGAATTGTCCCCTTTTGTTTGATTGTATTTAACTACAAGGTGGTTCAAACGGGGTATAATAAGGTACTCAAGAGAAGATACTCAGTCAAGTATCAATGTTTGTTGATTAATGTTTGTTATTCTCACTACAATATACTAATGATTAGCTTTTCATTTGACCAGTCATTCCCAACCCTTTTGCCTTCTGACTGCCTAAAACAAATCAACACAATGAGCTGTTGTATTAAAGATTTATTTTTCCTTTTCTGAGTAAAACATATACAGTTAATTTAATTTTGTGAAACAAAAAACTCATTTTTTATACCTTTAATCATCTTGGGACCTCATCATCTATCTTGGAACCCCTCAGTTACATGTAGGTTTCAGAGGTTCCCCTGTTCTCAACATCAGCCATGTTTGTTATGACCTGCTAGGTTTTAAGAAAACTTAAAAGTTAGTCATTGTTTTACTTCTTCACATTGTGGCACATTGTGGTAATGTGTTTGTTTGTGGGTGCAACAGCAATTATCGTCCCACTTATTTCACTTCCTTCCTGCCCATGTGTGGTAAGATTAGTCATGTCCCCTTACCTCTAGCTCTGAGAAGTGGTTTTTTATCATTGAGCTGTAAGGATGGCACGAAACAGCAGTCTCCTTCCTCCTTAGGAATCTTTGAGTCCAGTTAATCCACTGTATGTCCTGTAGTTGTGGTGTTTTTTTTATGCCTCCATAGCAGCAATGGCCGTGGCCAGAGGCATTATGTTTTTGTGTTCTCCGTCCATCCATCCCAGTCTTGTGAAGGCGATATCTTAAGAACGCCTTGAGGAAATTTCTTCAAGTTTGGCACAAATGTTCACTTGGACTCAACGATAAACTGATACGTTTTTAGGTCTAAGGTTAAAGTCACTGTGACCTTGCACACGTCTCAGTTGGTGAACGCCATATCTCAGAAACGCCTTGAGGGAAGTTTTCCGAATTAGGCACATTCATTCACTTGGTGGTCAAAGGTCAGTCACTGTGATTCACAAAACCATAACTCACAAATTCATATGCTAATTAAGACAACATTTCACACAAATGTCTAATAGAATAAAATGATGAAGTTAGTCATAATGTTCTGCAAAAACACTTTTCTGGCCATTATTCAACAGCATAACTCAGGAACAGAAGAGGAAACATTTGGTCAGACACTGAATTGATGACTCTAATCTTGGGTGTCCACCTTGAAGTTGAATTGATTGCATAGATCCTGCTGGGTCGAAGATATGTGTGAAGCATCCGTATTTTCACAGAAGTGGATGTAAGCTATAAGAGAAACTTGACAGGTTCGCAACTACAAGGTGGTAATTCTAGTTTTTTTAAATAGGTGGAAGAGGGGGTGGCCATGTTGGTTAGAGCCCATTATTAATCAGCTATGACTTTTGCTTGCCGGGTTTTTGCTTTGCAAGGCTTCACTTTGACTTCATTTTGTACACATCATATGTAGTTATGTAAGCAAATACTGCTGTAAGTTCTGACAGTGACTCAGTGTCAGCTGTGTTATGTGTGATCTGTACATATTTTAATATTCCAAATCTGTGCACGTTTATACCTGCAGGTTGTGTATGTGACAGCGACATTTCCATACGTCATGTTGCTGATCCTGCTGATCAGAGGAGTGACGCTGCCAGGAGCATTCGACGGCATCAAGTTCTACCTCTACCCAGACATATCACGTCTCTCTGACCCTCAGGTAGGCTTGGACCCAATGTATCTCACCCTCTACTGGTACAAAAAGGTAAAATAATCTGCCTCTATCATTATAGGTTCAAAGTTAAAGTGCCACTAGTGATGGGTGAAAATATACAAACAAATTTTACATAACAAGACTTTTCCCACTCACTTTAATCATAGCTCACACTGCTTGCTACAATGAGTGAACGAGAAGTTAATAAAACAGACGCGTGTTGAGACCTCTGCCCGCAGAGGCCAATGATGCATTCACATGGTCCTTGGACAGCTGTTCTTCCGACGTCGGTGGGTTTACAAGCTTTATTTAGTTGTCATTTGGAAACAACATGGACACTACAAAGAGGATATGTTGTATTTTATTGCTTAGCAGTTGCATTTAAAGAACATTTAAACAACACATTAATAAGGTTGAGTAAATAAAACAGATCAAGTGAGCCATGAAATATGAATGGGAACTAATTTTTCGGATTATTCCGACACAACATGAATGCAGCACAAGGCTATGGTGGTAACGGAAACGTCTGCTACTTGCCCATCAAAGAATGACAGATTGCTCATCAGTGACATTTCTGTAACATCATTTTGGGCTTACATAGCCTACCTACATACAAGTGGGATGCTGAATCAGTGCACTTAAATGGATATATTATCTTTATTAATGTAAACTTATTCACGATGACTAGTAATGTAACTAAAGAGAGGTTTTGTGGGGCAGGCAGTGTCACAGGAAAACCAACACCATATGTTACAAAAAGCATCAAAACTGGAAAGATTCAATACATTTACATATGTCAACTCGAAGGAATTAATACTGTGAAAAGACTCCGCCCATCACTAAGGCCTCATTTACACTGCAAGCGATTTGCTGTTTACTCGCATTTTTATTTCAGTGAGCATGTTAACAGGTTAGAGCATTCACACCACAAGACGCCGTTTTTTTGTGCAAGTCGGGAGCCAATGATCGCTGTGCTCAACAAAAAATCGACGTCTACGGTGGCCGAGAGAGGTCACAACACACGCAAACTCCACAACATGGTGTTGTGGGTGTTGTGACCTCTCTCAGCCACCGTAGACATCTCCCCCTTGACCAAACGAGACCTGACAGCTACGTGTTTCATGTTTTGTTTTGTGTTTTATGCGTGCAAACCTGTCCAACCTGGGCTTTGGGTCCAAAGTCACTTTTTCTTTTTTTGGGGTTTATTGGAGATTTGCAAACACAGTGCACTACTGCCACCTACTGTTCAGGTGTGGTCTGTGTTTTGACGGGACAGCAGCAGGCTGCTACGTGAGGTGTCTTTGGTTTTGGTGTGAATACACGTGTGCTACCGCGACGCTTGTGGACCGCTTCGCGAATGCATCGCTTGCGGTGTAAATGATGCCTATATGCCATTGAGATGTTGCCATGTATAGACAAGACAAAGTAATAGGTTTTGCCATTTTATCACTTTTTATAATGCAGCTGCTGTTGTCTTTATTTATGTGTTAGGATCCCACCTCATCCCCTTTTGAAAGTTACAAGAAGGACACACAGTGTCACTCATAGCAGCATAAATTCTTCTTCTCAGTGATCAACAGAAAATATGCTCAGGTTACAAATCCCTTTTTACTCTAAGTTATAAGTAAAATGTAAAATCCTGAAACATCCACACACACTGCAGCTATAAAAAAAGAAAAAAAAAACGAGTTGTGACATTTATTGGCTGCAATTGGCAATTGTGTCTGGTTGTGCTGAAACTAGTAGTGTCTATGCCTGTAGATGGTGTACATCAAGTCTACAAATGCAGCTCTTAGTGTGGTTGCTGTATCTGCCATTAGACATAGTAAATACTGTACATAATACACAAAAATCTGGTATTTCCTTAAGGCAGCAATAATGTTAATTTGATCTGTTGAATCAGTCTGAATGTGCCGTGTTAAAACAGGGAGTGTTTTTGAAAGGTAGAAGGTACCAAAGTAAAGCAGGAGGGGTTAAAGAGACTCATGGGATTGAAATGATACCCCTGCCTTACACCCACCTGTCTGGAGCTGAATAGCTGCCAGGGGGACAGGTGGTGTTGTTGTTACTGTAATGCGATGGGGGATCAGTCTTTTTTCACTGCTATCACTAATGTACTTTATTGTACCATTTTAGTCAGAGGGAAGCTGTTTGCCAAATGGCAAATACTACCTTTGTGTGGAAAAAGACTAAAAAAGGCAGCTGTTTCATATAGACAAACATAGTTATGGACATTTGGCTTCAGGTATAAATCCTAGTCTAGTGGCAGTGATACTACTTTGGCTTATTATGGAGCCAAGATCATCATAGCAGAGCTGACACTTCCTGCTACTGATGAGATGATCTAGGGTCAAGAAAATAGTGAACCACCAGAAACTAGAGGGGTGGAAAGTTCAGGATTTGAGGCTAATAGAGATGGTGCATTAATATATAACACAGACAGACAGACACACGCACAGAGCAGACTCCTTGACCTCGTCTGAAAAAGGCAGACACCTCAGGTCGCTAGGCAACAGGGCAAAAGAAAATGTCAGTGGATGGGGTGTCATGACAACATGAATTGGGATAGATGAGTTTGAGGGAGAAAGAGAGAACAGATCAAAACGCAGTGATTGACAGCTTGATAAATTGATAGATTGAATTGAACGGGAAATTTCTGTATCACTTTGAGTGGCAATATCATGGATTACATTTCAGCAAAATGTTGTCACATTTAATTAGGAAAACAAATGTAGAAAAATTTGAAATTCAGTCTTATTGTAAAACTTTCTGACATGAGTTCAGAACTGACCGTTCATTGAACTCTTTCCCCGAACAGCGCTTGTCCAATCACAGCTTAACAACCCTAACTTGGCTCGGCAGTCCTGTCAAGCTTGGATGTGTCTGCATTTTGAAATGATTTGCATGGGACTGTAGCACAAGCAATATTTGACATTTAAACAGTCTTTTCTTTTTACCAGAGAGGAGAGGAGTTGTAAGGAAGGGATTACACAGTGTGTTTATTTGCTGTAATATAAACTGCAATCGTTAGCATGCTAGGTTAACTAGCTTTTCCCTGCTGAAGTAATCTATTGTGTAAGGCAGAAGAGCACACAAAGTACCTGTAGGACATGCAGCTTTAGCCTCAGTCCTACGAGGAACATTTTATTTATGCAGCCTTCATGTGTACCCTTCAGAAAGCTTTTACAAGATTCTTGTTTTAAAAAGAGTCTCTTTAAAAAAAATGAAATATAAATAACCAGCTGGAGAAGGCATTATTTTTTATAACCAACCCAACACTGCAGCTCCTTTATAAACAAATGAAGCTCTTCTTGCTCTGGATGCCTTTTCAGGATTGGATGATTTATTTTTCTACTTTCCAGAAGTGACAGGAGCACAAAATCATCCTCACTGCTTGTCTCGTGTTGTGAATTTTCTCAATGAAGAGAACAACAAAACACATCAGATTCAGTGTGCAAGGTTTCTGTATGTGACAATTTTTATCGGATGATGGATTTAAAAAAAATGCTTACAAGGACTTAAGACCTTAAGGCCGTGTCGTTCACTACTTCCTAATCGCTATCTAAGGAGTTCTATACAGAAGACTATTTTGGAGGCTCATCTGCAAAATAAAAAAAAAAAATTGGACTCTCGAAGGTCAATTTTTCTGTGCAAGCAATCAGTCAGTCAGTTACATAAACTATGATTTCAGTAAAATGTAGTCGTTGTCAGTTTTGTTAATATTTAGTACTGGTAGTAATAAATAAATAAATGTCAGTGTTCAGGATAAGACAGGGTCATCATTCAGTATCCTTATGACTTGAGGGTAGAAACTCCTCCTGAGCCTCTCAGGAGGAGTTTCATTTGAGTTTCACTGGCTTGTCGTTCAGGCTGCACTTCTGCATTTTCGTATTGCCCGCCACCACAGACACAAAGAGAATACATTTGGGTCAGAGACAGAGCTGCCCCTCTTTCTCTCTCTAACTCAGACCAAACTCCGATCAAACGTTAAAACTAGGCAGTGCCGATCAAATATAAACCAAGATTATGTTACCGAGTTGCCAATTTCTCACTTCAAATTTTTTCAGAAACATGTTTTAGCTCACCTTTTAACTTTAATACGTAATCATTTGTTGCCAGCCAGTGGTAGTTGTAGGTTTGGCATTCACTTGGGCAAAAGTGAATGCCACAGTCCTTTTTCTCTGTTTTCTCGGGATATGTAGCACCAAGTTTCAAACGTATTTGCATCTTTCTACTGCATAGACAGCCTAGTTATATGGAAAGACTTTGTTTCCAGTGGTGACATACTTCTTTACCTCTCATATAGTCTTACACTACACTCTGGAGTCCAGCACACCAAAATAACAAACTCTTACAGTATTGAGTGGTTTAGGACACAGTCTGAAGAACCCATCCAGCACTAATTCAGTGTGATACTAGAGCTTGTTTTCTATCCATGTCTCCTTTGTCTAATCTTTTCATGCTTGTAAAATGGGTAGCTCTCTTTTAACATGCACATTTGACAAGATATGACATTTGATCACTTCACTTTTACACTCTTAATGGCAACACCCAGTCCATGGGGTGAGACACCATGGATGTAATAATAAGGAAATGTTATTGGAAATAACTGGAAATCAAGCCAGTATGTATCTGCACAGATACACTGCCAGTCTGTTTTATACAACATGTTGGCAAAAGCAGCTCCTTGTGGTGATATAAGATGTTAAGAACATCCAGTATGATACCATAGCCCGAGTTTGAATGATTTACTGCAGTGTAAACATTAGCTCTTGATAAACTGGCTGTCAGTTATTTTTCACATTTATATCTATGCATTTCAACGCAAACAAGTAACTCTATAACATGATATAGCATTAAGTTTATTTCTTCCAGCTGCTGTCCAGATGATTGTTGTATCTGTGAGTGTAGTAAAGTAGTAAAAAGAGGGAAACAGTCATTCAGATATACGGCGAACAAGTGAGACAAAATGGATCGACCAAGACACAAACAGAGGCACAGAGAGAATGAAGGAGGGTGATAAAGAAGGGCTGCTGTTTGGCAGAGGAAGACATTACTTCTGACACCAATGTTAAATTAGCTTCCTCAGGGACAATCAGGGCTCTGTTCTGTTCACCAGGCTGTGTGCAGTGTGTTTGTGGCTGTATGTCACCCACTCTTTTTACACCCCTGAACTTCATCATGCCTCCCCCATTCTCCTCTTCCCTGTACCTACCTCTCCCGCCTTCTCTCTCTCCACTCGGCACTGAGCATCACCCCTCCTCACTACACTTCTCACACTCTCGTACTCCTTCTCCTTCCTTGTTATCTTTCCATTCACTATGACTGAAATGCATTCTTCCCTTAATATACAAAAACAGCAAGTCCCAGGTTGTTGCTGTGTACCTTTCTTTGTCAAAAAAGATGGACAACACAGACAACAGGCAGACAGTTTTATGTGTTTAGCTTACTCAAGAGTTGTTAAAAGCTCACATGTTCAGGTAGCCTTCAGGTAGTCCCCTTAGAGTTTGCTGTGGAGCTCAAAAATTAAACCGGAAAGAGCTCCTGTTTCACCACTTAGGCCTCATGGGACTTATTATAACTATATAAAGTTGATATGATAAAAGTGTTGGCAAATTTACACACCCAGCAGGAAACTAAAGTTGTTAGCTGCTATATTCTAATCACCTAGTTTGCCAACTTTGTCTTCTGTTTGGCACTGAGCAGCTAACATTCAGAGCTTTGTCTCTGTAAACAGCTTCCTGCTGCAGCCGAAAACGACGCTTTGAGAGCAGTGAGAGTGAATCAAAACAGTCATATTGTGGGCTGAAGAGAAACACTTTTTAAATCTATGTGTTGTGTTGTTTTGTTACCATGGTGTGAAATTTTCAGCCTCACAGAACCACATTTTTAAATCGATCTTATTGAGTTGTAATTAAAGTGGACTAACATCCCTAATGCTGTAATGCATCCCTAATGCTGTAATGCACATTTTTAAATCGATCTTATTGAGTTGTAATTAAAGTGGACTAACATCCCTAATGCTGTAATGCAGGGGCAGCCAACGTGCTGCCTGCGAGTGCCTGGTCACCTGCAGGGAGCCAATGAGTCGCCTGCGGGGCACGTTCTATAAATAATTACGGTCAAGCCAGCCGTCACTCACATCTTTGTAGTCACATCAATCGATGCTGCAACTGTAGCACACACTCATATGCTGATGTTTATTGTACTTGCATTAAGATGACCCAGTTCAAGCTGATGAGGAGAGCTAGCAAGAGATTTTGCAAAATTAGCAGAAGAATACAAGTGTGACTATGTCCAGTTTTAAACAAGGGTGTTAACGAATGGTACATATAAAATACATACATAATAAAATATGCATAATTGGATTATATTCACAATAAATATCAAACATGTTCCCTCTACCCCTATAAATGAAAAAAAATTGAGTAATTCCTGATGTTTGAGTTGAGAACACCTCTAACTGCGTACAAACATAAAATCAAGGGTTTGTTTTGTTTCAGTTTAGAGACAATCCAAAATTAAAGTCCCATATTTGACAAATGTGATCTTGTATGACTTTCAAATGTTTAAACAAATTAATTGTTAAAATTAACAGAGAAATCATTAAACTTGCTTGCTTAAATATACACAGTATATGATGTATGTATGTATGTATGTAGTATATGATATGATGTTTTCCTATCATCACTTAACTTTTTTTCAGTTCATCTAAAGTCTATCAACAGGATAGTTGTAAAACACTTTACAGCACACATATGACCAATGGAGCTGGAACAAAAAAAATCCTAAAAACTGAAAGGACAAGATTGTAAATGACAGCAGCAACATACATCTTTGGTAGAAAACTGATTTAAAAAATGTTTTGCTTTTTGTTTCTTCACTTGGATGTTTGATATTCACTGTACAGAATGATGTATGCACAGTTTGACACTATTAGGCTATTGTCACATTTATCTGCTGAAGGAGGAAAGTTTCTCTGTCTTCACCCTTTATCAGAATATAATATAAATATGATACTTGACTTGCAAGACAGACTATTTAATGACATTGGAGAACCAAACATGAATGTTTAGCAGATCAGAAGAACATGCCCTCACCATCTGTACAATGTGGTCTAGTATGAGTATTCAGTACAGGTAAAATGCATTCATATGTGGTCCCAAGGTAAAGTAGTGAGAGAAATCTAACTGACTAATTTCAGCCAAACATCCTACTGCACTTCACATATATATATCTAGCACCTATGGATCTAATTAATAAAAAGAGCGGGACATGAGGAGCACCGAGAATGGTACATTTACATTACAAGAACGCTATCTTACAGCCAATGTCATCCAGCTTTCACACAGTAGAAAAGTTTCCTGGAGCCACAGTCTCAACATAACCAAACACAAGCCGGCCAAATTAGGCACAACATCAACAAGTGATTCTCTCTGCGCCTGGGCCTTTAAGGTTTCCCTGCGCTGTGCGGCCATCAGCCGAGGGTGAACTAAAGAGAACATTAATGAACATTAGGAGAGAAAGGCCTGTTCTTCCACAGGAACAGTCCTGTGTTTGTGAGGTCACAGAAGTTACCGTGGTTACTCCCAGGAGGGAGCGAAGACCGTGCGTTTGTTAATTGTTTCTCGGTGGGGAAATGAGATTAGTGGCTGAATGGTGATGTGAGAGAGTTTTCAAAGAGCCATGCTGCATTAAGTTTGAATTTGCTAGCACACCATGCTATCCTGTGGGTCTTAGGGTTCTGTGCTGAACTACAAACTAGTTTCATAATGCACATTTTACTGCCTCACTGTCTCAGTGAGAATCTTACACGTGTAAATCCCCATGTAGCCCACATGAAGAGAGGAGGAAGAAATACTCAGATCTTTTACTTAGGTAGAGTACTAATCTCACTGAGTAAAACTACTCTGTTGCAAGTTTAAGTTTTTGCATTCAAATTGCACTCAAACAAAAAGTACAAAATATATTTACAGCACCAAAAGTAAAAGTCCTGCAAGATGCAGAATGGTCCACTTTAGACTGAATTATTAGTATTACTGAATTATAATCATTGGTAGATTAATATACGTATCACTTTAATGTTGCAGCTGGTAAAGTTGAGGCTCATTTAATTACTTCATAAACTGCTGTGTAGCTGTAATTATACATCATAATTCAGTAGTTGCATATATTTTGTGTTAATAATCTAAATCTGTAAAGTAACTCAAGCTTTTAAACAAATGTATTGAATCTTAAAGTAGAGTATTTCTCTCTGAGATGTTGTGGAGTAGGGGTATAAAGTAGCTTAAAATGGAAATACTCAAGTATACAATTGCATAAAAATCTTACTTAAGTAAAGCACTTGAGTAAATGTACTTAGTTACTGTCATTTACTGTCCATGAATCAAAATACTGTGGTCCATATTATAGGGCAGGCTACCTAAATAAAGAATTGGCTGTGATAAAGATGGTGATAAAATTATACTTCGCCATTAGGCTACTTATCACAAAGTGTTGTCTAGCAATGTGATACTGAATAGTTTTACATCGAAGCTGGGATCTATGTAGGATGTTTTTTTAAAAGAAAGTTAAGAATGAATGATCTCATGATCCCCGCTGTGTGGGAGTTTACTCAGACATTTCAGTGTAGCAGCAATTCTTCATATCTAAATGACAAAATTCAGTGTTTGTCACATTGCATTGATGTTTTGTGAGGTAGAACATTGTCAAGCGCCTTCCAGCGTTTTCTGCTTAGAGAAGATGGTCATTATTCACATAAACCCAATAAATGTGCCCACAAAGCACAAAGAACACAGTTTTAAAGGACCAGTGTGTAAAATTTAGAAATGGTTTTGAGTTGCATCAGTGTCACCAAATTCAAGCTGGCACTTCAATGTAGAAATGCAAAAGGCCCTTTGTAGAGCTAATGTTTGGTTTGTCTGCTCCAGTGGTGCAACATGGTGGGCTCCATATGTAGACACAAAGGGCTCATTTTAAGGTAACAAAAACACAACAAATCTTGTAGAGCAGGTGGATATGTTGTGGAGTGGGTGGATTCAAACGCAGGAGACTGCAGGTGACACAAACTCAAATAAATCACTTTTTATACAAGATTTAAGCAGCAAAAAGCAGAACTAAAGATCGCATTTAAAAACCAAGGATCTTACAGAAACTAAACTGAAAACCTGGACTTGAATATAAACTAATATGACCAGGGGATGAAGTGCAGGTGGAGAAAAAGGTGGAGAGGCTCAGGTGAGGGGAATCAGGTGATTAGGCAGGAGAACAGGCAGGGAGCTGATTGACTGGGAAAACTTTGGAGTAGAAAAGGACTAATGAGGCTGATGCTGGGCAGGTGTGTAGATGGGCAAATGAGGGAAAGGCAGCACAGAAACACAGAAGGGGAAAACACAGTAAACTGACACAAAAAGTACACAGTCTTCTTAATGAACTGACCAAAATTAAAACAAAGACAGAATAACTAATATAGGCAACTTAAATGATTCATAGTCTTTTACAGATACAACTCAGTCCAGTCTTCTCAGAAAGTCTGAAGTCATCAAACACAGCAGACTGTGATATACACTAATAAACAGCTAATCATAATTATTATTTTCTTTTTTTGCCAAACACCTCTCTGAATCCTACACACTAACTTTGTCAAATTTTCAGTGCTTTGGTCTCAGCAAACAAATTCAGTGTACCCACTCACATTGCCACCCTACTAACAGTAATTATTTGAGTTAGGAAGGTAAAAACAACACATCGTCTGTTTTAGTAAACCCTAAATCATACTAGCTGACCTCTGTTAGTCACAACAAACAGTAAAAAGGAGTGGAGCCAGTTAGTGTAGTAAAATATGAATATTTAGGCACTTGAAGACTTTGTGTCTACTTTTAGGATGTTAATCCATGATTCATGCGGCTCCACTGTGTGCCTCTCAGAGGGGAAAGAAAAGGGTTGAGCTGAGCCGTAATTTCATTACAGAATCACTGAGATGATGAAAATCAGGTAGATGAGCGGTAACAAAAGAAATGTGGGGTTTCATTAGAGCAGATAAAGAGTCATCTCTTGACATATCATGGTAATCTTTTGTAAATGGGAAAGCCTATTCTACTCATTGTAATTCTGTGATTTAATTAATTTAAAAGATTCTCACAAAGAGTTTATATTGTCAGTGACGATAGCCTGAGAAGAACTGATGAAGTGGAAATTAAACTGTAAGCTGGATCAAGAGCACGACGAATTATCAGATGCCTGAAAAGTTTCTAAAACTCTGATTTGAAGAAGACTTCATGCCACAACGATTATAAGTGTTCTGTCTGTTGGTTGCTTTTTTTACTTAAGAATACTTCACTTTTACTTAAGAATACTTCACTAACAAAATGACCATTTGCAAATCAGTTACTCACTTTGTGTTACGTTGAATTCATAGAAAAAAAGGTTTTCTCACATGCCACCACAGGTGAACGAAGAATCTAAAAACGGAGGAAAATCCTGATGAATTGGAGTAAAGGGGGGTCTGCTTTTAACAACAGTAAACCTATGTAAAAAAAAAAAAATCCATTTGCAAACTCTCATGCAACTCATGCAATATAATCCAAGTCTCATTTATCTAGTGGTATTCGGAGTACTTTCCAAACACATGCATTTTCGCTAAAACCATATTTAGGTATTTAAAACACTTCTGCATGCGAGTAGCATGTCTTAGCAAGTGTGTGAGTTTGAACTCTTCTCGTATGTTCCATTCAGTAGAGTTGAAAATCATGTGCTTCTAAAGGTGTGCTACTCGTCCGAGCGTGAGATTGTTCACATGGAAGTGTTTTAAATAGCGACGTTTTAGTGAAAATGTATGTTTTTGGGAAGTACTGAGCATACAGCTGGACAAATAAGACTTGGATTATACTGCATGAGTTGTGTGAGAATTTGTAAATGGATGTTTTGATATAGCTTTGCTGTGGTTTAACACGGACCCCTTTACTTAGTTTTCTTCACAAATTCAACATAACTTGGGGTGATAAATTGGTATACAGATGATAATTTTGTGGCGGAAGTATTTCTTTACTTTGTCACCAATTTATGTACATACTGTATGTTCATGCCTACTTTTCCTTCAGGTGTGGGTTGACGCTGGAACCCAAATCTTCTTCTCCTATGCCATCTGCTTGGGCTGTCTCACTGCTCTGGGAAGTTACAACGCCTACAACAATAACTGCTACAGGTAAGAAATGAATGTAGATAGCCATGGGTGTGTATACAGTAGATGGATATAAGAATACAGGTAAAGGCCACTGGTAACAGGTGATTGATTAGAGTGGTTGGGTTGACATATACTGTATTATTTAATTTCTGTTCATCACACAACGTGATCATTTCTGTGCATAAGACTGTGAGAGGCAGGTAGTTTGTGTTGCCTCTGTTGAAAGGTCCGGTCACAGCTCTAACATTAAGTGTGATCTCATTCTCTTTCTGTTGGTTTTGCTCCTCAGGGACTGCATCATGCTGTGTTGTCTGAACAGCGGCACCAGCTTTGTAGCAGGGTTTGCTATCTTCTCTGTGCTGGGTTTCATGGCCTACGAGCAAAACGTTCCCATTGAAGCTGTGGCAGAATCTGGTGAGAATCATATCTTTTAATCAAGTAACACCTTTCTGAACTGTAATGTGGTAATATATTACATTCAAAGCAGATAATGTAGACTAAGCCTGTCTGAATCTTTGTGGCCCTCATCCATCGTATTGTGCTAAAATGGGTGAACATAACCAGTTATATAACTCCACACTCTTCACCTAGGCTCTTAGACCACTGCATTATGATTTATTCAAGTCAGTATGAATGATTTAGTGAATGTGACAGAGCGAGAGATTTGAAGTGTTTGTCTAAGAGCATAGTGAGGACAGAGCTTAATGTTTGAAATAATGTGTTTCTAAAGGTCTTACCCCAAATGTAGGCATTAAATAACACAATGGCCGCTTCTTATTTGGAATCAGTCTTATTTCACAACTGTATTTCATCTCATTCATGTCTCCTTAGAGTAGCCTCTGTGCCACTTTGCTTCTCTGCACTCACAGTATGTTTATACGTCTGTTTTCCTTTGGTTCATATATATATATATATATATATATTATACATATATATATGTATAGAGAGAGAGAGAGAGAGAGAGACATTTAAATACATGCATATAATAAATTTATAAGCTAGTACACTTCCACTTTACCCAATGGATTGATACATTGATTAATGTTGCTTATCCCACAGTCATTTGCCAGTCATAAAAAGAGTTAGTAAAAAATATCCATGTCACATCAGGCCCTAATATTTACGGACATTATAGGGTAACTTGTGCATTTTTCAACCTGTGCCCTGTTCTCCTGTGTTTTTGTGTCTATGTAACTAATGGGAACAGCAATTTTTGAAATCAGTCAAGTACTGAGTGTACTGGCAGCTGTTAAACAGGCTGCAATTGTAACCAGTCTGGGCATGTTCGCACTGTCAATGTGCGTCCACTAAAAGTGCTTGTTTTTGCAACCAGTAGACTCAGATTGTTATTTTAAGTGTCTGACAACATTATGGAGAGGATCCTTACAGAGATTAAGTTTTTGTTAAAGAGTAAGATCCTTTTTATTTAACCAGGAACAGCCTAGGAATTACCACCGCCAAACCCACCAGACTCCTTTTAAATAATAGTATTTTATCATCAACTTCATTCAAAGTCAACAGAAACAAAATAATTCTACTGTTCCAACAATAAACCCTTATTTCACCCAGTTGTGAAATGTTGTTAAAATATTTTGGCTCAATACATGCTAAAATTACAATTAATTGAAATGGAGTCTGGTGGGTTTGGCAATGTCGATGACAGGGCTGTTTTCTGATTTAACAATGAGGATTTTACTTTTGAACAAAAAGGTTTATCTGTCACAGTCTGCTCTGTGTCGTGATGACTTCAGACTTTTTGGGAAGACTGGACTAAGTTGTATCTGTGATAGACTATAGAATCATTTGGGGGGGAGTTTCAGTTTACTGTGTTTTTCCCCTCCTGTGTTCCTGTGCTGCCTTTCCCTCATTTCCCCATCTACACACCTGCCCTGCATCAGCTTCATTAGTCCTCCTCTGCTTCAGAGTTTTGTCAATCAGCTCCCTGCCTGTTCTTCTGCCTAATCACCTGATTCCCCTCACCTGAGCCTCTCTGCCCTTTTCCATACCTGCACTTCATGACAATAAACTTTTATTATTTCATATACTGTATGTTAATTTTTGCTCACATGTAGTTTTTAATATGATATTTAGTTGTAGTTAATGTAGAGGGATCTAGATTAGTTAGAAAAGTTACTTATGAGCATTAACCCTAACAAATCAAATAAAGCAATGTTTTAGTAGTTTTAGAGGATGTACTGATTAACCAGGAAGTCTGGGACAAAATAACAGTAATATAAAAAATTAAAACTGATTTCAGCAAGTTCTGAGCAATAAAATACAACATATCTTCTTTATAGCATCCATGTTGTTTCCACCTTATGACTTAAAGCTCATGAACACAAACTTAACAGCATAAGTCCTGGTTTTCAGCTCAGTTTCTGTTGGATCCTTGGTTTTGTTTTTTTAACTTCAGTTTTGCTTTTTCTGACTCCATGTGACACTATCTCTGTAGGGATCCTTTCCATAATGTGGTTAGACACTTATAATAACAATCTGAACCTGTCAGTGGCAAAAACAAGCACTTTCAGTGGAAACACACTGACGATGAAAACATGCCTGGAGTGGTTACATTGCAGCCTGTTTCACAGCTGCCAACTGCAGCGCTCTCACTCAATACTGGACCAGTTTCAAAAATATTTTTTCCATTAGTAACTTGACACAAAACATGGGAAAATTGGGTCCACGTTGAAAGATACTGAAGTTACCCGTTAAGCAGGCAAGAGAAAACTAACAAACAAATCAGGAAAGGAAAAAGAAGAAACACTGGGAAGGACCACAGAGAAGCAGATCAGAGATATTAAACACAGAATAATGTGTACCAGTAAAAATAAAAACAAGGCAGAGTTCAAAGTTCGACCAAGAAAGTATAATGCCGTAGACTTCAGTACAATTTACACCAGTCTACTAAACTTACTGCTAATGTGGGCTCCTTGGAAAACTGTGTTAAACTGTAGTCACTGTAGAATTATGATGCCTTCATCTTGCCTTGAATTGTTTGAAAAACTCTCACCTGCTCTAGTAAGAATCATGTTCGTGATCTTTTGCAGGTCCTGGTCTTGCATTTATTGCATACCCTAAGGCTGTTACTATGATGCCTTTGTCTCCACTTTGGGCCTGTCTCTTCTTCATGATGCTCATCTTCCTCGGTCTGGACAGTCAGGTGAGGACCACTGGTGTGAGAATACTTTAAAGAAATTGAGGGTTGCTAAAGATGTGAAAGTAAAAGGAAAGAGTGAAATTACTCTGGTTCAAATTAACTCTGTTTCGACTATGATTATATATGGACATTCTCCTACACTTTGAATTGAGTTCCGTTTTAATGCGTCTTCTGTTTTGAGTCATAGTGTTTGATGGTAGGCAGGTCCAATGTTATTAATACTGATACTGATGACTTTGTGTGGGTATTTATGTATGATATGAGATCATGATCACAATTTAAAGTTTTAACTACTACAGAGGACCTATTATACTTCATACTTGTATTTTGGGTTTCTACTAGAACATGTTTACATGCTTTAATGTTCAAAAAATATTGTATTTTCCTCGTACAGTCTATGCTGGAACACCTGTATTCACTACACTGTTTTAATGCCTTTCTCTTTAAGCCCCCCTCTCGAAAACCATAGTCTGCTCTAATTGGTCAGTGTTTCAGGGTCTTCCCTATCTGCGCTTTCAGCCATAAACTCAGCGTCTCTGCACTATCGTTGCAGCCAGGAAATTACTGTAATGGAGAATAGCAGCATTTGCTACCGTTAAAAATCACCAATAAAACACAACTGGACCTGTTTCAGCAGGAATATGATCCAAAGTCAGGAAGAAATTAACAACACTGGCAACCAAGATTAAATGTGTCCCTGATATTAGCATGTAGCTACATGTAACAGTGTAGGCTACATAATGTAAAAACTTGTGGAAGTGTAGTAGCGTGCCTGGAGCAGATGACCATATAAAGAAATCCGTCATTAGTTGACGCCAGCTTGTCTCGAAAGTAAAAAAAAAAAACATTGGAAGCAGAGTATTGCTCACAGGGATTACTTTTATATACATTTACCTAATTATTTGAAACTTTGGCCGTGTTTAACATGAACATCTGACAGTGTAACATTATACGACAGAAAATAAGGAGAAGCATAATAGGCACCCTTATTAGTATTGTTTTGTCATCTGTTTCATAACTAATCAAGGCTGTTTCCATTGAGACAATTATCTTATCATTTTCATTTTACAGTTTGTGTGTGTGGAGAGTTTGGTGACAGCTGTGGTGGACATGTACCCAGAGACCTTCAGGAGAGGCTACCGCAGAGAGCTGCTGATTCTGGGCATGTCTATAGCCTCCTTCCTCATAGGACTCATCATGTGTACAGAGGTACGATTCAGTTCATTATGTACTGTGAAATGAATTATCTACTGAAAAAGGTGCTGCAAGGGTAAATTGTATATAACCATTTAAAAAAATGAAAAGCAGTTATTTACTGAGTAAACAGAAAGACATGTTTAAGTATTCAGATGAATAGGGGAAAGACAGCACAAGAAAATAGAAGGTGGAAAAAATCACCACATAGAAGACATAAATATGTAAATCTAATAGTATGTTAAAGGAGCTGTATATTACATATTTATGATTCAGAGTCTGATTTAGAGGTTGTCTGCACATGGTTCTCAACATGGCTGAGTAGGCGGCTAGCAACTAACGGTGCTAACAGTGCGAACAGTGCTAACAACTGCAAAAGTGCTGACAAAGGTAACAGTGTTTACCTTGGGAGGAATCGGAGGATGGGCGTTCAGCTTTTGCGATGATGCCCTGGGGTGGGATGACATTATCAGCAGTAACGGCTGTATGAGCACACTGCAGAGGGGCAGTGATCAGCTCGCCAGTAGGAGATACCCACAGTGATTCACATGCACTAACATGCATGCTTTGCAGGACCGTCTACCACAACAAACAGAACAGCTCAGATTACATAACACATACAGGGAGCGCAACTTCATTCTCTGCTCAGGACACTATTAGTCCACTATATAGGGACTGCAGATGCAAATGGTCTTAAAGCTATTTTCTGATATGGTGCATCAAATGGTGACATTTATGTTTTAAACTGTACATGGTCCCACTAACAAAAACACAAATAAATATCTTCACATATCAAATAGTTGTTTGCTGCTATATTAATACTCTAAATGTTGAATACAGCTCCTTTAAATGTACCATCAGCCTATACTCAACCTTTTGTCTGTTTTTATTTCTATGTAGACATGTCATCATCGCCTTCACCATCATCATCATCATCATCATCATCATCATCATCATCATCATCATCACCAATTTACAAGTCTTAGATGAAACCCAACAGGTACATTCCAGATGAATGGTCATAAATCCATATGATAGAAAAATGTGGATCAGTTTGATTAAAATAATTGAATCACATGCTTCAGAATGTTTTATGTGAACCACTGTCCTCTGTGGTGCAGTGTTTACGAAAAGACCCAGAGATCTGTTTGATTGGACACTTTGTTTTCAGTGCTGAGGGTCTGTGGTCAAGTTATCCATGTAGCGCTGCACTGATGTTACCATCTCTGCTGTGCTTTTAAGACCTTTCATCTTTATGTCATAATAATGGAAGAAGAGAATCTGGTTCCTCACACTATCAAGAAGGTCCTTCATCCACTAAAAGCTTTTCATGTGTCCATACACACTGCTCTCCATCCATCCCCACTGTAAACCTGCTTGCTGTTCTCTAGTGGCCCATAATGGCCATGAAACAGGGGAAAAATATTTAATGAAATATTAAAGTACAGCACTTCCTCAGTTTTTTTTCTCTGTTACATTGCTGCATTGTCCAATGACATGACCTCTGGTTTATTGTCACCACTAAAATTGCCAATTTCTCCCTCTGCTTTTACTCGTCTTTCAGCACTGCCTGCACTCTACACACTTTACTCCTCTCTGCCTCCAAAGAGCCATCATGAATAAAATGTCACCAGAGCCCCAAGCTGGGATTAAATCACAGTTCAAAAGGTCCTCTGGGAGTGTAGTTCAATACCTGGCTGAAATATAAAGACAGCCACTGAGACATTTTGGTTATACTCTGAGCTGTTTAGGGCTGGTTTAGAGCTGTGATGTAACCCTACTCTCAGATTCATGTGAGATTTTATTTATGATGACCCTTTTAGTGGAAGCAGAAAGAACAGATGAGTTGTCTTGAGTGGAGGTAGAGTAGGTGGAGTGGATGGTAAAATGTGTGCACCACCATTGATACTGTAACAAGGTTAACTTTAAAAGGGATAGTTTGACATTTTGGGAGGTACATTTTTTTGCTTTCTTGGTAAGTATTAGATGAGGAGATTAGAAACTGCCCTCCAAAATATGACCAACCACATAGGTGATTTTTCTTTTTACAAACAGAAATTATGACCCATATTTACGTATTTTACTAGGCATTTATCTGTAGTGGTCGTCGTAATTATTGCAGGAGCAAAGGAGAAAGTCAGGTGATGTAGTTCAAAGAGCGACAAAGTCCGCAGGGTGGTAGGGAAGGCAGGTGGGTGGGTCAAACAGGACTTTTACAGAGGACCGTATTTGTTCACTGTGTGAAACCAGAAGTCAAGGTTGAGTTATTTCAATAATGTAACATAGTATGTTGTATGTCACGTGACATATGTCAGTTTTTGTTACCATATGATCAAAGGTAATTTTTTGAGCCAAATCATGATCTTTTTTCCAAATGTGACCACGTAGTTTCAGTGCAACTGCGACCGCTGGGTGGTCAGCTGAGTTGTGTGTTTCAGGTGGGAAGAAATTAGCAACATGGGTCAGTATGTCACAGGCAGCCCCAAGGAAAGCTGCTGAGCTTTGCTTACAGTTTTCCCAGTGGCCACTCGGGGTATTACAGCAAAATACCTCCTGCAGCCCAAAAAGCATTTCCCCCATAGGCCACCATAATGAAAGAGACGCTGTAAAACTGTTGACCAGGACACCTTAAACTACAAACAAGGTCAATTATGACTCTCTACATAATTACTTTTTTATAAGTGGAGGTTTTATATCTGTAAAAAGTTACTTTAGCAGAGGAAGGCATTTTAAAAATCCATGATGTCATTACAGTTTAAAGTCTATGAACTGAGCGAGACCTTGTGGGTGGGACTAGCGAGAGAAACACCACAGCGTATATTCAGTGGAATGTAAACCCAAAAGTTCTGGACTTTTTTTGGCACATACACCAGGCAAGCAGTTCAGTTGAAATGAATAGGCGCCATCTTGGGGTCCACTATGTAGTTATTGTTATGCAGTCATGGTCACAGGAGGTAGAGGATTCTGTTTATTGATTGGCTGTGGATATTCTCTGTCCGCATTTTGCCACTTAAAGTTAAAATATCCCCAATTTTTGGTTGGCTGCACTTCACTGCAGAATCAAACCGCTATAGCTTGCTGAGCCCAGGGTGGCTGCTGCATCTTTCTATAGATATTCTATAGGTATTGCATGGTAGCTCGCCACAGTGGTGCGTTTTCAGCATTAAAGGCCATTTAACAAGCTATTCTGTTACCTGGAAACGATGAAAAGTTTTGTTGTCATGTGAGGCTGAATTGTACAAAAGAAGCAAGATAAAGCATGTTCATTTGTGAGCTTTAGAGATATTGGTAGGCATTTTTTTACCTTTTGGCTGGGCCAGGCTTGCTGATACCTTTGTTCATGGTCTTTATTCTAGGATAAGCCAATCAGCTACTGGCTTCATGTTCAACTGACAGATATTAGAGTGGTACTTTACTACTCCTGTAAAGATTAAGTATGCAGGATTAAAAAAAAACAAATAATGCATAGCCTCATACAGAAATAATCCCTCTCAATCATCACTTTTGATTCTAAAAGTGTGTGGTGGTGTATTGTTCTGTAGAGACTCTACCCTCTGCCTGTATGTCCTTTTATTCACATATTCGGTGTTTATGTACCCCCACAGCACTCAAGTGATGTTGGGGCTTTATAAAAAGGCAACCAGGTGCCAGACAGCAAGCAGCAGGCATCCAAAAGACACAGAAAAAAGGCAAATTTAACAAGGCGAAACTAGAGTGAATCTGGGGTTGGCTTTAACTGTCACTTTTGCTGTTTCACAAACGGTAACAATCAGTGACAGGCATAAACATCACATATAATGTAGTGGCCTATAATGAAGAAATAAACCCAAAATGCTGCTGGCTGAAATAGCTCTTCCATGGTTCATCACTGTATAATGTTTTCAGAGCCACAGTGGACACTAAAGATCAGAGTGTATAGCTGAGGTTTAAACAGCCCTCTAAAGAGATAACTGTGATTACTGCATTGATGTTTTATTAACACCACATTTGGTAATAACAACTTAGTAGCAGGAACTTCTTGAGTCAATGAACCATGGTCATTTTGTGACTAATCCTTATTTTCAGTAAGGTATAAGAAACATCAGTGCTCAGTTGTTTATATTGTACATTGTGTTGTTTGTCACTATGACATTGGTCTCTCACAACCAAATCAAACTGATTAATTTAATATTTGATGTGATCTAAGCAAGTCTAATGCTCATGCAATGGCTGTGACAGAAAACTGACACCTGTCTCGTCCTATCAGGGAGGGATGTACGTCTTCCAGCTGTTTGACTCGTATGCTGCCAGCGGGATGTGTTTACTGTTTGTGGCCATATTTGAGTCCATATGTATCGGCTGGGTGTACGGTAAGATAACAGTCTTAACTTAAAGAGATCTCAGAGAAATGTTTGCTTTTTATTCCCCAGCCTTGTCAACTCAGATATCAGTAGTCTCTCCTTTGTGAACTGAACGACTGTCACACATTTCAGCTCAGAATAACAGGCTGTTGTATCATACCTCTATCCTCTTTGCTGCATTAATATTTCTTCTCTGCCCTCTGCTGGAGAATGGGCTCAAACACATGCATGACTCACTGAGTGTTATGCAAGACACACATTTTTTAACCTGAGACATTGAGAATGAAATAATGTTATAATAGCAGTGTGAGAGGCTGCTATTCTGTATTTCTATACAGCAAACATAGTGCCTTTTTTCTATTTAATTTACTCTCCTGCAAAGAACATTGATGCACTAAAGAATTTGTGGCTTTCATTCCTGCGTTAAATATCACTACATTTACATTAATTGATGAATGAATTTATTAATTAAGAATGTTTTACATGCAGCAGTGCAAAATATCCGTCTCCCCTCAAAGAAAGTTTCAGACAGCTTTATACCCACATCCAGTCAGCAGCTCTGTTTCAGACGGCCATATACTGTCAAAAGACATCAATCACGTCATTATTTTGATGTTACATGCTGAAACTCTGAGTGACACTTATTTGCATTTCAGGTAGTGACAGATTCTACCTAAATATTGAGGACATGATTGGCTACAAACCTGTCTTCTTCATCAAGTGGTGCTGGATGATCCTGACCCCGGGCATCTGTGCTGTGAGTTTGACTGCAGACAAAATCAAGAACGGCAGTATGAACATATCATGTTGATGAGCTCAGTGGTGATGGACAGACACTTTCAGATAATAGCCTTTTTTATCTTTCATATTGATTCTAGATTTCAGATTAAGAGCAGTGCTTAGTCATGGAATATATTTAGGTTCATCTTGGAAGATAATTTTATTACTTTATGTGAATAATTAAGTGCGTTTACATTGACACAGATAACCTGTTTATGATCAGGTTTTTTGGAGTATCCTGTTTATAGGTTTGAGACTGTAAACACCATATTCTGTTTATGAGAGAACCAAATATACTAAGTGGAGTACTCTGACAGGAAACCAGGATGTTACTGAAAATATGATTAACCCAGTTTCTCTGTGCTCCTTTAAAACACCCTATTCAGAATATGATCATAACCAGGATAAGCCTCATAAACAGGTTATTTATGTCCATGTAACTGTACCGATTAAGTTGTATCCTGTAGCTGTTGCCTTATATCCAGTTACACATGTCTGGGTTTTATGTTTTAAATATACCTTAATGCAAACATTAATTGATACCGGGATTTAGAATAACATTTGGTTTGGGCTGTTTTCACATGAAGGCTCTATCGTGTGTGGCTTTACATTTACCAGACCAGCATTTAAAATATGACCTTTATTCATCAAAGGAGGCATTTCATTCTCACAATGTAAATAACAGCATTTACAATTATGATACAATTTCTCCTGTAGGGAATTTTCCTGTTCTTCCTGATTAAATACAAACCACTGAAGTACAACAACATCTACACCTACCCTGACTGGGGCTATGGCATTGGCTGGTTCATGGCCATGTCCTCGATGGTGTGCATCCCTCTGGGGATTATTTGGATGATCTGGAAGACTCCTGGCACCTTCACTGAGGTACAAATACACACATGGGCACATCATACAAGGTTTATGAAAGAATAACTGTAATGCTCATGCCTCATTGAGTGTAGCTTTCTCTATATTGTTATTGACGATTAAGATTAAGCTGTAATACCTTTATATACCAGTAATTACGCCAAAATTTCATCCCAAAATCAAAAGTACATATGTTTCGTCTTACCTGTAGCGCTATTTATCAATCTAGATTGTTTTGGATAATGGAAGTAGATGGCACTTGGCTTGTGGTGCTCAAAGCGCCAAAAAAAATACTTTTGAGATAATGCACAGACCTCGCTGTGAGCAGTATCATGTCAGCACTATTTTCTTTTCACCCTCTAACTGTATGTCCATACAGAATGAGGCGTGCATCTTCTGCTAGCTCACCTAGCACCACTGAGTTAGCCAATGTTACAGTTGAGCCGACGATGATGCCATGAATTTTTACATCCTGCGCTCGCTAGCCTTTCATCCACTAATAGATGCACGGTTTCTTCTGCATGGTGCCTCTGCACTTGCCAGATGTAGTTTGCTTAGATCACCACAAGCCGAGTGCCATCTAGTTACGTTATGTTCAGTAGAAGGCAGATTGATAAATTGCACTACATATTAAGAGGAAAAATATGTATTTCTGATTTTGGGGTGAACTTTCCTTTTAAATTATCGAAGCAATATTCAGGGTGATCCTCCAATTAAACACTGTAACTTTCAGTCTTGAAAATAAATATTTGTTCCCCACATTTTTCTTCTTCAGAAGGCAAACTTTTTATCTTGGTTTGCATATATACCGTCGTCATGGTCTCATATGGCCCAGTTTTTATGATGAACCTTTACAGTTGTGGTGTTTGCAAAGGATGAGCAGCAGCAGTAACAGTTTAATGACATAGTCAACCTTCCTTTGTGTTCTCAACTAATCAAGCAGATATTTACCCAAATCTGAGTGGCAAATATTGTCAAAACACAGAGGGCTTAAACAAGCTTGCACCCATGACTGACATCATCAGTGGGTGTATCTGCCAAGCAAAACATCAGGAAGATAATGTAAAGCCAGTGTCTCTTGAAGAAGATCATTCCTGTCCAAAACTACAACAGACAGTGTGACAACATGTAATAGAAGTAATGTTGATAAGACTTTAATTTACAGTGGTAAAAGACATAAAAGCAGAGCAGCATCAGTGTCTGTTATTCGAGGGATGCAACCTTTATCACTGGCAATGAAGGAAATGACTGAAAATAATCCAGCTGCTGTATCTCCCCCATCTGACTCTCTCAGAGGGATTGTGACACAGTCGGATGATCTCCCATTGTTGCCCGAGGGAGGATCAAATAAACAACTTGCAGGTTTCTGGCATGAGATGATCAGTTGTGGCCTCTGGCTTTTGGCAGACCTGAGGCGTGATGTACAGCAGAGGAATGATATCAGTGTTGTGATGGTCATGTCTAATATGAAACCCACATGGCATACAAATGCTACACTGATGTAGAAATCTAAACAAACAAACAAACAAAAGAAACAGCTTTTTTTAAATAAAAATCACTGATAATTGTAGTTTGGTTGACAGTAATACCAATACAGTATATGGTGACAGCTCCTTATGTTTTTGTGTGTAGTATATTGATATCACAGAGGCTGTTCAGTGACTTAGCAAGTTAAGTGGCCAGTTAGCTGCAGACAGATATGATATATACTGTTTATACAGTGAGTGTCTCAACGCTTTTCTATTCACTTGGTCATCACCAAAGTACTTCCAAACCTCAAAACAAAGAATGAAAGGGTGTTTTCACACCTGCCCTGTTTTGTTCGGTTCAATCGAACTCAAGTTTGTTTGCCCCCTAAATGTGGTTCGTTTGGGCAGGTGTGAGCACAGCGATCACACTCCTGTGTGCACCAAAACAACCGGACTTAGACCTTCTTGAAGAGGTGGTCTCAGTCTGGTTACAAACAAACTCTGGTGCTGTTCGTTTGTGGTGAGAGCGTGTTCTGATCTCGAGCTGAACCAACTGCAGTCACATGACACATTGTTTGGGTTAAACATGAGCATGTTACAGTCCTGGAGGATTATTAATGTGCGCCTCCTCCTGTACTGCCTTAATATGCACATTCAGCACATCCAATGCATCAAAACATTGTTTTCTAGTTGGAGCCACGCCTCGTTTTCAAACTGTATGCTTTGACTCAAATGAACAATGACAGCAATATAGTCCACGATGAGCAGCGCTAAAATCAACCTGCGTAGTTGTCCCTCCATTGTGACATTAGAAAGTGTCACATTTATCTTCCAAGTGTACTCTTCTTCAACGTTTTGTTTACTTCCTGGATTTTTCCCACATGGAAATTCTGACCAATCAAGAGTAGCTTTCTCATGCAAGGCATTTGATCTGGTCCGCTTGTAAATGCTGCCGTGAGAACACGAACCAACTCTAGGCAATTATGAAACTTTGTAACAAAATTAATCCCTGATTCAGACCAAAGCGAGACAACTCTAGGTCTATATGTCAACAAATAAAATGGTTGCACAAAATTTTCAATTTTATACATTTTTCATCAGTGCTTTTTTAGTTCCTTCGAACAGTATGACTATGTGCACAAACTGTATCTGCATAATGCTGCTTGTAGAAATAGCACTGTGGTGGGAGAATGAAAGATAACCTCTTTTCTCCCTCTCGATGCTCTCTGCAGAGAATGAAGAAGTTGACGACTCCCAGTCCGGACCTGAAAATGAGAGGGAAGCTCGCCGCCCTCAGTCCTTACGCTGCCAACGATGCAAAACTCAAGGTTGATGGGAAAATATCCACCATCTCAGAGAAGGAGACGCATTTCTAACTGACCGCCTGACCGACAGAACGAGCTGCCTGCTGCCTTCACAATAAGTGCAACGAATGAAAACCACAGCAAACAACAACAACAACAACAACATTATCCACCACTACACAAAACAGGAAATGAAACAAATGACTCGGGAGTGTTATTTTTGTTTTGTAAAAAAAAAAGGAAAAAAAAGGAAAAGCTATCACATGATTCGTAGTCTGCTTCTGTTTTGCACAAACTTTGATAACACATTTTCTTTTTTCAGTTAACATCGTGACTAAAGATGCTGTTTTTTTCTTTTCTAACAGTTAATTTTAAAAAAATCTGTCTGATGACATAAATGGTTAAAACTTGTCCTGGTACCTTGTCAGTACTGGTCACACTAGTGTCTGGGCCTGTAGAACAATACCAATGTGCTGTGTTGTAAAAGACTTACACTGTACATTTATTGGCAAAGTGCTGTGCCTCTTTATTAGGTACTAGGTACCCAAATGTGACTATCTAAGATGTAGCAGCGTGGGGACCATTCTACATAGTTTTGTGTTTTAAGAGGATACTGCAGTATGTGTTAGTACTGACGCTATAGGAGGGCAAACCCTGAATACCCTGCAAGTAAAACTTTGAGTTGTATATAAAAAGATTTGCCATCAAAATCTAGATGTTATCTTAACCAGCGGTGACTGTGAGGTAGTGATTCTTATTTTCGTTACGTCTTAGTTATGTTATCAATGTTGTTGCTAAGCAACATAAGCAAAAACTGCTGACTGGATGTTTTTGAATGACATTATTAGACTATTGATCATCGCGTGAGGATATATCAGAGGGCTTCGCTGATTTCCACGGCACTGCTCTCATTCCTGGGTCATCAAATACTGACACTTTGTCACGCCCCTCTGCGCCTCATAGCGATGCACAGGGCACCCTCTCTATGTGATGCACAGCTGAAACCATAGACTGTATATAAGGTTGGACAATGCATCTGCACTTTCTCCTGCTGTACAAAAATGAAGCCAAAACAGCCTGGATATGGCTGCTGCCATCATGCACTGGTGACGTCATTTGAAGCCAGAGTCCTCTCTGCTGGTATTGAGATCCCGCCCATACATCTGTACGGCCATTAGCGAGCAGCTGTATTGATAGCGAGCATGATGGCTCAATCCCCTCTTTTAATAACATCAAATTACTAGTTATAACCGAACTTATCAGAAAACTTGAACATACGTCAGTGTCATAAGAACTACCTAAAATAACAGAGAGCATCTTTAGGAAAAATTTGACATGTACTTTGAGTTCTTAGTTTGGCCTATGTCCCATCTGCTAACATGAAGGGGGTCGGCGTTATGACCTATACTGCAGCCAGCCACCAGGGGCGATTGAGATGTTTTGGCTTCACTGCTGGGGAGCTGTCATGTCGTCCTTTTTATACAGTCTGAGGCTGAAACACATGGCTGATGTTGTGAAGCTGTTGTGGTTAGGTTAAGGCAATAAAACTCGGTTAGTTTTAGAAAAAAATCATGTTTTGGGTTTAAATAAGTATCGTTGTTACATTACAGTGACGTAACGTGACGTAAATTTGTCATGTAAGTGACGTCAGTGCGCGACAATGGTTCATAAATAACGTAACATTACGTAAAAACAACTTTGACTTTTGGTTTCACATGGGACACATGTTGTCTTTTTTTGTTTGGCTCATCCACCTCCTGCCCTAGGTGGACTTTCTTGCGCTTTATACGACATCATTTACTCTCAGCGTCAAGCACTGACTTGAATAAGTTTAAAGTGGAGTTAGCTGAAAGCCCAGTAAATCTCATAATGAAGCTGAAGGGTGCCTTTAGTGTCAATATTGCATGCAGAGGGGTGTGACCATAGACAGTGTATCTCCACTTCCTCTCAAGTTACAAAAATGAAGCCAAAATATTCCCGCATACGGCCGCTGCCATCATGCACTGGTGACATCATTTGGAGCCAGAGGCTGCGCAGTCATGATCTCTGCAAAATGGAGTTCCTGCCATATAGTGCAGCCAGCCACCAGGGGCTAATCGAGATGTTTTGGCTTCACTTTCGGGAGCTGTCATGTCGTCCATCTTTGTATACACTCTATGGGCGTGAAACCAGTATTTGACAACCTGGGGATGAGAACAGGCTGACGGTTAACAGTAATATTGAAGGGCAAATAAATAGTTAAACCTGTAAAACCATTCTCCTCAGTTTTAGAAATCTTTAATTTTACCTGTCTTGTTTTTGACATGGCTACAAATAGCGAGTGACTTGCAGGCTGAGTCTAGAAACACACCTCTCCCTCCTCTAGCTGCCCTCCTATAAGTCGTGGGTATCCGTCATTTCACAGCAATTATGCTGAGCCTAACACAGAGTGACAGACAGATGTGCTTCCACCCCTGCATTTTTATTTCCTGTTCCGCCTGTAGAAGAGAAGATGAACGCCCATCAGATGAGCATTTCAAAACCCATCTGTCTTCTTATCCCCCCTTTTTTTCAGTCCTTCCCCCTTGTCCCCCTCTTTCTTTTCTCCCGCTGTCCTTCCCTCTCATCCTCAACCTCTGCTTGTCCGCCTCTTTCAATGTTTTTCCACTTCTGTCTTTGGCGTCTTTACATCACGTGGAGGGCTTGTGCAATGACACGGGCCTCGTATGAAACTGTGATGCTGCTGGATGCTTTGTATTTCGTCACAGACAGCAACAGTCTTGCTGTTGATTAGCGTTTCTGTGACCTTTCTTAGACCCCACTGAAAAATAGATATCTTTTAATTTTGCTGTCTGAGCCGCCGCAGGGGTAAAAGCACGCTCTATTCCTGTCATCTGTTTAATTGTGGTAAGAGTCGATGAGCTGGTCTCATTGTTCAGATCAATCTCAGTCCCTTACAGCCTCGTCCAATCAGCACTCCAATGACTCCGAGCTGTCCTACCTCCCTTCCTTGCTTTGTCCGACTTTCTCACCTCCCGTCCTTTCTTCCCTCTGTCCTTTGTTTCCTGATGAAAATGCAATCAGAGGAGAGCGTCTGAAGGGGATGAAACTCTGAATTTCTCTCTTTATAGGTTTTCAGGAGGAGGCAAAGAAAGCAGGGGAAGAAATTAGGAAACGATGAGCTGAGGAAGTGTGCGATGGAGTAAGAAGCGAGGGAAATCGAGGAAGTGTTTAGTGACTGAAGCCCCTCCTGTCTAAGCTGTGACATCCTCTTAAACATGTGATTGGTCCCACTGGTGTGGTTGCATTATGACATTATCACCTCCTCACTGATGTTTGTGCAAGTTAATAGTCGTGTGCATCGGAAAAGTATAGCCTGCTGTTTAACACTGATCATGTCGATGTATATTTTTACATCTCTTTCTAAAAAATCTGTGGTCTATTTCTTGACATGAAAGATGTTTTAAAAGAATTGCTGTATTAAAAAGAATACGTCCTTTGTTTTGACTTTTGATATGTCGCTCAAAAGATCTTGTTATAGAAATATAATGAAAGATGTTTTACTGTTCTGTACTGTTCTACACACATTTTGGTATTCACAGGACACATGAACTGTCTGCTTACTCATTTTTAAGAATAAATATTATAAAGGAAAACAGAGTACAGGCTCTGGTCTTTTTATTTAACTTAATGCCACAGTTATCCCAAAAGGAAAAACTACTCTTAGATACTGACATTTCCTTCCTAAAGTTCTTTGAAAACTTTAAATGCCTCCATTTGTGATGAGACTTTATAGATTAAATGATGTGATCAGATAAGATGGCATTTTACCATGTTCAATATAGCTGCTGGTTTGACAGGCGCAAACAGCAACAGGATGTGAGTGGATAAATAAAGAAAAGAAAACAACACTCATGTACATATTACTAAACGAAATTTACACCAGCATCTAAATAATGAATGACTGAAATTTTCTGAAAGAATAATTATAAATCTTGTTTATAAATGTCAGTTTACATATTCCGTTTCGTAGAAGAAATCAATGACGAGTAAAAAGTAGGTCAACAGGCCATACTGTAAAATAAAAACAGCAAAGTAAATGTCTAAATTAAAATAAAAAAAACGAATATTTACAATATGCCTTTTCATATTTACATATTTTTGATAAAGCTTTAATCCACCCACACACATGTCTTCACTGAACCTGTCGGGTCAACCCAATGGCCAGAATAAATGGCACCGTGCGCTCCTGCAAACCATGGATATGTTACATTTGTACATTTCAGATGTGGCCCATATGTTGAAACTTACGTTTCTTTACCTTTTGGTTAATGTGTGGTTGGGTTTAAGATTGGCAGTAAAGACACATCACCAAATGTCCCGCCCAATATACTGACAAAACAAGGTTTGCTCTGCCATAAAAGGCAACCCACATACCACCATCCAAAATTTTCATTAGCAAATGTAATCAGAATCATATATAAATTGTCATCATAATTATAACTGGTTCTAGGATAATGGTGTACTGCAGTTCTACATGTGGTCTGTGCATGTGGCGTTGCTGTCTCCCAGCAGAAGTTGTGGCTCGACTGCTGTGTGTACAGTCAGTATCAAACACTATTGTTTCTCTATTTAATTCCTTTTAAATGTTTTGAAAAGTAAAACCAAGTATGGAGTGTGGACTGGTAGCTGGAGAGGTGCCAGTTCTCCTCCTGGGTACTGTCGAGGTGCCCTTGAGCAAGGCACCAAACTCCCAGCTGTTCGGGGTGCCTGTCCATGGGCAGCCCCCTCGCTTTGAGATCTCTCCATTTAATACATGTATAGGTCCTATTTGTGCATGTGTGTGTATTTCCTGATGTCTCGTTAAAAGTATCACTCTTGCTGTTTGTAGGTCTTGAATAGTGGTCTGCTGCTTGGCTGCCATCTTGCCTCGATCTCATGCTATAAACCATCCCCCCTTTTTCACTGATGAGAAACTCAGCTCGTAAACATGTAATGTGAACTACACCGCTAAGAGATGTTGACATGATACGAATGACACATCCATTGTTTGCAGAAGTCCAATGCCAGCATTTTATTTTGGCGACTGGGTCAGACCTCTTCCTGGCTGCGTGGGTGTGTACAAACTGGGCGTCACTGACATCTCCCTACCTCTCATGTTAGTTTAGTTACACCTGTCAGAACAGGACAATTTTCGTTGTGATTAGCACAAAGAGTTTTGTGACATTACATGATTCCCGGCGTATAGCTCCACCCCTGCCTCCACCTGACGAGAGGTCTAATCAGCCACAGTCACAGACCAAAGCACAGGTGTGAATAATAAAATTAAGGAGGACTGAATTCAATTTAGCTGCTTTGCTTTCAGTGTGCTGGTGCTGTGCGTGCTGGCTCACTGTCACACCGTCATGGTTTACTGGGACACTCGTTAATGTTATTAGTAACACCTGCGTTTTGACTCTGTGACAAGTCAAAAACGTCTGCTGTGGAGAAAGCCCTGTTGAAAGCAGTTAAATGTACAGATGTATTTATGTAGCGAATGTGCTGATAGGAACATGTCGTTTCTGCTGCCTCAAATAATCCAGTGGATTTGCAGCGCTCTGTTTAAGTGCTGACAGAATTATGATATTTTTGACAGCGCCTCGGTTCGGTGCAGCTGGAGACCTTTGTTGCATTTCATAACCTCCTTTCTCTCTTTCTCCTGCGTTTCTGTATCTATACTGTCACCATATGTTTGTTGCTCTCGATCGCTTTCACGCTTTAATGATCCACCAGAGCGACCTCTGAAATCCTGAATACATCCCACAGGAGTAGCGTCCCAGCAGCCCTCACACCATTTCTATTAATAAAAGAAACCAGTAAGGAAATTGTCCACAACAATGTCGGCTTTTTTCTGTCCATGATCTCATTAGATGATTTCTTTGAGGGACCTCCACATGACTGTAGTCCAGATCTGATGAAATCCCTCACCAGTGTGTTTGTAGGCCTCTGGGTGTGTTTCAGTGTGTGCATGTGTTGAGCATTGTGTTTCTGTGTGTGCGTGCAGTCATGCGCACACATCCAACTGTCACACTTCAGAAATCAGCTTTACTTTCTTTGACTTGGAGGTGACATCTTGACTTGATCCGGTAGATGATGTGGAGTAAATCTTCTTTTGTTGTTGTGTCACGTTGCCGCCGCACGACAAAACTTCTGAGAACACTTTATGAGCTGGAGAAAAGTTTCTGGACTCTTCAGCCAAACAAAACCCATTCAGAGAGTAATGTGAAGGTTAAATGGCTGTCAGCGGGGGAAAATCTGTCTCTCTCAAATGCTGTAAAATTACTTTTTCAGTTTTCTTTTTTTTTCTTTCTGGAGATAAGCTTTTATCTAAAACCTTGATCTGAAACAGTGCTGTTGGCAGACAGGCACATACTGTATACATTATGAATAAAAATTCTCCAGGCAGGGTTGTTTTATTCCACGTCTTCCGATGATTGTTAGGAAAGAAAAACTGGCAGCTACAGACTGACGTGTACAGCAGTACAGTCAACCAGGCAGATTAGAGACACATCTATCCATTCAATTTTAATCTTTAAAAGGACATTGATCAATTCCTGGCAACTAGGATATTTGTTTTAGTATATCCATGCATCTTCTGTAACCGCTTATCACTGGGGTCACGGGGGGCTAGAGCCTATCCCAGCTGACACTGGGTGAGAGGCAGGGTACACCCTGGACAGGTCACCAGACTATCACAGGGCTGACACATAGAGACAGACAACCATTCACACTCACATTCACACCTACGGACAATTTAGAGTCACCAATTAACCTGCATGTCTTTGGACTGTGGGAGGAAGCTGGAGTACTTGGAGAAAACCCACGCTGACACAGGGAGAACATGCAAACTCTACACAGATGTGTTGCATTGCTTGTATTATGTTTCATGTATCTTACGCTCAAGTCAGTTGCTAATAGAGCTGTAGCTCATGTGTTAACAGCTGGCTAATTACACAAACAGCAGCCATAGTAGACATTAGCATTCATTTGGAGTCTTGATAATGAACATATGAAGAATGTAAGTCCAATATTTTCTCTACATTTCACTCTGTTTGGGCGCTCTTACACTAACTACTGACAATTTTATTTCATTTCCTGTTAGTTTCTCTCTTGTTCTTTCTTACAACGGCTTTTATGTTTAAAAGGCATGACTGCCCACTAGACCTGTAGACATGCTCAGCTTGTCAGTATTGTACTAAAGCAGTACTAAACTAGCTTCTGTATTGTATAGTCCTGTCACATGGTCAAACAGAGACTTGACACTAGGCAACATCACCATACATGTTACCCAACAATCATCATTGCATCCTGTATGTGACAAAAATACAAAAGAAAATAAGAAATAATTCATTTAGTTGAATAGTTATATTATATATTGTATATATTGTCATTGTAGAATAAGCATTTAATTTTGTTATGATTGCTACTGACTATTTTACACAAGGACAGAAAAGAAAAGAAAAGAAAGTAACTATGACAGAGATGGGTTTAGGCGGCAATATGAATCCCCCCCACCCCACGGGCCCCAGTGCCACCGCACTGCCTCCACTGTCTATGTCTACGCCCCTGCTAAAGACAAACAGAGAGTATTTATTAAAAGGCTAATCTGTAGAAATGAGTTAACAGCAGCTGTTAAAACAAACCACAGATTCAGCAGATCTGATGGAATGTTGAGGGCTGTTTAGGATGAACAGGGAGTAGAAAAAGGTGTCGATCACATGATCACAGTAGCCGACAGCTAGAATAGAGACAGCTTTGCCACATGCAGGAGCCAGGCCCTGCAAGGCTTTGTTAGTATTAGTAAAACTCTGATGTCACTCTTGTGGTCAACTCGAAGCTCAGGGAGGTAGGTGTTAATGTGATGTGGGACTGACGACTCGTTTTTGCTGCTGTATTTTGCACCAGTTGAAGACCAGCTCGAAGTGCAAATAAAGAGGGAGTTAGTCTGAATGAGAAAAGATTTAAGTATGCACTAGAGGCTGCATGTTTTTTGCTGAGAGTACAGACTTGATTTTTGCAGTATTTCTCAACTACAAGGCAGGGGTTCACAAGAGTGAACAAGACACATACAGCCCAAAGTAAATATGCAGGCAAAACAGGTAGCAAACAGAGGCTATCGAGGAATGACAGTTTTCAGTGATTCTGGCTCAGTGAGTGACCGTTTGACATTTGTTTTAATATAAAAACTACTGATAAATAAAGGTTCAAATCATGATTATGTACAAAGACGCAAACAGTGGTCGATACAGTAAATAAACAGACCTCAGCAATTCAGCCAGTGACAAGAGCATGATGAGAAAAAACAATCAGGTGTGGTGAGAGCAGGACAGGTAGGCATGTCAGGTGACTGGGAGGCTATCAGGATGACAGACAAGCAGACAAACACCATGCTGTTGCATCAATACAGTGACAATTATACGGTACAAACCGCACAAACAAGCAGCCTAACACAGACACAACCTCCCAGACGTGATGGAGAGACAGACTGACGCAGACGCCAAACGACAGATGAGGAAATCTGAGAAAGCAGATAGGAGAGAAGTCAGTAAGAGAGACAAGAGGGAAGCTGCATTCTTCCCTGCGATTATGGAGAAGGCATAACAGATTAGTTGACTCACGCACGGTGTTCTGGGGCTGTGCTTCAGGACAGAGCCAAGATAGAAACACTACGCACCACGGACAAAAGTCAGCCTCGCCTAAAGATTAAAGCAACCTAGATTTGTATCCTGATCTTTTGATAGGGAGCGAGAATACAAAAAAAAATGTGCTGAAAACCAATTTACAGTGAGCGCATAGATGACACAGTTAGTATTGCCCCAAATCCTGTTACCCCTTAATTCATTACACTGTAGTAGATTTCTTTCTCTTTTTTTTTTGTTTTGATGTTCATTTTTTGGAGAGAAAATTAAGCACTCACTGACTCACTCACTCACTCACTCACTCACTGACTTTGATAACAGCCTAACTGCTGCAGGCTTATGAATAAATAAACTGTTAACGTTTCTTGCAAATATTTAATTTTTTAAATTATTTTATTATTTTTTATTAAATATTTTCTTTTTGTTTCTTTATTTTTTATTTATTTATTTTATTATTTCTTATTTTATTTCTTTTTTTAAATTTTATTTTATTTTATTTTTATTTTTGTGTATAGTTGTAGATTTTGTACATCTATATATGTTCTGCTGTCATACATTGGTGTTAGAAGATGCTGTGATTAGTTGTGTTGTGTTTTATTTTATTTTATTTATTCTTTATCTTTATTTATTTTTTATTATTTCATTATTTTTTATTTATTCAATTCTATTTTATTTCATTATATATATATATATATATATATATATATATATATTTTTTTTTTTGTGTATAGTTTTGATAAATACTTTGGACAGGTCATTGTGGTTTGATAGTCAGGCCTCTGCCTCTGTTGTATTGGTGTGTGGGTATCTCCTCTGCTGTCCTTTCTTGGTTGTCCATTGTAGTGACGCACCCAAATAAAATGTTTGGGTGTTTCTGTCACCCTAAGGAGGCACAGTTTCACAGCATCCCTAAGACTTGGCAAATAGACATGAATATTTTATTACATGACATTTGTGCCAATACTGACCCCACAAAACAAACACACTTCCTGCTTTGACACAGGTACTACTCTCTAAATCTTTGCTGGCACCATGGCTTTGTGAGTGTGTTGTTTTTGGCTTCAATCTGCTGCACATGATGTCTTGCACAGCTGATAAGCACCCAGAGGCAGGACACAGGGTCCGCCAAATGATTATAAGAGGGAAGGAAATACTGTAATGGATAAACTGAGAGGCAGAGAGCAAACTGAGAAGATGGATGGGTCATGGGGCCAAATTCAAAGACAGAAGGGAGAACAAGAGAGTTTTGTAGAAGAGTAGACATATGTTTATGTTTGCATATCCTGTTAATATACCAAGAACATCGTAACGATCACATATCATTTGTTAACACACTGCCAAATCCAAATTATAGATGAATATGACTCTTCTGCTCTGCCCTTTTCCATCCAAAAGGAAGTCATTGAAACCCCTTTCAAGGCTGCCAGTGCAGCAGCAAATTCCACTAAAGGGTCAATAAATGAGTGAGGCTACTGTGAGATTATTGTGAGACATCTTTGCGTAAAAGCTGAATCAAAAACGTGAGCTAATGTGATTAAGAATACCCTAAAATGTGCATTAACAAAGCAGGAGTTCACTGAACATCCCATATGCTGCCTGCAGCTTCTATTAAAGGATGGCTCGGAGCCTAAAATCAGTCAGAGGTGCTGTTATTGGGTCTGCGCTTTAAAAAGAGTCGACTTCCACACTAAATTTAATCAGGCTTTGTTCCCTCTCGATCCCCCGCTGCTGTGACATGAGACTGGAGTTATTCTTTTAATTTCAGCAGGGGGCAGCAAATTCTAAACTACCATGACTGAACAAGCTTCAACACCAGGTGAAAACACTACAGTGTGTGTGTGTGTGTGTCCTGTGCATGCTTTTATGAGTGGGTGTGTGTATTTCTGTACAATTCAACACACAGTGCTCACAACAATACATTTGTGTGTTCATTATGTGTGTATCTCTGCATCATTATGACTAAACGAATGGTTTGCATGCTCACAGTGTCTGACGTGGCATCATGTAACATCAGGTAAATTTCATTCTTGCACGCTTGATGCTGAGAGGACAATGAGACGCACACAGCTCAGTGTCACTGTGAGCATCTCTTTGCACATGCGTGTCTTGAATGTGTGTGTGCACGTGAGGCATTTCCTGCATGTATCTCCAGCTGGAATCAGGCTCATCATGACCACCCAGGGTTTCACAAAAAAAAGAGAGAGATGGAGTGGGATTGATTGAAAGTGGATGACCAATAGAGGGAAATATACGGATGGACTAAAACGAGAGGAAAGAGAAGGATGGGGAGAGGAAATGGAGAGGGGAGGGGCGTGAGTGAGAGTAATCTGGTGTGTAATGAAAGGAGGCAACACAGAGAAAATGGTTTCTGTACCTGGTGTGAGAGAGAGAGAGAGGAGAGGGTGGACAGGAGACTCAGAGGTCAAAATAGGTGACAATGTTCATTGTCCAATGTATGAAATCTCCAGACACACAAAAAAAGACGTTGATGAGAACACCTGGTTTCCACTTTCATTGTTTTGAGACATAGAATATCAAATTGATAGATGTATGATGTTCATTATGAGGAAAACAAGTTCATTTTTCAGTGTCTACAAAGGATAAGGGATTCAGTCTGTAAATAACGTTGCATAATTTGCAAGCCTTTAAACTGTACTATCAGCTGTTCACTTTGTCTGTTTGGTCCAGTGTGTGTGTGTGTGTGTGTTTGAGTCAAGTCAGTAATTGTAATATATATTGGGGGACACAAAACCACATTATATTGAACAGATAGCCCAGGTAAAGTCTGAGTGTAGTGTCATTCATTTATGTTGAGCTGCACTGGTATTTCATATAGTATGCTACATGCTTATGATTAATAATACAATATAGCAGAAACTCATTTGGTCCCCCTCAATGTTGACTTCATGGCTATGGCCTTGGTATGAGTGGATATCTCTCTTTTGGAAAAAACAAACAATCAAACAAAGCCTCAGAAATGCAGAGGCCACAGCAGAACACAGCAGTTTATCTCTACTCAAACATTGAAGTGGGACATGAGAGAATTTAAGTCAGACCCCAAGTACTTTTGGAAAAACCCAAAATTAAAAGACTTAAAGATTATGCACCACATTCTCACTCCGACCTTGTCGCATATCAGCGTTTGGATGTGGACCTTTTAAGTCCACATATGATGTGCAAGGTACCCTGGGACGCTGTGTCAACCTCGGTACAACACCACGAATTGATGTTTTTTTTCCTTCAACAACAAACAGACGTAGTTCCGTTTTGGTACCACTTGCATGTGGCTGGGTTTAGGCAACAACAGAACAGGGTTTGGCTGTACAATCTTACAGGAAGTGAACACCGGCCTTCTGGGTGAAAGTCTGTTGTTGTTGGACCCATCCACCACTCCTCCTGCCCACCCTACTCAGGCTTCCGCTGCCTTAACTTTCGTTGTTGTCCCTCCATAATTCCTCCTGATGCCTCTGGGCGCCATTAAACAATAATGGTATCATGCTGATGTGAAAGGGACGACCTTTACTGACAAGGGGCTGTGTTCATCGACTTAGAAGTGAGATCAGGTTGGATTATATAATATTACCAGAGCCTCTCTGTATGTCTGCATAAAACAGTCTGAATAAAGTTCATAAATATCAATAGATCAAACAATTAGGTCAAAACAAAATGTCAGAAAGTTGTTTAAAGCCAACAAACCAAAGTTAAAGGAAATGTAGACGGAGTAGATAATACAGTAAAAACACTTAAAGCTCCACAGTGATACATGTATCCAAAATATGTTTCCATCAAACAATCGAACAATATCATGTTTGTACAATTTTGGATTTCCCCAAAGACTCAAAGTTTTTCTTTGTGACTGTAAAGAGAGTCACATTTAACATTTTGGAAAGAACGGAAGAGAGAAAAGTCCAATGTTTGTCTGTGTCTAGCATAATGTTGGGATCATAGCTCAAAAATATGTGATTTATTACTCGTTACACTATTGAAAAGTAATGTTATTACTTTACTTATTATTCCCTGCTAACAGTAATTTGTTGTACTACTCATTATATTGCTTGTTCCTTGCAACCCCACAAAATCTGTAATCACGTCCTTTCTAAAAATTCAGAATTTGCATGGGCTCCTTGGCGTGAATGTCAGGGCAATCTCCACTATGAGCAGCTAAGACTAGATAGATGGCAAATTGTCATTATCCGGGGTTGTGGCTTGCAGCCTGCAGCTGTCCACCATTTCAGTGCTGGGCTCCTCTGTGGCCGCAGGGGGCTTATCTGTCGGCGGATGTATTTCCAAAAGCTTCATGTTGTTGTGTTTCATGAGGTATGAGGACGTTACCTTAAACAATGATCTTTCATCTTTCTCTTTCCTCTGGACTAAATCAAAATAATGGGAATATTTCCAGCTGTGCATTTTAAAGTTGGTGGGGACATCAGTTACATTTTCACACACAAACAAATAAATCAGCCATGCAATCAATCAATCATTATCAGTTCAGTTTTATGGCCATTAAATGGCACTTTGCCGTCTCTGAACACAACAACATGCGGTATATTCAAGGACAATGTGTTGCAACATTGAATGCACATGCAGACGTGCTATGACTGTGGAACCATTTAAAATACATAATGTAATAACGACATAATATACTGGATGCATTCACATTCCTCTGCTCGATTTACTTGTCCTGTGCCGCCTATATTAGTTCTCTAAATGACACATTAATTTCCAGTGACATTATAAACAGTCAATGAAAAGCTATTACACTGCAGAGTGAACCTTGACCCACATGTCAACATTTTCTCTGCGTAATGACACCGGAGCTTACATTAGAATTATGTGAGTGGGGGAGAGAGGGTGAAAGAGGGAGAGACTGCGTCGCAGGAGTAAGGATGTCAAATGGGACCCGACTCGGCACCTTCTTTGAGTTCTCAGTTCATGGGTCAGAGGAGAAGACGCCTGAGGACACTCCAGGCATCTTTCTCTCTCTCCATTGCCCTCGCTCTCGTCTTCACTAAGCAGCAAATGAAGTGTGGCCTGAAAACTCAGCATTACCACCATCCATCATCATCATTACCAGCATCTTCAATGCAATCAGGAAGTGATTACTAAGTAACCAAAGGAGCGATCCAGTGACTAGTCTCAGCAGTACCTCCTTCTGTGAATTTTCTTACATGAATTTTAAGCCTTAGTGTCAGTACCACTTTAGAGCTTTAGAGTACTCTGATTATCAGTAGGCTTTTTGTAGAACTGGCATTAGAGAGATTTTTAGGATCATTGTGGAGTCTGACTATGAGAACAATTTCTATTTTTCCTGTCATTTTGAAAATCATTCATTTTAAAATCAGTTTCAGCAGAATATTTCACTGGTTTGTACTTTTTATTTATTTTATTTATTCTATAGTTGAACTCATTATTGAAATCATTTCTGTTGACCAATTGTTTTCGTTTTTTGTAAACGCATTGCTACCAGCCACAACAACGTTGCCACGGCTGGTATTGTTTTTACCTTATGAGTCTGTGTGTGTCCAACCCCGTCTCATTCCGAAGTCAAGTAGCGATGCCTGGGCAGTGACTTTTGGCATCAGACAGCAACGAAGCTTGCTGTACTTTCCTGCCTGGCATTATGCGTAAGTTAAGAGAGCCACACCCAGGAGGCCAGTGTTTACTTCCTGTTTGATTGAAAGCCAAACCTTGTTGTTTTTATCCAAACCTAACCTTGTGTGGGTGTTCGTTAAATGTAACCATGTGTGTTTGTTGTACAAGGAAAACGTATATATTTCCTGTTAAAACTGAAGTGTATTTTGAAAACACAAAATGCATGTAACAGGCTGAAGTTGACACGGCGTCCCAGAATGTCAACAACAAACACGCCCAGGGTACCTTGCACATTTGCAACTGGAGTGATCCTATTGCCAGGCGGTTTCTAGTTTCTCCTACTTTTTCCTTGAGTAACTTGGGGGAATCAACCCCCACCACTTCTGAGGTGTGTTTGCTCAAGGGTTTGTTGATTACTTGGTGTCCAGGAGCCTGTTTATACCTGTTATCAACATGAATCTTTGGTGATCTGATCACAAGTGAACAGCGCTGAATAAAAGTGTAAACAACCAACAAGGTGCACTATGATGTGATTACTCAAACCACTGGCCGAGGCGGTCTAGGACACATTTGACCACATGTCTTTTGTTGTGTAAATGCCAATGCATCCTGATGTTTCCCCGATAAGGTGTACCGATAAGGACTTTGGAGACAACATGCTAACGCTTTATAACTTGCCCATTTTGTGAGTTAGACAAAGTGTTGCATGATCATCTATTGTTTTGTCTATGGAAGGACACATTTTGGATTCTGCTGATAGCTACATCTCCAGATGTACTGATACACCTGCTAACGTAACTAGCGAGCATGCTAACGAGCAGCTAGCAAGAGTGTGGACATAATAACTGTGCTTGGGGCCTTTAATCTTCTAGTGTAAGTGACATAGGCAGTAAAAAGATTTGAACACAAGTGTGCAGAAGGTGATTTTTTGTGTGTGTTTCGAACCATTTCTTTATCTCCATGGCATCCAACTGTGCACATTTGTGCAAAGACCACTTTTTCTGGAACCCCTGAGGACCAAAAAATGGGGTAAACACTCATGTTTTCATTATCCTTATCTCTAAGTGTTAGCTGCTTTGTCGTTGTCCCCACAATTTCATAGTTGGATATAAATTACTGTTACAAAAGCTGGGCTTTGATTTTCTACCTGTGTGCAGCTAGCATGGATGAATAACCATGAAATGGCCAAGTGACTGCTGTGAAAGGTCAAGCTGTGTGATTGTAGGAGGGCAGAGAATGGAGGTGGGTCAGAGGAAGCGTGAATGGGGGGCTGAGCAGCTTTTAGAAAGCTTTGTTCTTCATGCCTGCTTGAGATGTGCTTACAGTAAATGTAATATTATTTGCTACTAATAGGTTTTCATTGTCTTGGTCCGTCCTTCGTGTTAAAGGTTGATAAGGGGAATCTCTTCTCTATTTTCTGTTTCTGTTTCTTAATCATGCAGAGGGTGGAGAGTCCTACCTGACTGGGAGAAAAAGATTTACACAATAAATACAGTGTGGCATGAAGAATATATTTTACAAATGATGAGCACAGGCGTGAAATGTGTTAGAGTGACCATGCCTGTGTGTTCTAGTGTGAATTTGTGTATTTGTGTATGACACACACACACACACACACACACACACACACACACACACACGTATGTGCCTAGATTCATTTGCTTAGTACACTCAATGAGTGGTCTGTGCCCATTGGGTAGACCCTGTGTTGCACGGTTCTGCTGTAATAGGTTTTGGCAGCTGTGTAATTTCTGTTGATTTATCCCTGACCTTGGGAAACTCTTCTTCTGCAGTGCAGGTGTCATTTGTAAGGCACACATACACACACATACATATGCATATTCCATATATATACACACACGAGAGCCAACACAAACAGATAAACAGAAAAACAATTTAATGAACACAGCAACTCAATTCTGCTCACACACACACACCACACATTCAATCTACATACACCCACCAGTCTGCACATGCATACCCACCAGCACACACTCATACATCAGCCCCCACCACCCTCCATCTACACACATTCACACACACATGCACATGGACGCTTGGTGTTAATAGGTCACCAGCCAATGAAAACGCTTCTTATTTCACTGTCAAGTAATGTTGACTGGATGAATGGGTCACTGGTTAGGTGGGACACCAGCTCTGTGGTACTTTAGTAAAGGCTCTGGAGAACACTGTCACTCTGGGTCTCCTATACTGTAGTTAGAGAGACTCATTTACACAAAAACATGGAACATGTTATGCTTGAAAAGAAAAAAAGATACTGTAGTTGTATTTGATTTAATGTCTGATAGTCTCATGATATGTATGCACAGTATGTATTATTAAAGGTCCAGTGTGTAGGATTCAGGGGGATATATTGGCACAAATGGAATATGATAGGTGTGTTTTCTTGAGTGTATAATCACCTGATAATAAGAATCAGCATGCTTTAATTACCTTACGTAACCACTGAATATCTATCTGTAGAGTGATGGTGGATTTGTCCGCTCATGTCTATGATGCGGGAAGGATGGCACGGCCACACAGGACCTTCTCTCACTCTGGCTTGCTCTTTAGTCTAACATAAAGATCAACAGTGCACATTCTTCATCAGCAGTGCATTATGCAACTGCAAGCATTCATGTCTGTGTATAAGAGAGCAGAAGGATTACTTTCCAAAATACTAAAACAGTGGTTCCCCGGTCCTGCCAAAGGATCCAAATTTCTCCTTAGTCATTAGTTCGAGGTCCCACAGTTTAATACATTCAGTGTTGTACTTGCGCTTGGTCATGTTGGCGAGCTAGTTTGCTATCTCTGTCAAGTAGCCATCAGTCAGTCACTCGCCCTACAGCAGAAAACGGCACTTTAAAATAAAAGCTCTATACTAGAAATTTACTGTACTTAAAAATAAAAATAAACTTGCGGTCCATTCAGAATGGGACCGCGACCCACTTTTGGACCGCAACCCACCTGTTGGCAACCACTGCTATAAAACGTTATGGCTGGGAGCGAGCCAACGACTGCAAGGCTCATTAGCTAGCGTTAGCTCAACATGTAAACAAATTAAAACTTAGCGATAAAGGTTACTATTTCTGCACATAAGCTGTCTGTAACTCTCAGTTTACATTCTAATAGTGTTGACAGTCAAAATGCATGTCATAGACAAATACAAAAAGCATTAAATACAGACATAGTGAATGCACCATATCTTGCACGCACCCACCTCCAGCTCAGGAGTATTTTCCTTTGCCGAGTATGTGCGGTGCGTGAGGAGGAAACCCTACTATGCAGCTGCACTATTAACCCATCAGGTGGCTCTAAAACTAAACACGTGAAGGACAAGCACATCAAATTTGAATAAATTCCTAATGAGGTTATTTCTAGCTCTGTTACACTTAGAATGAGCTGTTTAGTACAAAGGGAGCAGGGTCCTCGTTCATGGAGTCTACCATGATGCACTGCTGTTTTTCTACAGTAGCCCAGAGCAGACAAACCACTGACACTGACACAAAACACTAGCTCTAGATAAAGCTATTTGTGTTTTTTTAGTTATTAGCATTAGTTAGCAGCCTCTCTGAGATGAGCTGAAAACTGATTTTTTTCACTTTTATTTATTTATTCATTTTTAATAAAATTGCTTTACTCAGCAACTTAACTTAAATCACAGTGTTGTTTTGGAGAGGAAGAGACCTCTGCCGATCATCTGGTTCCTGGTAAAAACCCTCTGAACAATAAACACTGAAGGAATTCGAACAGGAAGGTCATGCTCGGCACATAGAAGAAGTTTCAGCTGGTTGCACTCTGCAATCCTCACCACTAGATGCCAGTAAATCCTACACATTGTACCTTTAATGTATGTTTAAGTTTTACTACTACAGACGTCTTTGTAGTACAAGTTTCAATAATAAAAGTACAATGTACATCAGGTGTTTCTGACGGTAGATTTGACATTTGACCACCAGAAAAACACTGCTCACAAACACTCACACACACTGGACAATTGCTGTAAATGCTGTAAGAACTCAGTGTTACTGATGTTCATCAGAGCTGGTTGCACCGCTCCCATGGCTTTCCTCTCACTCTCTTACTATTGGATCTCACTCTCCCTCTTTCCACTCATCTGTCATTGATCACCAAAACAGTCAATACCCTCTTACTTGTTGTACCACCATTATTCCACCTCTCACTGCTTAAATGGCTTCTGTGTGTGTGTGTGTGTGTGTGTGTGTGTGTGTGTGTGTGTGTGTGTGTGTGTGTGTGTGGGAGACCTGATCAATGTAACAATTGAAGGTGGGAGAGCACTAAACACATCTTTGTACACATCCTTGTTATTGTAGGTAGAGACAGAAGTTGTGAGGCCACACAAAATGTAACTCCAGCATGTTGCACCTTTACTTCTATTCTTATCTGGATATTACACGACACCCAATACCATATATCTGACACACTGTGTTTTCTATTTTCCAATTATGATACTCACCAACAAAAACACACTAATAACTTCTGGAAAAATACATAAATTTAGTAGCTAGAACCAAGATTTTATGCTGTTAAAATTTCACACATTCACGTAAGGTGAATGTGTGTTAATATTTATAGTAAGCAAAGGACAGATGTAAAGGTGTGAAGTGGCCTAAAGTTTTTTTCTCTTCACATTGTTTTTTTTGGACCAGAGCCTGTTTTATTCAATGTTTGCACGAGAACCACCTTTTTGTCACCTGCATGTCTTCAGTGATGAGCTCCCACAACAAGAAGAAATAGAAGTGCATTTAGACAGCGCAGACCTACACCGAGGCGAAAAGCCCTGTCTCACAATATAAGCAGAAGTAAAAAATATTTTAATCTGTGTATTTAATCTGTGATTTAGATCCACTCCAGCATTTACAGTGGGTTCATCCTTGGCCCATGCTTCACCCCTCAACCAAGTTTCATGATAATCAGGGCAGTATCTTTCCCATAATCCTGCTGACAAACAAACTAGACTGAAAACATGACCTCCTTGGTGGAGGTACCAACACAATGATGAAGGAATCTGCAGAAAATGCAGCTCAATGAATCTTTTCCAAAAACTCAAAAATTCTTGATATTCTTTGCAGAAACTGTCAGAGGCAACATGACAAAATAAAGTAAAGTTTAAAAAGGAGTATACAAACAATGCCGAGAGTGTAGACTGAATTTTGAAAGACAGATCTCATGTTCATCATCATAATCAACATTCATTCATTCATTTTCCATAACTGCTTATCCTGTTGGTGGGGGGCCTTATCCTGACATTGGGCGAGAGGCGGGGTACACCGGTCGCAACACTATCACAGGGCTGACACACAGAGACAGACAACCATTCACTCTCACAACCACACCTACGGACAATTTAGAGCCACCAATTAACCTGCATGTCTTTGTGACCCTTCCATTTGTTGTTATTGGGACCCTTGAATGACATGTGCATTAGTGATGATTGGATCTTCAAGCACTTAAATAAACGTATATGAATATCAACCTGATTATGCAAACAGTGAATATTCTATCTACTCACAAGGAGAAGAAGAAAAGCTGTGGAGTGTTGTCCTGGTGTGCTCCTGCAGTGCTACACCCCTGACCCTAACATTTATCAATAACTTCATAAATGTGGTAAGTTCCCCTCTCACCAGTCTTTACTGCTTTAATGTTCTTTTTATGGTGCTGCTCATGTTCCACCATCAAACCCCCATGGGAGCATTAAGGAGCTGTAACTGTCCATTGGATTCCAAGTCGTCAGCCTCAAGCGTTAATGATGCTTTCCAGCAACACTGGACATATCTTTGTGCAGTTGTTAAACTCGGATTTCAATTAGATTTTTATTATCCTGCGACTGTCACACCAGTATGCCTTAGGTTGCAAATCTGAACCAATTCCCTGTTTTCCTGCAGCTTAACAAACCGCAGCACGTCTTTAGCTTTAATAGAATGGCTAAGGCCCCGATCAAACAGAAGGAAGTTTTAGCAGCTGGCGATGGCTTTTTGTAATTGTTCTTAATGAGGAGAAGGAAATTTTCCTCAGTTTGCACCATCCAGAATGAATTCTCATGTCTACGCATCCATCATGTCTTTGCATTGACTTTATATGTATCGGTGCCATTTCTCAAATTTGCTCTGGACACATCTTGACAGCACAAAATGAAAATCAAGAACAAACATGGCCATGTTGTTCACCATTTATTCAACTGCTTATCTTGTTGGGGGTCGGCAGGGGGCTGGAGCATATCTCAGCTGACACTGGGCGAGAGGCAGGGTACACCCTGCACAGGTCAGCAGACTATCACAGGGCTGACACATAGAGACAGACATACATTCATGATCACATTCGCACCTATGGACAATTTAGACTCACCAAATAACCTGTACCAGAAACCCACGCTGACATGGGGAGAACATGCAAACTCCACACAGTGGGGCTTCCCAGATTTATTATTTCTGTTGATTTATTTAATGGGGACTGTAAAGGTAAACATTTTCACATTGAGAAAAGAAATAAAACAGATGTCATACAGGGTGTCTAGTTAAAGCTCTCTCAGCCTCTAGCTGATTTGTGACCCCTGATAACCTTTGATTCACGAGTACATGTCACGTTCTCCTCATGTTTGGTTTTACTGTTTAATTTATCTTTAATCAGATGACCTAACGACACTAATAGCAACAAATAAAAGCCTATTTTGGTGTGACTGGCGACAAGAAGACACATGAGGACAAGTTGGGGTGTCATTTGTTGTTTCTGAGCGTCTGAGCTCTGGGCCCTTTGTAAACACAACAACACATCAGCTGAAGGATTGATTGTAATGTTGGTGGTGATGGGTAAAGAGAAAAGACAGAATTAGACAGCGAGAGAGAGAGGGAGGGAGGGAGAGATGATGCTATCTGTCCAAAAACACCTCGGGCTATACTAAAATGAATCTCCTCATCATGGTTGTGACCTCTACCCCCTGTTGTAAAGCACGGGGTAATTGAGGTTAACAGTGTAATTTGACCTTTGAAGCTGCTGTGTGGCTTCTGTTGGAACGTTTCCTGCTAAACTGTGGAAACATAAGAAACAGCCACCTTTTAAATATTCTTATCTACAGCTCCAGAAGGATTGTAATGTGAGGCAGCATATTAAATCGGTGCCACTGAGAGCCAACATCGCACAGAGGGTGGATAAAGTGTTTTAGAGAAATAAAATGGACTCTAAACTGAGAGCGTTATGATTATGCCCTCTCCCTCTTTCGCCCTCACATGAAACAAGTGTTTAGTGTTAAAATTAGTTTCTCACTGTGAATATCCATATCATCCAGTGCGTCATCCATTCCCCTCCACCCTCCCTCTCTATCTTTCCCTCTCCCAAGAGGACATAATAAACTACTCTGTGCATCCACCTTTCAGATTCTCTGGAGAACTGTTACATGAGCCTGGAGCGCTACGAAGCTAACAGCAGCACAACTGGTGTAGCACTTCACACCAGTACACTCACATGGACTGTTGACACCTAAATAATAAAACACACACACACACACACAAACACCCAACCATGAATGTGTGACACATCGTACACATACACACACAAAGAAACACATACACACCCAGGCGCCTTCTAGAGTCCAGGGACCTGAAAACATGCATGTCGATGAGTTTGGCTGCAGGCAGAGACACCTCCCAGTGAGTCACTGCTCCTGCCACTCAGTCCCACCGCTCCACACCTACCGCTTAGAAAGGTCAGCGCGTAGTGCCAACGGCGAAAAAAATAAATGAAGTTGTTCCTTGGGGTGACATCTGTCTTGAGGTTTGGGTATGTGCTGTGGTTTGGGGAATGTGTGTGTGTGTGTTTGTGTGTGTGTAGCTGTACCTGGTAATTTGATTGCGATAACCAACAGTTAAGTTGATTAATTATGTTGTGATAGAGAAAGATTCTTTTATAGCGGAAGTCTAGGTGTGTTGTTGGAGAAAAAACGTCTGGAGGGAATTACATGAAGTTAATGAAGCGGCCATGGAGCTTACAGAATGTTTAGATGTGCGCAGAGAGGTGGGCTAATGAGAGCAGAAACCTTTTAAATCAACGCATACACTGAGTTATTTTTAACCCAAAACATAGGCCTGCATTTTAACATGGCTGATGGACCAACCTTGCTATTGAGAGCATACCTTGCTGAGCCTGATGTCAACATACAGATTAACACAACACAGATTACTTATTAAATAAAATTATCAGGATTTCCATTGCAATGTAAATTTGCAGAACATTGACCAAAGAAAATGCAAATGAATGTGTGTTTTTATCCACTGCTGTTATCTGAATGTTCTCTGGATAAACAGTGGGTGGCGCTAATCCTCCAGTTGGGTGCTAGTAAAAGTTATATGCATTATTTTCTAAATCAAATTAGGTTTTCACAGGAAATCTACAGTTTCCACTAGTTTAATGCACATGTTCTCTTTTCAAATGAATCACAGAACGTAGGTAAAACCTTTGTTTTTAGCTTTCCATACTTATGTTCATGCAACAAATGCACCTGGTTAGGTTTAGAAAAATACATTGTAATTTAAGATAAATATGTTGGTTTGTTACACATTCACACTGGTGCTGTTTGGTTCACTTTAAACGAACCCTGGTCCGCTTCCACCGATACTTTGGTTCATTTGGAGTGGTGTGAATGCTCATTCGAACTCTGGTGCTGACCAAACGAGCAAACCCTGGTCTGCTTGAAAACTGGGGGTCTTGGTTCACTTGCAAGTGCAGTTCGCAAACGGACTATCCAGCAGACCAAAGAGAGGAAGTGAACCAAAGAGGAAGTGACATAGAGCGCAGTGCATTTTGAGTAGAAGACAAGCAAAGTCAACAGCGCGAACCAGGACGTTGCCCAGGTGGTTTGGTCCGCTTTAAAAAGTGCAGTGTGAAAATGAACCGAACCAAATGAGGGTGTGAAATTTTTCGGCATTCCCCGCCCAATCGTCCCCCGGACTATCCTGGTGTGAATGTGCTCTATCATCATGTAATGTCATGTGACTTAAATAACATAGGTCATATTACATACATCATTAGCAAAACATGCTACACATGTTACTCGCACATTGCATAGTTATTTAAATAACTCGATTGACTTGTAGTTTCACATGGGACAGGAACATCAGGCTTCTGGGTCAGGTTGCTCTCATGCACAGTTTGTGCGTTTTCCTACAAAAAGCACTGCATCAAAATGTGTACATGTCCCACATACTGATGAGCCAGTAATTCATGTATAACCCACGTATTTTGGATGACTGTGATTACACGACCAATGTGCTGACAGGAGTAAAGAAGGAAGTGGTACTGAGCAGAGAAGGCACACTGGAGTGATGGATGGGTCACAAAACACAGGACTGTCCCCAGGAGACCAGTGTTCAGACCTGTGTGAACTTTGAGTGAACTTATAGTCATCTTAAGGTACGTTCTTACCATTAAATCTTTTCATAACCTAATGTCTGTAACTTTACTTTAAGAACGTAACATCATTCTTGGGGCACAAATTCGTAGGATACAAACCGTTGTATGAGAATACAATGCTCGGGTAAAAGTCTGGAGTTAGTTTGATCCATCCACCTCCCCAACCACCCACCCTATGTGGACTTTCTCACTCTTTATACTATGGCAGTTGCCCAGGGCGTCATAAAAATGCCGCTGCCAGGTGCATCTCATACTGCAGCTAAGGGGTGTGCCTGTGCATTGGTATCTGACGCCAAGGGCAACCCACTCTCACTCCGAAGTCATTGAATACTGGCGCTTGGTTCGTGACTTCAGGTGTCAGATACAGACGAAATAAGCTGATACATGCTGTTTCCTCCTGATGCCGCAGGACGCTGATACAGAATAATGACGACCAGCCATGTATAATGTCGACGTACAGGGCAGCTTTTTTCGTCAGTATCTGACACACGTAAGTTAAGAAGGCAAAAGTCTGAGTAGGATATGTGGGAGGTGTGGTGGATGGGTCCAACACCTGGGAGGCCAGTGTTCACTTCCTGCATGAATGTAAAGCCGAACCTTGTTCTTTTGCCCTAAACCCATCTACGTGTTTTTTGTGTTGGCGTGTGTTGGCTGAATGTAACCATGTGTTGCTGCTGAAAGAAAAAAAATGTCAATTTGCGGTGCTGTACAACGTAGCACATTTACTTTGAAAGAGACTGAAAGAGGGTGAGAATGTGTTGCCAAGGGCCAGTGACCAAGCATCAGTATTTAACGAGTTAGGACTGAGACCAGGTAGGCAAAAAATGTTCTGACCAGCCTCAGCTGCAGTTTGTTTTTCGTGCTCATCAGCAATTTATTATAATGTAAACATTGTTTGCAAAACAGGAAGTATTTTAATGGGGAGGACTATACAAAGCAAAATCTGTGCCAAACTAATCAGATGCAAAGTACATGACAATGAAGCATACTGCAGAAAACCCTGGAGTCAATCTAAAGATGTTTTGTATTTTCCTTGCTTTGTTTGAAATAAAAAAAATGTCGCTGTCATTTTTATGAAACATTACCCGAGCTGGAGAGATGCAGCTTCACTGAGGACTCAGATTTATGAGGTCTATCTCAGCATGAGTGAACTTTTTCATGGTGGCCTGCATTTCCACCTTTCCCACCCAGAGTCTCTTTTACTGTCATTCTCTCCCATTTTCCTCTCCCTCTTTCTTCCCCTCTATTTATCTTTCTGTCCCTCTCTTTTGCTCTCTGTCATCCTATTTTTATCTCTTTTCTTCCTCTCTGTTTCCTCTATTTATATCTCACTGTCCCTCTCTCTGAATGAAGTGTGAAATCAAATTAATATCAAGGAGAATAGGTCCCTGAAGCATTTGGCAATCTGATAAGAAACTGCTCTAATTTTAGGATTTCAGGAAAAATATTCATGTCTGATATATTATAATATGTTGAGAAGTGCTCTTCTACAGACAACTTTGCTAAATAATTCTTACATATCAATGAAAACACTTGTACCATTCTGGATTTGCATGCCAACACGTGCCTGGTAAATGAACTTACATGCTTATTATGTCAAGCAAATTCAAAACTTCTCTTTGTATGTGAAACTTTTAAGAAGATTTTTAAGGGGTATTAATCTTTTGAGGGATGAAACAGTAAAAAGAATACAGCCAGTTGGAGACAGAAGCTTTCTGTCCACCCACAGTGTCTGTGCATAATCCAACTATTATCTAAAAGACAAGAAGGTAAGATGGTGTGAGTGTGTTCGCATGAGAGAGACAGAGAGAGGGAATTGATAGCCTGAAGATAGAGTGCCTCCCACAGTTGTGCTCAGCAGCCATAAAATCATTATGCATACAGTACGACTACAGTAGAGCGTCTGCATCCTCGTATTTATATGTAAAACACTCTGAAGATCACTCACAGTGTGTAGTAGACTGGTGAGAGCCGAGCTTTTCAGGGACAAATCTGTGAAACATTCCTGATTTTATTTCTACCGACAACAGAGATTGTCGAGCAGAGGGAATTACTAATTCCACATTAGAAGAAAAAAGCTAATTTTGGCGACTAAGTGCTTCAAAAAGATCGGGTATGTGTCAAAAGGAAAGTCATGCCAAGGTGAAATATCATTCTAAACCACCTTACTCTCCTCATCAAAGGGACTAAACTTTTTTTCCACTGGATTCAAATTTTAATTCTGAATTATTTTCCACCTCCCTGAAAATCAGTTTAACTTCACTTATGCAATCCTAAAAGGAGCGGGCCAAAGGTGCCTCCGGTCTCAGAGCAGCGAACTGGAGTGTGTGGCAATGTCTGTCTGCCAGGTCAGAGGAAGCAGACCTGAATGGCAGCATCAAAGCTAGAGGAACATCTCCTCCTCTAGAGCTTCATTTTACACTTAATCCATTCCTCTTTGCTCTTCCTCTTCCCCACTTGGTCTCTCTATTTCTGCTCCTTCTACTTCCCCTTTTCTCTTTATTTCTTTCTGTCCCCAACTCTCTACCACCTCCCTGTTTTCCACTTCCTTTCCCTCTTCCACTTTTCCTCTCATCAGATGGTGAATAACATAGAGTCCTGTCATATCACAACTCACCTATCGTTATCAAATCAGAATAATGAAGGCTATATGTCTTTTTTAACAATGCCCAAACATGCTTCCATTAGAAGAATGGCATCACATGCATAGTTCACTTTTTCATTTTCTCATTGGCTTACGCAAACGTCCCCTGAGATGGAGAGGAATCTACAAATGGTGGTATAGCACATTACCCAAATTCCCTATGCCTAATGGTGTGTCAACATGGATAGGCTATTAACGTATAATGATGTGCTTTGTGATAACGAGTGGATTATTTGGTTTACTATGCCATGAGCGGCTGCACGGAAATAACATGGGGGGGAGAAGAGAGGAGGCTAATTCGGTCCTAATTCGATGCCCGAGGCGATCTTATCTGTTTTGTTCTTGTATGTATGAAGTGCCTCTCCTCTCCTGTGAGTGCAATATGGTGAAAAAGCTATTTTAGACCCCGTGGATGCACTGCAAGCATCACATCCTTTCAAATTTCCTCAGTGCACATCAGAGAGTGGACAGGATATTCTTTCTGCTTAATTTTGCTCCACACTATCAGGAAGTCGCTTCTTCTGTTTTTTTGTGCTGTTACGTGATGTTTTATGTTGCATGTTCATTCATGTGTATTCCAAGAGACCAAAAACTGTGGTATAGATTCATTCAGTTTCGGCTGACTGTAAGTGATAGTTTACTTTGTTAAATCTTCATTACACTGACCTTAATGAGACTCCTCATGAGCTCTCATCTTCTGAGGTTAATTGCAGTGGAATATGTTTCCTCCAGAGTCAAACCACTGATTTAAAGATTTATCTCGCAGGGCTCTTTTAAAGTTATGTAATAATAAAACAACAAAACAAAGGGTATTTTTGTTGAACGTAATGGCATGTGGCATTTAGTATGCATCACCATGTCAGTCCAGCATCAGACATTCGTTTTGTGGAAACATCTCTAACTTGGCATTATGACTTTAAGAGGCGTTGAATATATTTTGTTCCATCTGTCAGCTCTAATTTAGAAGCTTCTCACTTATTATTTTTAATGCAGTTTTGGAATCCACTGAGCATCCATCAGACGATATAGCCTCTGAGAACAATGGCCAATATTTCAAGTGATCCAGCCTAGCCAGTGGACATCCGCGGCAAGATTTCGTCTTCCATGCGCCGCCCATTGTCTACAGTTTGACAGACATCTGTAAACAGATATCTGCATATGAATGCAGATGAATTAGTGAAAACCTAATGAAACAGCCTCTTCTCATCCCCATCTAATCAAATTCCACCACTTTGTCAGTGATCTGTGCGTCAGATACGATACGATACGATACGATACGATACAATATAATTTGCATCAGGCAGCTTCTATTTCTAACGCTACAAGCAACAACTGACAACAGAGACATCCTTATGGTAGCACATCATACTACCCTTATGGTAGTATGATGTGCACCTGAGAGCGGCAATTTCTGATGCTGCAGGAAACTACCGTAGTATAAAGAATGAGTAAGTCCGTGTAGGGTGGTTGGGTCAAACAAACACAGGACTTTCACCCTAAAGCCAGGGGACACCATTTTTATAGTCTTATTTCAGTCTTATTCACTTGTGGTTTTAGTTCACTGAAATGCAACATGAAACATAACTGACATTTGAGCTAAACGGCCTTGATGAAGGTCATTGTCTGACCAAACCTCTTTTTAAAGGCAACAGCAATAGTTTGGAAACATGATAGTCTGTGTGTATGATGTATTCACAAAATGATTCACCATCATCTTGTAAAGCTCATTATAACAAAATAATTTTATGAATATGTGAGTTGAATTCGTACTTGAGTCGATTTCCCCCCAACCCAAGTCCTCATGGTGATTTTGTGATTTTGAAGTGTGAGACAGAAACATAAAGCTAATGTTTATTGGACATAAAATAACTGCAGGCCACAATATCTTATGTGACGATGGATATCTGAGATTTCATTCATATTTACAGTAATATGCAACAATGACTTTACCCACTACGTCAGAGTTAGAGACAGCTATTGTAGTAATCGCTCTCCTTGAGGCTATTCCGTATTTTTCGCATCTGCAGAGGAGCAGTGGTGCACAAGAATGAAAAGATGCAAATGCTGCTGACTATATCCCTCTGCTGTACGTCCAGGCAGCTTGAAATGTCCTCTTTGCAGGGTACTCGACTGTGACAGCTTGCCTTTTAAACAAACTGAGGTGAGGTAGTGTTCAGAGGGGCGGCTGCTGACTGTTTTCAACATAGAACAGTAGATTATTAACAACAGAAGACATTCAGTGTTGGATTTATCATGATGGATTTATTTCACAAAGTCTCAAGAAAGACTTTCAAGGCTGAATTACAAAGCTTCTAAAATACAATCGCACTGGAGCTGCTCATTCCAAAATGCATTAAGGTTAACGTTAGCCACTGGGCAAAATTAAGCAATCATGTTTAACGCTTGGTGGTGACACAGACTTGCGCACGCAGCTCAGCTGGAAAAGCTTCCGCTTCAGCGACACAGTGACGTTACACAAAAGACACTTTGAAATCCAATTTGTGCGGTCAGAGCGTCCAGACAGAGACGCATCAGTAGAAATACGATTAAAATTGCATTTCAAATTACCTCCAAGTGTTTGGATCTGACTGAAAAATAAAAATGCATGTCATGAGTTGTGTTGTCAAGACTTCCTTAAATCAATGTGGATATAATCTGGATATGCCAAAAATGGATTTGAGGTGGCAGTCTGAACAAGGCCCTAGTCTTATTGAGCACAGTTGCTTCTCTGTTACACAGCTACAGTTAACACACCAGAAACTGAAATGTATTTAAAAGCCAAACATATGTGTCACAAGTCCTGCATCATATCATCTTCAGATTATTTGCTCTGCCAGATCACAAACCTTGATGTCATCACAGCTCTGACTGTTTCCACCTGCCCTGCAATCAGCTCATTCCCCTCACCTGAGATTCCTCACCCATCTCTCCACCTGCACCTTATTACCTCATCAACAACTCACCATATATACCAGCCCAGCTCCACTGTTCCTCTGCCAGATCGTCTGTGTGTGTGTTTTGCCTTACTTTCCAATTTTTTTGTCGTCCATCTGATTTCATTTAAAGATACTTTGCCACTTATTAACTGCCTGCCTGGTATTTAACCTCTCTCTGTTTCTGAAACAGATTAAAAGACTTTAGACTTTTACCACTTATCTGTCTCTATGTTTTCTGTTACTATGTGACAAATAAAATCACATAGGCAAAGTGGTCATTGTCAAGCTTCTTAACACTTACCAGATGCAAGTCATTAGGCACGAAGACCAGTCATCTTTATTTAATCCATATCAGATTATGAAGGATGCACATGAACCCAGTGTGTTCAACAAGCAGTCATGCAGCACAGTAACCTTTGTTTCTCAGGATAAATCTGAGAGTGCAGATGTCAGTCCTTCGATATTTATTTTCAGTCACAGCATACATCACATGACAAACTGGAGCATTAAAATTGATTTTTGATCATTCTATAATTACTTTAAAATTAACTCAGGGTGTAAGAGAGAAGAAACGATTCCCAATCTTGAGTTCCAGCAGCAGCAACTCACTGTCAATCACTTAGTAGAAATTAGCATTGAGAAATTGATCCTCTGTCAAAGTGGCGAAGATATGAATTGATTGTGGCCTTTCATAGCATCATGGACGCTATACTAGAGGCTATAGGCCAACAAACAAGAGGCAATTACAGTACACTAGCTCCACGTAGCAACAAGGTGACCAGGCTGTAGTTTAGCTTTTCAACCATGAAGGGAGGAAAATGAAAAGTTTTCTTGCATATGTTTCATAAATTCATTAATTGTAAGATTAAATGAGCTGTATACGACATTCAGAACATGATTCAGAGTCTGTGCTGTAATTCTCAACATGGAGGTGGCTGAGCTAATGTTGCTAACAGCACAAACAGTGCTAACAACAGCAACAGTGCTGACAGCGCTAACTGTATTAAGGGGGGCAACCCAGTCGCCAGAATACATGTTGGCATTGTACATTTCTAGGAACTATGGATATGTTACATTTGTTTGTTTCATATGTTACATTTGTTTGTTTCATATGTAGCAGATATGTAGGCACGTTTCAGTTTTCAACATAATTTTCACGTCAGGAAATATCCTGACAGGTCATTAAAAATACCTGCTCCTTTTGTGTGTTGGTCTTGAACAGTGGTCTGCTGCTTGGCAGCCGACTTTGCCCACGGTGGGTTTAACACCACCCACCATCCCCTGCTCCTTCTGATGAGAAATTCAGCTCATACACATGTAACCTGATCTATGTTTCTTGGAAAAGAAACATGGTGATGACCTACCCTAAAGTTCACTTTCACACAGGACACACACACTAGTTTCTTGGAGGAACGTCTTGTGTTTTGTGATCCATCCACCACCCCAATCTGCCTCCTTATGCAGACGACTTTCTTATTTACTCCTTCAGCACAATGGTCATGTGATCACAGCCTTCCTAATTACGTGGGTTAGACATGAATGACTGCCTCATGATCACGTGGGACATGTACAAATTTTGGTGCATTTTCATAGATAGATGTATAAACAGTGCATGAGAACAGCCTGCTTAGGTCTTAATTAGAAATGCAAATCTGTATAGTTATAATGAGCCTGGAGAATTGCTTTTCACCACCTCTTTTTAAAAATGTTAATCAGTGTGGTATTTCTCCATGGTGCTTTTTTATTACTGTAGACTACCTTTACCTTAGTGGGTGCAATGACAGTAACATTTTACATTGTAGAACTGAAATTAGCTCACTGAGTGAGACCTAAGCGTCTAAGCATGGAAAAGAGGAGTATTCAGGAGCACTGAATACTACTTAAAGTATTTCCTTACATTATCACGTGAAGATGTGAAAGAGACATAGAAACAATGCTATAGTTAATTAAGCCAGTGCCAAGTTGATTACGTGATGCTAATAGTTTGTATTTATTCAGTTATCAACCATGAGGGGTACATTCAAAACACATTAATGTCAACAAAACTTTTTTCTGTCCCCTGTATACAGTAATAGTCTACTGCAGTTATCAGCCAGTACAATTGTCCTCTTCTTACCCTTTCTAAATGGCACTGTGACGCGAGCTGTTACTCCAGGACTAATGACTCAGCATCACGCAATCATCTGTGTTCATTTAAGGTCTCCATGTTACCCTCCCCTCACTCCTTTTGACTTTTTTCTAATTCCTGTCTTTATTTTAACTCCTCATTCCTTAGCACTGTTACTCTCCCGCCATTGTTCCACCTCCTCATCGTTCTCTTGTCTTACCTCTTCAGTTTGTTTCCCTTGTTTTGTCATTCCTACTTGTTCTTTATTTCCTCTTCCTCTCCTCTCCTCCTCCCTATGCTATGAGTAAAGCATGCCAGTCAGAGCCTAGTAGGCAGAACTGTCAGTACTGTTCATGGTAACCTTTCAGTGATGAAGACATGCAATAGTTAAGCCAGCAGCAGCGCCCGGCTGTTGTTAATCCTCAACTGGCAGTTCCCCCTCCAACCCTTCCTCCTATTCTCTGTTTCCCTCTGTTTATCTTTGTTCCTGTATCTCGTCATAAGCCATTTGTGTTTTACTTTGCCTTTTATGTCCCATGCAAAAATTCTCTTTTTAAATACTCCCTCTTGTCTTCTCTCTGTTTTACCCTGTTTTGCTGTCGCTCCTTAACCATCCGTTGCATCTCTGTACGGGAACACAGAGGGTTAATGGATGTAAATAGCCCCGGCATAGGAGAAACTTCTTTTTTTTCAGTTTCTAGCGATCCTTTGAAAGATTCACGCCTCCATAAACAAAGCAGAATAAATGGGATAAATTCATTTTAAAATGGTGCTGCTGAGCACTGAAGTCATTAAATCCCCATTGCTGTAAAGGGTCAGAGTAGAAACTGTGCAGTGTCATGCATGCGGGGCTGGTAATGAACCAGTAAACAGGAACAAGACCCATGATAATTATACTCCTCAATCACCCCTACCTGTTACAGATGTATGGGAAGGAAATGTCTTATAGTTATAGAGCTTAAACAAGAAATGTGTAATACATGTGTAGGACTAATCTTCGAGCAAGTGGCGTGACCACAACCAACGAGCCTCCGCAAAACCACTTGATTATGATACTCCAATGGTACAGTTTCTGCCTAATATATCAGCCCAATCCAACACCCCTCCCGCCCGCCCCACTCAGACTTTTACCACCTTAACTGAGTTCTTGTTCCGTTGTGTTTCACCCTGATGCCGCCAAGAACCCTTAAACTGGTGACCGGCTGCGTATCATGCCAACGTTAAAGGACAGCTTTTTTCGTCAGTGTCTAATGCTGCAAGTCAATGCCCAAGCACCGGATTTCTCTGACTTTGGGGTGATTCTGGGTTGGTATATGAGCTGAGTTTGTCTTGAGTTTGAGAGGATGGTAGACAGTGTGACACGTATAGGTGCCAAGCAGCAGACCACTGTTTGCAACCAGGAAACAGTCAAGACATTCCCAGCCGAGTATTGTGTGAGCAAACTTTTTTATTGTTATTTTACAGTTAGAATCCAGACAATTAAATGGTTGATAGTAAATCTTAAGCCCTAAAAGGCCAAACAGGAAAAGGGGTGTGGACATAGGATATCCTCAGATGAACAGAAAAAGTTAGCACAACTTATTCATCTACGCTACAATATGACACGATACGATACGATACGATACGATATGCTTTATTGTCCCCGCTGGGATATTTGTCTTGGAGCTGCACAAGTATTGCTGCCTTACAATAACAGCACACAACAGAGCACCATAAGCAAAACACAACACAACCCCTGAGCATCAAGCAACATTATTTAAAATCTTAACTGAGGTTGGCACAAATGAATTTTTAAAACGGTTCAGTTTAAATTTGGACATCCTGTTTTCCCAGTTAACTCCTGTCAGCATCCTTTTTTTTTGTTCAAATAAAAACTAATTCATATCACACCCCTTTCCTACCAAATTATCTCTTGTCCCCTCGGATTCTTGGAACCTTGGTGCTATCTAGCAAGCCAGCCTGTGTTTCCATCAGTTTTAAGTGGAGCCATTGTAATCAAGGATGCATCGTCAACAGATGATGTTGCACAATGCACAATGAATGCGAAGAGTAGTAGCAAGATGGTGGATCCCATGAAAGCTTTATTGTTTTGGTCCAAAAAACAAGCATGGACTAATTGTTTATGATAAGACACAGAAGGCTATTACATGCAAGACTTTCCAACTTGTAGAATATGACACACCTGCTGATGTCATCATGGTTCACACCTCAGGTCAAGGAAAACTATTAATGGGTTCCAGCTGGGAACCAGTTCTTCAGGCTCCGTACCAACAGTTCAAAGTTTGGTGCTGGAGTCAGAACAAAACCTGTTCCCTGTTGGGAGAAAAAATAGCATAACTTTAAAGTGGATAATCACAATACAAGCTGTTAATGCAGGAGTCACTACTTATTTACCTTGGGCTTGAAATAGTTAATTTGCTTAGTTTCAGATTAATTTCGGGGGCTCAGTGTTGTAATATGTCACAATATATTATACTTAATCTGGCTGCCCCCTTCATGAGCCTGTAGGTTCTCCAGGCAAGGTTAGCTGAGCCCTCGTGTGTGTTGTGCTTCAGCAGGTGGTTCAGCCACAAAACACCCGCTGGAAGCTTTTCACTTGTCATTGTCAGTCTACATCACAAGTTAGCCAGACAGACAAGCAACCAGAGAGCCATGTCACAACACATCTGCTCCTCATACTAAATGTCTATTTAGAAGCACCGATATGAGGAAATGCCCGTCTTTTTGTCAGGACAGCCAAAAGATACAGCAGCAGAGGGGAGCAGATTTCGCTGGTGTTGACAAAGATCTTTCGACTGTCTTTTGGAACTGATGGTAAGGAAGTGGCACAATGCAACATCTGTTCCCCACAGGGCTACGATCTTCCCTAATGCAACCTGTCATCATTCAGGGAAGATCAATGCTCCTTCGTCTGTTTTTAAGATGTCATGACCGGTAATTGTTAGCATTGGCATTTGTTGAAAATTTAGGATGCCAGGTGAATACTCCTAAATGAAAATATTCATGAAAACTGTACAAATATCAGTGCAACATAATTAAAATAATCTCAACATAACCTAAAATCAAACAGTGACCACTGTTTTATTAACCGCAGACGATGAAACTCAATTTCTTTATAGTTTTTTTTTTTTAAGAACAGCTTGTTTTTTTTAATCTTTCGATTTCAATTTCCTCTGTAAAATGAATAAATCAAACAGGAGGTTCTGTAACATTATGTCTTGTGGCTGTGAAAGTACAAATGGATTTTAATATATTCATATCGTAACAACTGAAATAGAGCAGATGTTCAAAGAAAGTGTCACGCCAATTATCCATTATCTGTGTGTGATCTCTCTTTGCCATCAGGCTGTTATATATATGATCATCTTTGATCACAGACTCAGAGTTGTTAAATTACTGATAAAATTAAAACCTAAATAAAACCCAAGTGCTCTTTCACTGTCTTCTTTCCTCTTGCTGTTTCTTCAATAGACATCATAAGACTGAGTTAATTTAACCTTTTCTTAACAAATACAAAAGTGTAAATAGAAAAAAACACTCCATATGCTGTTTTTTCAGTATCCTCAGTGAAAAGCAGACTAAAGTGAGGTTTATATTTCTGCGTTAAATAACACCATACCTACAGTGCTCTGTGTAGATGCAGAGCCTATGCAGTAGTAGTTTACAGGTAGGAAAACATAGATTGCAGAGACAATAAAGCACACAAAAATACACAAACATTTTTGGTCTTGTGTATGATTTTATTCTCGCTTCATATGAGTAGAGAAAAAGACCATGAGCCGCTATGCTAATTTATGCAACAGGGAATGTCATAGGCTTATGCTAATAACGTTAGCATGTTGTATATGTGGAGAAAATATGTCTAGTATAAGAAAACTGTTTTGTTATCGAACATTGTGAATATAATGGAGCCACTTTTTGTGATGTTACCATTGTTGAGGTGAGACACTCCAGCCTATTTACATATTTATACACAACATTTCAGAAAACTTGTAACACAAAAACTGATTATCTTTCATTGTGATATATTGAAACTTTGACCCTAGTGTCTTACCTTTTGTCTAAAATGTATGAAATTTTATCTTCAAAGGCTGCACTAACATTCACCAAACTCTATAGTTATATTCCTAACTCCATCCTCAAAGTTTTTGGGGAGGGGTTTGTTCACATATCATTTATAGCCTCACTTACATAACATTTAATTAAAGACATGGTGAAAACTGTTTTTTTATGGCCGTTGACTGTATTTTTTGATCGATGGAGTGATCCAAAGAAAGATCCAAAATTCCATCCGTAAAAAACTTTGACTATAATATGTCAACAAAGTGAAAAAAGAATTTGAACCTGGCTTTATAGTGTCTTCATTTTTGTTCTGGAAATAAATGCAAATCAGTGCATATGTAAATAGACATTGCATCACTTGCAGATTTAAACATAAAATTTCAGAAAATTTGTAATTGTCTCACTATGAGTAATCAACTGGTGACATCTATTAAGAATGCTACCCTATTCACCTGGGATGTTTCCCCTTAAATGTTGCTGTTGTTCCTGCCTTTATGAGTAGAGGAAAACTCCACTAGCCGATAGGTTAATTTATACAATGTTAAGTGTCATAGGCTTATGCTAATAACGTTAGCGTGTTGTATTAGTGTCTAGCAAAAGACATTTGTTTTGTCTGTGAAGCTTATGTGTTATAATGCAGCTGTATTTTGTAGTTTTGTTTAATATTGTCTCTTATATTATATATATATAATATTGTCTTTTAGGTTTACTGGTTACATTAGTTTTACAGCATTTCACAGAAACTCAGCACAGTGGCACAGAAACCACACCGCCAACTTCTGTTTTCGAAGTGTAATTGCAGAGCGATGTAAACACACCACTGCACAAGTGTAAATGCTTACAACCATGTAGGCTACTTGTGTAGGTTATGGTCTCTGTGTAGAGCCTTCACACAGCTATAAATCAGCCTTAAATGGCATATCTTAGTGGGCAAGTCCATCGCTACTACAGCAAAACTTGTTTCATGGTCAGAGATTGAAATATTTCAATGGTTTAGTTTCTTTTTGTAGACTATAGCACCCTCATGGATGTAAGCATCTTCCCTGTGAATGTGTTCTTGATTCAAAACTAGTATTTAATGTAAATTTTAGTGTCTTGAATCAAATAACAGAGGTGCTTTGGACCAGTGATGCATTCGTCTCCTTGCAACAACACACGTCACTAAGAACTGACACAAGGCTGGCTCACTCTGTAACTATAACTCTGAACAGCTATTGACCTCTGCATTCAAACAATGAACATTTACCATGTTGGAAAAGATCAATAGAGTGTTTAACACCATCAAACAGCTCTCTAAATGGCAGGATTGATTAGCTACCATTGAGAGTGGGACTGTTTTTACAGACATGTTTCTGTAAATGCGTCATTCGCATCAGCATGATACTGTGGACACAAAGCCAATAAATACGTCAGAGGATGCATGGTATATTTATTACAAAGTGCACACCAGCCAGCTCATGACAGAGGAGCCTCAATGAGCAGAAAAGCATGTTGCTGCACCCCCCAAAAAGTTTTTCCCTCTTTAGTTAATTTCTGTCTTTCTTTAGGGTGGATTGATCTATTGATGGACGGTGGAGATTATATGTTTCTGTCCTAATAGACATCCTCACATGGTCATCAGTCATGCATCTGTCTACAGTCTAATTGTCACATATGCTGACAGAGACAAGCTGTCACACTAAGGACAGTGATTTTCTCCTGCAAAGCTGTGTTGACCACTGCAATCCACTGCACTAATAATTTGTGCAAGGAGCTCTCTCCTAAAAGAGAAGAAAAGTCTTTAAAGCCAACCAAACTCCACTTCACAGATTCTGATAAACACATTCAAACTCAGACACACCAGCAAACATGCAACATTGTATGATCATTGCTTGAACGTCCTATGATGTAATAGGTAAAAAAAAACTTTAGTTAGCTGTCCATCTGTCCTCAGTGTTCCAGCAACAAGGTTTACAAATATGTCAATACCATAATCAACAGGACTTTTAGCTGTTCTCTAATGGTTTATGTCTTCAAAACACACTCTAAAGGGTCATTTACCAACAAAACAGCAGATTTAGAGGAAAGCTGTTCTTTCATCCCTTTATACGGAACACAAAAAGTTACAGAAATACATGACATTACTGCATGAAAAAGTCCCTAAAAAGACAAATACAACAGGAATTAACTTTTTAAAAGCTCTAGCTTCCTTTGCAACAGCCCTTGCATGCCTTCAAATGTCATGATCCTGGGTTTTTGTTTATACTCTGTTACCCTACTGACTATATTTTGGAGTTTTCTGTTTGTGTTCCTTGTTTCATGTCATTCATCCATGTTTAATCTGCTTCCTGTTTTATTTTGTAGATCTCTCCCCATGTCTCATGTCTGGTTTTACTTCCTGGCTTTGTGTGTTTCCCGCCTGTTTCTATCACACCTCTCTTCCTTCAGTCTCGTTAGTCCTTCCCTGTTCCCAGAGTCTTCCCTTCACACCTGTTCTGTGTTAGTCTTGTTTGCCCCACCACACCCTCGTTGCTAGCCAATCCCCATTTCCCTCCTTTTGCCCGTGTCCTCCTGCTCCAGCTGTGTCTCATTCTTTGATTAGTTTTCTGTGTATATATACCTGTGCGTTTCCCTTTGTTCCCTGTCAGCTCGTCTGCATTTATTCCTGTGCTCATTGCCGTGTTCTTGGTGTTGTACCCTGCTCTGTTTCCTGCTTGGTGTCTTGTGTTCTGTTTGGATTTTTTTTTACCTGAGTTCATCATATAATCCTGGTTGGTTTTAACACATTAGACATACAGCATGCCAGGTGTCAGTGCAAACACTTGCGATACTGAATGCCACCAGTTTATATTGGTAAATGGCAATGTTCAATCATCTAAATGCATCTATCTGAGTTAAAGTTAGCACTAAAGGGAATATCAAAAGACTCTGTGTGTACCTGTGAATAACATTCAACTGTTTGTGTTATTTTTCTGAGAAAAATTCAAACAAAGTGAAACCTTTTTTGTCCAAAGCCACGAGCCTGCCGACTCTATTAGACCTGAATTACAGCGAACTCAGCCAGTCGTACTCTGACACTTCACACTGCCGACAAACACTTTCATCGATCAGCAAAGCACTCATCAGAGAGTTTCACACAAGAACTTGTTCATCAGTGCAGAAGTAAGTCTGGCAGTGAAGGACACTACACACGTACACTAAACAAGCATCTAGCAGAGAAAACAGGCCGATGACCAGACACTCTGATTGGTACATGTTATGATATTTAGGAATATGCTCTTATTGATTGCTGTGAACAATTTTGTTGTCAATTTAGTCAAGTTATTAAACATTTGTGATTTGTGCAGTCCAGTTCACAACTCACCTTTTCTTCCCTGATTCTGCATTACATTTAAAATGGCATTGCTTATAAATAATACACCCACAGGGGGGCTACAGTCACCTTGATAATGGACAATCACTGCTCCCTCCCCCCAACATGAGTCACATATAGCTGTGCTGAAAATAATTGGCGGCATCTGTGCTGTTTTTAAAAATGAGAAGGCTTGTAAATGTTTTGTTCCTCACAATCAATGTATCAATCATGTAAGTATCAAATCAATAAATTGTGTTTTAAGCCTATTTGAAGAACAATGACTCACCTTACACATGAATACACAGATACATGACACATTAAAACGGGAGTGTTGTGGAGCGCGAAATGTAGCAGTATTAGTCCAAGCATACCAGATCATTATTAAATTAACTGTAAAATAAGAAAACAGGACGGTTAGCATTGTCGCCTCACAGCAAGAGGGTTCCTGGTTTGAACCTCGGGGTGCAGGAGCCCTTCTGTGTGGAGTTTGCATGTTCTCCCATGTCAGCATGGGTTTTCTCCGGGTGCTCCAGCTTCCTCCCACAGTCCAAAGACATGCAGGTTAATTGGTAAATTGTCCGTAGGTGTGAATGTGAGTGTGAATGGTTGTCTGTCTCTATGTGTCAGCCCTGTGATAGTCTGGCGACCTGTCCAGGGTGTACCCTGCCTCTCACCCAGTGTCAGCTGGGATAGGCTCCAGCCCCCCATGACCCCCAACAGGATAAGGGGTTATGGAAAATGAATGACTGAATAAGGACACAAAGTATATCAGTGTGCAGTGCTTTAACTCTCATACTAACATAGATTTCAACTAGCCTATATACTTTAACAACGTAATTGAATTTCTGAAGTTCAGTTGTGACTTTTGGTTTTGGTGTACCACCCCAAGATTTCCATCTGACCATCTCTATAATAATTTCATGCGGCGCCACTGATCATTTTACCCACAGCTTTGATAATGTTTACATAATTTGGGGCATGAAACACAAGACATTGATGTTTTTTGTTTGCTTAATGATGTGTAAAGTCCCCATCTGTGAAAAGGACACTGCATGGGATAAATCCAACCAAAGTTAATGCAATATTTATAAAATGAGCTACAACATCAAGTTGTGCGTATTAATTTCACCTTTTGAACATGTTGACTAAGGGCTAATTTTAATTCTGGATTCATAACATCATGAATTATATCTATGTATGTTTATATTATCCTGGGTTAAGAGTAGACCTCGTTATCCTGAGGTGGAGCTGTCCACTTCACTGTGGTGCTGAAAGCCAATCACAGGCAGAAGCCTGAGCTCTGTACTGCAATGTGCAAATGCCTTACTGTATTTCAGGAAAAGGTTTTTGAAAGATGTTTTTGTTTTTTAATCCCTTTGTGCCCTTCTGATAGTCTATATACAAATGTCCTCCTCCATGTTAAAGACATTAAATAAGGTTAAGGTTTGTCAGCTTATGTACATTGATGAGTATCAAGATATGTAATATGCTGATGACTCAGGGTAAATATCTCCAATCATGTAACACGTTTTTATTTCTAATATTGTTCTGAGAATGAATTTAAGTTTAAAAGTGGTGAAAACTGGAGACCAAGAAGTTTCAAATCCCTCACTGATGCATTTCATACATGCAAGGCTTTGCTCCGTCTTAATTTACTATTATTTCCCTGAGTGGGTGTCCATTATGAGGCCAATGACTGGTGGATTGGCACCAATCATCCATGTGGCAATCCATTCATTCGTTGCCATGGAAACGGCCCGGGTGAATAGGGGATAAGTAGGGGCGCATGGAGAGATTGCTGACACCTGCTCTCCTCCATTTCCTCTCACCACACACACATATACTGTAAAATTCCTCACAAACATGTAAACATTATGTAACCACGCGCACACACACAGACACACACACACACACAATCAGAAAGTATATTCAGAGCCTCATCAATAGGACTGCGACGTGAAACATCAGCAGATTTTTATTGGTTTCTGCAAGCCTTAAAGAGGATTTTTGTTCACTTTTATTCTTTACACTTCATTAACCCCAAACTGTGGAAACGTTCCCATGTTCTCAGAGCAAAGCACAGCCATTTGGTTTAATATTCATCCTTTCAAACAAGATGATTTAAAAAAAAAAAAAAAAAAAAAAGCAGGGATAAGACGTCACAGGAAATTAGAGGGCTGATAATGTCTTACCAACTCTTATACATACTGTTACCTTGTGTTGCCCTTCATAAAAGGCCCACTGTCTACTGCACTGTCACCATATGTTAACACTGGATGGTGCAGAACCAGTATGAATGGGCTGGACTGATCAGGAGAGCTGAAGTCATGATCTCACATCCAGGTTTAGCCTCTGTTTAGCTTCTCAATACACTCTGTCATTCACTATTTCTTTCATTAGTCTTTCAAAAAAGGATTACACATGTTCCTGAGATTTACTTTACATATTATATAACCAGCACTCAAGGTGAAACCTTGGTGATTTTAACAAAATTATTTCATCTGGGCATCGATTGAGGGTCCCAAGAACCAGGCAGAACATATATAAGAAGTCCTTTATTACCTATGCCATACAGACAATGAACACAGAATGACTATCAGGAAACACTACTCTTTTTATGTTCTTTCGTTTACTATCTATACAACTTACTGCTCCTACCCGCCAATCTGCACTACTGTATCATATATATTGTAAGATTGTATGTTGTAGACGTAGCTACCATGGCATCACTCATTAGTTTGTGGACTCCCATTTCCAAACCTCGATTATGGCATGTTGGACATCACCATCGTGGATTTTTGGAGCCAGAAGTGACCATGTTTGGACAAGAGGGTGGAGCTAACTCTAACAATAGCAGTTACAGTTACAGTGTGGGCTCCATATTTACAACTGTTGGTCGGACAATCACGGAGGGGCGGGGCTTAGCGAGGTTGATTAAGCTTAACTTTAAACCTTATTTCAATGTAAATGGGTGAGTTCTATAAAGTTTCACCCCCCAGTACACTTGTCACAAATAAGGATATTAGCTTTAGAGGCCAAAATTGTTTTTTGTACCAAGGCTGTTAACATGTTTATTTCTGCTGTTAAGTTGAGAATCTTAAAATGGCGGTCTATGAGGACTGACTTGCTTTAGAGCCAGCCTCAAGGAACTGCAGTTTTGGGCACTTATGCTTTGACTTCATTAGTCCGACCTGGAGGTTGACCCATTGGTCCACAGCCATATTACTCACCTCACTCATCTAAAATCATTCTCCTAACTTTTTAGCAGTAACCTCTCTGTCCTGCTGTTACTACAGAGATGACTGGACTAAATCTGACCCCTGAACTTTTGTCAAGCTGTGATGTTTTTGCATGCACTAGTCTGTGTTTATGGGAAATTGTGTGAGCTTTTATTAATTTATTTACTTTTTGTAAATGGCATCCTTACCTAGACGTGTAGAGTAAACCACACAATATACTGTTGACTACGGCTTTGTTATTGGGCAGGACCCGGAAGTTCTGATTTCACTTCTGTATTGACTGATGTCAGCGACTCTCTGCTCCGTCACTGGCCTACAAACAGCTCCTTTAACATGATGCTGCTTATTTGTTACACAACAGAGCGTGTGGTGGACACACTCCTGCCTGTCTGTAAAGAATCCATAATTCAGGACACAAACTCCATGGATAAAAGCTTATTTTCGAGCAGGTGAAATGCGGAAGACAAGCAAACACACACTTGAACACCAGGTGGATCCGGCGCTGATGTGATCCACAAGGGGAGACAGGAACTGTGTACACCTGATTGCATTCAGCAAGCAGGCGGCATTTGCATAATAACATATCACAGAAAAATGTTTAAACTCAATGTGACCTTAGCACACTCGTCACTTTTTGAATTGCCTAATGGAGCAGTCCTGCGGGAGAGGAAGCTCTGAGTCCTCCCTGGAGGAGTTGGCGGGGGGTGGGAGGTGTGTGATTGGATCATTACACGGCCAATTATGCTGAACTAACCGACACCCGGCTGGACGACTCCTGGTCCAGCTAAGCTAACAAGCCAAAAGATAAGACGTGTGGGGCGCTGCACATTACTGCATTAAAAAAAAGCTACAAATGCTTTAGAAGCTGCTTTTTTTTTGCATTTATACATAGACGCCATTTTTTAATATCCCATGAGAGAGACCTCCCCTTCAGCACAGAGAGCATAATTACTTTATGATTTATAAGCACGCAGTCTGTCTTTAGGAAATGGTAAAACAGTGGTTTGTAAAGCTGCAGTGCTTCTTCATTTGGACCATCTCATACCTACTCACACCTACTCAAAAGTGACTTTATTGTTTTCCAGCAGAATGTGTTACGACTAAATGCTGAAAACATCCACATGGAATTAGGCTGATGTTTTAATTTAAGTGCCTTCTAGCACCATGTGTACATGCATTTTTAGCAGGCACCAATGGGAGTTAAATGCCAAACCCCAGCCTGGGATGCCAGCGTGCGTCTCTTTGAACAGTACAGATCCAGTACAGTAAAAGATCTGAGCTATACAGCGTTAGATGAGGCATGTTCCAACTCTGCATGAAAAAGATTCTAGTATCTCCTTCAAATGTTGCCGCTTCCTCCTCTAGAGAACATTTTATAAGCTTGTCCTTGAAATGTCAAACATAAATGACAAGAGGAGAAGACTTGGACAAGGAAATGGTGACAAAATACAAATTAAAGCCTAGTTTTTTCACTGTAAATTCTCTGCAGCAGTGATGCACCAGCAGGATATTTGTTCTCTTCTCGTTTATCAAAACAAAGAAATAAAATGCACAACGTTAGAACTCTGCAGCCTTTGATATCACAAAACTGAACTGAACCAAACTAAATCAGTGCACAGCATAAATATTATAGGCAGCTGCAGTTATCGCACTAAGTTGGCTGCTGTCATGAACAATGACTTCATAACTACTAAAATCAAAGCTATCACTCATGATCAATATCTCTTTACTCTGAATGTCAGATGTGTTGGATATTGTTGATTAAGTCACTTTATATGTCTCCAAGGTCATAATGTGACAACTGCCCAACTGGCTTTGTTGCCGTCTTTTATCCTGCTTGTAGTTGTAGGATAAAATTCACAGGACTGAGACATAAAGACAGCATTAACGACAGCAATTAGAAACTATCAAGTCAGAACAGCAGCCATGAAAAGCAACAAGCAACAGCAGAGCATCAGTACAAAACAATAACAACAACAAACAGCATGTTAGCACAAATAGACATGTAAGCAACACCAGCACCAACACATAGGTCAGCATTACATTCAGACATGCAGCAATAGAAAGTAAACACAGATAAAACATAACAGTCATTATGTATGGTCATACTGCAGAGACGAAGTGATTTACCTAAACCCTGGACACAAAACATTCTAATTACTATATATCTTTTTTATTGTGTTGTATGGACTCTAACTCAAAAATTATACTGTTTAACAACTAAACTACTGTTGTTAAAAAATGCAAGTATTCTGCTGTCTATTAGCATAGCCTGAATGACAGTCAGAGTGTTCTGAACGTATGTTGTTGCTTTTAGTCACCATGAAAGTCTTTAAGCTGCTAAACAACATAAAGCATTTGATGAAGCAAACCAAATTCAAATTAACCCACAGAAACCTCATCTGAGAATCCATAATAGAGTTTCTATAAAACGTAATTGAGGCCTGTTTCGGCAGCTGCTGTAGCAGCAGCAGCAGCAGCAGCCCACAGGAGCTGGAGGAGCACACCAGCTCTGAAAGCTACAATCGCCTCAGTCTCTGGTCCTCCGTCTCAGCCTCCTCTCTCTGTCCCTCTGCCTGCTTGCCTTCTGCCCCAAAACCTAGACTTTGCCTCAGTTCTTACCCTTCAATCTAAACACTGGCTATATCTGTCTCCTTCAATCTAGCAGCCTATCTTTAACTCTGATGTCAGCCTTTCTCTCAGTCTACATGCTTCTGGCTGCAGCCTTAATTGATACTTCACCTCAGAGAGCATCAGCCCGTCGGTATGCTGCCCATCCTCCCAAGTGGCAGTCAGTGCTCTTCAGTCACGACCCTCCTCTGACGTCAGGATACCTTCGACTGCAGTTTAACTATATGCAAAACCTTCAACCCCCCCCACACACTGTTAGTAACTGTTATGAGATGTTGATGCATGATTAAGGGCACATTCACACTGGCGTTATTTGGTCCGCTTTAAACGAACCCTGGTCTGCTTCCACGGATAGTTCGGTTCGTTTGGGGTGGTGCGAACGCTCATTAGAACTCTGGTGCGGACCATACAAGTGAACCCTGGTCAGCTTGAAAACTCAGGGTCTCGGTTCACTTGCAAGTGAACCCTGGTGCAGTTCGCTTACAGTGGGGAAATGCAACCGGACTATCAGCGAACCAAAGAGAGGAAGTGACGTAGACTGCAGTGCATATGTATAATTTAGGGACATATATGTGATCTGAAAACTTTTAAATCCTTGCAATTCGTCGTTCGGCATCTGTTTAACCACAGCAGCATGTCGTAGCCTCTCGCTCTCTGCCATCTTTTTTGGTACTGCTGCATTTGTCTCATGTACAGAGCAACATGCTGGGTAGGGAATGGAAGGGGATGGATTTCCGTTTTCAGTCCTGGCCAATCGATGAGACGGGTTTTCTTCCTCCTCGTGCTTTTTTTTCCTCTTCCTGGTCAGTGGTCGTTTCGGGCAATACTGCCCCCCAAACGAGCAGCTGTCGTAACTGCGTGACGTTGTCTGGGTGGTTTGGTCTACTTTAAAAAGTGCAGTGTAAAAGTGAACCGAACCAAATGATGGTGTGAAATTTTTCGGCATTGCCCACCCAATCAAACCGAGTCCCCCGGACTATCCTGGTGTGAATGTGCCCTAACTCCACAGTCTCAGGCTCGCCCTGCCCCTTAAAAGAAACCTATTGAGCTCATTTTCAGGTTCATACTCGTATTTTGTTTCTACAACATGTTAACACTTGGGAATTTTTAAATCGTTCAAACTTGACTGGGTGGTTATGTGGTGTGACAAACTCATTACACACAGCCTATTTATTTTTGCTTTACCCAAGCTTTAAACTTTTATGATATGAACATCTGATATTGTGACATATATGACAGAACATAAGAAAAAGCATCATAGATCCCCCTGAAGTGACCCTTGTCTGGAACCTTACATTTAAATCGGTCTAGACAGACGTGGTCAAACAGCGAAGACCAACCAACCAAACGCCCCGCAGTTCTGTTGCCTAGCAACACATGAGTGAATATTTCATTTATCACAGCAGGGAATTGCATTTAAATGGTCACATGAATTGAACTGATTTAGTTTCCTCCTGTGTGCCTCTCAAAACGTTGCAGATTCTTATGTTTTGCCCAAAAGCCTTTTCCCCTCTGATCTACACTTAATAAAGTAATTTGGTGAATATCTCTGATGAGTACCTCACATTAAACTTACTGTAATCCTCCAAACTGTCCAGGAACGAAAAATGCCAAAGGATAAGAGCAATCACAACGTCCACTCTTTCTCTCTCCACCCTTCCCTCTCCTCTGTGGTGGAAACATCAGTCAGCAGCGAGTTTGAGGGTGCAGGTGGCGGCAGATGCAGATTCTCTGAAAGCCATTAAGTCTAAATATCAGTCCTGAATTGTGGATCACATTCTGTCTGCCTCAATTACCTTGACTGGGGGTAGCAACCCATAAAAATGGTTTTGGGAGCAGAGCTGAAAGCCGTGGAAAAGATACATCTTCCCACTCCATAGCAGTGTAGGTTGATATAACAAAGATGCACGCCATAAAATTACAACCATTGTTTAAACATATGATAAATGAGAACTGGTGCTGTGCTCTTAGCTCAATACCAGTGAAATTAAAGATTTAATTTCTCACTGCAGAGCCTATTTATTACATATACATGAGGTTCAACACAAACCAGCTGAGTGGAACGTCCCAGTTATGGCTCCACCCTCTGAGTCCAGCGAGCTCATCCGTCCTATGATTCATATTTTTGTGCGGCTACAACCCGATCAAACTCAGTCATCCAGCATCTAAAGCCCCTCGTTCTCTGCTCTGCTCTGATGTACAAAACAGCAGATTGATGTGGAACATTAATACAGGTGCAAGAGCAAGAAAAATGTCTGACACTATAAATTACAGTGTAACCAGAGGCCAGAGTGTATTGATATTCCCATAACACAACCCACCGGCCCTCTGGCCAAAAAACACAGCATTTTGTTTTGATTTTTAATAGTAGGTCAATAATTCCTCTGGTGCTCTCAGCCAAAACTGATGCAAATCAATAGTTTGACATTGAACTGTATCCTTTTGGAAAAAAATCTTACACGCTGCAGTATTTGTGTTTGTTAATTCATTTATTTTGATTTACAGTAAACAGATGTGATTGAATAATGTGAGAAAGATGACCAGCAAGTGAACAGGTGCTTCATTGAGATTTTTTTGTTTGTTTGTTTGTTTTTGTTTTCTGTTTATTTAGTTGTTTTTTTTAATTCTTCCTTATTTTACAATGAAACATCAACTCTGTCCATGTTGACCGACGCATATAATCTGTCAAAATATTAATTTGTTCAGATTAATCAAAATGTTGATTTCAGTAATCAATCTAATGATTTTTTTCCCCTGCAGCAGCACAGCAAACATGTAAATTAAAAGTACTTTAACGACTTCCTGAGCATTATGCAGTCTCAGAAAAATCATGATGTGGGGCAAAGGGCACAACTGTACAGTGATGTAACACTCCCATGCCTTGACGTGTGTGTGAGTGTGTGTCAAAAGCTGTACATGTTAGCAGAACATAAACAACACACAGTACATTTCTCTGAGCTGCCAAACACTGTTGTACCTACAGAACCTGTCAGTAAATACAGCAGGTAAAATGCTGCCACAGCAGTTTCTGGGAAAATGTTTTGAAGACGTTTTTGGTGTACAGACTGTTGTTGGGGCTCATCTATCTGAATGAAATCCTCTGTTTCGCATCCATCTACGTCACAGAGGAGGACAACTATTAAACCTGTTTTGAATGTTTAATTACCAATTAATCTCACAAATACTGTGTATAATCGTACAGAGCTGCTGACCAGAATGTTTTGGACCAGGTGCAGATTAGAATATTAATTTTATAACACAGTTTCTGTCATGCTTGAGTTTCTTGAGCCTCAGTAAGAGCAGTGAGTGAAATGACCTGACTCCATATTATGTAGGCACAAAATTAACTTCACCAACATTCTTGTCAACAGTAAAATTGTCCCTGCCGTATAGCTAATGGATGGATGGATAACTTACATCTGTCAGGCATATTAAAGGAGAAAGACACAGATTTTTCTCATGTGCTTTGTCAACACACCCTAAATACAGTTTTTTTTCCTAATATAAGATGATGTTCAAATTCAGCTAACTCTAATAATGATCATCTTTTTCCCAGAAGACATTAATTACATAACTAAAAATGTTTTGAGAGGAAATAATTCTTAGTAGAAGTTCATTCTTGGGGTCCCATTGACCCCAGTTGGTAAGGGAAACTGGGGGCAATTGTAACACTCTTGCGTTAAAGTTAATATCATAGTTCTGTGCATGTTAGTGAAAAGATATCAATTGTATCGTTAATAAGTGCACATGTATAGGTTTCTTATATCAAACATGACTATTGTATTCCAAGTAGTCTTTGAATTATGAAGGGAAATGTTAAAAAAATAAATAAATAAAAAATAAAATGTTGCAATGGCCCCTGGTCTCCCCTAGTCCTTGTGCATTGAATATGTTGGTAGGTTAATGGTTAAACAGGCTCAGTATGTGACCAGGTCTGTGTCACAAATGTGCTTTTATTTTCACACTAATGAAAGAGCCTATGAATAAATAAATTAGTCATTAAAATGGTAATTAAATAAGATTTACATATTTGTTTAGTCATTGCCACCTCTCACTTGACTCTGCTTGGAGACACAGAGACAAACAAAGAGTTAGGTTCAGTCAGGATGTTTAAACTCATTGAACATAAAACATAGTAAACACAGTATACATATCTGAGGTTAATGTGTTTTATCTGAAGAGCCAGTGGCCAATTTATCTCACTACTTATGTATAAATACATATTTGCCCTCAGTGCCTTCTGCTGTTGTTTGTCTTTTTGGACCTAATTTTTTTTCCAGGCTCCTTTTTGTTTTACTGCCAATGCCAGATGAAATAAATACCTCTATTCCAAAAAATTAGCATCTCCCAAAATCTGAAATGCATCCATCATCAGTTAAATTATAACGTAAAGTAATTCCAACTTCTTGGCAGATTCAAAATAGGGAGGACATAAATGAGGGTCTCTCTGGGTTGAATCAAAATGTCTTAAGGTTCATAAGTGTTGCGTTTAAGTGACTTCATATGACTGCTTTCAATAATAAATGACAAATGAATTTTTTACATAGATGGCTTTTAGCTGTTCATTGAGGCACTAACCAATTACTCTGTGTAAGACCAACTTTTATTTTCAATTTCAAACTGCATGGCCATGAGGGTTCAAAGGGAACATCTTCCTGCAGTTGAACATTTATGACCGTGTGTGACAACTCCTGTTTTGCAGAAACTACTTAAGGAGTATGAGAACCATTTTCTTGTAGGTGGTCCATTTTTACGCCTCCACACTGGTGACAGCCGTGACCAGAGGCATTATGTTTTTGGGTTGTCCATCAATATGTATGTCCATCTGTCCGTCCATTCAGGTGAATCAGATACCACAAAATTTCTTCAAATTTGGCACAAACGTCCACTTAGACTTAAGAAAGAACTGATTGGATTTTATGGTCAAAGGTCAAGGTCACTGTGACCTTACAAAACATGTTTCTGGCCATAACTCAATAATTTGTTCTCGCAAGTGTTTGTACCACCATTAATCTATCGGTTTTGTTTCTTTTTGTTTTATTTGTTTGTTTTTTTAATTTTTTGTTTTGTAGTTTTCCTTTTTTGTTTGTATTTTGTTTCTTTTTGCCTTTGATTTTTAATGATATATTTGTTTTACTCTATGAAGTAATGTTTGCTTGTGTGGACCCCAGGAAGAGTAGTTGCTACCTTGGTAGAGACTAATGGGGATCCAAATAAATAAATTAAAAAAATAGAGTATGACAAAATCTAACACAAACATCTAATAGGGTAAAATCATTTATATCCAAAAGGTCAATTCAGTCTTTTATACTACAACCACTCGCTAGTGATTGCAATATAAATAATACCTCCATCAAGGATGTTGTCTCTGTTGGGTCTGTTTGTCGGCACGATTGCAGAAAAACTATTGACCCGATTTTCATTAAACTTGGTGGAAAGGTTAGACTCAAATACATTCAAAACCACTGAATGGAAAGGCAGTCAATTTATATACACTTTTCCAGGTCTTAGTTTTACTCTAGATATTCCATGTGGCTGTCCCAGGTTTGGCAGCTCTGCAGCTTTAAAGAGAGCAATCCCTGCCACAAGTGTTACACATAATTATTCTCATATACACAAAATGATAGGGTGCCGTTCATATGACATGAGGCAGCTCTGTCATCCATCACTGAAAACAAGTACTTCTTTATTAATTGACCTTTTACCTTGTACACTCAAAATGCCATGTTGCATATTCATCTGCTGCACCTTAGTAACCTCTCTCAACCTGTGTCACTGACGTTGTAATAAATTATGACGGGGGGTCAAAACAGAGTCACGGCACATTAACAGACAATACATCGCCCATCACATGTCTGAACATCTCTGTTGGTTTGACACTCCCCTGATACTTGAACTGACAGTTTTATTTAATAGTAATTGATGTAGGGGATAATTTACAGCCATTAAAAGTTAAATAATATATTTTAACTTACTACTGCGGTTTGATTTAGAGTTGTGCTTCATTCTGGCATTTCTCCAAACATGTTCTCAGAATCAGATTTCAGATTCAGTGAGTATTTTAATTTTCATCTCTATATTCCGATGTAGTTCCTAAAGATGTTGCTACATTTGAGCATAAGCTGGCTTGGCAGGAAGATTTTGGCTCCACTCTCCCTCCATACTCTCCCTCATCGACTTCTACATTCCTGCCTGGCTGTGAGAAGAGTGAAGGAGGCAGGGAGGGAGGCCAGTATTTGTTTTACTTCGCCGCTGTGTTTCCACCCTCCCTTTTTTTAGAAATGCACCCTGGGTTCTTTTTGTGAATCACCCGGCAACAGACACATCACTTTGTCTCCATCTTTTCACTGCGAGCGGAAACGTTGCACCGAGGCTCTTCTGGAGAGGCCTAGCAGCGTCCTACCTGACTGACTTACCAATGAAGAGCCAGACACATTCTATGGGCCTGCAGTGTTCCACATAACTGGTCCTGACAACAGTCCCTCCCTCTCCCCACCACCCGAAAGGAACAGAGGCTTTTAGGATTAAGAGACATGGAAAAGCTACCGTACAGGGCTTCGTCTGTCTGTTTGTTTGTTTGTCAGTGTGTCTTTCCGTTTACCACCCAGTCTTTATCTCTCTTTCATATGCCCAAATACACACATTGATTTCCATAAGCTTGGGAGTGTTAAGCCAACATACAACAATGTTAAAAAAATGTTAGTTGAATCTCTGTATTCAAGATGCTAAACCAGACTTTACATTGGTTGGCAAGCTGAAACTGCAGATGATTCATGCAGTTGGTGTCAGGAGGTCAATGTTGAAGGGGCAACATACTGCCAAGAAGCAAAAAAGTAAAACCACTGTCCCAACAATACTATGGGTTAATATTTCAATTGTATTATTTTACTTTGGCTAAAATATATCAACAATGTTTGGACAGACTGCCATGAAATTTGGTACAGACATTCACGCTCCCCAGAGGATCCATCCTAATGACTTTGATGATCTCCTGACTTTTCCTTTTGCGCCACCATGAGGTTGACATTCACAGTTTTGAGTGACATGTCCAAACAACTATTACATGGGTTGGCTTGACATTTTGGTACCCACATTCATGATCCCCTCAGGATTAATTGCAAACATGATAACTTAAGAACCAAAGTCGTCAAAATCTGGTGCTTGGGCAGTGACTTGCGGCATCAGATTCTGACAAAAAGCTATCTAATGTCAGCATGATAAGCAGCTTGTCGCTGTTGTAGTTTAATGGTGCTTGGCGACATTAGGGGGAAAAGCGATGGGACACGAATGAAAGTAAAGGCCAAAAAAGGGGTGGTGGACGGGTCCAGCAAACACCGCCCTTCACCTGGGAGGGCGGTGTTTGCGTCCCGTAAGATTATAAAGCCAAACCCTGTTCTTTCCTAAACCTAACAACGTGTGTTTGTTGTTGAAGGCAAAAGAAATGTCAGTTTGCATTTTTGTGCTGACGTAGTGCTTTTATTTTGAAAGAGACTGTTAACTGTGCCTTTCCTGTGAAAACAGAAGTGTATGTTGAAAGAAGACAATGCATGTAACAGGCAGAACTTGACACGGTGTCCCAGAACGTCAACAACCAACGCACCCAGAGTACCTTGCACGTCATACGTGAATGTGGAAAGTCCATGACCAGACGTCGATATGTGACAAGGTCGCAGTGAGAGTGTGTTAGCCTTAATATTTTATAGAGCATCATCATCATCAGGTCATAAATGTAATTCACCCAATACTTTGCTTTCTGACCAAATAGTTGCAAAACGAATGGCCTCACGGCATCAGTTGTACTTTGTTTATTGCTAATTAGCAAATGATAGCATGCTAGCATGGTAAACTAAGATGGTGAACATATTCTTCATCTGTGGGAACTAGCACCCCACAAATGACATTACATTCTTAAGGTGAAGTTACATACTCTAAGGCAAGTAAAGTTACTATGGTTACGTTTAGGAAAAGAAACATGGTTGGGCGTCTCTAAGTTTAGACGAGTAAAGTTATGTAAGATAGCAGGATAAGCGACTTGGTGACAATGTACCATAAAATAACCCAAAGTTCACTTGTTTTTTTTTTGTGGTTCTGAATGCCTGTCTCCTGGGAAGAGTCCTGTGTTGTTTGTCTCATTACACAGACTATACTACTTCCTTCTGTCTTTCCTGTTATCCTACCTATGAAACCCATGTTTAGACTGATGGAATAAATGTCTTGGGCCCATGTAGTAGTTAGCAGTAGGATGGTTTAGTCTCTAGGTTTTTGGTTAGTGTTAGGAGTTTTGTAGGTTATAAATGTTACTGTACATTACATGCTCTTTCTTTTCTTAAATCTAGACAACGTATGAGTAAACACATTTTAAAATACAGTCTGGGCCCCTATTGTCAAGCTTCCGATAGCTTATTCAGGTGTCCCGGTGAGCCTTCTCGATTATGTGGGCATGAATTACTTGCTCATGATGACATAGGATATACACAAACTGTGGTGCAGTTCTTTTCGTAAGTATATGTATGAGCAGTGCACGAGAACAGCCTGAACCATTATATCTGCATGCAGCATGTTAGCATTGTCAAAGTGAGCATGTTAGCATGCTTTAGCATTTAGAGCCACTGGCATGGCTTTAAACTCTCCTCATAACTGCGCAATCCACAACTCATTCCAGTTTATAGAAAATTTATCTCACATGAGATCCTGCTTGAGTTGCAGTTTTCTAAGAAGGACATGTGGGATGCTGTTATTCAGAGTCTCTGCATGTACGCAAAGCCTCAAAGAAACACTGATAGTGAGAGGCAACATATTTCTGAAAAGCTCCTGCATTATAAAATGCATCCGTCATCATTATCACCGCCATCATCATCTGCATCGCCATTTTGTCTTCCTCACATGATGAGCAATAATCTGCTCTACAGTTTCAGAGCATCACATTTGTCCCCCCCCATGTCTGAGTGGTGAAACTGACAGGGGGCCAGCTGTCTGCCTGTGTGTTTGCCTGTACTCTACTCTCTATTACTACCACCTCCTTCTGTAATTACAAGCTCCACTGCACACAGGCTCACCATCAGGTGGGGCCGGGGCCACAAGCGCAGCTCCACCAGCTCTCATCACTGTGGCATTTTGAATTCCCCTCGTGTGAGAGTCGCAGGCCAACGGGAGGCTTTTTGCACATCTGAGGTGCCACAGCCTGCAGGCCAATCAGCCAGTTGGGATTAAAAATGCTAAATTTTGTTTTATATCATTAGAAGGTTAGCTCACCCCTCATTGGTTCACCATCTGGGCGTTCTTCTCTTCCCTCTCAGTGGTGTGGCTTCTCTGTTGCACTGTATCAGCACTGCACAGCCTACAGCATGGCGGACAGAGACGAAAAGAACAAAAGATGGAAGGGGAAGATTTGGAGAGATGAGCACAGGGGGCGAAGCAAAAGAAGCAAACTGCGAGAGGAATGGGCTGAAAAAGGAAAAGGAGCGGAATATGTAAAGGATGGAAAATATATTAAACGTTTTGACACACTCCAGAATTTCATGCATCCATTACGGCGACATAAGCCGTGATATTGCACATGATGCCACTTGACATTTAAATGAAGCTACTTTGGCACCAAATTATCACAAGTCATGATAAGGTGTCACCTGACAGCTTTGCGACGGTGCAGCAAACTTGCAATACAGGAAAAAATGAATCACCATCACAGTCTTCATCAGTCAGGCGTTTGTCATTCCCAAAGTCAGTTGTAGATTTTCTTTTAATACTAACATTGGTTTAATCCTTGCTCATTTTCACGACTCCAAACTTTAACTGTTAAACCCTGCGAGAGTCTAATCTCCCAGTGAGACCCTAATAATTTATCTCGATGTGGGAGTTAAAGTCTGCATTAAGACTGCTCATTTGGGATGTTCCACAAGGGTATTTCGTTTTGGAAGACAGCTGGCTAAGAAGATTATAAGCAGAGTTTTCAATTTATCTCACACATCCTGACTCCCTTTATTGGCTGGGACCCTCTTATCATGTTTTGCCAGGAGCTAGAGCAGCCATTGGCATCTTCCTCTGTATCTGCTACTTGGTTGTGGCTGCATTTGATGCAACATTACGCTTCTTATTTTTACCCATAGTGCCTTTCTTTTCAAAGCTGTGTTTCATGTTAATCACCCAGAAGTTGGATGGAGGGAAGTTTGGGGAATGAAAACAGTGAGCAAGTGTCACTTAAGTGTGCTTAAGTGTTATTTATGGCAACTTGATGGAATGTGTTTATTGTGTTTTATGTTATTATGCATCAACTGGCCCCTGAGTGAGCCAGAGAGGATGAGAGAGGGAGGGAGAGAGAAACAGAGAGAGAAGTTGCTGATGTAAAAAAAAAAAAAAAAGCTGCAGGAGTAAGGATATAAAGCCTTGAGACAAGAGGATGCTCCTCTCTCAAACCCGCTGCCATCTCAGTGGTAGAAATGTTGGAGTTGGGGAGGGTCGACTTTGAGGTGACATTGACGCTATGTAGATGAGAGTGAGGATCCTGCGCTCCATGTTACGTCCCTGCTCGCTTCAACTCAGACGGCGGCAGCTCCTTTCCCCGTCTTCTCTCCCCTCCTCTCTTTCAGCACCACTCCTTTCAGGACAGCACCTCGCGCTCAAAGACGCATTTGTTCGCCGTCCTCCCCTCTCAGGATCATATATTTGCTCGCTGTCGTCGGATGCAAAGTTTTCAACCTTGGTTTTATTCTGTGAAAGTGGAAGGAAGTAACTTTTTCTGAAATTTGGATTTTTCCCATCGGGGAAGCAATCTGGAAAATAAAAGGATTTTATTGTAAGTATTCTGCTGCACAGTATGCATCCCATATGAATCAGTGATATATGTGTGTTTGCTGATGTACTTATCACAAGCGAGGACCGTTGTGGAATTTGGCAAATACAGATGCGCTGAATTTGGCAATGTGCACGGGTGCACTTCACTTGATGGCGACGCGAGAGACTCGTCTCACGAGAGTCATTAACGTGCTTGATCCTTCAGTCCTGCAGCCAAATGTTTTAAAAATGTCAAATGTAAATTTATGATTTGCGTAAAAGAAAAATGCACACATGATGCCTCGTTCACTAATCCCAATTTGTCTCGAGGGGGTGCGTCTCTTTGAAGTCAAATGTTGCATGAACGTGGAATATTATGAACAGGTTTGATATGAAAATGTCTGAAACTAAACAAGGAAAGATCTGTGACCGTGTTGCCTCATGTTGCTTTTCACAATTATGCACGCGGGTTAATGGAGAGCGCAGAGAGCGCGCTCCACCTTTCATTCTCTCAACTGTGAGCAGATGTTTATTTTGCAATTTAAAAAGTATAGATAAATATAAATAAATAACGTGTATTTTTTAAATGCAATACATGTTGTGTTAAAAGCTAATTGTTTGCATTATCACTAATTAATTTAATAAAAAATAAATAAATATTTTAACTCTGTCCTGCAGAAATTTGATGAAAATGTCTATTCAGAAACTCCAGTGAGTTATTAGCCTCTCCAGGTGATTCATTAGACATTACCGCTGCGCCTGACTCCTAAACGTGTTTAATTGCTCTTCTCTTGTACCGGAGCAGAAGGAAGTGGGCCATTGAATTTAGAGCATAATGACCCAAGGACAAGAGCAGGCTCTAAATTTCTGCTAACATGCATTCACTCCAGGCAATTAAAAGTGATTTTATTGCATGAGAAGTCTTTATTTGATCCCGTGGGGTTCACGGATCGTGGGGCACATTTTTTTCTCTCTCCACCCCTGAAGAAATGTCATGAAATTAGAATGGATGCATGCATATTAATCGTGTAAAATGATATTTTATTAGTAATGTAAAACTTTTTTTTCAGCACAGGCCAGCACAATGCCCACCGTAATAAGCGATTAAGTAACATATTTAATATTAAAATATTTTTGTCTTCCAGAAAACGAGTGATTATCCGGTCAATGGGGAAAATAATTCACTTAAATCACATTTTTTTTTACAATGTTAATAAATTAATAAATTAAGGCAAAATTACGAAAACTAGTCGTCTTGAACACCTGGAATTTAAATTAATAAAATCTTTCATAAAATATACATTTTAATGATCTCATATTTCTCTTTTTTTCCAGTGAATTTTTATATTTATATCTATCCATATGTGATTATGTTTCAGGGTCGCTGGACCGCTGCTGAGCTGCTCCTGATCACTCTCATCACCCCGATCATTTGTCTCAGTTATCTGGGAGCTGGGTGCACAGGACGGAGAAACTGCTGTTTGCCTGGACCGGTGCTGAAACCCCCTCCTCTCCACTGGTCAGGACTAACCCACACGCGCAGTGACCATGGCCACCAACGGGACCAAAGCCTCGGACGGACACGTCTTAACGGAGACAGTGAATGACGCGCCCACCACCACTACCACCACCACGCCAAACGACAAACCCAAAACCTTGGTGGTGAAAGTGCAGAAGACGAAAAAAGAGTTACCCGAGAGAGAAACGTGGGGTGGAAAATTTGACTTTCTTCTGTCTTGTGTCGGATACGCAATCGGACTCGGAAATGTCTGGAGATTTCCTTATTTATGTGGAAAAAACGGAGGAGGTAAATCAGGAATTTATGGCGATTTTTCATTTATCCACACACCAAAAGGAGTGCAAAGATCTCGACATCAATCCTGCCAGTTTGCTCCCGGAGATTTTCTAAAATTAAAATAAAGCTTAAGTGTACCCCTACCCCCCATCCAATCCGTGCGTAATTGCGCACACGCGAAAGCCTGCACTGTGATCTGTGACGCAGTGTGAAACTCATTTTACCAAATGTGTTATCTGGATTATGATGAATATTATTAGTTTATGATTCACCTTCACTTACACCCCTTTACCTCTCACCTCTCATTCAGGGGCCTTCTTGATTCCCTACTTTTTGACCCTCATATTTGCTGGCATGCCCCTGTTCTTTCTGGAGACGGCTCTTGGTCAGTACACTTCTATTGGAGGGCTTGGAGTGTGGAAGCTGGCCCCCATGTTCAAAGGTAAAAGACACATTTACGTTATCCTCCCTGAGGCCTTAAGCTTTAGTTTTAATGTTAAAACTGGCTGCTTCATGAAGACTAGGTTGATTAACAGACACAGGCACTGACGGAAATCGTGGCTCTTTGTAATTACGTAACAAAGGGCAAAGGTTTATCCTCCATAAAAGACCAACACTTTAAAAAAAAAACACATTTTATTGTTATTTTATGTCAACACAAATATTTTAGCACAATTTAACATCATGCCTGTACTCTTCCGTTGTTTCAGGTGTGGGTCTGGCTGCTGCTGTTCTGTCCTTCTGGTTAAATATCTATTACATTGTAATCATTTCCTGGGCTCTTTACTATCTGTACAACTCCTTCACTACTGTGAGTATTTGATATTTATATTTATGCTTTTATAACAAATAATAAAATAATTTAGTAATAGGACTTGAAAAGGGAGGAGAAAAAAATCCTAAATTTTCTTTGAAACTACCAAAAATCTACCACACAAGCGTCTCTTTAAATCAGAACAAAGCACAGGTTATTTTTTTTGTGTCTTTTTTTTTTGCCCAGGTTAGTATTTTTTTTGCATAGTAACCCTTTTAGTTATGTGGCAGGTTCTTTTTTGCCAGCACCTCTTATATAAGGGTGCACAGCCCTTAACAGAGTATGACATTTATTACTTCCTTTCCCACATAATTAGCGCCTTACACAAGGTATTGATAAATGCATTTGGCGATGAGGCATTCACTCCTCTGAGAAAAGCATGAAATCTCAATGAGTATTATAGTCTTGGCTGCTCGACAACCAGGGAGAATGGGACCCGGCGGTGGGAGAGTGGTCCAAGTAAAAAGAGCTGTCTGTGTGATTTTTTTTTTTTTTTTCTTTCCTTTTTTTTTTCTTTAATTTTCAGGAGCTGCCATGGCAGACTTGTGGCAATCCCTGGAACACAGAGCGCTGCTACACCAACTACAGCATCGCAGACACCAGAAACCTCACCAGCGCTGTGGTGGAGTTCTGGGAGTAAGCTGGATATAAGAGTCTGTTTAGATCATTAGGTTGCTGCAGATTTAAGCTACACAGAAAGGCCATGGTCCCTTCTGTGCGTAATAAAGATCAGGGTTGGGGTCTGATATGGCCATTTGGATCACCACATCCCTTAATATCCATCTATCCAGATACATCGAAGCAGAAAGAAAATCTGTGCATACAATAAAGGGCCCCAAACAATCTTTAAGAAAAAAATTTAATGAGAGCCAAAAAAAAAAAAAAAAATGTGTTTAGACATGCGTGCATGCAAGCATGACTTCCCTTGACTGTGGCGCCTTAAAAAAGCTTTAGGGGTGAGAAAATAAAGCCAGGGAGAGGGCTCTTTGTGAGTATCCAGACACGTGTGTGCATATTTGTGTGAGCACCCATGCGTGCCGCATGTATGAGATCAAGGATGCATTTGTGCGTTGTAGTAAGACCACTTTACTCCTTCCCTGCAGACGTAACATGCACCAGCTGACCGAGGGTCTGGAGAAGCCCGGGGAGGTCAGGATCCCACTGGCTATCACACTCGCCATTGCATGGGTGCTCGTCTATTTCTGCATCTGGAAGGGGGTCAGCTGGACTGGCAAAGTAAGTAGAGGGAGAGGAGAAGGACAGAAACAAGACAAAATGGAAAAATAAGAATAAAACCTTTGTGGTCAAGGTCGTCAAATTGGCACAATGACATTTTGGGTAATTGTTCAAATGAAAGGATCACGTAACTTCTTCATGCTAGTGTAGGATAAGCTAAAATCCAAGTTCAAATGACAGTTTTTTTTTTCATTTCAGAAGCTATACTGTCATGAAATATTTTAAAATCATATAAAACAACATTGTCATAACTTCAAGTGAGATAACACAGTGACATGCAGCACTCATGAAGCACCTTCATGTTCAGATACAAAGGCCTAAAAGCCATCTCTGAGCTACAAAATTACAAAACCAAATGTTTCTGATCAGCATATTTCTCTCGTTGTGTCAGTTTATGTTAGGTATGGATTATTCAGCATTTTTTACACACAACAGTGTCAATGACATCTGTTCATTTCTTATTCAGGAGATGCTCTCATGAATGATCTGAACTGTGTTGACTTTGATAGCACAGTGCAAAATTAGTTCAGATAAGGAGGGAAATAGTGCACTGAAAGTGTGCTGAACCCAACCATTCTGGGGTCAACTTGCCTCTGGGGACTGGCTGACTAGGTCACTGTGCTGCACTGTGCTGCGGGGATGGTGCCACAGTACTGTAACACTGTTCATGATGAGTTGAACAACTTAGCAGTTTTCACTTCTTCTACAGTCATGTTGCCTCACAGAGCACATGTTCCGAGTAAAATCATGCTCACTAGCCGTGCGATTTAACACGTTAGCTTTGGCTTACAGAAAAGAATATTCTTTTTTTCTGACAGTAACTTTGTGTCCCACAGGTGGTGTACTTCTCAGCCACATACCCTTACTTCATGCTGTTCATCCTGTTTTGCCGTGGCCTCAGTCTGCCTGGTGCATTTGATGGAATCCTCTTCTATATCACACCAGACTTTCAGAAGCTGAAGGAGTCTGAGGTATGCTCTCTGTTCTGAGCTTAGATGTCTTAAAACGGTCTTTCTGCTGACTGCCAAAATAAAGGTGGCTGCAGAGGATAAGCTGAGCCCCAGCTGGAGGTGTCCTGGCTTTTTGGGGCAGAGCTGTTTACAGGTTAGCAAAATTAAATTGTAGAGATCTTTTACTGTACCTTTAATTTATCATTAAGGTCAGTGAGTGCACAGAATTAATACTAACACTCAGATAATATATATATTCCAATCAATGTTGATTGCATCAACATCAGAATAGTCAAAAAAGTGTGTCTATTAACACACAGCCACACACACACAAAAAATCGATCAGTGTAGGTTGCAAATATTTGGCCTTGAGCAGCAGAACAACAAGCTCATAAAAATGCCTATCTGTATTTGTATTATTTATGCTGATGCAGGCGAATTTTAAAGTATACTGTTCAGTTGGTCTCACACAAAGAGTGCCAGTGGCATTTAGGCTGATGCATCAATGCACAGAAATGTAAAATCCTATACGATCATATTGATTTTTTTGGATGATATTATGATTTATTCCATAATGATTGTGAATAAATGAGTTAGCCACCTCATTAAAGCTCAAGAAGAAAGTGAGATGAAGCTAGATGAGGTGTGGAGAGACATCATTAGACAAAGCAAGGTCTTGCCGAGATAAGTCGATCAAGAGGTGATGCAGTGGGATCAGAGTGGATCAGATAGGGCCTAGTGTAACAAGGCAGCACTGCCATTACAGCAAATGTTTACAAGAATGCATTTGTGCATGTGGCATGATCAGCCCATCTAGTTAAATTGGAGAAAATGACAAAGGACGTCAAACCATCAGTAAAATTAAATGAATTCAGGCCATTTCTAACAAAAATATCTCTATTTGGCATTAACTTTGCATGTTACATGTCTACATCTGGTAATTTTAACATGTTTTTGTTTATCTTTGTGTGCCAGGTGTGGCTGGATGCTGCCACTCAGATCTTCTTTTCCTACGGGCTGGGATTAGGCTCTCTGATTGCTCTTGGTAGCTACAACCCCTTCAATAACAACGTATACAGGTAGGTGAATATATCATGCTGCATTTCAGGTTTATTTACCACATGAATTAAATACCTGTGTCTAGCACCGGTCACTCACACGTCTTTTTTTATTTATTTGTTTATTTATTTTTTGAGGAGACTGTGCAGTTGTCTCGTCCTGGGATTATTTTTGGTTTCCTGGCAACATACTGTCTGCTGCACCTTCTATTTTGGGACTATTTGAGCCTCCAGCTGTATCAGTCGTTTCATTATTTTGGCTCTACCCTCTGTTTTACACGCATGTTAGGCACAGACGTTTGGTTTGCCTCAGCCTCTGTCACATTGTCAGATAAACACTGGTCCGCAGCCCAACTACGTACCTATATGGTTCCAACTATTCTGAAACTGCAGGAGCTCAGTGCCATTTTAAAAGAATGGGTCAATATAAATGTATTCAGCCGCTGTGTTACTGCAGGATGCAAAATGGCTCTCCACCGTCCCTTCCCCCCACGCCTCCCGACAATGTGTGACGGGTTGATAAGGAATTGATACAGGCGTGACAATGGCTGCCTTGTGCTTTGTCTCTCCCCTACAGAGATTCTGTCATTGTCTGCTGCATCAACTCCTTTACCAGCATGTTCGCTGGCTTTGTCATCTTCTCCATCGTGGGATTCATGGCTAACGTAACAAAGAGACCCATCGCTGATGTGGCAGCCTCAGGTAATTGCAATCAATGTTGAAACTCGATAGTGACAATCGGCACAGGCAAGAGATGCGATGAGAAAAATTAGCCCTTGAAATTGCTAGATGTTATTCTCCCAGTCAGAAAGGGAAGGGTCTTGTCACTGTGTGTCAGCTCTGATTCCTGGGTTTATTGGAAAGAAAAAATTGCTCAGTGATTCTGCAAAACTCTCTGTTCTGTGAAAACGCTCAAGTTTGACTTTCAGCTTTGAGACTTCGTTCTCCCAAGGACACTTTGGATTTGAAATCCTGTAGCTCCTCCAAATGGGGGGCAATGCCCAATTACTACCCCCTCCAGAAGAGGCCGACATCTGTCTCTAAGAGGCTGTGACGCAATCATTTTTAAGCTAGCGTGAAAGTGTCTTGTGAAACTAGACAACCTAAGGCATCCACTGGTACCAACCATGTCGGCATAGCTCGTCAGGAAAGGGGTTAAAGAACGCTACAGAGTTGGACTAAATTTTGGCAAAGGAACAACTAGCAAGGCCATTCTTTAAGGGCACTTTGAACTCTCACCTCAAGATATGTGAATGAAAATTGGTCCTATAGGTACCCACAAGTCTCTCTAAACTTGAGAAGGCTTGTTCCCAGTAATCGTTTTCTTCCTAACAAACAATGTACTCCTTCAGATTAAAGCTTTATATTTGTCTTTTAGAGGAAAAGGACAAGTAGCTTGTTTGAAAAATGTTAACTGTGCCAGAATTGACATAATACCCAAATAGCCAAAATACTTCAATATCATAATCAAATTCCTGAAATTATGGCTCTTGGTTTTAGTGTGCCACCCTAAGATTTTCAGTGCCCCCATCTGACCACCCCAAACAAAATTTCCTGCGGTCCACACTGCTAAAATCTTCTTTTCCAGTATTAGTATTACAGTGAACTTCATTATGGTAGAATATGTTTGTTTAAAATGGTAGACAAGAAATTCTTTGAACGATCTTAACATTTTAATTTTTTTGCGTTCTTTTAAGCATGCATCTTTTTATTTGTGTCCCATCATAAGAACACATCACCGAGTCTATAACATTTGTCTCTGTCAGGACCTGGCCTGGCATTTTTGGCTTATCCTGAGGCCGTGACCCAGCTCCCCATCTCTCCTCTGTGGGCCATACTCTTTTTCTCCATGCTGCTGATGCTGGGAATCGACAGTCAGGTAAAGATAACCCAACAAAAATGGTCTCAGTTGTGGTTTTTGTACCATATTCATATAGCAAAGTGATGATGTTTCAGCTTCTGTCAGATATTCTATTGGATTCTATTGTTTCAAGGTGCAAACCTTCATTGTGGATTGCTGCCATATAAAAGCTTTACTTAATAAGTCTTGCTTTTACTCCTCCATTCATGAGAGTTAATTCTAACTCTTAGAAACTGACCTGTTTTTATTGTGACAGCAGCGTTGTGTTACGTAACACAGTCTTGATGTGACTCTGCAATCTCTCCAGTTCTGCACTGTGGAGGGCTTTATCACTGCACTGGTTGATGAATTCCCTCACATACTCCGAAAACGCAGAGAGATCTTCATTGCAGTCGTCTGCCTTATTTCTTACATCATTGGACTTTCCAACATCACACAGGTAAATACTTCTTTCTCACTGGATAATCCACCAACTCTCAGAGACTAAATGACAAGGTTGATATCTGTTGCCGTATTTGGGTCAATATTGAGTCTGAGTCTCTCCAGTTAATCACTTAATTACACTTTTATCTCTATAGGGATTTGCCCTTCTTTCATAATATTTGCAGACTCCAGTAAACACGCTGCACAAGTTCACCTTCAATCAATTGAGTTAAGACTTAAAATATTTCCTTTGCAGGCATCAACACGCCTTTGTTCTTTTATATTTAGCATTTCTGATGTTGGCATTGTCACAGAAAATAAAACACTTTCCACAGACTTGTGAGCATCCCACAGCACAACAGTGATGTGACCTCAGCAGCTGACCCACTAACCCGCAAGACCGTTAACTCAGCTAGGTTGTTAACTCAGCTCGCCAAGTGGCTCCCGTGATATCCAAAGAACATCTCAGTGAAAAGGTCATGGGGTCATTTTCCCTCTGAGGATACAGTGTTCTAGTCAAAGTGGTTCAGCTCATTTAGCACCATGTTTCAGTCTGCAAACATGAGACAATATGAAACAAGGGATCACAGCCATGATTTCATTTAAAGTTTTTACCCGCTAGCTGCTGGACTAAAGGATGATGATGAGGTCTGTTGGTTTGTTTGTTCATCTGTCTGTCTGTCTGTCTGTCCAACTTTATGGTTCAGAGGAAGATACCTCATACCTACAGGCCAGATTTCAATTGAATTCATTATTCTTATTAAAGCAGCTCTACATAATTTTCAGAGTGTATCTATGATTCAGAAGTTGCCTGCCCAAGGCTCTCAACATGGAGGTGACTGAGCCAGAGGCTAGCAGCTGATGGTGCTAACAGCACACACAGTGCTAACAAGAGCAACAGTGTTGCAAGAGATAATCTGGGGGGAACCAGAGGCTTGGCACTAAGTTTATGCAATGACGCTGTCCCAGTATCAGTGGTAATGGCCATATGAACACCATGTGAGTGCTATGCAGAGTGGCGGCAGTTAGCTATCCAGTGGGATACACACTTCAGGACCAACATGCACACACAGGTCGACCCTCTACTACAAAAACACACAGAAGGAGGCTGACTTCACTCTCTGGTCAGAACAGCATTACTCCATGATATCTTTACATAGTAAATAGTTTTTGCTGTTATATTAATGTTCTGAATGTCATATAGAGCTCCTTTAATGGTGACCCTACATGATTCCTAAAGGTTTTGGGGACCACCTGAGCCACTGTCTGGCCTAGCGCCACCATCAGGCCAAAATTTGCCCTTGACAAACACTTTGGTCCATATCATGGAATCTTCAATGGCTCTATTTCCATAAAATGTCCCTGACCTTTCTGCTCAACCTGATCTCACTCCGAAGTCGTCAAAATCCGGCGCTTGGCCAGTGACTTTCGCTGTCAGACACCAACTAAAAAGCTGTCCTTTAAGGTCCGCATGATACGCAGCCGGTTGCCATTATATTTTAATGGTGCTTGGCGGCATTAGGGGGAAACACAGCGGGGCAAGAACAAAAGTTAAGATGGCAAAAGTCAGAGTGGGGTGGGCAGGTGGACAGTGGATGGGTCCAACAAACAACGACTTTCACCCAGGAGAGCGGTGTTCGCGTCCTGTAAGATTATAAAGCCAAACCCTGTTATTTTTTTCTATTTAGCTGAAAACTTCCATAGTCTAAAGAGCAGATAGCCATGAAATATTGTTACTAAATGCATTCATGCTCCTCAGAGAATGAACCACTATTGCACACAAAATATCTGATAATGTAACTGATATATTGCCATGAATCTTGCCAAGATATTGAACGAGTTCTGTCTGTAAGTCCAAATTTCCTAAGGGTGAATGCACATTATAATATTTTAATAATATTTCAATCTATTTAGTGGGTTTGAAACCTGTTATGATGCTAATGAAATATTTTAGAGTGTCACAAATAAACAGTTCCCACTGTAAATGCTGAAGATGGTGTTTAAATAGTAAATTTGTTCATTTTATTTGGTATAAACCTCAAAATAAAATCTTTTTTTTTTAACTGCATTGGTCTACTGCTATATCCTAAAATTTTATAACATGCTAATTGAGCCTTTTTTTTTTTTTTTTTAAAGTCAGCATAAATTCCTAATGCTTTGTATCAGACTACAGGCAGCAGATCAAAAGAGTTGTTTAATTTTCTTTATAATTTTTTTGAAAAGCACCACCCCACAAATTCCTGCTGGCTAAAGTAAAAAAAAAAAAAAAAACAAGTGAAGGGGGCAAAAGTCTGTGAAGAGGATCCTGTTTTTGTGTACTTTTGAGCTACAAATGACAGAATCCCTGCAGGCCAAGGTCATGTTTGCCAGTGACACTCCAAGACCCTGCATTGTCCCGCTACTTCTGCCAAACTGGATATCCATCATGCCACATGCACAGTCCAGCTAGTATGAAGCAGTTACCCTAACTGCTACTCCGGGCTCTATAAAGCTTCCAGCATATCAAGTTCACAAAGTAGAGGTTGACGAACTGTAGCAGGTCCCTTTGAGCTGGTCGCCATAACGTCCTGATAGCCGTAGAGATGGTGGACAGACATGAACTGTTTTAAGGAGACGCTTGGTCTTTACTGGTCCTGCCTGTGCTGCACATTCACAGCAACACAGTTTCCACAAGAAAGTCTTAGCACCAATTCTGTCCTCACTAATGAAACATCACTAAAGCTTACCAGCCACAGCCACCGGTCCCCTCACCCCTGATGTTATTCCACTTGACCGATTTAGTACTGTCCTGCACATCCAATACTATAATTGCTTCTTCAACGGTTTCCTCTTCACCTTCATCTGTCTTATTTTCTTTTCTTTTGTTTTCTGCTTCTCTCCTTTTACAGGGTGGACTGTACGTGTTCAAGCTATTTGACTACTACTCAGCTAGTGGCATGTGCCTGCTCTTCCTGGTCTTCTTTGAGTGTGTCTCAATCTCATGGTTTTATGGTGAGCAACACTCAGGAATCTTCTTGAGGATTTTTTCCCATCTTTTGTTGTTGACCTATTAGGAGCTAAAATTTCTAAATCTAACATCTAGGATCTAAACTAGAAACATACCTGAGCTGAATTATGGAGCACATCTGTAGTCACACAACACGATAACTAAAACTTATTCATCCTGCTTTATCTCTGGTTTCAGGTGTGAACAAATTCTACGAGAACATTGAGGAAATGATTGGATACAAGCCCTGTCTGTGGTGGAAGGCATGCTGGGTCGTTTTCACTCCACTCATTGTGGCTGTAAGTGATATCTGTGGGTGCACAATGCTTTGGACACCAACAGGGAAAATAGCACCCCATCAAGGACAGCATTAGGGCTCATGGGGTCTGAGGGGAAGCTATATATTGACAGTGAATGCTATAATCTCTGTCTGTGAAAACCATGCTGTGATTTTTCTTGTCACTTTAGCTTGCTGGTTGTGTGTAGGAGACCAAAAGCAGTGCAATAGCTTTTACTTTATAACTTGTACTTGATGAAATGATTGGCTAATCAAGTGTCAGTGCCACTGGTAAATTGCCCTTTCAGTGAACGTGCCTTCTAGGTTGCCCCTCCAGTGAAGAAAATGTTATACACTTGCAGTGCAGATATTGTGATGCAGTGCTCTCTGGAGTGTACTTCTAGAGAAGAAAGCGAGATGCAGTGTCCTCTAGAATGCTTTTCCAGTGAAGAAATGTGATGCAGTGCTCTCTAGAGCACCCTTCCAGTGAAGAAAACGAGATGTAGTGTCCTCTAGAGATGTAGTGTCCTCTCGAGTGCCCTTCCAGAGAAGAAAACTTGATGCAGTGTCCTCTAGAGTGTTCTTCTAGTGAAGAAAAAGAGATGTAGTGCCCTCTTGAGTGCTCCTCCAGTGAAAAGGATGCAATATAGTGTTCTTTAGAATGCACTTCTAGAGAAGAAAACAAGAGGCAGTGTCCACTAGAGTGCTCTTCCAGTAAAGAAAACGAGATGTAGTGTCCTCTAGAGTGCACTTCTACTTAAGAAAATGAGATGTAGTGTCCTTTAGAGTGCACTTCTTGTGAAGAAAACCAGATGTAGTATCCTCTAGAGTGAACTGCCAGTGAAGAAAATGAGATGTAGTCTGCTAGAGTACACTTTCAGTGACAAATAGATGAAGTGTCCTCTGGAGTGCCCTTCCAGTGAAGTAAATGTGATGCAGTGTCCTTTTAGAGTGCCCTTCCAGTGGAGAAAACATGATGAAGTGATCTCTAGTGTGCAGTTCCAATGAAGAAAACAAGATGCAGAGTCCTCTAGGGTGCCCTTGCAGTGCCATACAGGTTGCCTTACATGCTAGAAAACTTTCTGTGAGCTGCTTCCCCACTGCATGCAGCTGGTGCCCTTTTTATTTAATTTGCCCCTGCCCCTCAGACAGCCTGAGTTCGCCACTGGTCACTACTTTATATACTTTAACAGCATTACTTTCAACATACCTTCATAGAATGCTTAACAAAGTGTGTCTGATGTGTCCAAAGATCATCCAACACCAGAAGCTCATTCTGAAGTTTTACCATAGTATTTCCACATGTTCTCGGCCTAGAATTGAGACGAAACAGGATGATAAAGGTGCTGAGATCTATTTCCTTGTCCTTCTTGTCCAGGGCGTCTTCTTGTTCAGTGCAGTGCAGATGGTTCCCCTCACTATGGGTGACTATGTGTTCCCAGCCTGGGGCCAGGGGGTCGGGTGGTGCATGGCCCTCTCCTCCATGACCCTCATCCCTGGCTACATGGGCTACATGTTCCTCACTCTCAAAGGCACATACAAAGAGGTAAGATCAATGGGAATTCAGCCAAATAGCTGTTGCAGTTTTGAATAATACCATAAATCTGTTTTTTTGCTGTTTTTGCTAAAAAGCAAGATATCTGCAAATGCAAATGAAATCTAAACACAATCTATACACATACATTTAAAGGAAATGCTATTACACTTATACATAGGTATACAGGTATATTAATACCAAGAGTTTTGGTTGGTGTAGTGCAAATACAATAACCACAGATTTCCCAGAGCATCACTGCACCCAGCTCGGAGAATTTCATACATCTATTAACTGATTTGAATTTTAATCTGCAGTCGGCAGCGAGGCAGGCTCTGTGTAAGAGTTTCAAGTGGATTACTTGGTATGCAAGATTTTTGGCTCAAATATAATATTACATACTGTATGATAGGCCACTCCAACACAGACACACAGTGGTGTATTTAGACGGTGCTGCTGTTTTGTGAGGATAATGTAATGTCATACAAGCCCTGAGGATTTTACAGTCAGTTTTAACCATGAGGGGAAGTTTGAATGGACATTTAAGGTCACCCTGTCGATTTTTTTTTTTTTTTACCAACAATCTGGCTCACATATGTTTAGCAGAATGTACTGATCTGGGATTTATATCATCCTCACTTACATTTACAACATTTACATAATGGCTGGCAATGACTGCAGCACCTGAAATGTAATTTAGTATCAAAAAGACTCTTCACACTGATGTTAAAATGCTCCGCTTAGCCCGGTGTGATTCTGCTCTGTGCATTATGACTGCACTGTGATTTTGTAATGAGCAAACACATAGGCATGCTGGGTAAAGACTTGATAAATTGCCATGAAGAGCAGCACAGTGATAAAAGGATTAGTAAAATAGAGTTTCTAATGAGTTCTGTTGAACAATTTTAGATGCCTTTTCGCTACACCAGCCACTGAGCTCTCAGTAAATTATCTTCATTTGTATGCAGCAGAATGGGGCGCTGCATTTTTTATTGATCTGATGATCCTAATCAATGGCACATAATACCTTTTCCGGCATTCCATTAACATTAAGAGCGCTTTGATTTGCAGTCATCCACAATGCGCTGAACAATAATCGAGCATCTATACGGTCCCTGGTGACAGATATAGCTTTATAGCCACCACTGACGGATTAAATGGGCCATAATTGCAGGCAGTGCAACAGAGACTGTCAGAGGCGATATGCAGGTGTCAGATCCTGCAGTACCAGCTGATGGCTGATTGTCTAATTGTAGCAATCAGCCAGCTGATTAGTGCTCTGCACCCAGGCGGATGCTTAGTTTCACAAACACTCCATATGAATGCCTACAGTGCCGCAGAATCCCGGGTCCAACACATCTCCTAGTTCAGAACATTTGGAAGATTTACTAAGTTGGTATGGTTTGGTTTCGTTTTGTGGGCTCAGGACAGCCCGGTCGCGAGAAGAAAATGTACGTTTCTGCAAAGCACTTGTTTCATATGGGTCATATCAACGTTTCTAAAGTGATGCACTTTTGATTACATGTATATGAGCTGTCTTTGTCATTGGGAGATGACACCTGAGCAAGACAGCTGCCCAGCTGAACACTGCTGCAGACCACTGTTTGAGACCAACTAACTGAGTTTTTAGCGAGAAATTGGTGGCATTCCAGCCATGATTATTGCACCCACACTGGGTGTTTTTCATAGACTGTGTAAACTAATGGACGTAGCTAATGTGACATCACCCATTGGTTTGTGGACTTATGTTTGAAGCCTTGAGTTTAGCATTTTAAGAGTCACAATCTTAGTTTTAGGAGCTAGGAAGTGGCCATATTTGGATGAGAAGGTGGAGCTGTAGGGGAGTGAGGGGTGGATCTGACTCACAGACTGTAGCAACGCCTCACAGACAGCCTGTCACTCAAGCACGTCAGCCCTAAATTATGTTAAACTCTAAGCCTTATTCAAATGTAAATGAATGACTTATATAGAAATTCAACCCCCATACAGTTTTCAGGAATGTTGAATAAGCTATAGAGACCAAAACATTTTTTGTACCAGGCTGTAAACATGTTAATTTCTGCTGTAGAGTCAGGCAACTAAACGTGGGGGATCTATGGGAATTGACTGGCCTCTGGAGCCAGCCTCAAGTGGCCACCAGAGGAATTGCAATTTTTGGCAATTGCTTCATTTTTGAGACCCGAAGGTTGCTGCTTGGCCCTGGAGGTTGCTGTGTGTTTTAGCGAGACATTAGCAGAATTTCCAGACACAGTTGAGGCACCAAACCGTGTATTTTAAGGCAACACATGATCTTTTCCCAACCATAACCAGGTGTTTTTGTGCCTAAACATTACCACATTAACCATAGTGCTTTTGAAATTTAAACAATTGTAAACTTTCAACATATCTGCTACATAATAACATACAAATGCTACATATTTGTTGTTTGCAGAAACTAATGATGGCAACATTTAACCTAGTGATTGGGTTGCTCAGCAAGTTTGGCCCATCATTTAATCTCTTTTTAACAACATAAGTCAATTAAGAACCAATTCTCATTTACAGTGATGACCTGTCCACAAGGCTGCAAAGAGAGGCAAGCTGATACAAGACATTAAAACATAGATGCAGCTGGTGCCATAAAACAACATAAGACAAAATTCAAACATCACAATATATACACATTTGCATTCTTTGTTCAATATTTCTGCCTGAGGTTATTTGAATTTGAATTTAAATTTTCCCTCTCCTAATGACCAGTTAAGTGGTATACAGTATATAAAATAACAGTATGTACAGTGATCCAGAGAAGCACATTTTTTAAAAGGTGCCATGGTCAAAGACGATCACTTGTAATGAGTCATTAAAGGAGGGCAATGTAAGGAGGTATGGACATTAGGAATTACCACACTCATATATTTCATAGAGCATAAATTGTGGTTACTGTCAGAGATACTGAGTGAGGGGAGATATGGAGGGGTTTAGACAATGATAGTTTTATAAATAAACTGATGGTGTGGAGTGAGCTAAAGCTGTATTTTTCCATTTAACCATATATCACATCAGCAAAACTGTACATCTTTAGTGAGAGTATCTTATAGAAAGTTTACTCGAAGAGCCCGAGGGTGTGCATTCATCAAGCTCACAGCTGTGTCGCTGGTGTTTTATGTTACAGCTTAATGCTTTGATCACAAACTTTGCAGCTGTTTGGTACTAATGATATATGACAGTGTCTCATTGTAATCTCAACAGCATCAATGATATCTGTGCTTCATCGTTTCAGCGTCTGCGGATGATGATCAAGCCTTCGACGCTGGTGAGGGCTCAGGAAAACGGCCCGGACCAGCAGACAGAGAACCAGAATCAGAACCCTGCCAACGAGGAAGCCTACATCTAGAAACTTCTGCCTGTCTCTTTCTGTCTTGACGGCCAGACTGGCGATCTACACAGATATAAAAAAAAAAAACATAATCAAGGTTGGGAACGACCACCAGACTTCCATGTCTGCTTTTATTCACCTACCTCCTGGGGACACGTGAGACCAACCTGATTACAGTCATTTTTAGGGTTTTTTCTGTTTGTTTATTTGTATAATACAGAGTTATAAAAACCTACGAGGAGAAAACAAACTACCCAGCAAAATTGTTGTGATATTATGAATTTCATTATGCAAAAAAAGTTAGTCTTTATAGAAGAGGAAATGTGACTTAGGAAATTACTGTATATTGAATATATAATTTAAATTTGGAGGCCCGCGTTGATTCAATAGTATTGTGCAACTTTGACGATATTAATTAATCTACTAAACTACATTTACTGTACAAAGAAAAATATTGGTTAAATGCATTTTGCTTGTACATGAAATAAATACATTAAAATGAATGCAGTGTAGTAGGTGAAAAAAATGCAATTTGAAAGTTTGTAAAGTGAAAATTAAATATTGACCAATTTATGGCAAAGACAATAAGGGAATGTGCAACAGGTAAGGCCAAATCTGCTTGTATGTGTAAAATATAATTTAGCCAGACTATCACTCCCTTGCAGGATCCTGCAGTTCGCCTGAAATGTTTACCACCCACGTTTGGGGCTACCTTTGAAAAGCACAAGTACAGTATGAAATTTTGAAGCGTCCAACTATTTTTTTTTCCTCTGGCTCGATTGAAACGTGTGACAACAGCAAAAATAACTTACATAGGATACATAGCAAGAGACTGTTATACTTGTTTCTTTGTTTTCTAAAGAACAATAACTTTGTATGTCGTCTGAATCTTTTTTGTAGAATCATTTTTTTAGGTCGTTTTCTATATGTGAGAGTGAGAAGGACCAAAATCATACTCAAGTTCGAAAGATTGGTGCAGACATTTGACCCGCTGACTATATATGGATTCAATCAAGCATCTCCTTTTGTCTCTCTGAAGAGAGAACAGAGTGAACAGAGTACAGTAGCAAATACAGCATCCACCTACAAGCACAATTTGGATCTGTAAACTACCACCTCTAACAGTAAAGGTGTAGCCAATACAGAAATCCCACATTTATGTTGTTTGTACAGTATTCTGCCTGAGATTATCTGGAAAAAAGTAGATGTAACTCCTCCGGACAAACAGTTAAGTGGAACGGCAGAGTCGTGTTGCAATAAGCTAATGCTAATTCAGATCTTTATTTTAAACTGTGAGAATGAATAAGCTGCAGTGGCTGCTGCATTGGAGAGTTTATGATGGATTTCACTGATAGCTGCCATTATTCTGACTGGAACCGTTTACTTATATATGTATTTAGTAACCCACTCCTCAGGAACAAAGGTGGACGTGACCAAATTCTCTCAGATTCTACCATTATACACTGAAACAATTAATGCTATACTTAAAAAGAAACATCATCAAATCTCTGCCATTTACTCCCATTAATCCAACATGCTACTTTAAGTGGCAACAACACATGAACACACAAACCAGTATTATACATATATTTATGTACACGAGCACACTCGAAAGCCGATCCAAATTATTGCCTCTTTTCTGTGTGCTATCCAGCTAGCATCATTTCTTTCAGTGTAAATGAACTGCGATGGCCTTCACTCAGTCATTTTAGTAGAAGCCGTTGGGTTTCTATCCCGTGGCGAGTGCAGATTTCCAATATCAGACCAGGAGAGAGAAACTTTGGCTCAGTCAGAGGATGAAGCCGGCAAAAGCACTGTTAACACAACAGGACATAGCCAGATGCTATATACTGTAGGCCAACACCACTGAAACTACTCCTTTTCATAAGGTAAAGAAAAACCTATTACTACATATCAAGTTTGCTCGGCAATATAAAAACACATGTAGAAGCTGACTTTGGGACAGACCACAGATATCACTGTATGACTATGAGGGAGGATCGAGAAAATTCGCTTCTGTGGCAGCTACATGCGACAGGAATCAGGTTGAATCAGTCCCGTTTATTTTCTTTTCTCTACGTTTATTTTTTTCAAAGATATGTGAATTAAAATGTGCAATGACAAAGGGTTCCGTGAATTTTGTATAAAGTTACCATACTGCAGTTTTCTCTCTTGAACGATGTTGTAAACTGGACTGTGTAATACATGTATCTGTGAATGTCCGTACAACCTGAGTTTTTCTTTTCTTTTGTCTAAATGTTGAACAAAAAAATGTGATATTATTTGCTGTTTTCTGCAATAATATTATTATCTCAGAAACTAAAGCACATATCTCTCTCAACTGTAAAAATTATAATTACAATAACAGAATAGAGTAATAATAAAGATGATAATAATAATAATATTAATAATAATGGAATAGAAACGTCTAGTCAGAGAATACTGTTTTGTATATTTCTAGCTGTTTCATGGGCCTAATGTAAAATATTCTATGTAAAAAATATAATAAATGTCTTTAGATGGTGTTATATGAAAAAGCATGATTGCAATATATGTTATCTGCAAAAATAAATAAAGACCTATAGATTATAATGCCTGAGTCATGTCATCTTTCTATGAGGAGATACACAAAAGGTTTATTGTGAAAAGTACAAAGACCATTTGTATTTGTTGAACAGATGCAACTCTCTACAAGTGCTGACTTAAAAGGTATGGAAATTCTTTGCCGTCTGCATTGTTGAGTGAGATTTAGCATGACAGTGACGTGCCCAGTGTTATGCTAATACTCGATTTATTATGTAAGTGGAAATTAATATGCGATCAGCTTCATCACCGCGAGAGATGCTCTCTGCAAACTTAGCTGACAGTTTCTGACAAAGTGGTTTTTGCCAAAGCAATATTCTTGTGACACCTGCACTGAGAGCTGTGCCAGCAGAGACACTATAGCTGTCCTGGCTGACAGCCCATCCCTCCCGGTCACAGTGCACCATCCCATCCCGTCTCCCTGCTGTCATGCAGCAGTTAGGCTACATTTGTGATAATCCAAAGCCACCAAATCATCACAAAATGCACAGTGAGTACAGAGTGTGTAGACATCTTTATTTCATGGAATTTACTGAAAGGGAACAATGAAATAAAAATAGATAGAGAAAAGCATGAATTAAACACCATGTCCTGAAGTAACATGTCCTAATCACATGCTTATTTCGTCATTAGACAGAAGCACGATGATCTCGAAATACGCTGAACTTTTTGGCTCTTTTACTTGACATTTGTTAACACGTGAAACACTAACTGAAAGATTCGGTCACACCGAGGTCACACCTACTCCACTGATCCAAGAACCTTGAAAATCTATGCGTTTTCTAATATCTGATCAATGCAACATTGTTGTTTATCTCCAGCTTTACTTTGTGTCATTGTTTCCATGGCTGAATGTCTGAACATGAAGTGAAGCATTTTGCTAGTCTGTTGTCTAAAAGGTATTTTGTGTCAACGCTCTCTGGTGTCATCACTCCCCAAACACCGAGCTCAACACAACAGAGACTGGGGAGTGACATTAATAGCATCCCCCAAAGGGAAGCTTCAAATGAATTAAATACTTGTTAAAATTTAAAACACTACAATGAAAACCTTTTAATTCTGGTTTTTGTCTTAACCATACTGTACACAACAAAGTCGATCCTGTCCAGTTTTCTGGAACCTTGAAAATCTGTGTTGTCTAGCATATTCCTTTCGTGCAATACTGTTGTTTCTTTACAGTTCTATTTTGTCTCAATGTATGTATGGCCATTGTATATCTACGTAGTTGTATGCCTTGTAAGTCTTTAGTCTCTTTTTCAAGCTAGCAGTTACAGTAAGATGCAATATATAGCATATACAGAGTTAATATTCACTCTCCAAAAAGATTCCTCAAACTCAATTTAGCAGAGATAAGGGAGGGACAATACAACCCCCTACTTTTTGTTTCTTTACAGACTTACTTTGTCCCACTGTTTGAATGAATTGGTCCTCTTGTACATCTAGTTGGGCGTCTTTAATATCGAGGCTCTAACCTCGTCACTCCCCAAAGGGGTATATCAAGCTCAACACAACAGAGATTGGGGAGCGACAATAATAGCATTTCCTTCAGGACGTCAGTATGCTAAAAGTTAAGTGCTTGTCAATAGTATGAGAGCATCTGAAACCCTCTTTTCAACTGTGGAATCATGGCCAGCTGTGTATGTACAATTTTTGTCATACAAAGTTTTGGAAATAGACAATCTGCCAACCAGCGATTGGTCAAGAGTGTAAAGGTGTCAAAGTAGGTAGAGCTTGAAGTTTACTGTCAAGCTCTGTCTTCAGACAAGCACTTCTATCACTGTCTGTGTGCGAAAACCATGAATGCTTTTGAGAAAAGACAGTCTGAAAGTGTGTGTGGTTATCTCCATGTCTATGGTTTATTATGGCAAGACTACAAAGACATGCAAAAGACACAGAACTCTTGAAGGAGTCAGTGGGACGATGCCAGGAGGAGGTCAAAATAAAATAGAACTTCGCGACTGGCTCTCTAAGAATTAAAAGAGGCTGCTGAAGTGGAGTAACTGGAGACGAAAAGACTACCTGCCTGGCAGGCTGTGCTAGCTGTGCCACTTCCCTCACTATGACAGCAGACTTCTTTACGCACCTTCGATTGTGGCCATTCGGAACAGTTTCAGTAATAACGTTTGCCTCTGGATGTGGTCAAGCATTTTGTGTGATCCCTTTTTTGAAGCATACTGGGGCTGAGGAAAATCAGGAATAAGTAACAATTGCAGCGGCAGTGTCATCAGGTGACTGCAACAGATATCTGTTGAGTTTTCAGGTGAGCAGTGCAGCAGCAGGTTTGACAAATCAGAAAGATTGAGCAGAGCAGAGACGGCTAAAATACATGCTCTAATGTAGGGTGAGTTGGAAACATAGTGCAGCAAGTACTGTGTGTCATGTGAGAGTAGCAGCAGAATCCAGTTGTCTTCCTGGACAAGCTCACAGGCTTTACTCAATTTCAGTGAGCCCAATTCCGAGGAAAAGATTATTATGTCAATGCAGAATATGTATAGAGTTTATAATTGGTATCTTGGCTCTGACATCATCATTCCTTGCAGCCATATACAAGCTCAGCAGTTCAGGGATTGGAGAGTGACGACAATATAATTCCTCCAAAAACTGCATAGATATTATGTGAAATTTTCACTCACAGTAGGTGATTTGTTAATGTTTAAAAGATACTCTCTGCTTTGGTTAGTGGCGCTTCACATTGCTGCTTTAGAACATATGATGAGACATAGTAGTGTTGGACTGCCTGTGGGAAGAATGGATAATATGTAAGATAAGCCCACTCTTAATTAAAGTTCTGTTTTCCCTGTCTAATTTTCTCTCTTTAGAACACGCCATGTGAGATTACTTTTCTCTGACTCACCTATTTTTCCAACTGTTATCTCTCGTCTCTCCTGTGTGTGTGTGTGTGTCCCAAGCCCCTTTCCTACTGCAAAAAAAAACAAAAACAAAACACTAACACCTGCTAACATCTGGCTTTTTGTATGTAATGGTTACAAGCAGCATTCACACCCAGGTCAAATGACTCTGCTGTGGTCACAGTCATTCAGTAGCCCGGGCTTCAATCAGCAGTGGAACAATTCCAGCTCCAGGGTGGACGTACTAATTTTAGCACCTTCACCAGCGAGATCCAGTGATGTACACTATAAAATACCCTGCATCTGTGCCCAAGCATTGCTCAGACATCGATCCAAATTAGTCGGCAATGTGTTTGAAAATTAGACCGAATAAGTTATTAAAATAGCCCCTGTAACATTTTCACCGGCCTCTATGCTGCTTTCTACTGTTTACTAACCTGTTTCCTAACCACTTACTAGCCTGTAAGTAACGTCGAATGTGATGCACCAGTAAAAAAAAACAGAAAAGCAAACTCATCTGCTGCAGAGCTGTGTACAGGGGTCTAGCTTTTCCCGTGTGTAAAAAACCCGTGTACACATGCTAATTTTGGGTATCATTAACTTGAGTTTCAATGATTATCCGATTGCACAGATTTTGATTGGCTGGTTAGCATCATGTGAGATGACTTTAACACACTGGTGTGTGGTCTGCTAAACCAGTGCTACAGATGCTGTGCCCATTAAAACAGAAACGCTCTGTGACAATGCAGTAATTCACAATAATTACCAATCATAGGTCTGGAGCTGTTCGGACTCAGACGTCGTTCTATCAGGACCAGGGGAATGAAGAGAAATGGCAGGTTAAGAAGGGGGGCACATTTTGGTCATTTTGCCAACAAGGGGGATGGCGCCCCCCCTCAAACTGCCTGCCTAAATTTGCCCAAGATATCAATTGCTTGATTTCAATCAAGTGAAATACTACAACTTTCAAATAATATGTCGACAAATACACTGTCACCATGTTTCTGTGGGTCCTCCTGAAAGCAAAACCTGGGAGGGTACTGCCTGTTTGTTGCCACAACATACAGCAGTGTGTCTGCTGAGTCCAAGTCTCTGGTGAATCTCAGGTGTTTGGATGTAAGCGTCTCTTTGTTTTGAGAGTTAATTAATTTCTAAGTATTGAAAACCGCTGGTGCAAGTTATTGAATGGTGCGTCTGTGTGTTTGTGCTTGTGTGTGTGTGTGTGTGTGTGTGTGTGTGTGTGAGAGAGAGCGCACAAGGGAAGTTTAGAAAGAGAGAGATGATTTTATACCTGGTCAGACACATCCTCAGTCACACTGATGACTACGTGTTTTTGAGCATGTGTGAGTCTGTGTGCATGCATGCATGTGATTCAGCATGTCCTTGTGAGTATGCATATATAGAAGTCTGCGTCTGCTCATCTGAGCATGCGGCGTTAGTAGAAGTGTTAGTTGTGCTGATGACACAGACATGAGCGGAACAGCTCTGACAGCTCCAGTCTAGCAGAGGTAGTAGTAGCTCAGAAGTCAGCTCGAGGGCCCCAACAACACACACACTGTGGAAATGGTAATCTGTTTTCCCTCCCTGCCAGCTTGGCCAAGGCTCCCAGTAGCATGCACACTCTCCAACCGCATCACAATCATTGGGCGCTGACATGCGCAGCACGATGGGCCAAAAAAGCAGAGAGAAAAAATACTCTGTTTACTCGTCTTATAGCTGCGAGGCTGTATTTTTCCACAGTTGTTTCATGTGAAAGATGCAGTGAGGTTATGCAATTGACTCTGCAACAGCAGACAGGATATAATATTGGATGGGTATATTAATAGGAGTTTTGGAAAAACTTAGCCAGTCAAAAACACGGACACATGTTTTGCTAATAAAAACACTAATAAATATATTGTATTTTTGAGTTAATTCAGATTTCAACATGGGAGATCACTGTTGGTAACCAACTGTAACAAACAGTCAACATAGTTTTGTTTTATTTTATTTATTTTTTTAGGACAGAGTTGTCGGGAATAAATGGAGATCGCCTCCAAAGATATCCACGGTTTGGGCCTCCTCATATCAACACAATGCAGACAACACTAGAGTCCACCAGTTACAGTAATCCCTCCCAAGTATCACTAGAAGTGTAGGGCAGTGTATCTCTCCGCAAAAGACTCTGCTCTCTGCTTGTATTTTTTATTTCCTTCTTATTTTCTGTGCTTGGGATGTTGACGGGCGTGTACACTCACAGCACTCAGGTGAGGTCAGGACTTTATTAAAAGGTAACAACCTGGACCAAGACCAATCAACACACATCCAAGAGACGGTGTAAACAATGCAGATATAGCAAGATGATACACCAGATGAGACTGAATCTGGGGTTGGCTTTTACTTTTACTATTACTGGTGTGCAAGTCTAACTAAAAGCCTAGTCCCAATTAAACGCCCAGTCCCTTTTACTAGCCTGGTGCAGCTACACATTTTGACAAATAAAGGCCTGTCTCAAATAAAAGCCTGGTTGAGTTGGTAAGCAGTTCATCTTTATAGAAGTTCTTTGGATGTATAAAACTGGATTGTTGACTACCCACTTGAGCTAACATGTGTTAGCTGTTTAGATCGCACATACAAATATAAATGTTTAAATTCTTGTCAATATGGAGATGCTACACATCATTAGCTCGGTTGATTTCATTTTACCGAAACCATGAGCACCAGGGAAGACCATAAATTTTTCGGCTTTACTAGCATGACAAAAAAATAAGTGGTGAGAACATGTGTCCATTCCTCGATTACCCAGTACGTTATTTATATTCCTTTAGTCCATAATGGTCCACCGATCAAAACAATCAGAGTCAATAGTCAAAAGGAATTAAAGGCCTGACCCAAATATAAGGCTGTTGAGTTCAGTGCTTTAAGCAAATAATCGCTCAGGCTAAATGAAGTTATACAGTAGTATACCTTTAATAGTGTATTTAGTAGTTGTTATAACCAAAACCATAATCTTTTCCTAATCCTAATAAAGTCATATTTATTATACTTAAATCTTACTAAACACTTTCCATGTCATGTCATATTTTTTTTTATTTTTCAACAGTGGTGGTCTGGGTTTCTGAGGGGACAGATAAATAATGTTGTCCTGCTGACAGGGACGTCAGATTAAACCATCGCCTCTGTGTGTCACCCTAGAGGGCACAGGCAGCAAAGAAAAGTATTTTGTCATTTAATTTGGAGGATTTTTTCAGATATATGCAGCTATTACACAGACTCTAAACTTTTTAAGGCTATCTAGTGTAGTGTACACAGCCAGGCTTTCCTTCAACCAGGGTGCCTTTTTCTCCAGCTGACCAAAATCAGACTATTAGTGAGCCTTCATGGCTTTCCCTCTGTTCACCTTTACAACTGGCTACTGATAGCATATCTGCTCCCAGCAGACTGACAGACAGACAGGCAGTGAGAGAAGCAAATGCCCTTATCACTGCCTGCCATATGATGGGATTAGCTTGAGTGTTGTCTAACAAAGCATTAATGAGCGGTTTTAATTGCCTGCACGGCATACCCTGCCAAGCCCTGCCTGAAGTACACTCACACACTCACGCACACACGCACGCACACACACACACACTAAAACACGGGGTTGCGACGCATATTTGTCCCATCTGAAATGGCGTCCAAGTGATACAGAATTTGTATTCATCACTGGAGTACAAACAGACCATTATTGCTGTCATTCCAATACATTTGTGTACAATCTGTAAGAGAATATTGGTTTGAAGATGTTTATTTAGCCTCTGTTCACTCCCTCGCACCGTACTCACTTAACTGAAATCAATAGATGTTTTTGATTGTGTTGTGGTGCCATATTACAGTGCAGCCTCACTCATGCTACAGGACTTTAGCTCTGCAGAGACCTGAAAATCACTGAGTGCTGCGGGGCAGAGGGCAACGTCTTCCATTTGATTTACCTTCAGTTCTACAAAAATACTATTCAGAAATACAATTATATATAAACATCAGTCATGTCTGATGGCTGACTGGAATCTTCATCAGTCTGTGATGAGGGGGGCCAATTGCTCACTCTGAATTGATAAACATTTCATAACAGCAGTGGTAACTTGGTCTATCTCAGCCCATCTTTCTGCTTATGAGGGTCATTTATTAAGGTTACAGTGGCTTTAAGCTCTGCAGACAGAATAATAAATGCTGCATTTCTGTCTTTTTGTATTTGGCAAACTGCTGTCTTGGCATTTTGCATAGTATGGCTAACCACTTTTGTTATTATCATTACATACTGTTTTTTTTTTCTTTACATAAACTCTAAAGTTACCACAGTTATAAGACTCTTGAAAACATTCTTCACCACATGCAAGGTAACAAGACTTAGAGCTAAATGCTATGTTTACACCATGGTCACCATCTTAGTTTATCGTTAGTATGCTAAAAATGTGCTAATTGGCAACAAACTAAAAGGTCATAAATTCAAGTAGCCTACTGAACACATTGGAAGTTGACCTGACAGCAAAAATATGATTTAATGGCAATTCATTTAATATTTGTTGGGATACTTCAGTCTATACCGAAGTGGTTGGACCACTTGACAGACTGCCACAATCTTTTTAATTTTATGCATTTGTCATGCAGTGAACAGTTTAAGAGGTTATACATTCTGACCAAGTTCTACAATCTCAGGTGATGGGTTTTAACATGCATTGAAATGTGCATGTACTGTAGTTACTCAAGACTGTCCTCCTCCCAAATATGACCACATAGGTCGTCTATGCAAGCTGTAATTATGAGCCATATTTACATTTATTGTTGGGCAGCAACCTCTAATGACGGTAGAAATAGGGCTGCTTGATCATGGCAAAAACGATAATCACGATTATTTTGACTGATATTGAAATCACATGATTATTCATTGGCTTTGAGAACATTATGCATTTATTGTACATTTACTCTGGTGTTTTTTAACACTGCATGTTTTATAGCTTTAAATACAATTGAACTGAGAAACAATGAAATAAATGTAAATAAAAGTGAAAGACTGTGATGCAGTGGCAGTGAAGTTTACTTTTTTGTGCTTTTTGTCCTTTCTGGTCAAACACCACTTTGTGAGTAGACTTCAAGTGCTGGGACAAATTGGTTGTGTTGATTTGTGGAGCAGTAACACAATGATTGCACATGATTGTGGTTTGTTCCAGGTCTGACTCAGTGAAACCAAAGTGTTTCCACTCCACAGAGTTTGTTGTACCTTTCTTCTCAAGCAGTGGCTCTCTCTCTGCCATTGTTACAAGTTCTACCGACAAAGTTTCAAAACAACCGGAGAGGCAATGCGTCAACTCGTACTCAATTCAATTTCAATTTTTATTTATAAAGCCCAATATCACAAATCACAATTTGCCTCAGAGGGCTTACAACATACAACATCCCTCTGTCCTTAGGACCCTCACAGCGGATAAGGAAAAACTCCCCCCAAAAAAACCCCTTTAACGGGGAGAAAAAAATGGTAGAAACCTCAGGAAGAGCAACTGAAGGAGGGATTCCTCTTCCAGGACGGACAGACGAGCAATAGATGTTGTACTGATGCTTCTGTTTGGACTTTGGGGGAAGGGGTCAAATACATCCGCTGGGAAAGGGTGTGCTTGATCTACAAAATAAGAGACAAAATGGGAGCAATATTGGTGGACTCGTCATGCGGCAAAAAATTGTTTTGTCTTAATTATGTTTTAAAAATCAAACAAACAAACACAGGGCTTTGACCCAGGAGACCACTGTTTGTGCCCCATGTGAAACAAAAAGTAATTGTTGAGTTATTTCAACAATGTAACACAGTATGTTGTAGCATGTGACATGTGACGTGAGATGCATCAAATGATGTTATGTTAGTACGAATCATAGTTAATTTACCCACGTTTAAAACTGCAGTTGTTCATGGTCATATACAAGCTATTCTGTCATCCACAGTAGGGGCATCAATTCAGGAAAGGCTCAGGTCATCTTCAGAGGGTAGGAACATATGACCTAAATGGCTGTAAGCATTGGAAGACTTAGTTAATCACGACCAACCTACCCATTCCCTTGAGCACCTTCCTCATAACAGCTATTTTTACTTGTCAAACACCTCAGGAGACACAGTCTGAGGATGTGGAACCAGTCACCATGATACAAACATCCCAGAATGGTCAGCAGCCGCCACACTCCATCAGTCATGCTAATAATTAAGCAGATGGTGGCAAACTTACTGCACAGCACAAAAAGACACAGCGTGCCTCTGTAACAGCACAGGCCGCACACTGACCCAGGAAAAGGCCGAAAGTAACCCCACACTGTTCAATCAACACGAGGTTTCGCAGAGTCAGAGGTGAGGAAAAAATGCCCTGAGGCAGTCCTTTTACAAGCCGGGATCCGACTGTCCTTCTACCCCACAGCTCAGCAAAGTACGACCATCTGTGGTCAATATGTTATAAGACACACATAAAAGTAAGAAATGGGAGCAAGAAAAGCGATGCCAGGATGACAATTACATGCCATATGGTGCTCAAACTCAAACCATTTATATAGTAATCATTTTGTACCAGCTTCACATGCAGGTATGCAGCATTTTGGAGCTTGAACCAAATGGTGTTCTTCAGACCCTCTCTGTGTTTCAGTGATGAATGGAGACAGAGGCCTGAGTGACAAAACAGGGAGCGTGACTTCCAGCTGGAAACAGCTCCTTTCTCCTGGCACAAAGGAGTAAAGAGCCCCAAACAGAGCTCAATGTGTATTCTTTTTGCTCTCCTCCTCTCCTTACTTAGTCTCAACTGCTTCTTCCCTATGTAGTCTCCTCTCCTCTCCTCTCCTCTCCTCTCCTCTCCTCTCCTCTCCTCTCCTCTCCTCTCCTCTCCTCTCCTCTCCTCTCCTCTCCTCTCACGTAGATTGAGTGATTGCCATGCCATGAGCTTCAACCACTGAACCCATCCTATCCCTTCCAGTCTCTGGGGTCTTTTGCCACGCCACATTTATCACCAAATGTACCAGGAGTGCTGGCGGTGCGTTGCATCTCAAAGCTCAGAGGCAGCCCCCTTTCCTTGAGGCATCTTCCACACTAGAGCGGAGAAAACAAAATGGAACAAGACTACATACAACATTAAGGAAGCACACATAGCACCTGTGAAAGAGATGTTGTACTTTGACAGTGCTCAGTGATCCTGGTCTTGAAACTAACATTTTTGAGCCAATGTTGTGGGACACACTGTGCTAAAACCTCCTGATGAGCGGAAACAGGATGTTTTCAGTGAGTCTGAAAACCTTATCTTACTATTGAAGAGGGTTTAATTAGTGTTCCCTTTGCTGTCAAGAGCCATCACCTCATCAGCCCAGTGCTCTCCAACTCAGCCAGGTGGTTAATGGGCTTGTGTCTCTCAAGAAACATCATGTGCTTGACATCATTTTCTGAAGCGGGCTACTTCCCACACAAACAACAAAATGGCTAAAATGACATGAAAAGTATGCCTGTTCATGAAAGATGAACAGTTCAGCACCATAAATGTGAAAGCTGCTTCAGTCATCGCTGTGGTTAACGCTGTTAAATCTCAAGTGGTTCACATGTGTTTGCTTTATGAAAGGTTACAGCAACACCTCACAGCAAGATACAAGGGTTGGAACGTTTGGGTTCACCTTTTTCACCATGTTCACCATCTTAGTTTAGTGTGTTAGCATGCTAACATTTGCTAATTAGAATTTAACACAGAGTATATCTGGGGACAATGTTGGAACCCATCGGCTATTGTCTGATGACAGTAAAGCCTCTGGGAGTGAGGGCCAGTATTTAAGGCTGATCTGGTGTAGTCAGTGGATATCCGGGGTGAGACTTCCTCTTTCATGCACCACTCATTTCAGCTAATCTCTATGAACAGATATCCGCATATGTAGGCAGATACATTACTTAAAACCTAATATAAAACTAGCTCATTGTCAGACAATAGCTGATGAGTTCAGACACTGCATTTCAGCCAATACGTTCTGCCTCTCTGCACAGACTGTTTACCTGCCACTCAAGAATGCCTGGTCAACACTCAGACTACAAATGGAAACCAGAACATTTCCGATACCAAAATCTCATCCCATCTTCTACAGATTCAGCATAAATATTGTAATACCTGTTTATTGAAATGAACCTGAGGATGATGGGAATGTCATTAGTTTTGTTGGTAGGCCAGATTTGGTCATAAACCACAGTGATGGACGAAATAAAGTTTTAAACTGGTGATGTTAGGACATGAAGAGTTTTGAATCCTGAAGGCTAATATTCAAATATCCGTCAAACATTTTCACTCAAGACAACAAATTTTAACCTCTTGGTGCTCATTGAAAAGTCGAGGGATCACCAAAGTCACTGGGATCGGACTCTGAGAGACATGAATGTCTATAGAAGACTTTGTGACAGAGGGATTCATCCTCTGCACACCATGCCTGCACCAAACCAATCCATTTCATCCATTCAGTCTGGACGAAAATGGAGGACCAAACATCTGACCAACATCGCTACAGCCACGAATTAACTAAAATCTGTAGCTGCAGACAAAACCCATTCAACCCAACAACCACAAAAAATCCTTGATAAATGTCCTCTGTGGTGCAAGCATTCAATGCTCAACAGCACAACATCCAACCAAGGATGCATCATATGTCAACACCCCCCAATCTCTCCTTCTCCCTCTTCCTAATGCTGCTTATGCAGAGAGGAAGAAATCTGATGTCATGCCTGCTTGCCCTCGGCTGTCAAGCCCTCTGACACACACAAACACACATACATACACAGACAAACGTTATTTACAGTATAATTACTTTCATGACAGTTCAGATGCTAGCCCATCACTCAGTATTATCAAACTATTGAGGCGTGTAACAGTCTATATATAATACAGACAGAAAAAAAGAGTTCCATTACAGATCCACACACAGGACCAGCGACACACCCACTGTAATCCAGCACATTTCTACACACAAGATGATTTCTGCAGTCATCTCAGAAAAAAAAATGTTGACTGATGTTTTTTTTTTTTTTCTTATAAATAAACCAAGATTCCAAAAATCCTGAACCCATGAAGAGACTTTCAATAACGCCAACCACTGGGAGCCAGAATAACCCATCAGAACTGGATACTTTTTCCTCATCATGTCCATTATCATTCAAATTCAGGCGAGTGTGCAGAATTTGGCAGGAAGTTGCAGGCAAGGGATATTTATATGGGTTTCTAAAGGCTACAGTTACTATGCAAATCCAGTGCAGATGACTGAGTGATTGCACAGAGACTCTCCCATCCTGCTGCTCTCCCTCTCCTTCATTCCCCATAACCTGAGCCACCGGAGCAGAACATGCACTTGTCTTTGCTTCATGCTTCGATTTTAACGTTGCCGAGGGGCGTGCTGAGAGAAATCAGACGTAATTAGGTGGATGTTGGAGAGGCAGTTGGATATTAACATGGGTTGCACCACTCGACATGGTGTTGAATGTCAAGCGCACAGCTCCTGCAGTCACTTTATGTTTGCAGACAGATGTTTCTTTAAAGCCCCCCCCACCCCATCGTGAGATTGTGGGACGTAAAAACTAATTGTAGTTCTCCTGCACATTTATGATGGAGATGATGTGGTTTGAGAAGAAGTCTGAGTGAAGTTTTTGTCCTGTTTCTTTAATGCTTTGAGAGAAGTTGGATCATGATATGATAGAGGTTTATGAGCTGCATGTCCAACCCCTGTCTCTTTTTGATTATGTTTTATAAACTAATTCAGTATACTTTTACAAAGGTTTTTTTCGGTCAGGGAATGGCCAGGATATTGTGCTGTACCAAAAGTAACTGAGGCTTCGCCTGGGTCCAGATCTGTGGCATAATGTTGCAGTGGTTAGCATTGTCGCCTTCCCAGTTCGAATCCAGGGTGGGTTGGTTCAAACCCGGGTTGGGGGAGCCCTTCTGTTGGGAGTGTGCATGTTCTCCCTGTGTCAACTTGGGTTTTCTCCGGGTGCTCTGGTTTTCTCCGACAGTCCAAAGGCATGCAGGTTAATTGGTGACTCTAAATTGTCCGTAGGTGTGAATGTGAGTGTGAATGTTGTCTGTGTCTTGCCCTGTGATAGTCTGGTGACCTGTCCTGGATGTACCCCGCCTCTCGCCCATTGTCAGCTGGAATAGGCTCCAGCCCCTTGCGACCCCCAACAGGATAAGTGGTAACCTTAATATTCACCCACTCCACCAGGTTTGAGGTGGCTTATTCATCTGGCACCTTAAAATGAAAAAAAAAAATCTCAGTTAAAATAAAAAATTACAAATGAGTGCCACAGAGAACATTGATTAGCCAGTCAGCACTATGTGCAGGACTGACGCCAGTGTCAAGCTGTTGTCAAGCACTGACAAGTGGTATGCCGGATAACCTTAATGGTGAGCGTTATAAACAAGATAGACGCTGCTATCGAGGCTGTTCTAAATCTACATGTCCTTCTCAATATTGCCTGACATAGTATTACTTCGCTCAGCTCCACTCTTTAATAGGTATGCTGGAATGGCTGCTTTTCATTGTGGACTCAAAGTGATGTTAGATTCAGGCTATGTTGGTCTCAACTGATTGGTCAGGAAAATTCAAACCTCCCTCCTCCTATGTAAATCGGTTAAAGTGGATGAAGTTGGAAACAGTGTAACAAGGTGTCAATTCTGTCTGATATGAGGCCAGAATTTTGGATGAGCATTTTGTATTAGCATTATGTTTCTCTTAAAACATATTTGTTTTTGAACATTTGTCATATTTAACAGCCAAAATACATGTGGCACAGATGTGACGCATCACGTAGGTGGGGCAGAGCGAGTGTTTTTCACCTGGTACCCAGACTCTTTGCAGCGTGTGGTTATTGCCAGTCTCACTGTGTGCATAATGAGTTTTGCCAAGTAATAACGCAGTTGGTCATACAGGGTTTGAAAGTGTAGGCTATATTAATTGGTTGTGAATGATTAAACTGGATTGTTTTAACCACAGGATGCACTGATTTCATTGATTGATTTTAATGTGAAATGTAAAATCACCCACACGAGGTTGCTCTAGTGAGTCGCATTGCCTCTGGTATAATGACATATTAAACTGAATCCATTGTTAAGAGACTGTTTTTTTTATACAGTTATATGTGGTATATAGAGAAAACAAATAGACTAGTCGCATAAAAATAGAGAGCCATGGTCGGTGTAGCAGCATCAGTTGATTACAATGGATGCATTGTGCTGCTGGCATGCTGCTCTGTGTCTGTGCCCCATGTAATAAGCATATACAAAGCATAGGAGAGACCATGCCCATATGTAGCAATCAAAATCTAAAAAAAAAAAACTATATATGTGAGGTATACTGTTCTTATTAGGATTGAAAACATTACATTGTTTCTTATTACTACCTTTGCAGACATGGTTGAAGACAACAATATTGTGTACCAAATGCTGTGAACAAGGGAATGCTTGGATGCAAGGGGTTACATAACTTATCATGTCTTTGCACCAGTTCATTGGTATCTGTGTATCTGATCACAACAGTGTTACCACTCATTTATATCAGGCGAACTATGACATTTAGTTTTCTATTTACTTGGTGACAATATTATTTCTCACTTTCTTACTCGTGCTGCTTTAGAATGAGCTTGCTAAGCCTCGGCCAAGTGTTGTGGTTCCTGGTAGAAGTGCAACTGAGAAGAACCCAAGACAAAAAATACTGAATAGGACATGCTTCGAGGAAAAATGGCAGAGACAGATTACAGATTAAGCGTGCCACATCCAGCTCTCTAACTGTCCTCTCTGTCTCCTTTCTCATGGTAAATGCTTTCCTTTTCTCTGTTTGGAGAAAGTAGTGGGAAACAGTGAGTCAGGCTGGAGTGCTGAGAGCTGGACCGGACTGTTAATGTTGCCCAATGAATTAAGAGTCGGTTCTGCTAGTTTACCATTTGAATGACTGGGAGGCTTGGGAAGGTAGCGAGCCCTGGACACAAAGAGATGCTTCACAGCCCCAATGCACTTTGGTTCACATCTACATGTCTAAATATTTGCTCCCAGGGACACAGCATGTTGTGCATAAGTGGACAGACATTATACTGTACAACAACACCAACAGAAAAAAAATGTCATTTTAATTTGTCGTCTAATTTGGATTTTACAAGTGGGTTAATCATCTTAGTTGTGATTTTATCAAAACACACTCTTCGGGTAATTTGCAATTTTGTCTTTACATCTAGCAATATTTTTTAAATGAGGCCAAATCAGAAACATGTTTACACACAAAAATAATCTAATTAAGAACCAGTTTTGGGCCCAGGTGAAAAACCACAGCATTTAACTAACCACTGTTAATATAAACGCTTTAATGCCTGGGAGACTTTCTTTCCCCAGAAGGTATTTTCTCAGGCAGCACTTACTTCCAAGCTGTGTGTCGCCTAATTATGTACCCATCTATCAGAGCCCTGCTGCATGGCGAAAGTCCACCTAGTTCAGGAGGTGGAGCTGTCCATCATGTTTCGGCTGTTAGCTGCTTACAGAGTGTTTCCGCCGTTTCCCGTTACTCCTGCACATGAGACGATTGTGGTGGCGGTTCACATAGCTGGACCTGAGAATAAGTCCCCCAGTGATCAGCCTACAGCTGGCAGTCAGCTGTGGTGAAGTGTCAAGTCAATCAGGGCAAAGCCTGTGTGAAATAACCCCAGAACTATAGCTCTACGTGCACCTCTTTGCCCTGGCACTCCTCACATCGCAGTCTTTCTGGAGATTTGGGTACGATATATAGAACCATGGGAACAATGTGCAACTACTTATTCTTTTTTCTAGAGACATTTTTCTTTACTGGCTGACTCTGATTGTGGGTTGCTGGAAGAGTTGGATGGACGTGTGATGGAAGAGTGAACAATTCAAGGCAGGTGAGCACTTTATTCCCCACTGGGCGCTTTCACAAGCCTCGTCATCAGTGAGGCGAGCACATCAACCTTCAAGTCTTGATTACAGAGAGAGCACTTTACTGCAGCCTCACAGGAAACCCACTGAGGGTGCTATTTGTAGAATATAAAATGTTCAAGTCATATTTCAAGAGAAACTTTTCAAAGTTTACAGGGGGCATCCAAAAGGAGGTTTGTGATGTTAGTGTGGCCCATCTCCAAATAAACCCTGAAGGCTGCACTCAACATGGTATCTGCATGCTACCTTCAAGATCTTTTAAGTCCAAAAACCAAACCGACAGTCGACTGTTGGTCAATGTAGGGCTGTGGGTGAGTGTCTATCACTGTAGTTTTTGTGGTGTGTCCCGCACTGTTGGCACTAGTTGGCCCTTTGTTGGCTTTTTCGGGAAGATTTAGCACGTTGAATCGGTGCTGGAGCCAGCGGAGCCTTCCTAACTCAGTGTGCAAGAGGAGAAAGGGAAGTGAGGAAATAAATACATGGCTAAAGTCAAGAGGGCGTGATATTCAAACTTGTCATATGTGGTAAGATTATGCCTTTGCGCTCTTTAGCAGAGACAGTTTGTAACTATTTGTGTTATTGTTCGCTAGCGCATGGTAAATATTAGGGCTGTCCTTGACTAAGAATTTTCCTTGTCGACCAGTAGTCGTCATTTAGGACCATTAGTCGACTAGTCACCCACATGTTTATGATATTAATTTTATTATTAAATGATATATTTTGGGCGGGGCAACACAATGGTTTGAGTTGAAGGTGTGAGAAAGAATAGTATCAGTAACATTGTTAACACTGTGCTACATTACAGAGAAATACAAAACCGTACTAATGAACCTTCATTAATATAGGCCTATATTTTATCTACAAGTGCACGTCACACACTGAGCGAGCCGCCTGTTAATGACGCTGTCAGCTAATGGGCATGTAGCTACTTCCATGTTTCAGATGATATGTCATGTTTGTAGTTGACGAATGAGGTTGAGTTTACATATCACCTTGGGTTGGTCCTTCACCTTCTCAAAATGATCCCACACTTTGGATTTCCTGCCCGACATGTTATTAACTAGCCTGTGGAATAACCGCAGGTACCAGCCCTGTAAATTAACATGACTGGCCACTTCCTGTGCCTGTCCTTTCAAATTAAATTCCCACATGGCGCAGTCAGATAGGTTTTGATTTATTTTGACATGGCACACTCCAAATAGAGTTTCACTAAGCGACCAATGAAATCTGGCTGACTAATGACCTTTGCGGTTGACCAACGTTTGGTCGACTGTTACGGGGCAGTCCTAGTAAATATCCTTTGTCTTGATAGTCCAGTCTTTCGGTTTCCTTTTTTGAATTACGAATGCAGACTACAACTGTCTGCTGGTATGGGGAATAATTTCCTTTCACGCAAGTGCAGAGCGTACGTGGTAGTTGGCCATCTGCTGTAGTCTTTGCCATGTGTTCATGTGCAACTTTTTGGACACACGTGACGCAACAGTCGGCCTTCGTCGCAAGTACTTCTTTGACTGGTGCATCTAGGCCTTAACACCTCAAAGAGAAAAACTGCAGTACCACTACTTTGGCAAAGACTACAGTAAACAGTTTATGTTCATTACTCTGAACTTTTTGGGTAAAGAAATGGCAGCTAAAGACTCCACACACACCTATTGTATATACTATATTACTTGAGTATCAAGTGATTTACAGGTTGTTGCCTAACTGTTTTAATATGCATACCTCAGTCAATGGTATTGTGTTTACTAAGCACAAGGATAGCGAAACACATCCTTTATCTTGGCAACACAGATACTGCTAGCCACATATCAGACACCAGGGTATTTAACATCATTAAACACTGAACAAGAAGTCAATATGTACGCTTAAAATAAACCACAGATAAAGTGTGATGATCCCTCCCTGAAGGTTTAAGCCATTTAAAGAAATGTTTAAACCACAAATCACAAAAGCAAAAATTAAGATGTTAAGGATCAGCATGATCCAAATAGCGTGGAACTGGTTGCATCTGCTAATGGCACAATTAATCATACAGGCCGCCGCATGTGTCACATACTAGAACAACACATTCTTTTCATTTCCACATGGCACGAAATTCCCCTCTCCCACCGACCTCGCTTTCTTGTCTGCAGCAGGAATATCTCCAGGCAGCCTCGCAAGACAATGGTGCACAATTACCCGGAGCAGAAAGCACTGTGGCACTGACAAATGTAGTTTTTACTGAGCAGGAGACAATATGTTCTCACATCAGAGTTAAATACCTCCTATTTATCTCAGCCAAGGCAAGGCGGGAGAAAGGAGCAAAAAGGAAAAGGAAGGCACGGAGAGAGAAAGTCAGAGTGATCAAGACAGACAGAGAGAGGGGGAAGTAAGTCGTGGGCTGTGGAGACATTGCGAGACGTTCCATGACAACCGAGCAGGAGGATTCTGAACCATTTCATCCTATGTTCCTATCAGGAAAAGCACAGTGAAAAGGTGCAGCTGCGTAATGACCTATAGCTCATTTCTCACGCAGAGATGAATGGCACAGGCTATTTTGTGCAGCTCAACTGAATTGAAACTGACGTCATTCAGGAACATTAAAAGACATATTCATTTTATATGAGTCACAGTCAGGTTTTGGTTCAAGGCTGAAAAATCTCACTAAAGCAAAATGATTCATCGCTTGCTTTTCTGGATGAATTATGTTGTCGCATCTAAACTAAAGCTAAATTTGTTGCTATCAAGAAAGGAAACATTTTGCTTTTGATGCTTTTTTAGCCATAAAGACTTGTTGAAATACTTGAACAAGTAATTTGTGTTAAAGGAAGAAAATTACATCATCAGGCAAACAAGCTAGTGAACTAATTGTGCTATTAAAGCTAGAATGCGGGACTTTAACATATAAATGAACATCTGTTACATGCAAGGCCTCGCCAAATGAGATCGCACAATGCTGAGCTAACAGCTTTTCACAGCGGCAAGCAGCAGGAGTTTCAGTGTCTCTGGCGGCTTCCTGGTGCAGGCGCACTGGAAGTAATGAGTTTTACGTCAACCAGCCAGAGCTAAAGGGGCGAAAGATTCATTTATTTATTTAATGTTGGATATGTTTTGTTTTTGCTGTTTTCTGTCTGTTTGGCACTGCTTGTTTTGTTTGCTTCATCTGATGTTTTCTTCTGATACTACAACAATTTGAAATGAAGATTTTTGAGAAAGGAAAGGGGGAGAGTCCATAGTGACGGAGCAGCAGCTAGGAGCATCACAGAAGCTACAGCAGAAAATCCGAAGAAAAGCCCAAGAAAAGTGTGTGTAGAGTTTCCAGTTTTGCTGGTCCAGTGTACGAGCTTAAACCTGTTTGATTTTATGCAAAGCAGCTGACCTTGCATTTGTCATTGTGACATTAGTAATAAGCAAATAAAAATGTGATTTACATTCTATTATGTTCATAAACAGACTGACGAAGCTGCTAGCATCTGACAGGCAGTGTGCAATATACTGACCTGAACCTGAACAGAGGTAACATGTTGGAGATCAAATTTCAAAGAGGGGCAGAGCAGTGCACGTTGTGTTTGTTTATTAGAAAGTTCATGTGTTTGAGAGGTAAAGGAGAGGAGATGTGGCAGACTTAATTGCTCAAGAAAATTAAAACTGCACCAACATGACAACATTTTGGCTGACTGATGAAGTTGAAATGAGGAATTATCTAAATGATACCTTCTCACTTTACTGCAAAACCTTAATAAAGAAGCACCTGGGCTACTTGCTGTTGGCTATATTGTTTGTCAATTCCAGTAAATATCACAAGATAAAATGTGTGTTTACTGTTTAAAAAGTACACACGTAGGAAGATAGCAAGTATGCAGATGTCCAGATCTAAATAAAGCTTGGCATTCAGAGGAAGGATTTAAGTTAAAAAATGCAAATAAAAAGACTTAAACAAAGCTCTCCCGGAGGCGGAGAAGATGCGTGAGCTACCTGCGGGCATACCTCATAAGCACACATCAACAGTGTTTATGTAATTACTCTCATTGCCAGAGGGGGGAGACAAAAGTTCCACAGTCCAGTTTTAACTTGAGTCATACTCAAGTGCGTAAATAAAAATACCCTGAATATCTACATGAAAAAATACACATCACATTTCTAACAAAAGGGCATTCACAAAATGTGGCAATGTAAAGAAAGATGCAAATAACAGAGGTACAATCTGTGTGTATAGATGTGTACCCATACCCTCAGCCCCTCTGCTATTAATATATATTCATACACACAAACACTAATTTGTGACCATGCAAGCCCTCTTACAAGCACACAAAAGACAGAATAGGAAAGAAGTGTTAGGTTTATATTGCATTTGCATTTAATTGCCAAATATTAATAACGCCATCATCATAATTATTTTCTTTTGTTTCTACAGACGCAGTATTTTATTTATAGAAATGCAGCGTCAGTGTTTGTTGAGTCAGTGAAAAATAAATGAGACATCATTTCACTTCCAACAGAAAGCAATACATTTTCAAGTCATTTGCCTAAAGAAAGAATAACAATGTGTCACATGCAAAAGGTCCTAAAAGACATGCAGTCATTAAGTTTAACCTCAGCATAATGTTGAAACATACACATGAAAAGGCATATATTTATGGAGAGTCTTGGATTAAAGGAAATCAGCTTTCCTTTATGTTTACATGACACTATGTGCATGAAATTATTCTTACATACAGAATTCAAACATACAAGAATTTATAAATTGATGAAATGTGTTCTATGTTTGCAAATGTTGCTGTTTGTTGACACCATGTTTGTTGGGGCGGAGCCACTGCCTCCTCTTTACTACCTACTGACTCATGAATCAAGGTGTTTGTGTTGACCGTGGCCATTCATTTGGAAAGGGGTCATTTTGGGGGTCAGGGTTATTATTGTTCTCAAATAGCTTCCTCGCCTTGCTGGCTGGGTGAATTATAGCTTTCTTTGTTCAAATTTGGACCGCTGCCAATATTCTGAGGTCACTCATAGTAAAGAGATGTGTTACATAAATCATAAAATATCAAATGGGAAAGAAAGTGCAGACATAGACGCACACAGGCGAGGTTGGGCAAGTGACGTCTGAGATCAGCCCCTTTTAGGATAACAAGGGAAGATTATGATGTACATAAACTGGCTGCAATTCTTCTGCTTGTTGTTGTTGTTATTATTATTATTGTTATTATTATGCTAACAAAGGAATACATCATCCCCAAATGATCGTTTGTACTACAATTACTCACCCAGTGTTATGCTAATTTATGGGGACTAAACAGAAGATGAAACATATGTATGCTCCATTGACAAACTTTAATTTTACATTGCTGAACACAGGAGCTGCTGGTCTACTGCTGCCTTTATCAGTTAGTTTGTTTTTGTTATTTTGTACCTTCACTGTTAGAGTTAGTTCAGATTCATCAAAGTCAAACAATAATACAAACAAACTTCCGATTAAGGCAGTGGTACACCAGCAACTCCTGTATTCAGCCAGGTAAAATTACTGTTTTTGTCAATGAAGTCTGGCTTTGTGGAAACCAGAGATTCAGTTTCACTCTCTGTTTAGTTCCCTGTCAGAAAGGGCTGTCTGTTTGGGAACTACAGAACATATGACTGTAACTGATAGGTAGAGCTGTGAGGGTTTGAAAACCGATGTTTTGTTGTAGTTTTGCTGTTAAACACAGACCCCTATTACCCAATTTTTTGGGGGGATAATAGGGTGTTTTCTCAGATTTTGGATTCTTGTTCAGTGGCAAGATAAACAGTTTTCTGTAGCCTAACACTTTGTATGAAGACCACATCTATAATGCGTCATGAGGGCATTCATAGTGAATTATAATAATATATATTTAGCAATCTCCATCTGTACCATGTGCACGTCTTAAACCCTGGCTTTAAGGCTCTGCTGGGTGATGTCTCTCAAGTGGCTTGTACTGCTGTGCTGTGATTGTCGAATACTCGTTGCCTCCAGGTTTCTTCCTGAGTGAACTGTTAAAAATGTTTATTTTGCTCTTTGACATGTCCTCACATTTGTGCAATGATAGAGTGGGGGAGGAAAGAAGTAATCAGAAATTGCTGCAGCCTCCAAAATGCCCTTTAAGCATGCTATATGTTATAGCTAGGGCTACTTGCAAGATAACGTCAGCTACTGGAATGTTTGCTGTTAGCCTGCGAGCTAACTGTATGTTTCAGCTGAAGCCTTTGAGCTTCAAAAATCACATCATGTAACAATTTATTTGAGTAAAGCTCCAGTAGCTGATGTTAGCTTACAAGCAGCCTTGTTTGAAATGGGGTTAGCCTAACCAGCTTTAGCATATAGTATAGTCCCTGGCGATTCTGAAGGCTGAAACAATATGTCCACTTTTTTTCCCTTTTGAAGCATACAATTTTGCAAATAATGACCTTGCAAGATCCCCAGTCTTTGCAAAATCTTATCCTGCGATAAAAAACTATCGGACTCATGACACATTGTCTTTAGGTGTGAGAGGGTGTCAGTCCTTTCAAAGTCTCTCTCAAAGTATTCTAGGTTCTAATCACTTGTGATGCAGCACCACTTAGCACCAACAATGAAACGTTATGATGAAGCATGCATTATTACAGATGCATCAATATGTACCTCACTTTACTTAACATATACAATGATAACTGATGATACTGCATAGACTAATATACTATGAATCCTTACTACAGTTATTGAGGTGTGTATAGGTGAGTGTAGGTATTCATAATTCATCATATGCCCCATCAGTCAACTACTAGTTTACAACTAGTAAAGAGCATCCATAAGACACTTCAAGTCACATTTATAATGTTCTATGACTGGTGATGTAGTGCATCAGTAAGCATTATGTGAGTGTAACCATAGAGCATTATAAATGCATTGTAATTCCCTCTGAATGCCCTCAAAGACGTGGTCTACGTAACACAAGGTGAGTAACTGATATACAAATGATCATTTGGGGGTTGACGTATTCCTTTAAACAACCATAACACCATCCTTTAGTATTATCCCTACATGGTGCTACTGTACATTATGATATTTATGAAAAAAGAAAATGCATCTTGCTTTGTCTCCAAACAGGCAACATCAAATTGAATGTCACACTGTAAGGCCTGACTTGATTTTCTAGAGCAACCAATTTCACAGTGTAGCCTGGACTGCCTGTCTCTGCGGTCTTTCATTTGTGAAGGTTATCCAAATAAGACTGAAACGCTTCACGAGCATAGCTTCTGTTTGTGTGTTTGGTGGCTCTCCAGCAAATCAGAGGCCCTCTTTTCTCTTGTCTTCCTTTTATTTCGGAAGCCCAGCAGCGATTGTGTAAATTACCGGGGGTCGTGGCAGGTTCAAGGTCAGTCAGAGCTCTGAGGGAGGTCGAATGGAGGAGGTTCAGCCCCATCTCCACTGCACGCAGCCCCTCTGTAGGAGCAGCCACTGTGATTGCAGATAATTACCTCTGCAGTGTGTCATGTTTTGTGTGTCTGTTGTTCCCTGGTTTCTTTCTCAGCAATATTTCCAGTATTTCTCCTGTTTCTCATTTTCTCTGTTTCACCATCAAAGTATTTGTTTTAAGGTCATATATCATCAGTTAAACGCTCACTATATTTTGTCATTTGGCTGCAATCAGTGTCTGAGCCTGTAGCCTCAATTTTCACTGTGCAAAGTTTGAAAATAACTTATCATGGGCGAATAAGTTAGATTTCCATCTCTGTTCCCAAATGACTTCTGATGCGATTAAAAAGACTGTTAGTTCAAATTGAATTTTCCTGCAGCATGGTCTTATGAAGTCCCTGATGAGGAGGTGTGTATCTTCCTCCTGCTGCAGCTCTACCTAAGGTACTTTTTGTTTTTCATTTAACTCTTAATATTTTTTACAAATACAGCTGTATTTCAGCTGTTCTTTTGGTGCTACTGTATAAAAAAGCCCTCAGCTTTATACCAAACTTACAGTGGTCGCTCCCGGAAAAACTGACATTTGGACAATGTCAAGTCTTCTGCACAACGACCATCTTCAGTACAGAAACCCGTCTTTTATAATCTCTATGTCACTGTGTCACAGTTTGTAAGGCTCTCAGGGTTCTCGGTGAGCTGAGGCATAACGCAAGAGGAGCTGAGGGCGATGGGTGTTTGAAAAGAAAGCTCTCATAGCATTCAGTCTCTAGCATTTACTGCATTTCATAGTGCAGTGGGCACCAGGGGGCTGGAGGAATTAATCCATGGCCCTTTTCATAAAGTTAGTGAATGCCCTGAGTGGCGCTAGGAGAAAAGCACTAGGCCCAGCAGCGTTGGGAACTGATGATCCATGATGCCTTTATGCAATGCTGGTCTGCATCACTATGCCTTCTTCTTCGCCCTCTTCATCTGTTGTAGCTGTATCTGCTGAGGGAGAAAACCCCACTGCACTCCATGAATACAGAGAAGCTGCCCAGAAAGCATCTGCTCAAAGACCCTCATACCTTAAAGTTCTTTGTCTTTCTTTCTGTCTGGTGTTCACAGCTCACTGATGCATGGTGGCATTAAATGATTACAGTGAGGTACACTATCCTCACTGTAAACACTTAACAGTGCCTCAGCAATGTTTGATATAAGTAAGCAAAAATAAAAAAGAAAAGTGTGCTCACCTCATTCAATAAAGGTCGGATAAATATGTTTGTCTTTGAGTTTTTTTACTTCTCTTTTTTTATTTAGTTTCATTTTTTTTATTATGATTATGTCTTTATTTTATTTTTTATTTCATTCATACATTTATTATTAATTTAATTATTTATTTATCTATTTATTCATTTATTTATTTATGTGTATTCTGCTGTTTTTAATAACTTTTTTTTTTTCATTGATCTCAGCCTGTGAACCTTTTTTGTGGCTATCCAGCCCACTTGTATTTGTGTGCTGGTATCTCCTCTGCCGTCCTCTCTAGACTATTAAGCAACACATCAGTCTGTATAATGGCTAGCTTGGTTAGACGTACGTTTACTGCAAATCATCAATCACAAAACAGCTATAATAAAGTAAAATAAATGCTCCAACAATTGCATATTGCACATTTTCAGATTCACTGTGGCTTGCAGAAGTCTTTAGTTTTCTAGTTTTATGACACTTGCAGTGAGCCGAGGCCTTACTCCTGCTGTATATTTGTATCAACCTTTACATAGACACCCTATCATATATATAAATTAGCTAAGAAGATATTGGTATTTCATTAAGCTGTGTTATTCTGTCAACCCTCCCCCACTGTAACTCTCTTCTCCCGTTGCTCTGCTGATTTTTATTTCCTTTAGGCTTACTATGTCGAGTTGCTTCAGGCCATCTCTTCCTCTTTCTCTTTCTCCCTCTCATTCTTTTTAGCACCAGTGTACCCTACTGCAACCTATTTTTATATCAAAAACACAGCCGAGAGGATCACAGCGGCTTTATTGCGAATGTGCATTTACCCTAAAAAGAGACACTCCAAATTTCACCATTTTTAGACCCATTGACCCAATCTTGCTGGATTCAGAAAATACACCAAGGCCAGCAACCTTTTCCAAGCTGAAAGGCTTACAGTTACAGGAAGACAAAGCATCCTCTGAAACAGTACGCTCGCCGTTATAGCCTCCACCACAAAATACACAAAGACAAAATACTTCCTTTCACCGTCGGTGCCCATGTGCAGAATTAAGATGATGTTTGATAAGAGTTCTTTGTGGTGTGTTAGGCTCTGTGTAACTAAAGGCTGTACCAGTCAACAGTGCTTCACTCCAGAAGCCTTCACTTATTTTCTAATCCACAGAACACGATTTGAGTTTGGTGGAATTGTTAGCTGACATAAGCCATTTCCTTCATTTCAAAGGGTTTCTAAAGGCTGCAAAGCCCCCAGATCCTCAAATGACCTAAATGCGGGAATGAGGAGAAATGTCACAGCAGTTGTTCAAATAATGGCAACGGGTTGGATGGAAATGTTTTGTCATCATGTCAGACAACCTTATATACTATGGATAAAATGTAATTTGGATCTTAATGCTTACAACAGTGTTAGCAATAGGGCTGGATATGGGTACTTGATACCTTTACAGTAATACCTGCAGTCGATCCCACAACTAGAAAAAAAAACGACTATTTGCTTTTGCTCGCAGCCAATTACTGCAAATGTTCTGATTTAATGCAACTGCAGCAGATACAACCAGCATAGTCTGTGGTGTGGTGAAATGAAGTGTGGTGTATTTGACAGAGTTGGCAATTCAGCATGCCGAGCTGCCACCAAAACATTTGAAGTATGGCTATATCGCACACCTGTGACATCTGGTGGCATTTTATGCAACTGAGTGCATCCATACACATGATGTTATCAAATGAAGTAGAAAAAAATGTGTCAAATAAAGAACTCTATTGGTATCATTATCACGTTAAGGCTAGTAATACTAAGTAAATGGACACAAAGACATAACAACATGTTTTGTGGTTGTGGGCATGAAATGTATTAAAATTACATGCTGGTAACACAAAAACAATGTCACTGCAAAATCAGCAAGGATCTTTGTTATGGTGGGCAAACAAATTAAGTAAAATGAGTGGTAAAATCCACACAGGGTGTGTGGGAGAAGTGCTTGATGTGTCAAAAAAACATGGACTTTCAACCATGAGACTGCTGTTTGTGTTCTGTCTGAAAGTCAGTGTAGTTACATAACTCAGCTATTTTACATAACAATGCAAAGTATGTAAGTTTACGTCACTTACATCCAATATGTAGTACTGAAACCAAGATTTTTTCCTAAACTTGAGTATTTTTTTGTTCTCTAACACCTCGTTTCCTCTTACGTATATGACTGGTGTTCATAGATCTGCAAATATACGGTGATGCCTCTTGTGTCCAACGCAAGGAAATTCATTTCTTTACGGATTTACCTTGTTTTCCTGATAGAAACCACTTGTAGCCATAGGGTAGAGGCTAATTTTGGCCATTTTTTGCCATCCGGTAATATGCGGGACAAAAACAGTACCTGCCAGGAACGTGGCATATTTTGTGAAATATTCGATTCAAAAGACGTATGAATGGCTGAACGAGTCATGGTGACAATCTGACTGTATATAATGTATAACCATATTTCAGCAGTATAACATTACTCAGATACTCAGATTTCATTCATACAAACCCACTTGACAATCAACATAGCAGCAGCTGAATTGAGGGAAATAGCCTGTTTGCTAGCTTAGCTAATAGGCTGCTAACTAGCTAACTGTCATGCGGCCACTTGGAAATCCACTGCAAAAGTTCAATTTTTTAAATTTACTCGAGGCAAATTGCAGGCAGAGAAATTACAGAGGGGAGGAGTTTCGCAGTCATATCGGATATCACAGAGATTCCCATAGGAATGAATTGAATTGGTTGTCTCATCTTCGTACACATACATAAGTGTAAACGAGATGTTAATCTAAAGTGCTTTTCTGTGACCATTGCACAACAAAATTGCCACTGATCATAATAGACTTAATATCAACACATCTTATGCTCAGCACCATGTAATGCATCGTTAAGAGGTCATGTTTATTTCATGTCTTTCTGTGAGACCGTTTTGAATGTTGTCACTGGTATCGTCATTTTTTAATGACGGTTCAAGGTTCAAGGTTCATAATGTGACACAGTAAATATAAAACTGCCTTTATTCCAAAATGTGCTACAGTACAGGCAGTTTTCTTCAAAAATAATTTGGTCTCGCTGGAGGACGAATCAATTAAAAGCCTGTTAAATTCAAACAACACACATCAGTAAACCCCAGTCTGTTTTACTTGGTAGTTTTGGCCCCATGGGGTAAAAATCACTCAATAATTGTTACATTTTTTCATTATCTCAAAGTCAAATCAAAATTGACAATTAAATTTTCCTAATATACAATGCATTGACATAATCATGAAATCAGTAAACATGACCTCCCAATGCCTGAGGCACAGCAAGTGAGATAATGGCACTGTTCATTTTAATGATCTCATGCTGCAGTTAACTCATTACTCTTATTACTGTGTGCAGGCTGCTGAATCTTCCAGGCTCAGCGGACCTTGTGCACGGAAGCTACAGTAGTTGGGAACTAATAATACAGTATGACATGGAGTAGATTTGCCTTATATTGTAATGTAAATATTTCCAATTGGAAACCTGACCTGTGCTGGTCAGGGCAGATATTATCTCAGACTGCATGATGAAACTGTGAGTCACCACAGAGTCTCATTTGTCTCTGAGCAAACCATCCCCTTAAATCAGAGCAGCCTGAATCTGAATTAAATTAAAACTTTCTTACAGAGTGACTTACAGGTCAGACGTGTCGTCAGGCAACAAGTAGCTAATCAGTTCTGACTCAACAAGAGACCATGCTCTTTTCACTCGTAATTATGGGAGCAGTGGTGTTGGTGAGGCACCAAAACATGAGCCATGTCTGACAAATTCTGCAATGACATTTAAAACAGAAGTCATGTCTGGGCCAGTCTATCCTCCGAAGTCTATTTTTAGCTCACTTCATTAGCACTGTGTCTTTCATACACTTCCCAACTGTAAGTCACACCCAATATGCCGAGATGTCCCTTCAACCCTGAGCAGTGACGGATTTAAGGCTACGTTCACATTACAGGGATTCATGCTCAATTCCGATTATTGTGCTTTGGAGCAAAAACAAAGTTACCTTTGCAGAGCAGACATTTGGGGGAAAAATGAATGACGCAACAGTGCAAACGTTCATCTCCTGAAGGATCGCCATACTAGGAGGGTCTGATGATGTCATTCTGCATAATAATTAGCCAGAGTGTCTCGTGTATTTCCGGACAAATGCTGTTTGGAGCGATCAGCATTTGTTTTAGGATGAAGGGTTGTTGTACACATGAGCTTTTGATTCACATCTAGCAGCTACTGATGGTAGTTTTTTGTAGAAAGAGGTGTAGGAGAGTCAGGAGCTGGTGGGGCCATGATGTGGATCATTTCACAAAGGAACAGCTCCTTCAAAACCTTAGGATGTCCAGGCTTCATTCCAATATTTCCGGCGGCACCTCACAATAATGCTATCACAGCATATAGACAAGCTGTCCCCATCAGAAAGCGTCTGGCAGTCGTGCTCTACTGCCTGGCGACTGGGGCAGCCTACCACAGCAGCAGTATGGCTATGGCAGCAGCAGACCACTCCACTCAGACACTGAGTGATCTGCTCCTGCACAGTTAGGTATGACATGGAAAAAAGCATGGGTGTATGGGAAAGACTCACATGAATTCCAATATATCCATTTTCCACAGTGGTTGCATGGCCAGTCATCAGATATGTATCAGATTTAGGACCACATATGAAAGTGGCTCAGATCTTACTAGGGAAAATGGAATTTTATGTTCACACTACTCTGAAAAGATCAGATCTGTGTCACATGAGAGCAAAGGAAACAGGATTTTGGTTCACATTTGCTTGTAATGTGAATGTAACACGTAGGCACGTAAAAACATCAACAAAAGATACGCTGATGGGTGGCAAACTAGAGGGAAAACCTACATAAGTGAGGGGAGAAACAGATACTTGCATACATAGGTAGCAGATTTTGACCCAGCTGAAGACCTGATTTGGGAGCTATGCATCTTTACTGGTTGATTTTGGTGACCCAAACTACGGTGGCCAACAAGGGCAAACACACTGATAACAAACACAAACCAAGCAAATGAAGAAACACCTTCATCACCTTGATGACACATGTGCAGCTACTATAATCCCACAACACAACCAAAACTGTTTCCAGGGGACACTAAAAGGTAATGCACATGGCCGAGTTACTCTGCTCCTAGAACAAATTAATTCAACCACATAATGGCTGTGCTGAACTCATGGCTGTCTGAGGTCATTTTTAGAATTGATTTTAAAATTTCATTGCTTGTTTTTAAGTCCTAACATGGTCAGGCACCCCAATATTTCTCTCACATGCTTGTGAGCTGTGAGCCAGCTTGACGCCTAAGGTCATTGGGAACAGGTTGCCTGGTTATTCCACAGGTGTCCACGAATATCAGTGAACGTGCCTTTAGCTTTTTGCTCCAAGTCGCAGTAACATGTTACCTGATGAGACGTGGAGTGCACCAACAGTGTCATCTTTAAAGTTAAGTTGAAGACATTTCTTTATGCCATGCATTCCGGTAGTCTGGTTAAAGTATTTTAACATTTTATTTTATATATTATTATTTTTTTTTTATTGCATTTCATTTCATTTTATTTCTCGTATTGGTTGTAACGTTTTTTTAGTTATTTTATTTTTGATATTCATATGTATTATTCTCTTTTAATGGTCTACTTTTAGTATTATTATTTTAATTAATGTTAGCAAATTCTTTATCAGTTCTGAGTCACGTGTCCTCATATCTTTTATCAGCTAATTTTCCATTTTAATTAGTATCTCATGAGGTTTTTTTTGGTTCCCTTTTATGGTCAGCTACTGCCTTTTTTCCCTGCAACTTCTACTTTGTACTTTGTGCAGCGCTTTGTGCTCCCATCTGGAATGAAATGTGCTATGTAACATAATTTTGCTTACTTGCTTGCTTACTCTGCTCTGTTACTAGGTGATTTTCATCTCCTGATCTCTCCACCCACTTACTCAGCTGCTTCCCATTTCTGCTAATCAGCCCAGCAGTATTTATACTGGTTCATTTCCACTACTACTCTGGTTTTGACTCCTACAAGATTTCACTTCATTTGTGTTGTGCATTCAGGGTCTATTCTGACCTACCTGTATTTTATTACCACTGACATCAATCTGACTCCAGACAAAGCAGCTCTTGTCAAAAATCTGAGAAGAAGTTTTGCAGCACTGCTTAAAAAATACAGAATGTGTCCCCTGCTACTTTAATGTTTTTATCAGGGGAGACAAATGCACATGGTCTAAATACTGAGGGGGAGGTGTCCCTTACTTCCCCCCAAAATCTACCCCTGTGCGTTAGACTGGTTGGTTATATATCAGCATACTTAATGCCCAGTTTGAAGTAAAATTCAGTGAACCGATCTAGTATACTGGGGTTTTGTGCTGGGAGCAGCTGAGTGGAAATAGACATGTGGCTGCGAAGAAATAGAGGAGGAAAGGTATTGCAAGAGAATACAAAATTAATTGCAAAGGAAAGGAAAAAAAAAGAACGGTGACCCTTCGAGGGCTCCGTACATTAAAGAGATATACACATACATATTTAAGTTAAAAATAATTTTTATGCCAGACATGGACTTTTGCAATTTAAAATATTGCATAGACTTTACTTATTAAAAAATAAGCTCTGTATCCAAATATAAGTCCAGCGTGCGAACATTGTGGGCAGTCACCAGCCTCACTAACCCATTTGTTCTGGCACTGCCCAAGAGTCACAACATATTGGAAAAATATTTTTCAGTCACTATCAGACATCCTGGTTCTGATCTTGTGTTACCCAGCCCCCCAATATAACATGATATTATCTGTAACCCTACTAGCACATCGGCTGATATTATTAAATTGGAGGCAAACACGGGCTCCAGCCCATTCTGCCCTTGTGAAGGATGTAATGCACCACCTGCATTTGGAAACGATTGCATTCTTGTAAAGAGGGTGTGAAAACAAATTTTTACCAGATCTGGCAACCCCTTATAGATCTTTTTGAATATTTTTTTATATTTTCAGAAATCCTGTTTTTAATTTTATACTACTGCCACTGTTTGTTGAACTTTGAAAACCCTAATAAAAAATAATTATAATATTTTTATGCTCAGGCAGGTTTTGCTTGATTGTCAGGTTGATTCCACTCATGTTATTTGGGTCAAATGACTATCCCCCATTCCAAAGTTGTCATTTAACTGGGTCCATTACATCCTCCAGAAAGGTCAACACTTCATTGCCCTAAACACACACCGATCCCCCCGCCAGTTCTCAACTCACTCATCCATACTCATCCATAGGTCATTTATTGCACGCATGTATTCTGATTAATATTAAATGTTATATTAGCATTAGACTGGAGTATCTGATTCTGCTGCCCTCAAACAATTCAAATAGTGTCTGATATTTCTGAGTCTACAATGTGGCTGTCTGTGGACTGTACTACTCCATAGAGTCTGCTGGAACTGATTCAGTCTCCAGTGGACCAGAGGATCTGGAATAGCCTGACTGCCTGTGACTCATGGACAGAGAGCGAGAATGGTGACTATGACCTCGAGCCTCCCCTCCATCCATCCCTCACCATTCATCCATCCATTCTTAATGGGATACTCTAACCTGGCTGTTTAACACACATTAACATCAGAGCTCCCCTCAGCTGGAAGTCTGGCTCTGGAAGCTTTTGGCTGCGATGGCTTGTTTGGAGGGCATTATCATATATGTTTGAAACAGTATTTTGTTGATGTGAATCAGATGTAAAATGAGCAGTGTGGTACAAATTGTGAATAAATACATGTAGAAATGCATTTTGTATGTTCACATACAGTCGTGGGTCTTACTCAACATTACATTCACGTCTTTAACACAGTGTTACCATCTTTTCATTGAAAATAGCTAGCATTAGCTCCAAAGGTTGCTAAAAGTTGCCGGATGACATCATGCAGTGATTTTCATATTGGTGACATCATCATGCATTTATTTGGTATAATGGAAGTGTTATACAACTTTGCTGAATCAGAGCGAGAGCATCAACATAACCACGGAAACTGTGGGAACTTCAGCGAGCGGCCCCACAGCTGCTGACCAGGGCTGAAGACAGGTAGAGACTGGCAAAGGAGCTGTGATTACTCTGAGCATGGGAATGAACTAAAATATAATATGTTTTAATGTATTTTTTGCTTTTTGTTGATGGTCTGAATGAGCCACAAATATTTTTGCCAGGCAATTTTTTTAAATGAATTTGCTAAAAGGTCGGAAGAGTCGTTAAATCTAGCAAGAAGGCTACCAAGTTGGCAACACTGCTATAACAACAGGAATTATGATAAACATGTTTGTCAATGCAGCCAATATATCTGTCTCACAGCGCACAATGGTCCTCATTTCCACACAAACCTTGGCATTTATCAATGTAAACCTAAGTGGCGGCTACAATCAAAACTCATGTCAGGTCTCAACTCATGTACGCAAGTTTATATCAGCTTGGACTTGGCTAAGTCGGAGAATTGTTTTTTAGACAATATTCTGATCGGCATCTAAGTATTTGCAGCCACATATTGATTACTTAAAAATATATGGCCTATGAGAAAATATTATATTTTGTAAAAGCTTTCAAAACATTGCTGTGCTCTCTATTACAGCTCAGTGAGACTGGCTCCAGGCTGACTGAAGGCTCTACAACACTGATGAGCTAACGCATGTTTACATCATTTATCATTTAAACACTATTGAAAAATAAATAAACCCTGCAACAGTGTAATTATTTAAACACTAGTAGCAGGGGTGATTCAATTTTACCATTGTCCAGTTGGACACAGGTGGTGCTTCTGTGTCTGCTCCGCTGCCTGTTATGCCCAAAATGGAAGCAGACCTCATACTGTACAAGCGACCGGCGCTCCTTGCTTTGGGTCAGTTATTCACTTTTATATGACTTGAACAATATCAATATTATACAAAACATAGGCTAATATTATTACTGTCATTATCTTATGCAGGCTATAGGCTGGTACATATCATGGGAGTATGAACTAAATATTCCAACCTCAGCTGGAGTTCGATTGCCCACTGCAACGCTGTCAACTTTCCATACTGCATTTTATTAACTTCCTTTTCTGACACTTTTCAGGCTGCCAAATAGAATCAGTTGTCTCTCTTCTTGGCTTTATTATTCTATGGGTGAGGCCTCAGAACAAATATATTAGGGCCAGATATTTGAATGACAAATGTTTTCAGTCACCACATTTATCCGTGTCTGATCATTCCTATGTTGGGGATTGCTGAGATAAGAATGTTTCATGAATCACACACCATAAGATGATATCTGCACTCAGATCTATGGTGGTGTGTATGTTAGATTGATAAATGAGGGTCATTATATGTAGTGAAATACAGGCGTTGGTTCCATAAATGTGATCACATCCCTAGTCGTCATATTGTGACACATGGCAGCCTTTTGCGTTGTATCTTGACGCAGAGGGTCAGCTGTTAGTTTAAGGTGACAAAACTACGTGGTGATTGTTAGGAAAAGACCATGGTTGACATTAGCCATTTGAGCTGACTCACTTGACTAAGAAGGAGTTGTAAGCGTTGACTTTTAGTTGCACACGGGACACGAATACAAGTCTCCTGGGTAAAAGCCTGTACTTGTTGGACACATCCACCAATGTGGACTCTTTCTACTTCAGCTGTTGCTCCGTCCGTCTAATAATGACAGATGGGTTTACATTAGAGTTGGTTGAAAGCCCAGTGCATCTCATACAGACGCTAAACGGTTGATATCTAACGCCAAGGACGTTTTCTGATGCCCTCGATGAGATCAGACTGCCAAAAGGTTTACAGTAACAACAAGTAACAAGTAACAAGAAGTAGGCATGTTTATTCAAGCACACAGTGGAAAAAGAAAAGTGGAAAGCTAAGAATTTAAGTTGCACAGAATGATGTGTATCGGGTGAAAAGAAATGTATGTAACTTCCTCATTATAGTTGCATTAACCAGCTTGCATCTTTACAGACACATATCGCTTTATGCTAAAAGTTTCATTTCTATGCTCTAAAAAAAAGTAATGTTGGCATTACACTGAAGAGCTATAAACCAATTAACATTCCCATACAAAACACCACAGCCCAGTGCAAGCGATGAGGTAAGACAAGTTCCCATGTTTGTTTATCTATTAATGATGAATATACATTTACTGAGGGCAAAATGAAATGAAGTGCTGCTTGACACAGAGTTCATTAATCTGTAACGAGAAACAGTGGGAGCGTGGTTATTGAGAACACGGTTCCCTGCTGTTAAGCTGTTCTGGTTGGCGGGCGTAATGATGTTAGTTTTACATTAACTTGATAATATTCTCTCCCAGAGGCACGACCAAATATGCTTCCATCAGGGAAGATTGTGATGAAACTAATTCTCACTGATGTTGACAGTGGGCTCGTTTGGAGTCGATTTCTTTCTTTTTTTGAGAGAGATTTTGTGTTAGAGTTGCTTTTTTCTTGCTTTTGTCTGCTCGGATACGGATGGACTACTGTTCCAGCACAATATGTGATCATGTCTTCTACAGTCACCCTCATCACAGTTTGTCTCGTCTTAATTAGATACAGTGCATATGTTCATAACACAAATGGTTAGTTAAAGGTCCAGTGTGCAGGATTTAGGGGGACACGAACACAGAAAGTGTTTTGCAGGTTGCTAGAGGGTACCTGCTGTAGCTCTGGTTGAGGGTGAGAGGCTGTCAGCAAATTGATCTGTGTGGGTACATGAGACCCTAAAAAAAGGGTGCATCATGGGGAGTACCACCAGTTGGTCCAGGAGCTTCGCATCCATGATGGCCGTTTCCAGGCGTATTTCTAGGATGACTCAGGGGCGGTTTGACAATCTGCTGTCTATCGTCTGGCCGTATAGCTCTGGGTATCCAGCAACCACTACCACCAGTTTCTCCTCCATTGTTTACTAACTGTAAACATGTTGTCGTGACCACCACAGAAGGCCCGCCTCTCAAATCATCTGATTTGACAATGGGGAAAAAAGATGACAAAAAATGGATGACGCTGAATGCTTTTCCATTCCCTATTTCCTGGTTGTGTTTGCATTTTGTGTCCCAAGTTGAACTGAAAATCATAAATGTTAAATTCACTGAGGTGCTAGAGGAAAGGTCAGGGGATCAATACAGTCAGTGGGAATTTATGGTACAAAATGTGCAGCCCAGTCTGTAGTTATTTGTTTAGATATTTCAGTCTGGACTTAAGTGACCAACAGACGGCTATCTCTAGGGATGTGCTGCTAACAGGGAAAAAAAAAGAAAAGAAACATCACAGTATATTTTAAGAGGCATCTCAGACCTGTGGACCACAGAACAGTTTATTTAACGTACTCTAAAAGGCAAATCTGATGAAGTGAAGTTAAATTTTCATTAGATCATACAGCTTGTGTGCTCCCATTTGTCCCTATGAATTTCAGCCGTGCCTTTATTGAATTTAGATCTTAAAGGCGTTGTTTTTGTCTGCATTTCCTTTTTTCAGCTCATGTTTGATTAATTTCAAACTCTGACTTCCACCACCCATGGGTACAGATACTCTGGTGTATTCAGGGCTGAGCAGAAACCAGCAATTAATCTGTCACTTTCAAAACAAGTCCTTTGTGTATTAAAGGGGCCAGCGGGCCACACACTAACACACACACACACACAAATCCCTGTACTCCTCAGCGAGGTTACCTTCCACAAGCCCAGCACTTAGTAATGTGTGTTATTGTTCCAGAGAGAGACAGGGGCTCCCCTGGTACCCCGGCTGAATGGCCTCCTTTGGTTTATGGCAGGTTGCTGCTCTCCTCTCAGGCTGTATGATTAATGGTTTACTCCCATAAATGTAGGTCACCAATGACAGCGTTATTATAACATTATATGAATAGATGGCCATTATTTATTTAAGGAAAATGAGTTGTCTGTGTGGGAATATTAAGAATGTGGGTAGCAGACTGATCATGCAATTGTCAGGTTGTTACACTGACTCTATCAGTAATACTAAATGATGCCATATTTTATTATAAGGAGGAAAAACAAAGATGGAAGACTGTTTGTCTGTGCACGTATAATAATGCACGTATTAGTCATCACAGATATGTCTTTTTAATGTCTATCTCAATGTCATTCAAGCTCCACATTCAAAGTTATTAATGAGTCTGTGATAGTAGTGGTATGGATGTAAAGGAGCAGTGTGTAGGATAATACAATATAATAATCACAATTGTGTTTTTATTGGAGTATAAATCACCTGAAACTAAGGATTGTTATGTTTTTTTTTACCACAGAATGAGCCCTTCATATCTACATATAGAGCTCGTCCTCCTCCCGGAAGTCTGCCATGTTGTTTCTACAACACGCTTTCCAGAAACGTCAGCCTGGTCTTAAGAAAAAAAAAAAAAAAAAGAAGCAGGCTTACAGTACTGACATAATACCAATGGTTTTCAATCATGTGCCATTGAGGCTCAAGAGTCTGCTGGATTCCTGGTTTCCGTTGCAGGCGACACTATAGCAGCTGATTTCACTGATTACAGTTTCAAACTGAGTCACAGAGTGAGAGGGCTTTCAGCATCTGCATTTTGCAGCATTTTTTAAATGTATCTCTGATTTATTTTTACTTAATATTTATTTTCTCTATCCAAAAAAAGAATAGAAAAGAAAAAGATAGATACAGTGTAACAACAGAATATTCATCATTTATAACAATTAAATAAGGAAACTGTAAACAGCTTATTCCTTATTATGTGTTGCTTGTGTTTTTATACATAGATAAGACAAAACAATGTTTGAGCCTCGCAAAACCCAACAACAGGTCAACAGCACACAAGACGATGTGCTTGTATCATTCAAATACAGTCAGGGCTTCACATCTGTACAGATGTTATTTTAAGAATCCTTACATCTCACTGACCACATGTCTTTGTCCCGTTGGTCATTAAACACTGACCAAACGGGACCAGACTGGCCGACCCTGTATGCTCTCACTCAGTGGATGGATGATCTGACAGGATTGCTGAAGGTATGATGGACGGCTTTGTGGTTGATTACTATGCCAGTTTCACAAAGGAGGACGACATGTGAACGGTTTCTTCCAGTTTTTCTTTGCTGTAGAAGCTAACATTAGCTAACACGCTAAAACGTTATTGTCACAGAGAAATCCAATATTCCTCTTAATACCTCCCCAATGTCTGATGAGGTGCACATGATAACCCTTAATACACATAACGTTCTTCATCCCTACAACAGGATATACTTTTCCGTAACCTGATATGAAGTGTGCGCTGCACATGTGAACGTTTCTGATGATCGCCTCCACCTAGTTCTTTCGTCTTATCACATTTAACTATAGTTGTCTTTGTTTTTGTTGACGGGCAGTGGGGGCTGGAATGTGATAAAATTTAAGGTTTGAGTCCTGACTCCTTCTATTTTGGCTCCCAATAACACAACACAATCACATTTTTGGATGCAGGCTCCTATGTAGCCTACAGCCCTGTGGAGGCGAGTCATGTTTTGCCTCCAGCTAATAAACTGACGTCATTGTGACTTCGGCCCTAAAAGGGTCTATATAAAACATCATATTGTTGAGTCAACATCCTAAACCAGTCAGCTGTTAGGACAGGTGAGAGCCAGGCGTTTCCCATCATGCCCTGGGTCTTGCAGTTGGTGCAGAGCGATGGTAGCGCTTGGCTTTAAAAGATGTGGCCGCCTCAATCTCGTAATGTTATCATTACTCTTGCATGATGTCCGAGAAAGTCCCGATGAAGATGAACACAAATCTAACTGGCATGCATTATGCGGTAATTGACGGTATCGATTTTGAGCAGACCTGGCTCAGCTCGAACGAGCCTGTTGTCTCTGAACATAATCCAAGCAGTGATTACGCCACCATAAGGACGTAATTAAGTAAGCAGTTCAGTGGCACACAAACATCATTTTTGGGGTTGGCGGGAAACAAATACAAGACAACTATCCATCCACCCTGACCTCACATTGGGCGAGAAGCGGGGTACACCCTGGACAGGTTGCCAGTCTATCACAGGGCTGACACATAGAGACAGACAACCATTCACACTCACATTCACACCTACGGACAATTTAGAGTCACCAATTAACCTGCATGTCTTTGGACTGTGGGAGGAAGCTGGAGTACCCGGAGTAAACCCACGCTGACATGAGGAGAACATACAAACTCCGCACAGAAGGGCTCCCCCACCCGGGATCGAACCAGAAACCTTCTTACTGTGCCGCCACCCTCATAATTCAGTGTGATGTAAATGTATTATCACAGTATTTCCTGCTCTAATTTTAAACTGAGGTCACTTTATACTGTTTTTGCAGATGATCAATGCTTTTATACTTTGATAAGGATTTAAAAAAAACCCAATGACATTTATTTTCCACTCTGACCCTATCACCTCTCATGCCCTCCGACCATGGGAGCTCATGTGGTCGCTGACCTCAGGCCACTCTGACCAACAAACTATTTTGAAAGTATTAAGGCCAGGACATAATTTTAAACCCCTCTGCTCTCTGACTTGCAAGACAGCTGTCACTTCTGGTCTTGTTTGTTTTAAAGGAAGTCAGCCTGCAGAAAGCATATCTCATTGTCCTCTCCTTAAAAATAACAACATATCTAACCAGTGTCCTCTGCAGTTACATCATTAGGGGAAGTTGTGCTTGTCAGACACTGACTCATCACCTGGACATTCAGGGAGAAAGCCACCCTGAGGCAAAGTTGTCTGAAGAAGCTTCTTCTAAACCTTCGAAAATGTCGATATTGGTGTCAATCTTAAGCTGCTATACAGATTTTGAATTGGACACTGACTGAGTGAATGTCATGGGAATTTTACATCACAATATTGCTAGTGGAAGAAGTATTCAGATCATTTACTCAGTTATCAAATACTACACTGTTTAAATGCTCCATAACAAGATCAAGTCCTGCCTTCAAAATCGTACTTAAAGAAATACTTCACCCACAAAATGGCCACTTGTTTATCAATTACTCACCCCGTGTTCTGTTAAATTCATGAAACCAAATGCAAAACTGGCAAACATTCTGATGAATTGAAGTCAAGGATCTGTGTTTAACAAAACTATATAAAAACACCCAGTTACAAGATCTCACACAACTTCTGCAGTATTATCGTCTCAGTTGGGATCCACTGCCCTGTGTCTCCAATTCATCAAGAAAATTTGCCATTTTCGTTTGTTTTTTTTTTTCACCGCTGAGGCATGCAGGAAGACCATTTTCTTCACAAATTCAACACAGGGTGGATAATTGATACACATTTTATGGATGAAGTATCCCTTTGAGTAAAAAGTCGAGCGGTGTTCTCATTAAAATGTATGTAAATTATGCAGCAGACTGGCCCCTGTCAGTGTTATATTATTCTATATTATAGTATTCTATTATAATAAGCCTGCTGACACTTAAATGTTGTAGCTGGTTAAGGTGGAGCTAATTGAGACTCTTCACACGCCTCTCTTATTTGTTCCTATTTTATTAAACTCTGTTGTTTCCCTTCACATGGTGGGATTTTGTCTCTTGGCAGTAGTGATTAGTGGGACTTTGTTCCCAGTCATTTTTCATGTTGAACTCATGCTGTTCACTTTTGTGTCAAAATAGGTCACAGGTCTTGTTCTAAATGACTAACTACCCTGCGGTCTCCGCTCACACATTTTATCCTCTCTTCAGCAGCGTACCTTCATATCGACCTACATCAAACCTCTGAATGTCTCAGAATAATAAACACCCTGTGCTTTGCTTACAAACCCAACACAGTCCGCCTGAATTTTATAATTCCTCCGCTGCATCTTGATATTTTCCTTTACCTTGTTAACACAAGGTCAAAATCACATGTGGATGATCTCGAATCCGTCATCCTCTTTATTGTTATGATAAACAGTTAATATAAAATATGCTGAGCGCTGCACTGAATGTGACACAGGGGTGCCATTTCAGGATGACAGCACTATTGTTGATGTGGAATAAAGCCATAAAAGGTAATAATTGAGTGTTTCCTTCTTTCTTCACAGCCAAGATCTGGGCTCAAACTGGTGCACAACAAAACACTATAAATCAAAGTGTCAATCTGTAGAACAAAGATGAATTTGATTGCGCTGTAAGGATCACTGACTCTGTGTGTGTGACAGGAAGAGAACGAGCGCGTTTGTGGGGGAAAGATGGATATGTGTATATATGTGTGAGAATAGATGGGTTGTCATGTGATGTGTTTTGGTCTCTAAATGCGTGCGTGTGTGTGTGTGTGTGTGTGTGTGTGTGTGTAGGTGGGCTGTTTCTTCATGTGTTTGATACAGGGATTCATATGCAGCTCCAGGCTTGTGTTTGATAGATACACTACTTGGCTGAAAATACTTGGACACCCATATGTGACTGTTGAGCATCTCATTTTTAAAGCAATGGGCATTAATATGCTGCTGTGGCAGCCTCCACTCTCCAAGATGTGAGATCTTACAGCCCGGCTGCCTCAGCTCTAGAAGTGTTAGTGAGGTCAGATGTTGGGTGATAAGGCCGCTTCACAATCAGTAACAGGGTGTTGGATGAGGCTGCGGTCAGACCTCTGTGCAAATCAGTCGAGATCTTTCAGACCTAATTTTGAAGACCTCGCTTTGTGCGCAGCCTGTCCCCTAAAAATTCTGTTTATATGCAACTAATTAACGAAGAACAATGAACAAAGACACGTATGTAGAAGTGGCCACTGGCTCCACTAGATCCAAAACAATAACACACTTACATAATAAGGATGTTCAACAGTAAAATAGGGTTGTACCTCTATTCACAAAAAATAAAAGAAAGCAAAACAAAAACCAAACAAACAAGTACAAAAAAAACATGCAGCCCCTCAACACTGAATTAGGTTGGAAAACATAGCGTTCTTCATGTATGTAAGTAAAGGTCCCCAGACCTTGACAAGTGCATTAGACCAGTGGTTCCCAACTGGTCCAGCCACAGGGTCCAGATTTCACCTTAGTCATTAGTTCAAGGTCCACATAGTTTAATACAATCAGCGTCATACTTGTGTTTGGCCATGTCCTCAAGCTACTTGGCTGTCTATGTCAAGTAGATGTCCATTAGTCACTCACTCTACAGCTGGAAACCACACTTTAAAATAAAAGCTCTCTGATGGAAATTCACTGTACTTCAAAACAAAGTGTGTTTTCTATAAACTTGACACGTTTGTGGGTCACCTGTGGTCTGTTCAGAATGGACCTGTGATGCACTTTTGGACCACGACCCACCGGTTGGGAACCACTGCATTAGACCTTCCTTGAAGAGACAGTCTTAGAAAATAGGCAATCCTACAGCATTATTATTTTTAGTGTAATTACTAACCTTTTATAATGAAGCTCAGCATAAGTTCAATCAGGAAGACTTTCTTTATGCTATATCCATTCACAATTCTCTCCCTATCCCACTCCCACCACTTCCACCAATCAGATGACTCTGGGTGTTCCCTCCACTGGTTAGCCAGTCAAACTTTGCCACAATCTCCTTCAGTCATTCATGTTGCTGCTCCAACACATTCTCACTCTGACCTCGTCGCATATTGACGTTTGGACGTGGACTTTTCACATCTACATATGACGTGAAAGGTACCCTGGGTGCATTGGTTGTTGACGCTCTTGGACGCCATGCCAAGTTCTGCCTGTTACGTGCATTGTCTTCTTTCAAAATACACTTCAGTTTCCACAGGAAATCTGTCATTTACAAACAGTTTCTTTCAAAATCAGTGCATTAAAACACTGCGAACTGATGGTTGTTGTTTTTTTTTCCTTCAACAACTAACGCGCGTGGTAAGGTTAAGGAAAAAAGAACAGGGTGTGGCTTTATAATCTTACGGGATGCGGACACCAGCCTCCTGGGTGAAAGTCTGCTTGTTTGACTTTTGACTTTTGTCACCTCGACTTTCATTGTGTCCCAATACGTTTCCCCCTGAAATCATTGAGCCCCATTAAACTATAACGGTGACCAGATGGCTTTTTCGCCAGTATCCGACACCGCAAGTCACCGCCCAAGCGCCATATTTCGATGGCTTTAGCGTTGGACCGAGTTGGACAGTCTCATGTCACTTCGTCTGTACACATGAAACTATTTGTCAGCTAAAGGAGTATGATATTCAGAGCATATCTATTATTCAGAGTCTGACTTAGGTTGTGTGCACATGGTTCTCAACTGAGTTGGCAGTGCTGACAGTGCGAACAGCATTTCTTTGGGGCGCAATCAGAGGGTCAGTCTCATGCTTCTGTAATGCCGTGGGTCTGGACAGCATTATTAGCAGTAACTGCCCTGTGCAGAGCTGCCGCAATTAGCCAGGCAGCGGGATACACACACAAGGACTCACATGCACTAACATGCACATGCCACTGGACTGTTTACCACAACAAAGAACAGAGCAGCTCACATTACAACACACACATAAGCTTAGGACGACATTACTACACTAAATCTTGACATAGCATACAGTGGTTTGCTGCTAAGTTAATGCTCTGAATGTTGCATAAAGAAGCTTTAACAACTCAGATGCACTTACAAAATTAATTCACATTATACGTTCATAAAAAAAAAAAAAAACAGAGAAAGGAAATGAGAAAAGAAATGAGGTAGGAAAGTAGAAAGAACAGAATGTCTTCCTCGATAAATGCACCGACAAAAATCACTTCCTCTTCGCATATATGCAGACAAAGGAAATGCACAGTTCCTCGGTCCCTTCTTCTTCAGCAAGTCTTCAAACATCAATAAAATTTGTTACAATCATCCATCATTTTACAACATTTGTCACAGCGCTCTGACAAAACAGTAGAAAAACAGACGCAGCAAATCATTTTTGTTTGTTTTTTTTTTCACTTCCTTTTCCCCCTTCTTTTTCAAACATTACTGTAATGAATTGGCATGAATGACAAGAAGGCAGTGTAGTGAGAAGCCTTTTCCTTGTCTCCATTAGCAGGTCCTGTGTTTCCAGAGAGGCATCAAAGGGAGAGGAGCAGGAGAACGCAGGGGGGGAGGCACGCTGTAAGCTTCAAGCTGCACACAGAGATAAAGACCAGACATATCTGCGAGTGTGTGTGTGTGTGTGTGTGTGTGTGTGTGTGTGTGTGTGTGTGTGTGTGTGTGTGTGTGTGTGTAGGATTAGGCTGACTTTGACTGGCTCTGCTCCATTGTGACAGCAGCTCCTAAGAAGCTGCACACTGCCACATGACGGACAGGGCTTGAAATTGCACAGATAATGTCTGCGTTCCTCCCTCTCTCTCTTTCTGTATATGTGTGTGTGTGTGGATAGTGTCTGTGTATGATAATGTCTCTTAGCTTCAGGGCGCTTGAGCTTTACAAATTTGACTGGAAAAATATGCAGCATGGGTACTGAGGGTTATTGGCTCTTGAAACTGTGCAATTATATACATTTGATTGTCTTTCTGTGTGTCAGCTTGAGAAACAAAGTGTGTAAGAGAGAGTGTGTAAGACAGGGAGCATGCATGACATGAGAGAAACTGTTATTTAATATTGTCATATGTATTTTTGCACAGATGCTGTTAGGGAAGATTTTACACATCAAAGAATGTGTTTACAGGTCTTGAGGAGTGTATAAGCTGTATAAAGCCTTTTGTGGCTCCAGTGGGAGCTGTGTGAAGTCTGAAACATGTCACTTGAGTCAGTGTTGGTTGGGTCTGAAAACTACAAGTGATGAAAAATGAAGGAAAAAATGCAAAAAAATCTGTGTGTAGTTAGAAAGAAGCGAGCTTACCAAACCTCTGTAGCCCGCTCCTCATCTCTGCTTGAGACGAGTGGCTGGAGGCTATATTAACCACGACTAGCATAACACCCTGAATCTCAAAACCAAAAGGGGAGTCCAAAAAACTTAACGTTTTGCTAGCTAACTGAAAACGTGATGAGAAAACCCAATGCCAGCTGAGAAAAATGCTCATTGTGATGCTACTGTAAGGCTTAATGCCAAGTCTTTAGGTAGTGCAAACCAAACTGTCAGCAGTGTTGCATTGTGGGTACTGCAGGTGCCAGGTGGTTTTGACAGAGAGAAAAGATGGACAAGGACAAAAAGGGAGAAGAGAAACAGTTTGAGGTGGAATGAAATAAGAGAAGCAGACCAACAAAATACGCTGAAATGTTGACTCTTTAGACGTAAAACCAGCCCAATAAAACCTCCTCTTCTTGTTCTCTCAGCACAAGAGCACCAGACATTACTTTGAGAGTTTTCTTCTGTGCTTTAGTTGGAATGACATAAGCTTGTTTCACCGGTCAGAGTTTTTAATGTTTGACTATAAACCCTCTGCTAAGTCCCGCCATGCCTGACCCTCCTCATTACCTTCATCACTAAGTGAAATCAGCAGTGACACACACACACACACACTGTAATAATTCTGCAGCTGCCGGGAGGAGCTGTGTGCCGATGCTTCTGTGCCTTTATTCCACTTATGGTACTTAGCACTAATAAAGTGGGAGATTTTTTTAATGTAGCAGGTTTAAGAGGTTACCAGTGAACAAGGATCTTGTTTTTTGTAATATGTAGTAAAAGTACTGCAGCTGAAGGCCAGTGTTTTGGGGTGTATTTAAAACTTGTCGTGCACAGACACAGACAGTTGTGTTGATTGTCAGTTGTTATCTCAAATTGTCCCCTGGTTAAAGTGTCTCCGTCGTCAAACTGAAACCTTATTTGGACAAATTCAAAATTATTCAAACCTTGCTGCATGCCTCATCTGTAATGTTTTATTCACCCACTATTGTGTCTTTTGCTCAGCATAAAAGGAAACAAAACGTGCCTGTGAAACGCATAATGAATCACCAAATCACTGCTGCTGTATCTACGAACTGTCACTTTAACTTTTACTTCCTCCATTCGACGTAAAGGTTACATGGTTATGCATTTGTCGAGAAAATTTAACGATCCCACATCCTACAAAATTTACATACAAAACGTATTTTGTTGTTTCCTATTCTTAGGTATCCGTCTGAAAAACAAAATCATTAAAAAATCATTTGCAGTATACAGAGGGCTTCTCATGCAGCAGCAGCAGCAGCAGCGGCTATGTTGCCGGTTGAAAATCATTAACTCTGATATCTCCCTGTGTCATTTCCACTGTATCACAGTGTCATCATGCTCCCCCTCCAGAGGCTCATCATATGTGGCTTTATCAGTGGTGTTTGACATGCAGCGTACTACTGAGCTCAGAACTGCAGACTCTCCGCTTGAAAACACATTTCAGCCTTCCGGCGATTGCGTGACAGCGAATGAGAGACGGCGGCGGGCCAGTGCCAGCAGCACCGCCAAATCAAGGAGTCTCTCTGCTTTGATGTGGACATGCACAGCAGTAAAATAATGATGGAAATAATAATGATAGTAAAAATAATAATACAGAGTTGCTTTAAGGTGGTTGTGTTGGACTGTACTGCCAAAATAAACTTCTTGTGCAGTTTGTCACTCTTGCACAATGAAAACTACACATTTTACCCAATAAAGACTTTATTACATGCAAACTATTCTTTATTATCCTGTTGCACTGAATAATTTGATACGACTGCAGTTATAATTTTTTTTGACACTGTAGGAACCCACGTTGTTTTGTTTTATCTGACCCGAGGCAGAGAGTCAGAAACAGTCCTGGGGACACTTACAGCTGTCCTGTCCAATAAAAACACCACAGTGAAGATCTCTGAAGTCTCTGAAGGACGTTGAAAGTATTTTAATAATTCCCCGACACCCTCTCTACAGTGTGATGATGTTCAATGTGGAATTCAGGCAGTATAAAATGTATTTAATGTCTATTTTCTAAGTTTGATCTATTTACATATGTGGAGAAGATCTCCAAACATGAAACAATGATGCTACTCGCCCTGCAGATGTGTTTGTGCATATGCTTTGTGTAACATATCTGCATATGTATGCAAGGTCTGTAGGCGATGGGACAAGATGTTGGAATGAGAGGCATTCTGGTTTCAGTTTGTAGTCTGAGTGGTGTTGAACAATCATGTTTGAGCTGCAGGTAAACAGGCATGTGTAGAGAGGTGGGACACATTCACCAAAATGCAATCTTGGAACCCATCAGCTATCGTCGTACGACCATTTACTTTATATTAGTTTCCTTTCATTCATCTCCATTCACATGCAGATATCTGTTTACAGAGATCGGCTGAAATGACTGGTGCATAGAAGAGGAAGTCGTGGCACAGATATCCGCTGGCTACACCGGATCAGCCCGAGATGTTGGCCCTCGCCCCCAGAGGCTTTATCGCCATTGAACTGATAGGCGATGGGTTATGAGATTGCTTTGTGTGTAATCTTTGTGTGTGTGTGTGGCTCTGGAAGACGGTGTGTGAGCTGTTGAAGCCCAGAAACTGTTAATGGGGCCTGCAGGGTCTCGGGCATGTGTGTGTCTGTGGACAATGCATGACTGTGTGTACCAGCATATATGCATGTTTGTCACGTGTGTGTGTGTGTGTGTGTGTGTGTGTGTGTGTGTGTGTGTGTGTGTGTGTGTGTGTGTGTGTGATAGGGCTTTTGTCTGTGTCCAGCGCAGTGCATTATTCTTCATTAGAAACAGATGAGTGACTCTGTCTATTCCAGGACTGCCCCTGGGTTCAAGTCAATCCACCACCCAGGCACCCACACACAGACACATACACATACACACACACACACACATATTATGCACCGTGTCTGTCTTGGACAACGAGAACTGAGTCAGATGCTCAGGAGCAAATTTGCATTTTGGAGTTGTATCACAGCCAATTTGACAGATTCATCTCTGCATATGAATACAGACAGAACGTGGAGAGGTGCATCAACATTTCAGTGAACTCCTTTCTTATTATATAACATTAATGAATAACAGAGGGAATAAACATTCAGCTTTGTCAGAATGGAAAACACATTATGATAAAAATGGTCAAAAATAAAGTGCAGTGTATTTCTTAATGTGAAGTGATTTGGAAGTCCTATCAGTAATCTCTGTAAACAGATTTTGCTCATAAATATCTGGCAAAACATACAAATATTCAAGATAAGAAGTGTTTTCAAGGAGCAAAAGCAGAACCAGAAGCTAATAGAGTAACAATAGGAGTAAGATAAGTACAAGAGTTACTAAAAATGAACTAAAATGACGGAACAAAGCAAACTGTGGCTGATTAATGAATGTTATGAAATAACAATGAGAAGTATTGCTTGTGATTTGAGAAAAATATTAAACAAGATATTCAATATTTCCTCAACATCACGTGCAATTGATATTCAAACAGGACAGCCAGAGGGAAATACTGTATTTTTCACTCTACTACAATTATTACAATCACACCTGTTATTACTTTAAAATTGAAATAACCTCACACAAGAGAGCTCAAGAAAGCTTTTTTTTTTCATTTAAGCATTTTTATAGATTAAACTCCCCTAAAATACATCAACTGTGAATTGAAACCATGAGTCGATTAATCCATTTGTGAGTCTGTAGAATATTAATCTGCAACTCTGTTGATAACCAGTGTGGGGAGTAACTGGATACATGCACCAGAGTTATGTAATTAAATTACAGAATACACATAACTGTTATCTGTGTGCAGAATCTGTTGACAACAGGACATGTTGTCTTGTGATATGTTGTCCAAGTAGTACTGACCAATGATATTTGAGAGGCATGTGATCAGTCTGTGTGGTTGGCAGAGGACACAGAACACATCGGCCGATATGTAAACTGGCTATCGTCTGACAAGATTTGGCTTTTTATTACCTTCTTTTTTCTTTTTAACTTTATTTGCACATATCTGTTTACAGAGATCAGCCAAAATGACCGGCACACAGAGGAGCAAGACTTGGCCCAGATATGCACTTGCTACACCAGAGCTGGTCCAGCCACAGGGTCCAGATTTCTCCTTAGTCATTAGTTCAAGGTCCACACAGTTGAATATATTAAGCATCATACTTGTGTTTGGCCATGTCGTCAAGCTAGGTCACTGTCTCACAAGTAGCTGTCCCTTAGTCACTCACTCTGCAGCAGGAAACAGCACTTTGGAAAAAAAAGTTTGTACTTAGAATAAACTGTTTTTTTTACAAACTTGACACATTTGTGAGTGACATGCCGTCCATTCAGAATGGACCCGCGACCCACTTTTGGACCACGACCCACCAGTTGGGAACCACTGTTCTAAAACATTGGCCCTCACCCTCCGAGGCTTATTGTCATCACACTGATAGCTGATGGGTTCTAAGACTGTCCTATAGGTAATTTAAGTTTGAACATTATTCTGTCTTTTCATCATATTTAAGATGTAGATTTAAAGGTGTGCTACGCAGGGTTGTCAGTTACTGACTGTAAACATAAGTATAAGTAAAAGCCAAGCCCAAACTCACTTTCAATTGGGGTTTTTTGGTGCTGTGTCTCTTGGCAGCACAGTCTCACTCTAAAGTCATTGAAATCCAGTGCTTGGGCAGTGACTTGCGGTGTCAGGTACAGATGAAAAAAGCTGGCCTTTAATGTGGCTTGATATGCGGCCAGGTAGCCGTTTTAGTTTGACGGCACTTGGCAGCGTCAGAAGGAAATGCAGCAGGACCAGAACCAAAGTTAAAGTCTGAGTAGGGCGGGCGGGTCTAACAACACAGACTTTCACCCAGGAGAGCAGTGTTTGTGTCCAATAAGATTATAAAGCCAAACCCTGTTTTTCTTCCTAAACCCAACCACGTGTTTTTGTTGCTTAAACCCAACCATGTGCTGTTAGTTGTTTAGGGAAAAAAAACGTGAATTTGTGTTGTGCTGACCTATTGTGTTTATTTTGAAAGAGACTGTATGTGAACTTTGAATTTCCTGTGAAAACAGGAGTGTATTTTGAAAGAAGATAATGCATGTAACAGGCAGAACGTGACACAGCGTCCCAGAACGTCAACAACAAACACACTTAGGGTGTCTCTCATGTCGTATCTGGACATGGAAGATCTGTGTCCAAACGTTGATATGTGACAAGGTTAAACCTGCTGTTTACCAGCTGGCACCTGTTTTATAAAGCCCAGCCCTCACCTGAGCACTGTGGGGGTACACGCCCGTAAACGTCCCAAAAACATAAGTAAATAAGACAGATACAGGCAGAGGGCAGAGTCTGCCGAAAAATACCCCACCAAACACTTCCAGTGGCTCATAAGTGATGATTGAGGTGGATTACTCCTGTGTGAGTCTATACATTGTTTTAAGGAAAAATCCTGCACAGTATATCTTGAAAAAGTCTTAATAACAAATCATCTTAAATAAAAAAATATTAAAGCTAAATGCAATCTGTGCACTTTTGCAATGTCTTATTTATTTACTTACAATCCAGAATATCACATTCACACTATCTAAAATATAAATAACTCCTCCTTTGGGAGCTCATGTGCTGAAATACCATAAGACCCCAGTCAGCCAGTTGTCATTCAGACCAAGTTTTTCTGAGATATAACTGCAGGAATATAAATTGAATTTTCAGTATGGATAGACTTGCATGATGAGCCTCTCTGCTATCTATCAGGCAGCTTTGACTGAATATTGCCTACCTCCACATTGCCGGCTACTCGCTGGGATGGAATTATCCAGTATGCTAACACCTCACTATTTCTGCTTACTCAGGACGGATAAAGCTTTCGCATTTGTTTGTGTTTGTGTGTGGTTTTTTTCTTCAACATTGAGAAATTTTTCAACTGTAAAAATTAATTTCCATCTCGTCAGTGTTCAGCGTAACATCTTGTGTGAGGATAAGTGGAAATGAGACTGCATGTGTGTGTGATTCTTTTAAAAGGCTAATTATTAGAATCAAACAAAAACAACACAACCCATTGACAATACATCCAGCCATGTGCATTTACAATAGGATTCCTCCACATAAAGACTTCATAGCCTCCACTACATTGTAAAATTAGCACCAGTGTGGAGAGAAAGATGGACGGACAGAAAAAAAGAGACAGAGAGACTGTATGGAGAGAGCAGATTACATAAGTCCTTCACCTCACATGCCTGACTATGTGACTGCAAAATGCCCAAGAGACTGAGGGATGGAGGAAGGCAGCGAGAGGAGAGGAGGTGGGGGGGAGCGGAGTAAATTGGAGAAAATTAAGTGGAAGAGGGGAGAGAAGAGGGATTTGAGAGAGAGAGAGAGAGACGGGGCGAGCGGGAGGGGGAAAGAGAGAGGGAGAGGGAGGCTGATGAGAGGTTTATAAAAAGGAAAGTGAAGATGATGTAGAGGGCGTATGAAGTGGGCCTCTGTCATTCTAGTTAATGCCAGTCGCCTCGCCTCAACGACGGCAAAAAGACTGCCGCCAAAGAGGGCTCCGATATGCAGCCTGACAAAAGCACTTATCAGATCCAGCACGGCTTGAAAAGTGCTGACGTGCAGACAAAATGTTGAAATCAAGTCAACTGGAAGGCAGATTGATGACCTTATTCAAATTGTCTGGCTGATGCAATGTGTCAGAGAACATGTTTTGCAATCATTTTTTTCACTCCTTTTGGAAACTGCTGCACATTGTAATAAAAAAACAATTTAAATGATGTGACGAAATGCAGTTTCCTTTTATGTTCTGAAGTGTCCCTGTGCTGGAGATAAACGTGTCATCACAATAACATGACTAAGTCCTCAAATTACATGTTAACGCAGTTCCTTTTTTGAAGAGATTTGGTTCGTGCTGCGCAGCCACACAGCTGCTGTTACAAATCCAAATCACTGGAGCTGCGGAGGATTAAGTGTGTTGCTCAAGGACACTTCAGAAGGACAGATGATTTTTTCAGTTCCTCTGCTTGAAAGGCGAACTCACCACCACCAAGTACATTTACTCAAGTACTGTACTTAAATACACATCTGAGGTACTTGAGCATTTTCACTTCAATTCAATTCAAAAGAACGTTCTTTATCCTGAGGAAATTTTTGTGCCAGAGAATGCTTCATATCACAGTAACACTAAGTACAGTGTCCACAGTTTAACCTTCACAACCAGTCACAACCAGTGAGATCCCCGGGTCAGGGTCACTTACTGGGCCCAGTTTTAGAAACAATAGAGTATTAAATATCTGGCAGAATATACAAATAGTCAAGATAAGAAGTGTTTTCAAAGAGCAAAAGCAGAACCAGAACCCAATAGAGTAACAATAGGAGTAAGATAAGTACAAGAGTTACTAAAGATGAACTAAAATGATGGAGAAAAGCAGACTGTGCTTGATAATCAATGTTATATTGTATATGATATGACAATGACAAGTAGTGTTGCACATGATTTGAGAAAAAATGACATTGCACGTCACTGACAAGTAATTATAAAAAGTAATATTGCACATGATGTTGAGAAAATATTGAACAAGATATTTAATATTTTCTCAACATCGTGTGCAATATTACTTTTCATGACAAATTAAAATTACCACATTCAAAAGAGGTCATAAAATGATGCATTTTTATAGATTAAAATTAAATCAAATTAGAGTTGAAATGATTAGCTGATTAATCAATTTGTCAGTCTATAAAATATTAATCTGCAGCTATGTTGATAACTAGTGTGGGGAGTAGCTTGATACATGCAACAGAGTTACGTAATTAAATTACAGAATGAATTTAACAGTTATCTGTTACAGTTACAGAGAAAAAAATCTGTCGTTATATTAAAGTTATTGATCAAAATGTGGGTTTTCTTCAGAGTGTGTTCTTTTTGGTCTTTTCAAGTGTCTTGCCCAGTTTAAAGGTCCAGTGTGTAGGATCTAGTGGCATCTAGTGTTGAGAGTGCAGAGATGAAACTTCTCCCGTGTGCCAAGCTTGTAGGAGAACTACAGTGGCTGACTCTAAAACGTGTATGTCTTTTAGAGCCAGTGTTTTATTTGTCCATTCTGGGCTACTGTAGAACAACACAGGAGACTGTGGGAGAGGACCCGCTCCGTATGGAGATACACACAGCTCATTCTAAGTTAACAAAAACACACCAATTCTTATTTACAGGTGATCACAGTAACTAAATTTGAATATCATGTACCATTCCTGCCAGTAGATGGCCCTCGGGGGCCACTGCCAGAACATTTTGGGTGTCACAACACTTAATTTCCTGCACTCTGGTGAATTTCTATGCACCAGTGTGTGCCTTTTCTGCATCACTTTATACTGTAAATGTCGTCCTTGTCGTAATCAAAGTCCGTTCCAAATATTCGCACCCAAAAATTCTACACCTATGCCAAAGCAACAATTTTGACCTGAGTCCTTGAGTATTTTTAACAGTGTGTACTTTTTAGGGCTGTCCTGGATAACATTTTTGGGGCTTTGAAGCTTGAGGGAGAATTAGCCACAAATATTTGAAGCTTCGAAACATCAATCATTGCGTTAATTATTCATAAACTTTGCTGTTATTGTAATTATGAGTCCAGTGAGAGACGAGAACATAAATCAGGCTTCAAGAATATTCCTTTTATTGCAGCAAAAATAGCGACAAAATGTGCTTTATAAATTACAGCCACACAAAAATAAATTTGCTCATATGCAGGTCTATTAATAAAATAAATAAAAAGACTGTAGCCTGTCTGTGTTGTATAATGATGGATTACTGTTTCTTATTTTATGGGTTATTTGGGATTTGGGGGTAATGCCCATATAATTTAAATAAAAGCATTCAAATACTCTTTCAGACGTTGATTACCATGGCAGCTGTAGAAGCTCTGAATCTCTGAAGCATTTGGGACAGCCCGTCTTAAGGAAAGGCTCTGACTACTTCCTGCATCGCTGTGTCTTTCTGCTTTGTCACTATTATTAGGTTTGGTCGCACACTGGCTGAAACAACCTGACATGTGTGACCCAATCTGTAATTTAAACAAAATGAAGAGAAAGAATATGCAAGAACATCACAAACAAAGTGACAGAATTGGACAGGAAGGAGCAGCTGCAGTGAAAGAAGTAAGGAGGTGTTGAAATTGGCAAGAGAAGAGAGAGAAGAAGGGAAACGGCCGGAGGGAAAATGAGGAGGAGGAGGAGAAGATGGGGAAAGGATGGGGAACGTGAGGATGGAAGAAATGAAGGTCGACTTCACCTTCGGAAGTATATATTGTAAAATAAAGAGGACCTCCCAGTGTGTCGGTGAAATGACTGGCAGCATGGAGTCACTTCTGTTATTAGGATTCACCTCCCTGCTCACAGTGAGGAGTTGACATTTGATGAGTCTGTTTAAAGTGGCTGAACAAAAGGGTTACAGAGTCAACTCCCAGCGCTAACAGGAGAGCAAAGCCCACATGTGAAGGGAGATTAGCCACAGATCTTCTCCTTTTATTATTTTCAGAGACACTGATCTACTGGCGAGTGCGATTGATGGTGGAGATTATCTGACTGGTCTTGAGTTTACAAAGGATTTACTGAAGGTTATGTTGATTCCAGGAACGAATAGGAGCTTTGATTTGTTTTGTGAGCTTGTAAATGCCCCGGATATTGCAAGATACAATATGACTGCTACATTGCCAGGCCTCTTTTAGGGAGTATTTCAGCAGGCACAGAGCTGAGCAGCAGATGTCGCTGTTGGCCTACAAAACATAGACATGGTTGGCTTTTCAAGTGGAGCCACAAAAAAGTGTTAAATTGCTTTTTGTCTCATAAAAAAACCCCACACTTAAATAATGTTGATGATAACTGTGACCTAAGTGGGATGTAGATATTCAGAGTAGACAAATCATTTATGAAAATCAGTAGCACAAATAATAAAACTGATGTCTGTGACCAGTGATTGACGTCCATTAGAAACATCTGGCTCAATGTGAAAGGTATAATTACCCCACACAGCAATGCACTGTAACTGCTCTGTTTCTTTCCTCACACTCTGTAATTACGGGCCATTACAGGCTTCCATAGTACAGATTGACCTTAATGAAATTAGGGAGACCTCTGACGCACTCATTCACACACACATTCTCACGCGCACACTACAACCAGGTGTGCACACACACAGAAAAAGAAATCAGATTACTAACACACAGCTGTGGAGCAGAAATAGAAACCTTGCCGAGCACATTCATATCACAGACTGTCGCTTTGAATCTTCATTTATGTACAGTCTGGATCATGGCGACTACATTTTACACAGATGTTGTATGAATTATAGATTATAAAGATACATTAACACATATAAAATCCTGGGTGACTCGTTTATCCCCACAGCCACCCTGCTGTTGTTCTTCTCCTCGTAGGAACTAATTTTTAATCTTTATTTAGAAGACATATGAGCATTCAGGCTGTTTGTAAACAATGGCTGGCTTCCTGTTTTCATGGATGCATTCAAGCCAGTTTTTGGCCACAGAGCAGCTCTGCTCAAATACCTTGATGGTGTTTGTTTTTCCCAAAGGGATCCAGTTCAAGTCTCGAGGTCATGAGGACACTTCTGTCACCACCTACTGTTCCTTTCTTGACAAAATTTTCAATTTGGGCTACTATTTCCTGCTTGTCTTATCCTCTCCTCAACACACACGCACACACGCACACACACACACACATACACACACATAAACTCTTGCTCCCTTTCTTCAAACCTTCCTTCCCCTTTTCATCTCATCCTTCATTTCTCCCTCTCACTGCAGCCCTCCCTCCCTTCCTTCCTTCCTTTCTTTCTTTTCATCACCTCTTCACCCGCAGCTTTTCCTGCAGGCGAGAGCAGGAATGGTGGTAACACTTTATCCATTTTACCCAGTAATCCCAAATTAATTTGCTTAGTGCATCCACTGTTTTGCATAGCAAGACTGATATAAACAGAGAATTCATTGTAATGACTCTCCTGCCCGAGCTGGAGCAGGTGTGACACAAAATATACGTGGCGACTATAAAGGCCCTGTTTTCTGTGACACGCTTCTCTTCACCAGACATTCATCTCCGTTTCCATTTCATGTAATCAATGCAGCCGTATACAGCAGCTGTGTAACAGTTCACACTTTACATTTTATGCACAACAGTGACGCAGAGCCTGGATTTCAGGACACGTCTGTGGCTGTCTGACGACAGACTCACAGTTGTTGCTTTTGCCGCACAGCCTGTAGAAAAGATGTTAGTCTGAGTGCTTAGCTCTTCTCAGACTGAAGTTAGGCAGAGAGATGTGAAGGGTTTGTTATGGTTACCAAACTCTAGACAACTTCAGAAAAGTGCAAAAAACAAGCAGGAGAGTGACGAAGGAGATGTCATTGAAGTGCAGCCGGAACACGCCCACACAGTCCCTGATGAGAGGTCTCCTCTGCCCACTTTATTCATAAAAATATCACTCAGTATACCTTTGTATTTTATATGTATTATATATTATTATATATGTTCTCTGTTCAGGGTGAGCCTCGTCTCCTGCTCAATGTCAGCTGGGATCAGTTCCAGCCGCCCTGCGATCCTTACAGTACGAGGATAAGCAGTCACAGATAATGGATATTTCATTACTGTAAATGAGCCGGTGTGAGCCAAAAGGCTAATTTTTTAGCTGTCGTCATTTGGCTAGATGTTAAATTTGCCATTAAAACAACAATGAAATGCATAACATGTAAAATTTAAACAGAGGGAAGTGGGCAAAAACATGAAACAGGTGAACAAGATAGAAAGCTTTGAGAAGTCAATAAATACAAAACAATTTTGAGCAGACAATGATGCCAATAAAACGTGACATCATGTAATTATGTGCCAACAGAAGACAAGGAAAAACTAATAAACTGAGCATATAATTGTATCTTGACCTTCACGAATAGTATTTTTAAAATAATAATATAGACTGAAAGTTCACTTACCAGTGCTTTCACCCTCATCCTCAGCCAATGGGACTGGATCGGTGTCGCCACGTGACCTATAGGTGGTTTTAAAAAAACCCAAGTTTTAGTGATTGTTCATCTGTAAACGACCTGTTGCTGCATGTTTGGTTTCCTTAACAAATGACAGCTTGCACAATTTGATTACAGTTGATTGTGGAAACTGTTTTTTAACTGTGACGGCAGAAACAGACAAAATAAAGACAAAATACCACACAAAAAAAAATGAAATTACTGAAATAAAGAGCATTGTGATAACATTTACACTTAGTCCTTTTCAGACCTCTAAACAGACTCAGGGTGGTGACTACATTTTTTGCACATATATGTGAACACTCCAAGAGAACTCAGACCTCTCTGAAGCTAACTGAACTCAAACCACCTTGGGAGGTGGTTTGAGTTCAGGTTCACTTCAAATCCTCAGTGCAGTTCACTTAACCTGTGCACTGTGAACACGAAGCGCTGCAGGTTCTCTTTGCTCTTTGACATTTTATTTAACTCTCCACATCACATGCTGTTGCACTGGGACGCCTGAAAAAACAGACGAATCCACGTCAGCCTGTAACGCTTGCAAGGACGATACTGCACGCCTCCAGATGTGGAATGTAGAATACATTTAACAGTCTACAGAACACAGAAACAGCTTAGGTTTCCGGTCCAATTTTAAGTTCATCAGAAAGCAAGGGGCTTCATAACCCACTGCAGTGCCATGTCAAAGTAGAAAAAACAAAATACATCAACACATATTATATATAGGCTACAGTGTGAACAGAAAGAGAGCCGAGTCCTCTTGTAAATGAACTGACCATGTGAACACAAAAAGAAGTGAGTGCACTTTAAGAGGACTGAGTTTGGTTTGTTTAAAAAGGACTGTAAGTGAAAACACCCTACTACCTTTCTACTTCAGTTATCTTATTATGCTCACTGTGCTCAAGTGTTCTCCTTTCACTGTACATGATGTCTCAGATACTGAGTGTGGATGCAATTTCTTACACTTTCACACCTGATCTGAAAGGGCTCTGTCTTCTAGTTTTTACCACGGAGTTATTACACATTAGTCACTATCAGAGAAAGCTCAGTAAAACCATTATCTCAAGATAATGGAAAAATTAAGTCTGATGTCAAACTAACAGGCTAAGACAGAGTTATGACAAACCACAGCTGCCCTCAGCTTCCTCACTGCTCTGCATCATTTGCTCTGTGAATATTACTTAATGGTTTTTGCACATTTTAAAAACCTGACAAGGGCGGCTAAGGCTAAAAACATCTCATGAAATTTTAAGTTTATGAAGGCATCTTCTTCATTGACTTATTCTATTAGTGATCCCTATTTTAATAAGGTTTGTTTAGATATTTTCAAAATCACGGTGGCATTAAATCAAGCAAACACAGCCACGCCCTTGTCAGGCCAAAGTTTTTTTATTTTCCAACGTCTGTATTTGTTGACCTGCTGCTTGTTTACAGTACAAGACATTGTCTCATAGTTCAAGCTGGAAGAAGCATGAACTTTGATGTTAATCCTTGCGACACAATCAGGATCATCTTATTTAAATCTTTAAAGGGATAGTTTAGATATTTTGAAGTGGGGTTAATGAGGTATTAAACCATAGTCAATGTGTAACAGTAAATGGTGGTTTGGAGAAGCAGGCTTGAGTCTGCCACAGAGGCTGAGTAATGTACTGCTGTGGACGACGGGCAGCAGAATATCCCTTTAAGTGTGTATCTCCTGACACCTTATATAAATGTATACTTTCAACAAAAAGAGTTTTCCGACCTCATGAACTTTCCCCTACAGTCGTCACGCTGCCATCAGGCTGCGCACATCACAATCTCCTTTGCCCGAGTAGTCATTTCACAATGCGTCAAAGCCCAAATGAATCCCAGACTAATTCTCAGAATCAGCACATCAGCAGCGTCATTAGGAGCCTCATCTCCCCACCGCTGTGAGATGTGCTGAATGTTATCAAACATGCCTGATATTTTGTCAGAGCTCTCCCTGAAGTGAAACCCGATGCCCTCGAGAGCGCATATTTAGAAAATCTGAGTTTACAGTTGGAAAATGTCACATCAGTTCAAACATCCTCTGATGGGCCAACTGTTTGGCATCTGCTCAGAACATGTTGACTGTGAAGTAACACTCAACATTAGCAGCCTTTGGCAGATCAGGGTGTTTGTATTGTTCAAGGAGCACCCTGACACTTTCAAATTGTTTGTTATATAAAGAGTTTTTTAATTCAAGTGAAGTCATTTACAATAAAAATAGGCTACAACTTTAATATGCATCATAAAATAGCTTCTCAAAAAGAGACTGTAAGACTTTACTGTACATGCAAAACAAGTGGGTATTATGTATGACAGTTTCTGTGTAAGTGACGGTTGTAATAAAACTTTAAAACAAGAGGCAATAAAAGCATTGCAACATTTACAACCCTCCCTCTATCCAAACATTCACTTCATCTGTGGCTACTGGTTTGACACCTGCTGCTAGGTTTATTTTAAGAGCTGATATTTTTGTGGCAGGCTACTTTCTTGGATACTTCCCAAGGAAATGCTTCTGATTCATATGCTACAAAATATCACTTTATTTCAAGGATATACTTTGCCAAGTTTCAACCAGCTCTGTGACATTACATTGTGAGTAGTGTGTGTAAATAAACTGTGGTAAACTTCCCTCCATCTTACTGGTGCCCACATCTCCCTGCTCATCTCTTAGATCAAACCCCATCCAGTGGATTTTCGCTGGCTCCACTGCTGTCGTTTGAGCTACAGTTTGTACTTCAGCACTTTCGTTTGCCTAAACCATGACACAAAGAGTATAGAAGCGGATAGAGAGAGAGACCCGCTACCCTGTCTGTCTCTCTCTCTCTCTCTCAAACTGAGACTAAACGGCAGTGCTGATCAAAAATAAACTAAGATTGTGTCACTGTGTTGCCTATTTCTCTCCTAAAATGTCTTCAGAAACATATTTTAGTGCACTGTTTAGGTGTAATACGAGAATATGTGAACAGAAAGAAGCCGCCATACTGTTTCCTGCATTGCAAAAAGGAAGGCTACAAAAAACTGAGATCAGACACCAAGATTAACTTACTGCGTTGCCTATTTCTGGCCTCAAACGTTTTCATAAACATATTTTAGCTTATCATTTAACCGTAATGTGAGATAGTTTGTTACTTCTGACCTTTAGATTCTTCCCTGTGGAAAAACGGCCAAGCTTGTAATACATCAGCCACCAGTGGGAGCATTTATTGGTCATGTATGGTGCAGTGCATTCTGGTAGTTGCAGGTTTTCTTCCTCTTGAGCAAAGCAAATGCCACAGCCCTTTTCTTTTGTTTTCTCCAGTCACGTAGCACCACTGTCAAAAGTAGCTCCGTCTTTCCTCTGCATACACAGCCCAGTTTTATGAAAAGACCATCCTTCCCGCAGTGAAATATTTTTTCAGTGAGCTACGACTTAAAAGGGTACTTCGCAGATTTTCCACCAGCTTTGTACCAAAACAACGTTGGTAGTATGCGTAAATGAACTGTGGTAAACTTCCCTTCATCTAACTAATGTATATCCCTCCTCGCCCCCCTCAGTGAAACTCCACCAGTTGATGTACATCACTAGTGCGTGCATAGACATAATTTACATCATCTGGTAAAGTTTCACAGGCTCTCGTGCTGTTGCTCAAACTACAACCTGGCATTTTTGTATTGCCTGCCACTCGTGCTGCAACCGTGGACACAAAAAGTACAGAAGTAGATCAAGAGACGGGCCCGCCTCTCTCTCAAAGTTCGACTGAAATCCAATCAAACGGTAAAACCAGGCAGTGCTGATCGAATATATATCAGGATTGTGCTACTGCATTGCCTATTTCTCATCTACTGTGTTTTTAGAAACATATTTTACTGCTGTGTTCAGCTGTACCAGTAAGAGTTTGTAAACAGGAAGTGGGTGCCATACTGTTTCCTGCACAGTGAAAATGGAGGCTAAAAAAACTGAGAGAATGGTCAAACTCAGCAGTGCTGATCAAATATGAACCAAGATTCTGTCACTGAGTTGTCTATTTCCCCCCTCATGTTTTCAGAAATGTTTCAGCTTGTTGTTAAACTGTGAGAGATCAAGATCATTTTTTGCCAGCTGGCTCGAACAGTGTTTGCATTATGTCACCCACCAGCAGGAGCATCTGTTGGTCTGGTGCATTCTGGTAGTCGTAGGTTTTCTCCCTCCTGAGCAAAAACAAATGCCACAGCCCCATTTGCGTCTTTCTACTGCATAGACATCCTAGCATTATTAAGAGGCCATCTTTCCAGCACTGAAGTACCTCTTTAAGCTCAGAACTCTTTGGTGGCAAACACCCATGTTAAACCAGGCAGTCATTCTTATGCATGTAAACCCACGCACTAGAGAAGGTGAGATACATTACCGTGGGTGGACATGATGCCCTGAGACAGCTAATGATATACCTGGACACGCTGTCTCTTTAGGTGCAGAGACAAGTGAAATAAAAGGCTGTGCAAACAACTCTGGAAACTGGGTGAGAAACATAAATTCACTTTATGCTGTAAACTTGATGACACTAACAGCAGTGTGTGTGTGACTTTTGATAAACAGCAGGAAAACAACTGCCACTGTTGGACACAGTGCACGCTGAGTTTCATCATTGGAGCTTGTGTGTTGTGTTGTGTGTGGAGAAATTCATTATGTTACCATGGTCACCTGTTACTGCTGTCCTTAGTTCTGTCTAATAATCCATACAGCTTTCACTCTCACAGGCATTTCAGCGCAACATCTCAAAGTCCCCATACACATACCAGTATCATGAAGGTCACTGATAGACGTAGACATAACACACATACTTGTTAATACACTCATACACGTACTGGGAGGAGGACAGACGGCAGACCATCTGGACATCTTTTAGTACCAGGCAGGAGCAGCCATAGTGTAAAGGGGATAAGACATCAGTCTGTAATGGCTTTTGGAACGAATGAAAGCTTGTATCTATTACTGAACAGAGGCAATATTGTCACCCAAATGGCAACAGATTAAAGGTGAAGTGTGTGAGATTAAGGCGGATTTGGTGGCGTCTAGCCATGTGGACTGCAGATTGCAATCAGCTAAAACGTCCTTCCTTCAGTGTTCATTTTTCAGGAGGTTTTTACCAGGAGCCAGATTATCTGCAGTGGTCTGTTCTCCAAAACTAGTAAAAACATTGGATAAAGCAGTTTTACATTACAAATATGTGTATATCTGATGCTGTTTGGCATCTCGAAGATGGACAGCTTGCCCAACACATGCTAATGTGAACATAGCCTGACGTGCACCTCCCCAGAAAGGTATCTTCACGTCGCAGTGATGCAGACCTCCTGTCTATTTTTGTACACTGAAACCATTTCCGTCAGTGGAAATAAAGCTTTTATTTACTTTAATTTCACAGATAAGAAACAATAAATTGTGAAGACAATAACGCCTCCACAAAATAGCATTTTAAGTCTTGTGTGTGATTTATCCTGGTTTCGTATGAGCAGAGGAAATCTCAGCTCGTCAGTAGGCTAATTTATACAATGTAAAATGCCATAGGCTTGTGCTAATAACGTTAGCATGTTTTATTTGTTGGAAAATGTGTTTAGTGTACGACAGTTGTTTTGTCGGTGAACCTTGTGAGATGTAATGGAGCCAAATTTTGCAACCTTACCTTTGTTAAATGTTCCTGTTGTCCCTGGCTTCATATGAGTAGAGGAAAAGTTCACTAGCCACTAGGCTAATTTATACAATGTAAAATGCCATAGGCTTGTGCTAAAACATTAGCATGTTGTATAAATCCTGCTTAAGATCATGAAAACACAACAATTCCTGCAGCACACTAAGGAAAACATACTTATCATATTACATTCTGCCAACCCCTAAATCCTCAACATTGGACCTTTAAATAAGGAGGCAAGGGGGTGTCTCTGGTCACCAACAATGTTGTTTGCCTTCCTCATCTTTCTGTCTCTGTAGATGCAATCCATACTTGGTCAAATAAGCCCTAATACTGGCCGTCTGTTACAGTTATTCTGACACTCTTTTTCTGCGCCTCAGAAGCATTGCCAAACCTGCAGATGATGCAGAAGAATCAAACACTGTCAACAAAGGCAAAGTCCAGTAAACCTGGGTTCATGACATGGAGGAAGTTGCTCAGCCTGCTGTAACAGTACAGTGGATCATACACCAATCATGACGCGCCACTCCATCAGGTGGAAAGCTATTCCAGTAACAAGGTAATTTTTATGGCTGCAACAGTTGATCGGGATATCATGTAAACTCCAAAGTCTGTGTTTAGTTGAGAGAGACAGAGACAGAGAGAGGGAGAGAGCTGGAGGGAGAGAAAGAAGAGGGGGAGGGAGGGAGGGAGGCTTTTTCTTTGCAATCTCAACCTCTATCCTTCACTCGATTTCTGATTTTCACCCGGAATACAAGCTGGAATAAAACCGACTTTCCTGGAAATCCATAACAGGTGAGTCTAGAGACTTTGCCTCCTTACAGACTGAAATAACTTAGATGATAAACTTTATTTTATGGCAGCTGACTGAAAAGCCATGTCAGTATTCTGCTGTTTGTTTATTGTGCTGAGAGCCTCAAAGTTTTCACGCTGCGTCTCAACAGGTGGCTGTCTGCGCACAGACCTGTAGTATTTCGCACAAGAGCCATTATTCATTTTGATAGATGGGCTCCAACAGGTCTCAACAGGGCAACAGATTAATCTGTCTTCCTGCTCTTTTTCTAATGAAATCAGACAGGCTGCGGTCATTACACATAATCCTATTCAACAATTAGCGTTGGATAAATATCCTGTCCTTTTCTGGTGCGATAAGGAGAAGCGTGCCGTGCGCTCAAACGCACAAAACACGCAGTTTTTCCCCCTCTCCTGCCATCCATCCTTCTTTATCTTGTTATTCTTTGCGAATTCGGTGAGTAATATGGCTCCTAAATATTTGTGTTGCGGAGGCAGTTATTGTATAAACACAGAGGATATGAACGCAGCGAGGAAAAATGTTTACAATCACAAATTCAGATTCAAAGCCAGAGAGGTTTATGGAAACTATTATACATTATCTAAGAGTGGATTCAGTTAAAGTTACTGAAAATATGAAGCATGGATGCACAATACTGTATATGCATGGGTGCTGCAGTCTGCCCTTCACATGTGAATCGGTGCCAGTGGCATAAAATCGACTTTAACACCAATTTGAAGCTTTAATTGGAGCAATATGCTCCTGTCAGTCTCCACCTGAAGGCGACGCACAGCACCCAGAGTTTATCAACTACTTCCAATAGGCTACTTTCAGTCTCTCTTGGCTATTTATTTATTGGATTGGTGGAGGCAAGGAGACGTAAACACCGTGGGTTGAGGAGAGCAAAGAAATCTTTACTCACCCAGCATCACCCCATTTTAATATCAAAACCATGCTGACAGTTATGAGTCATTTTTCTGAGGATGCTCTGCTGAAAAACCTCTCAGCTGTGTTCAGTGAAAGGTTTTTTTTTTCCACTTGTGAGCATAGTGTTTTTTTATTCTTCCTTTTCCTGTGTGTTAGCAGGCACAGATATACAGACAAAAAAAAAGATATAATAGGAATAAAAATAGTTAAATCGGAATAAAAGTTTGTTTTTCTGCAGGATTTGTGCTTTGTCAATCAGCAGAACATCTTCCTTCCTTCCTCTTTCTGTCTTGAACGATCACTAATATGTCTGCATTTAAGTATGTGCATGTTTCTGTACCTCACATGCCCATAGTCTTAAAGTTTTTATCATTTTATCGATTCATTTAGCAGGTTTACTTTTGCTGTATACCCAGACAGGAGGACTTTTATTCTCACTGGCTTTATAGATTCCAGGCAGCACTTTTATTCTTAGTTTTTTTTGTTGTTGTTGTTGTGAGGTATGATTCAATATGCGTGGGATGTGATGGTCTCATTGGCAGAATAACACACTTGATAATTCTCTTTTGTTGGACGATAATAAAAAGAGGAACTGGTTTCAATCAGCGTGTCCTAAAAAGGCCAAATAATGACGTGTTTCAATTCACAGATCTGTCACAGAGAGACAAGTCTGCACAAGCAATGTACCAAAAAAAAACGCCCACTTGCCTCCATGGCAACAGGCTTATTTCAATCTACGCTCTTAAAAATCAATAGCCCATACAGTCCAGATAAGTGATATGATTAAGATTTTCCAGCAGCATATTGACATGTTTTATAGGTGTGAGCCGCCTTGCTGAGCTTTGCAGAGTTAAATATCTATATATCTAGCTAGATATATCTATATATATGTTATCACACTACAGTGTAGGATTTTATAAATCATGCAACACCAGCAGCATTTATTGCCTCCTTTTCTCCAATCACACAGTTTGTCCACTGCTGTGTCGTTGATGGGATTTGCAACCCTCCCCTTTGCGAGAGTGTCAAAGGAAGCCAGCTGGACAGCGAAAGACAAAGAGCAAGAGAGAGACTTTAGCCAAGGAATACTGTACATCTAAACCAGAAAAGAAAAAGGGTTACAGGAAGCGTGGAGCTGTATTTAACTCTCATAATGCGTCTGATTGCATCTGGTCTATATATACTGTATACTGCTGAACCTTTTGCGCAATCTTATTCAATCTGTGTGGGCCCTTACAGAAACCACTCAACTATAAACTACCTAAGTGTATATGACATAGGAAAAACCTCTGCCAGCTACAAAAGTAAAAGCTTTACTTACACATAGATGAAGGCAGCATTTACAATATGTATTGAGAAGGACTCCTCCACTCAATACTCCCAATATTCTTTTTAAATCCTGCTACTTCCACTTAAGGAATATTATCAAAATCAAATTTCCTGACCTAGAAAAGCTTGTTCATGCTTTTACATTCTCACGCATCGACCACTGCAACGCACTGTTTACATGTGTCAGTAAATCTCCAGCAGCTCGGCTTTAGTGCAGAATGCTGCAGCTCGTATTTTACTGGGACAAATCGTAAGTCATATGCCTCCCTCCACTGGTTACCAGATAACTTCAGAATTGATTTTAAGCTTCTTTTAATAACTTCTAAAGCTCCACATGGTTCAGCCCTGAGTTATATAGCTGAGCTTCTGACAACCTGCGCTCCAAGTCGTGAGCGGAGATCCCCAAGCCTACTCTTACTAGTCGTCCCTATGTCACTAAAGGTTGGTAGGGAAAGGCTAGTAACTAAAGGTTACCAGGTTTTTGACATCAAGTCCTCGAAGCTCTGGAATTCTCTGCCTGAGGAGATAAGGCTGGCAGGCACATTACCTGTTTTTAAATCATTGCGTAAAACATATTTTTACAGGAAAGTTTTCACTTTTAATGCCTGATTTGAACTTTTGTGATTCATTTCCTTTGTTTTGTTTTGTAGTGTTATTTCTATGCACTTTGTGAAGCACTTTGTAACCTTGTTTAGATAAGTGCTACACAAATAAATATTATTTTTATTTTTATTTTTATTTTTATACGGTGGTTTAGTGGGTTGTGGTGTAGTAGTTAGAGCTCACAGCGAAAGGGTTCATGGTTCGAACCCAGAGTTGGGGTTGCATGTTCTCCCTGTGTAGGTGTGGGTTCTCTCCGGGTACTCCAGCTTCCTCCCACAGTCCAAAGACATGCAGGTTAACTGGTGACTCTAAATTGTCCGTAGGTGTGAATGTGAGTGTGAATGGTTGTCTGTCTCTATGTGTCAGCCCTGTGATAGTCTGGCAACCCCACCTCTCGCCTAGTGTCAGCTGGGATAGGCTCCGGCCCCCCGCGACCCTCAAGAGGATAAATGGTTATGAAAATGGATGGATGGATGGGGATCAAACTGTCGTTTAAAACTCTGCACAGTGAAGGACAGATGTTACAGTAACAGTAAATGACAAATATTTTTGAGTGAAGAGTAATGTGTGACAATTTTTAACGTGTTTTCTTTATGTTTTCCAGGTGTTAACAGTGTGGATTTCTGTAACAGATGGACTACACATCAAGACTGATTCACACCTTCTCCAGCATGTAAAGGATAAATGTTTTCAATATAGAGCCACACTGGTCGTTATGCTGTGAGTGTTGGATCCAAACTGAGTAAATACACCACTGAAACCATCTGTTCCATACATGTTTTGGCCCACAGTTTAAGACACCAGTTTTCCATGATATGACTGGATCTGTAGGTGACCATCTCACCTACCATGATGGAATCTGGTCTGTCACCTTCCACAGACCCTCCTCGCCTCAGCACCAACAGCTATGTCAATAACAGCAACAGCAGCTGGAGCGGCCTCCTCGACGCTGACTCACCGAGGAGCAATCACACCCTGACTCTGCATGGCTGCTTCCACAACGCCCTGCTGGGAGTCTGTCTGGGACTGCTGTGTCTCCTCACCATCATGATGAACCTGCTCGTCCTCTACGCCATCAAGAGAGAGAAGAGCCTCCACACGGTGGGGAACCTTTACATCGTCAGCCTGTCCGTGGCAGATCTGATTGTGGGGACCACAGTCATGCCTCTAAATCTGGTGTATTTGTTGGAGGATGAATGGAAGCTGGGACGGGCCGTCTGCCAATTTTGGCTCATTATGGACTACGTGGCGAGCACGGCCTCGATTTTCAGCTTGTTTATCCTGTGTTTGGATCGCTACCGCTCTGTCAGACAGCCGCTCAAGTACCTGAAATATCGCACAAGGGGAAAAGCAAGTGTGATGATTTCTGGAGCCTGGCTGCTGTCGATGATGTGGATTATTCCAATTTTAGGATGGAGGTCTTTCACACATGTAGACCTTAAACCCGAGGAGGAGAACAAGTGTGACACGGATTTCCGCTTTGTCACGTGGTTTAAAGTTATTACTGCCGTCTTCAACTTCTATGTGCCCTCTATTTTGATGCTGTGGTTTTACACACACATCTACTTGGCAGTGAGACAACATCTGAGAGACAGAGAAAGAATCATTCATCCAACTGACTCATTTGGGGAAAACGAGAATGGACAAAATGCCCAAACGCCGATGAAAAAACATTCCAAATCACCCAAGAGGGAATGTAACGTCCCAATGAAACTCTCTAAAAAACAACGCCTGTTGGACCAGAACACTCTAGATCAGCCATATTCCCTCGAGGATCCTGATAAAACTAAAACAGCTTCATCCAGATCTCACAGGAAAATCGGTGTGAAGTGCCAGCAGACGTCATTGCTCGCCATGACAACAAAACGACTCAGAATGGCTCAGAAGGTCAAAAGGTGCTCCCTGTCTCCTGAGGAGAAGCGGTCAGACATTGAGGTTCCCCTGAGTCAACCTCCGGTGCCAAAGGACATTATTTGCTCAGAGGGGAATCATGATTACAAACTCCAAACATCTTTAAACGAATGTCATGTCACGGTGCCGAAGTCAGTGAGCGGCGTCTGTGACATCAGTCAGGTTTCAGACGTGCAGAGATACACCTCTGTGCTCGACAACAACTACAACCCCAGTCACGCTCTGCCCTGGATAGAGGAAGGGGTCGAAGATGCCAAATTAGACCCCGCTAACGCCGTGACTCTTAGACAGACGTGGCAGCGGTTTATTGACCAATCACGTCATCGTATCCAGAGCCTGAGGATCCATAAGGAGCACAAGGCAGCCAAGCAGCTGGGCTTTATAATTGCTGCTTTCTTGCTGTGTTGGATACCGTACTTCATAGCTTTCATGGTCATGGCATTCTGCAGAGAGTGCGTGCATCACGACCTTCACATGTTCACCATATGGTTAGGATACATGAACTCCACTCTCAACCCTTTTATATACCCGCTCTGCAACGGGAACTTCAAACGAGTCTTTAAAAATATTCTCAACATTCGTTTGTGACAGATAGCGACAGGCAGAGCAAAGAAGCAGAACAAAAGCATGGGTGTCTAAATGCTGCTGACATTGACAGATAATTGAAGGGGACAGCTGCTGCATCAATTAAATGTCTTTAACACTCTTGCATGGGTGAGCTTTTTCAGTGTAGATAAAACTGTACATGTCCTTTGAGCATCAGTTATTTCAGTTTGTTTTAATCTTATTTTTGTATCTTACTGCCCGCTGATTCAGACTCGTGGCAACAGTTGAGGATAATGTCTGACTTTAATGTTATTTATTTTGTCTGTGTTATGCAAGTCATAATAAAGTGTATCTAAGGCCGGAGACCTTTAAACTCCAAAGAATTTGATCTCTCACCCTGGGGAATCAGGAGCATGAGTCCAGTGTGTTGGCTCGTGTCCAGAGCGGAGGGAAACTATGTCTCTAAAATGTGTTTTTAAAGAAAATATTTAATTTATTTATTTATTGTTTTTTGCACTATCCATGTACAGAGCCAGAGTTGTAACATGAAACAAAACATTTTACAAACATGCATTTGCGAGCAGTTGTCACATTGTTTTCTCATCATTACGACAGGATATGGGACATTAGCTAGCCTTTCTAATGGCAGTCCAGGAAAAACACAAATCTTGCCAAGTGTCTGATGAGCTGTGACCCCCGGGAGCGCTGATTTGGGATCTGTTCAGTTGTTTCTTTATTCCCCCCTTCCTTTCAGAGTTTTTAAACATGCAAGCTTTTAATGATTTATTGTGTTTTTAACACATTAAAATCACCATCTTCATAATAATCTGGAGGAAGCTTCTGGTCTTGTTTTATCTGTTTGTACTTTGTCAACTTTTTACTATCATCAAGTAGAACAGATGAGTATCAGCAAGGGACTCTTAAAAACTGGACGGGTGTGGTTTTGCAGGACGTTGCAGTGCACGCTTCAATGAAATGGAGAGTTGGACTGATGCAAGATACGACAGTGATACCAGAATACAGACCCCATCTGAGTAGATCTTCATTGTTGGACATAATCTTAATGTCAGTCTTTTAGCAATATTTTTTGGGTCTGCGTATTTTCCAGTATGATGGTCTTTTTTGTGATAATAATAATAATGAAATGTATTTGATGTAGCGCCTTCCACAGAAATGAAACCGACACAGTGCTTCACACAATCAAACAATGAAACATGCAACCAATACAAACCAAGGCAATATAGAACAAAAGGAAAGTAACATATGGAGCAAATATAGAGCAAATACAGGCTACTGAGGCCTTTGTTTTGAGTCTGGAGCAGGGGACTGCCAGTGGGTCCTGTTCTGAAGACCTAAGGGACCTACTGAGAATATATGGACGAATAGATCATTACTGGTGGTGCAGTGGTTAGCACTGTCGCCCCACAGCAAGAGGGTTCCTGGTTCAATTCCAGGAAGGGGCCCTTCTGTGTGGAGTTTGCATGTTCTCCCCGTGTCAGTGTGGGTTTTCTCCAGCTTCCTCCCACAGTCCAAAGACATGCAGGTTAAGTGGTGACTCTAAATTGGCCGTAGGTGTGAATGTGAGTGTGAATGGTTGTCTGTCTCTATGTGTCAGTCCTGTGATAGTCTGGTGACCTGTATTCCTACGTGAGATCTTACAGTGAATCCTGAACCTGATGGAAGCCAGTGTAAAGAAACTAAAATGGGAGTGATGTGGGTTGACCTGATTAAAAGCCGTTAACAGCGTTCTGAATTATCTGAAGACGATTCAGAGAAGATTTGTTTAGACAAGTAAAAAGACAATTATGGTAGTCCAGTCAGGAGGACACAAAAGCATGGATAATCATCTAATTCAATTTTTTATTTATCTATTAAGTCAAATCTGAGCAAATCAACAATACTGTTATTGGAACTTAACAAGCACCTGGTAGCTACACACTCTTAGACCTAAAATAGTAATTTAGCAACCACAGCGGTACAACTTAACACCACATCATTACAGTGCAACAGACATGTTACAAAGCCTGTGCATTAATTAAAATGAGAAGGCTAACAATTTGCTTGGAAAACATGCTGTTGATAAATGAGTGAATACAAAATAAAATTAACAGATAATTAGAAAAAAAACCCAACAATGAAGTTTAGTTTCTGGAGCCAGTTTTTTGTTAAGAGTTAAACAGCAGTTATCCTCAGTATTGTAATAAGGTATTTATCTTTAAATCCAACCATCCTCTTTGGCATTTCTCCTAACAGAATGAACCCTTCACTAATTTTTAGGTCCATTTTTAAAACATTTTTGATTTCTACACAAATATGTTTCCAGTAAGTATTTAAAACCAGGCAAGACCAAATAATGTGATGGCAAAGATTAGCTTAAAAAACAACTTTTTAGATGTTAATAACGTTTCCAAAAGGCCGGAGCTGATGAGACGGAGCACCAGGCATGAATCGCTCTGTGTGACCCAATACGCAGGGCACCACCCCCGAACGAAACCTTGCTTTTTTCAGGGAGTCCTCTATCAGCAAAGACGTAATTTGAAGAAAAACTTTCAACAGAACAAGTAACATTTATTTGATGAACATTTTCCCACTGTCAAAAGAAGCAGCTGTGTGTGTGCCACCTTCTGCCAGCGTACAGAGGGTTTTAGTTTTTCTTCTAACAACGCTGCCCTTTACAAAATGACTGCTGAGCTTTTAACACTCATCTGTTTTATGAGGTGATGTAGCACCTCTTTTCATGTCATTAGCCAAAGAGCAGTGAATATTATTCCAAAAAGCCACCATAAATTTGAGGCTTATGTATGCATTTGTATTGATTTGATATTTTGTGAAAAAAAAAAACACACAAAGTGCATCCATCAGGCTCCAGAGACTGAGCATTACAGCACAATTACGTCTGCTATTAGAAAAAAGCAAAGCCTCCTGTTGGAGAAAACAAAGTGAAAAGGCATGACAGTTAACACATTACCACATCTATAATATCAAAGATATCAATATCAGAATTGCTTTCTCACATCAGAGGCCCGTTAACACATTTTAAATGTTAATATATGAATTATAGTGTCTGAAACAGGGTTGCAATTCAGTAACCTGCCATGACTCCACCACAATCCAAATCTAGACACGCATACTGTTTCCTGTGTCCAGCAGTGGGTTGTGAGTCACTACTTAGCCAAACCAAACAAATCAGAGGAGGGGTGGAACTGAGCTGGAAGAAGTGTGATTGCACTCTGTCATCTCTACAGTACATCTCTGTCAACAAGATGGAGCCAGTGTCAGGCTGGTATTCAGGGAAAACAATCATGTTTCAGATGTTCTGATTTTGATGATGATTTCTTCCTGTACCAAAGCTGTCAAGTTTTGCTGGTAGTTACAAAAGAATCTAAATCCTTACTGCATATCCTGACCAGCACTGCTCTCATCACGTGGCTGGTGAATGTTTTGATGTTCATGTAAATCATATGGAAATTACTGCAAGGAGGGTTTTTCAATTTGAACGCTTGTCATGATAAATGCTAGCTGCCGTCTGGCCTCATTTCATTTCTTCAGGGTTTTATTTTTGGCAACAGAGAGCACAGATCTCAGTCTATTATTCCAGTAATCACTTTTGTTTTTAATAATGCTCCATACTTTGACTATCAGAGCACATCTACCATTTAAGGGACATACTGTAGTGTCTTTCATGAGCAGTGATGGAGGAAGCATTCAGATCCTCTTCTTAAGTTAAAGTATTAATAATCCCACTGTTACAAGTAAGATCCCTGCATTGAAAACGTTACCTACGTAAAAGTACGTAAGTACAATCAGGAAAATGTATAGAAGTGTTTTTCATCTGCTTATCCGAGGCTGGGTCTGGGGGGCAGCAGGCCAAGCAAAGCACACCCTCTCCCAAGCAACACTTTCCAGCTCCTCCTGGGGGACCCCGAGGTGTTCTCAGGCCAGATGAGATATATAATCCCTCCAGCGTGTCCTGGATCTACCCCGGGGCCTCTGACCAGTAGGACGTGCCTGGAACACCTCTAACAGGAGGAACCCAGGAGGGTTCATTTTCTGATCAATCAAATAATTGTTGCAGCTGTATTGTGCAAAATCTCAATCTGTAAAGTAACTTTACTCAGTGAAACACTGCATAAAGATACTTCAGTTACTCAAGTGATACTTTAGATACTTTGGTGAACACTGCATAGGTGTAAGTGTGCAGAAATCTTGTTCTACCAGTCTGGACTTGTTGATGTTTCCAGCACCTTGGCAAGACCAAGCTGGGTGGAGCGGTGATTGTTCTGCATCCTCTGAAGTCTAGTAAAGTAGAAGAAAGTGGCATGAAATTAAAAAATTCAAGTACAGTAAAAGTATCTCAAATTTGTGTTTAAGTGCAGTATTTGAGTACTTAGTTACATTCCACCACTGTAAGGGAGCATGCTGTGTGTTTGAATATACTCTATCATATACATTATGTGTATGCTGTGGAAATGAATGCCTAGGTTAACCTGTCTGGGGTTCATGGGGAAAAATTCTGATGCAGTCAAGCCTCCATCTAGTTCACATCATAGACGACAGCTTCAGGTTTGGTTTTGTTTTTGCTCAGAGATACAAAAATGGACACCTAACTTTCTGGCCTTAGGTTTTCTTTATGAGAGTTAGTTTGTGTTAATTTTATTAATCACAACTTTACCTAGGAATATACACCATGTGAGCGCAAAATGAATAAATAAATAAAGTAAAATAAAATAAAATAAATCAATCTAAAAAAAAAAATCGATATAAAATGATATTAAATAAAACAAAACAAAATAAAATACAACTAAATAAAATAAATCCATACAAAATTAAATTAAATACAACAAAATACAATAAAATTAAATAAAACAAAATAAAATAAAATGAATCCATATAAAATGGAATTAAACAAAACAAAATAAAATAAAATGAGGCAATATAGTTATGTTATAATGCAAGACGTCTGGGGCAGTTGACCATGTTGCCCTATTGGTAATCCCGTATTTGCTACACACACACACACCTTTACATTCCTTGTGATACTGGAGAGAGACTATTCATATTTCACCTCAACACCTCAACAAATACACCCCTCCCAACACTGCTCCTTCAAAAGCTTCATTTTACCATCCCTCTCACTCCCACTGCCTCTCTCTTTATACATCCATGACCTTTCCCCTGTCCACTGCACGAGCACAGCATGACAGTGTTTGTTTGTTTCCCATTTGCAGAGCCAGGGCTGTGTATACATACCAGCAAACACACAGCTTGTGGAGATATTCAGTGAATTTTAATTTTAATTTTAATTTGTACTGGATTAGAATCACAGACTGCACCTTTAATCTACATGGCAGGGCACCATCAATGCGATCAAGTTCATTTGTATAACCCCCCCAAAACATTTTCTTCTCTCAAATGGCTTTATGAACTACATACAGCACCTTCTATCTTTAGACCCTCAGTTTACGCACAAACCATTAGATCGACTCAACATCAAAAAGTGGCACATTTCTGTGTTTTCACTCTTATGCTGGGTGTAACCATGGGAACAGTAAAACCATGACCAGCTCAGTCACAGCTGACTTTGATAAACCTAACAGATACTTAACTGTCGGTTGGAAAGGAAACCAAGCGCTCTGTTAGTTGTTCAAATGGAGCCAAATGGAGCCAGATTTGCCAAAACCAACATCAATGGTAATAGAAAATGTGGAAAGGTGAATAGAGATCTGAAGTTTAGGCTATACGACCAGTTGAAAAACACATTTCCTTATTAAAAATGCTAAATTATAAAACAATTTAATGTGATAAAAGACGTTAGCTTGGTTTTCAGGCCATATGTACCACAGGGTTAACAGTGTAGTCTTACATCACTGCAGAGGAATGAAATATCTTTGACTTGTTCTTTATTTTACGGCAGAGAAGTGATGACCTGGCATAAATATAAATGTTTTTACATCACACAACCCGCATCACGTTCACTACATGTTGCAGCACATGCATGCAGACCATGGTGGTCACAGGGGCTCGAGCTCTCCTGAAATGTCCCCTTCACCAATAAACATCATCATAATTGATACTATTGTTACTGTTATTGCAAGAAAGCCTGCCAAGCTCCGATCCAATGAGCGATAACATCATCACCTTCAGCCTTCATTTCTTCTGGTGAGAGATGTAGGGAGGACCTCTGCACTTTATTGCTCTTCATCTTCCTTTTTTTTATGGATGAACAGGATAAAGTTGTTTCTTATTATTGTGTGGTTGATTTATGGTTTTCATGTTTGCCAAAAACTAAGGTGCTCATTAATCAAATAATTGCACAGGGTGCCATAGTGAGGTTGTTTGAGGTGTTAGCTTTGAACGCGAGAGGTGTAAAGACAATGGTTTTTAAAATCCATGGCCCCACAAAATGTCTCTTTACATCACTGTGTGGTCTGTGTCATGGATTTCTGAGGTGTGTGCTAAACATATACAGTATATACATTAATGTGATCTCACAAGGAATTTATTTTGTGGAATAAATCTGTTTTTCATGTGATATGTATGATCAGGAGTGGACTGCATGAGGCTAATTTCACTGACACGGCATAGCATATATTTGGCTAACTGCCTTGACACCGCACTAACAACTTCTCAAAGTACAGAGCCACCCTTTAAACTACTGCTGCAAAACATGGGCTTTACAGGGGCTGCATTTTATTCTGGTTAATTCTACCGTGACTCTTGCAAGTTTGTTCTACAGATTGCACCTTGATTTAATCATGGAAAATGAAGAGGAGTAATTCTACTGGCAGTGAAAATGAAGAGAAGTGAGAACAGGACAATGGTAAGTGTGAAGCAGAGGCTGACAATAAACATGGTATATGACATGGTATAAGAGCCATGCTGCATCTGCTGCAGATATAAGTTATTAAAATCATTTTATAAAATTGATGTTTATTTATTTTACTTATGTGTCTTTATGGAATTAATGACAACAAAAGTGGGTCCAAAGAGACCAAACTGATTTTCAGAACCACTTACATCAGCCAAAATAATGTATCTATAATAATCAAACTGTTTTTTAAACCCTTTAAACATGAAGTATGAGCTACTTAAGAAAACAAATTGGTCTCAGATGTGGTGTTGTCGTGCGACTTCAATCCAGTCCAGCATTTAAAAAAGTGCATGTTAGGAGCAACACAAGCAAGCTGGTTTGACCTGCAGCTCACAGTGTACGCCTACATGAAGCTCACTGTCAGATTTGTTGCTTTGTTTCACTCAACCAGTTAATATGGCTCACAGAATGTCACTGAACTCAAAATGACCCAGCTGAGATTATGAGCAATAAATTTATAATGTGCAATAAACCGTTCACTGGCAAACTGAGTGGTAAATCAAATTCTAAGGACTTTAATCTGTTATTTCAAGGCAATAATCCATAATGCCACCTGTTACTTTAAAGTATTCCTGTTCTGTCAGTGTATGATGTTGGAGTGTGTATGCCGCTTCAGTTTAGGCTTATATTTGCAGTCACTGCTGTTTTGTTATTCTAGGAAGCTAACTGTAGCCAAGAGCCAAATCTTTCCTTTCCTAGAGATAATATGGGTTACACTGGGATGAATTCACATCCTGAGACATAAAAAGCTGTTTAAAAATACTGGGGGTTTTCCATCAACATTGTGGGCATTTTATTGGGTGAATACACTGTTTTTAGACTCCATACTATGTTTGTATTTGAGCACTCCGAGATGAAGACAAGAGAAAATAAATAAGGATTTTGATTTGCCCATTCAAATTTTATGTGTGCGGAGAGGGCACTGGCACAGCATTTAGACCTTTGTGATGGGAAGAGAGAGAGAGAGAGATTTTATGTCCTCTGTACCTCTAAAATCTTAGTTTCAGCCTGGTCTTTGGTAGGGGTGTGCCATTTCATCTTGTTTACAATAATTCCAGAATATTTTTTAATATCATATGAAAAATTAATATCCTATTATTCACGATATTTGGACTTGTTGGCATATTGACGTCATACTGTAACAAGCATACATACAGCAACAAGCATGGCTGAAATTATTACAGACTTCATGGTGGTTCCAAAACAAAGAGCAGCTTCAGTAGTGTGGAATAAACTGTGGCGTCGTTAGACCTGGGTGAGTTACCACTCAGAGGGAACTCATTCAGCGGCTCCTCAGGCAGCAGCACAGCATCTCTCCCTCCCCTTTCTTGCTGTGCGCACATGGGAGTTGGTGTCATCAGGTCATAAACCTGTGGTAATATAAACCTACCCGATGCTCGTGACTCGACAAAAAACGACATATATGTGAATATGCAATAGTTATGGTAGCATAACAGCCAGTCACAGGTTACGCCGGGATGACTGGCGGAGGAATGGCAGAGCATAAAGGTCCAGGTGAGAAAAAAAAAAACAATTATTAATCATTTAAGATTTTAATAAAAGAGAAGGAAATCATCTGTTGATTTATATACATATATATATATAGATCCCAGGGTACATCTTTTGTATTGGAGAGCTGTATAAATGTGTAATTCGTGCTGGATTTTATTTAGTTGAACTATTAATATAATAATACTTTTGTTATTTATAAACTAAGGAAATGAGAGATAATTTTTGTGTAGTTTTTACTGAATATTTGAAGGAAAACTGTTAACATGTTAAACTATATCACTTATTTTGTTGCAATTGTTTATTCTTACATTATGAATATTATTATAATTAGATATTTTACTAATTTGTCATATTGTCGAGAATATTGTTATCGCAAAAATACCCTGAAATATCGTGCTATTATTTTAGGGCCATATCGCCCACCCCTAATCCTTGGTCTCTTGAAGTGTATGTTTGTGCACGTAATGCTTACTTGTTTAAAATTATTTTAATTCATTATATTGATTAAAAATGAATTGCCTGAGAGAGCCAACATAAAGGTTGTTGCTTCATAATTCCCATCTCATAACTGTCCGTTTTTTCCCAGCACTGTAGTTTTGACACGGTCCCTAACTCATTGTTTGACAGTCCAGTGTCCAGGTGAAGCCAATTTCTGATTTTCCGGTATTCATTCAGACTAAAATGAGGCCGTAGCTCCTTAAAACATCTTCGGGAATGCGGACTTCTTCCCGTTTAAGCACAAGTAAGTTATGAATTAACCTCGTTAGACCGGTTGTGCAGATAGTAAACTGTCAAACGTTAAGTTACATCTCGGAGGCTCTCACCCTAAACATCCGAACATATCTGTTCAATCCGACATGAAAAGAAACGGCGCCTACAGGCTTTTGTCTGTTTTCTCGTGCTTCGTCGTTTGCGCGTTTTTGTTTTTATTTTGGTACTTTCTAATTTACTCCATGATACGTGCACCGTGAGACACAGAGGGAGAGATACACTGCTTCTTTAGCAGCTAAGCTAACTGACAGGCTACTTACCCACACTGCATTGCTGTATTGACAAGTCCCGTGATCACATGATCATCCGGACCAGGAAGTAAGGATCTCTGGTAAGTGCACAAACCTCAGCTTGTGGCAGTTTGACAGATGAACGTGTGCTCAATGTTAGCGCAGTTTATCTGGTTTAAAATACATGTGTATTGTAATTAATATTTTTGTTTACATGGAGATGCTCGTCGCGGGGAAAAAAAACGTTAGAGCAGTTTAAGCTGTCAAAGCTTCTGCTTTCAGTGTGTGGTCTGTGTCACAAGACTTAAGTAATGATGAAGTAAATACGGAATTTAAACATAAATTAACTCACCTGTGAGGCCTCAGAGTCCTTAAGAAGGTCTTTAAAATGTTTAGATGTTAGATGTCTTGGTTGCCAATAAGAAATAATCCAAATTACACAAGACTGATAGAGCTTCAGATGGCATTTTTTTTGTTCATATGAACAACCGAATTTGCCAAAAAATGTTTTTAAAGTGTTAACATCAGTAGTGTCAGATGTCACAATGTAACAGAACAATTGGATGTGCAGATAGCATCCATTGTAGATTCATCTACATGTCACTTCTGATGCAAGATGAGATGAGATGAAATGAGATGAGATGAGAGGAACCTTTATTGATCCCCAGAGGAGAAATTGGGTTGTTGTTTGGAAAGAAACATATTTGAATTGTTGAATTTAGTCTGGCCAGTTGTCACAAAACCTTAAGGATGCATCCCAAGATATTTTATCTTATTGATGATACAAAAAAAAAGCAAAAAGGTAGGGGTCACTTATATTTTTGTATGTAAAAAAAAAAAAAACAACATTTTTTTGCTTTTAAAAATTAGGATATTTTCATATGTTAGTCTGCTGATTTCAATCAGTTATTGCCAGCATAACTTGTTCCAAATTGTTAAAAATTCAGCAAACTAACTGTTCCAGAGTCCAGGTTAGAGACAAAGGGTGATTGAGCCTTTTCAGTTCTTGCTCCTCAGCTTACAAACAGCCTCTCACTGAGCATCAGATCAGCTGACTCTGTTCATGTCTTTAAATCTTGTCTGAAAACTTATTTTAACAGAATGGCCTTTCCCGAAAATTGATTAACTTACTATGAGAAAATGTGTATATGTATGCATGCATATAGGTATACAGATGTATGTGCTTATGTTTTATTAGTATCAATTTTGTTTTGTATTTTCTTGACCTTGGAAAGCTCTTCGTGCTTTCAGCTTGAACAGTGCCTTACAAATAAAGTCATTATTATTAATATTGTTTATTAAATATAAAGATATCCATGCAAAGGGTTGACATGCCCTAAGTAACAAATTTGCTGCAAAAGTTTTACGATCTGTACAACATATGACACCCACTATCTTTAGCCCATTGTCAGTGATTTAAACACTAACTTTGTTTTGCCACAGAGTATTGCTGATGATTAAAATGCGCACCATAAGTGGGCTCACCTCCCCATAACCAATGCACTGGTTGATTCATCTATTATTTGTTTTGTGCTTTACCCGTTGACTGATCAGTGAACTGACTGAATTACCACAGTGATTTCCCATAATAAGTTTTGCCTTTACTGTTTCCTGATTTTGTACCAAACAGCACCATCAGAGGTCACAAGCTCAGCACTAAATAAGCTATCATATTTTTTTTATTATATATATGTGTTAAGCCTGTTGGTAAGGACCTCGCTGTGAATGTAACTGTCATACTGAAAGTGTGTTGAAGTTGTGACTGATTATAGAGCTTGCAACTCTGTTTAATTTCACAGCTTGTAGTACTTGGCTGCGTGTCGTGTTAGTGAAGTTGTGATGGCATCTGACACCAGTGAAGCAGCGTCCTCCAGTCCAGACCTCAAGCTGCAGTTCGCTCCCTTCAGCAGCGCTCTGGAGGCCGGCTTCTGGCACCAGCTCACGCAGAAGAAACTCAACGACTACAGGTTGGACGAGAGCCCCAAATGTATCAAAGGATATTACTACAATGGTGAGTGGGTGAGATATCAGATGGCATCATTAAAACAATAACTCTTAGGTTGCTGTTTTTATTAACTTTTTCCCTGACAACTCAAGAGATTATATAAAACAAATATTAATTACACAGGTTGCACAGTGGAGGCCAATTAGCTTATCTGCAGTAGTGTGCTTTACAAAACAACTTTGTAAAATTGTTACTGTTTTGTTCACATCTCTGTCCCACAGGTGACCCACTCGGTTTGCCCACTCGCCTAACATTGGAGTTCAGTGCATTTGAAGCGTAAGTATGATGCAGTATGTTGCCTCTATAAACCATATCTTAACCCTTAGTTCTTTTTGTGACACTTAGTCTCTAAAGGTGCAGTAGATGATACAAATGTAAATAAATTGGTTGAGCCAACAAAAAAACAAAATTTGAATCCTGCTTCTGCTCTCAAACTGATTGAGTCTTAATTTGTTTAAGTCTTTTCATACAGTCGACTATAAGTATTCTTTTTTCTGCTTTATTTTTTCAAGCCCATTTTCATATATACAGCTTATTTGCTTTTTAGTTTACAATTCATTACAATGAACATTTTTGGTCAGAGTTAAAGGGAAAATAAAAAGAGAAAAATATGAAAGATATAAACAGCCAATACATTCACAGTTTAATAATGATAGAGAGGAAAAACAGGAAATATTAAACAGTTAAAGAGATGTGGGCTTAACTAATAGTAGACAATAATAACTAATAAATTCTTATATTTCATACACTGTAGACATTTTTATACATTAAGTACAATGACAGTATAGTTACAGTTTCCCCATCCTATCCTATTCCTTATTTTGCGAGTCACTTTCTTCATGAACTTTACTTCTTGAATCATACTTTATCATTTTATTAAATCTGGGGTGTTAGTTTTTCCCACCCTTTGGTTATCTGTTTCAATGCTGTGATTCTCAAGATTCTGAAGTATTTTTCATCTTAATTAAGAGTAGCTGGAGGTTTTCCCAAAATGATATGCTCTGCTTTTAAACACAGAGGTTTTTTTAAAACTCTCTTCCATCAATGTAAACAATAAGTTTTCTAAGTTATCAGTGGTTTCTCCTGCTGTAAAAGGCACTGAACACTTTGGATTTTTCAATTAGAAATTAAAATCAAATCATCAGAAATTAGAGATTGGATCATTTATTAATCTACACCATTGGTTCCCAGTCAGTCCCCCTTCACGGGGGTCGGGAGGTCTTCTTGATTTTAAGGTGTATAATAAAACTTTTTCAAAATATACAGTAGGCCTATATCTCGCTTCAGTGAAGAAAACTAGATGACATTGTTCTTAAATTAATAATTAATAAAAAATAATATTAAAAATAATTAATAATTCTTAAATTTCAGATTATTTTCAAGATATTAACTTACAAAAAAACTCACAGGATAAGGACATAATAAAGACCTGAACACAAGCTATATTTACAGCCTTCACTCTCTGCTAAACTGCCTCGTTCTACAGTTAAAACAAGCAGAGAGCTAACAGAACAATGGCAGAGCATCAGGGGAGAAGAAAAGTCAAAAAAGAAACCTGTTAGTATGAATGATTGTTAAAAAAAATACACAACACAGGCAGAGAATCATGTGAAAATTTCCTAAAATATCAGGAAAAACTTCCTTGTGATTGAATATTCACAGGAAATAATCAAAATTCTTCACATTCACCACTTCAGCATCCTGAATGTTTATTTAAAAAACAGGGTCTAATTTTACTGTAGCAATAACAAACTGCCTAAAGGAGCACATTTATAGAAATCAAGAAATAGTTACTGTGATGGTTTCCTTATTTAAAGTTGAGCGCAGTTTTCATTGTTATGGAATAATGAATGGGTGAACTTCCTTTAAAGTTTATCAGCCAGGTCAGTTTAGGGTTGAACTAAATTTGGACCAGCGCTCACTTTCCTGTCATGTGGAAGCTTCTAATAAAGCAACTGTATTCACATTCACAAAATGTAGCACGTTGTAAACAAACAGTATGCAGTCATATTGCAAATGTACGATGTGTTTTGCTCTCAGGGACAGTCCGACACCAGCTCGCTGCTGTCCGGCTGTTGGGACGCTGTATAACACCAACACACTCGATGCCTTTAAGACCACCGATAAGAAAGCTCTGCTGGAGAAAGAGGCCAAGGAGGTAAAGACAATGGGAATGTTCTCAGTCTCACACACATACTCATATACATTAATTAATTCAAATTTTCACCACCTGCTGTTTGTAGATATGGGATGCTATACAGTCCGGAGCTGCGTTGAATGACCCGTCCATCCTCTGCAAATTCATTCTGCTGACCTTTGCAGTGCGTATAAACAGCATCTTATAAATGCTTTAGTTATGTATAGTAATGACTTCATGTGAGACTATCTTTCTGTTTGTCTCTCACTACTTTTGCCACTTTCAAATTGCTTTTTCTGACCATTTTTATTTCAGGATTTGAAGAAATATCATTTCTACTACTGGTTCTGCTTCCCTGCTCTCTGTTTCCCAGAGGGAGTGAAGATTGTCAGACAGCCGTCTGCACTGGAACAAGTCTTCTCACCAAAACAGGTTGGCTTTTTAAAGATCATTATACAACTAGTCGGAGGAATATTTTGGACAGTACACTTTGAAATTATACTGTAGGTGCATCATTCCTTATAAGGTAACAAAATTAATTTATTTTTAATTTTACAACACAGGATTGCACAATAAAATGTAAGCTGAAGCCCCTTGCACACATGCTACACACACTTAGAGCATATATACAGATATTTTGATTAGAATAGATTAAAATGAAATAAAATGATATATACAAATTCTTATACACATACATAGAGAGGCTGTGGACAGTGGGAATGAGGGTAGTGTGATCGATAGTGGTACGGTAAATTGCAAAACCAGTATGACAGAAAACTCATCTTCTAAATCAGCGGTTCCCAAAGTCGTGGTCCAAAAGTGGGTTGTGGGTCCATTCTGAATGGACCGCAAGTGACCTGCAAATGTGTCAAGCTTGTTAAAAACAAACGTTATTTTTAAGTACAAGTGAATTTCTGGCACAGAGCTTTTATTTTGAAGTGCTGTTTCCTGCTGTAGAGTGAGAGGCTACTTGACAGAGACGGCAAATTAGCTTGGTGACATGTCCAAATGCAAGTGTGACACTGAATATATTAAACTGTGTGGACGTTGAACTGATGACTAAGGAGAAATCTGGACCCTGTGGCTGGACCAGTTGGGAACCACTGCTCATCTGTTACACATAAATAGTTTTCAGGTGTGTGACCGCAGAGGTTGATGCTCATTGCAAATGCTCTACATAAAATGTCTTACTACTGAACTACTGTATGATGTTCAGAGTAAATACTGTAAGCTGTATGACGTTTGTTGGCCTAAAAAATTATATGCCATCTAAGTTTCCTCTCTCCTAGGAATTGAGATGATTGCAGCTCTCTTTTACTCCGTCCGCTGTTATTGAAAAGAATAATGACGTGAAATTGTTAGACCTCAGGTCATTGGATTCAAGAAGAGAAAAAGCCTCATTATGAATAAAAATGACTCATGAACAGCGTGACGCCAACTGCAGGCCACAGCGATGACGATTTCTCCCCGTTAACCTTTACTTTGTTTTTCTGTCTTTTGTCTCTCTTTCTATCAAACGGAATTATCAGTGTTATGTAACATGACAGTTAATAACTTAGATTCATGAGCTGCCAACCAAAGTTTAATCAGCCCGGCGCTAAGATGAAGCCATTGTCACAATATGACTTCACTGACCAGTGTCTCAGCCAGTCTGACTCTGATAAAGTGCAAAGTCTACAAAGCAGACACTGTGCATTACATATATGAAATAAAACTGATTTTCTTGTCATCTGACAAGAGTGTGAATGAGTGGACACAGTAACAGTTACAGTGTGTGTATTTGTAATCACTAAAATACTTCTTACATGCGAGTGTCATAATATCCTTTTATCGAGTGTAAGTTGTGTTCACTGTAAAATATTTCAGCAGTTGCTGATATTATGCTTCAGAAATTTTAATTTACTCAACATTTATTTATTTAACCTTGAAAAGCCTAATTGAAATTAAAAATCCCTCCTTACAAGCATGTCCTAGTGAAGACAGGCAGCAACACATTAAGCAAAGTTGCAGACAAAACAACGTATAGCAGTCATACCAAGAAACCAGGTCAGAATATCCTGGGTCACATAAAATAGAAAATAAACAAATAAGAAACAAGTGGCCGAAATTGGTTTCCTCTGTAGGGTTCATTTTTGAGATAGATTAAGGAGCTCAGAGTAGAGCTGCTGCTCCTTGGTATAGAAAGGATCCAGTTGTGGTGGTTTGGGCATGTGATCTGGAGTCTTCCTGGGCGCTTTTTTTGGAGGTTTTCCAGCCATGTCCAACTGTTAGGAGAACCTGGAGTAAACCCACATCATGCTGGAAAGATTATATATAACTCGTTTAGTTTGAGGGCGCCTCCAGGTCCCCCAGGAGGAATACCTAGACTGCCTCTCCTAGCCTGCAGCCACCGTGACCTGGCCCCAGATGAGAGGCAGAAAATGAATGAATGGATGGATGTATATTATTTATGATTGCCCTTTAAACGCTCAATATATATGAAAGAGGTTGTTACTGTACTGTGCAGTACAAAGCTTTCTGTAATGATGGCTGACTCTTAATTACTTGTGTCTCAGATCGCAGCCTTGCAGGAGGCCTATGATGCCCTGTGTATCAAAAGAGGGACCACTGCAGTGCCTTACTTCCTGATGAAGTACACAGAGGACACTGTCCAGATGGCTCCTCTCGGGGACTGGGACAAGTTCTTCGTTGGCGCTAAGAAGGTACTACTTGAGTTTTTCTTTTTTTTTTCATCTTTTAAAGCAACAGATAAACAATATGTGTAAATCTATGCATGATAAAGGTATTTATTCCAAAGATTCCACTCTTGTGCAGTGAATGATGAAGTACCTGAAAGCCAAACTCGAGTAAAAGTACAGATATCTAACCAGAAAATGACTTTGGTAGAAGTTAAGGTCACCTATTATATTTTTTCTTGAGTAAAAGTCATAAAGTATCTGATATTCACTGTGTTTTAGTACGAAAAGTAATTTTACTGTATCATATTTAATAAAGTATTGAAAGTAAAAGTACAAGTAAGTGCTGTTAAAAAAGCAAGCTGTCAGAGTTTTTGTCTGTTTCTTCTGAACATGCACACCATCTTAAAAATGGGTCATACATTACACAAAAGTGAGGTCTTTTGACTTCCAGGGCTGACACGCTGCAGTGGAGCAGTCACCACACTGTTACCTGTCACAAATCTTCCTTCAATCATTACTCGCCCGCTCTGCAGTGGGACGCCATTTTCTGCTACCTACATGAAGTTGGTCTCATCGTCTAGTGGAATGTGGTCGCTGCATGTAGCGTCTAATCTGATCACATGAGATACTCCAATTTCTCCTTTTTCAACAAATCACTGACCACCAGTCACTTCAAGAATCTGTAAAAATAAAACAAAAAGAGTTCGAAACATGAACATGGTTGATGATAATAAGGCAAGGTGGTAGATTATAAAATATCCTTTGGCTTGCCTAGCTACCCATTTTCAGGGTAAGGCTCAAACATTTTCAGGAACCCCTCGTAAAGTAAAGTAAAGTACAGATACTCCCAAAAATACTTTGCATTGTAACAAAGTATTATTACTTCATCACATTACTCCACTGCTATTGTAGGAAAATATGGTACAGTTTGCTTTACAGACATAAATTATGAAATGATAAATATAAAGTATGAGTAAGGGTGTGGTAGAAACCTGTGATGGCTTATTTAAAAAACAGTCAAATGACATATGAAAGGTAAGATGTAAACATACTTAGTCCCCAGTACATTTTGAATATTAGTGCTCAAAGATGTCACATAAAATAAGAGTAGAAGAATAGTTAAAAAGGGAGAGGAAATGATAAGAAACAGGAATAAATGCCATGTTTACACTATAAACAACAGTTTCTAAGCGTGATTTTTTTTTCCCAAATCAAAGGTTTTTGACTGGAGGGCATTTCAAAGTCATTTCTTAGTTTTTTGTACAGACACAAAAACACAAAGGAATCCATGAAATATGCATTTTTATTCCATTAAATAACCCCACAATAAAAAACTGACCATGTGTTGTTTTACACAAAGGAAGATGAAAACTCTCAGTCTGTCTAGTCGAGTGAGTTATTAACAAAATAATATTTAAACCATAAAGTAAATCTCTATACTTACATCTTGCTTTAGAGACAAATGTACAGGTTTGAAGAATTAACTAACACTAATAAATATAAACAGTACTTTTTGTGGCTCATCCTCACCACCAGATTAGATTCATTCTCACACACACACACACACTCACACTTTGGTAATGTAAACACACCTTGTTTGGCTTTTCTAGGTTACTGTGGGCGTCTATGATCCGTGTACTCTGTCTCAACATCCGGGCTGGCCTCTGAGAAATCTGCTGGTCCTCTTAGCTGCCCGATGGTAAGCCCTTCTTCTGCGTGTGCGTGTTGGAAGAAGATGAGGAAGTTCTTTAGGGGACTCACAGTGTGTTTCAAAACACATGTTGTGTTTGTGAATTTCACTCTGAATGTTTTTCAGCTTACTTTATTCAGGCACAGAGCCTCAAAGTGAAAGACGGGAAATCTTTGCTTAACCAATTTCCTGACTCATTTCCTGACTCTGAAGTGTGGGGAGCAGGTCACAAACATCGGTGTGATTAAATACACTGATTTGAACTTCCAAAGTTTATAGTGTTGCCTGGATAGTTTTGCATCATTACAAACAATCAAAAATAAAAACGTTTCTGTCACAGTCAGACTGAAAAAGACGTGCTTGGCTGTTGCTCAGCCACAGTGGTGTCGTAAGAGTTTAGCAGGGATGAGATAAACCTGATGAATTACACTTGTTCCTAGTTGGCAGCACGAGCTTGCAGAGCATGACTGCTGCTGTTAAGATTGCGCTACTTGTCTACAAAGCTGTTAAGTTTTCCTGATAAACAAGGTCCATTTTTGTCAGTATCTCACATGTTGCTCACGTCACTGTCTTCAAACTAAGTCAGACTTCCCACACATTTTGTGATTTGGTCATCCTTGTCTGTAGATATTTCATTTGCTTGCTAGATTCCAAGACTGTTCCAATATTATCCCCAAACACAGTCAAAAAAGGGAAGTTTTTCCAGAACATCACAGCACACATGTGTGCATGTGCGTCAGTTATCAGGGCACTGTGCTCCTGATTGTTGCACCCTTTCCAAATAAATACATATTTGGTGTGACACAGACCACACAGTTGCTCAGTCTAATGCCAACAAAACACCAGAAGACTTTCAAAAGGCTTTTAAAGGACTACAGTCTGACACCCTCTCACATATAAAGACAATGTTTATGATACATTTCTCTGTATGTAGGCTGTCAGACTGTAGGCATTTTAAACACAGGGCTGCAGCAATTTCTATCCACGTTTTTCCCTCCTCCTCTCTACCGTGGTATAAATGACAGGACATGTCAAAGAGGCACTGACTTCCAATCTTGCCCGCCACCCTACGTTTACTGTCTATCCAGTGTGCTGCTTCGTGTTTGGTAGTGAAGAGAGAGCAGCTAAATGTTTATATCATTAAACTTCATTGTTTGCATGAGCCCAGACTAAAAACTTAGGATGGTATTAAACATGTTTGAATTAATTGGAATGTTAAGATGAGATATAGACAGTTTTATGACCACCTTACACCAAACGATCACAGGAGCACGCCACAACTCTAGCACACTCTGATGATTTTACTCTGAGATTGGCAATTTGTCTGCGACAGGAAAATAGAATACTCTGTGGCGACACTGTGGTTAGCATTGTGGCCTCACAGCAAGAGGGTTCCTGGTTCGAACCAAGGGTGGGGGAGCCCCTCCGTACAGAGTTTGCATGTTCTCCCCGTGTCAGCGTGGGGTTTCTTTGGGTAATCCGACTTCCTGTCACAGTCCAAAGACGAAAGAGAAGCAGGTTGGGTTAACTGGTGTGAATGTGAATGTGAATGGTTGTCTGTCTCTATGTGTCAGCCCTGTGATAGTCTGGCAAACTGTCCAGGGTGTACCCCGCCTCTCGCCCAGTGTCAGCTGGGATAGGCTCCAGCCCACCGTGCAACCCCCAACAGGATAAATGGGTACGGAAAATGAATGCATGAATGAATATTTTTGTTGTCCACCAGGGGAAATTTGTCTTCGGCTCACCAGACACAAAAGACAACATTTTAAAATCGCTTAGTTGTTTGCAGTAATGGTAGATGGACTGTACTTATATAGAGCACTTTTCTAGTCTTCTGATGACTCAAAGCACTTTTACACTACATGTCACACTCACCCATTCACACACACATTCACACACTGGTGGCCGAGGCTACCACACATGGTGCCACCTGCTACTCAGTAACCATTCACACGCACTCACACACCAATGGAACAGCCATCGGGAGCAATTTTGGGGTTCAGTACTTTTCCCAAGGATACTTCAACACACTGATCTTCCAATTAGTAGACAGCCTGCTCTGCCTTTGAGCCACAGCCGTCCCAGAGTAAGGCTGCGTAAGTGAACTACAAGGCTGGTTTATGAACCCACGCCAGACCATGTATGACACATACAGCATACAGCAGCTGCTGTCTGGACAGCATAGACTATCTTGTGTAAACACACACATATGGCATGCAGTATCAATGCATAGCGAGGCGATATATTTTGGGCATCCCGAAACTTATAAGCAAAGTATTTAGCTGGCCACTGAATACTCTATTTCTCATCTTTTCAGTGACGATATTTCATTTAAAGGCTGAAGGAGGTGTCTGGCAGCAGGGAAATGGGAGGAAGTTACGTAAAATTCCTGTATGTTAAATGTTTATAAGTGAGGAACACACATGAGACGTCTGGTTTTGTGAATAAGAAAAGGATTTCACAGCATTACAATGTTGCAGCTCATAAATTGCTGTGTTTACTGATCGGAGGTCTTGCAGGAATGATGGTGGTATGTGGAGGCTTGTGTGTGTTTTGCAGAGAGATATATTTTTCTGAAGTATTTACAAAGGAAATATTTCAGCATACCAGTGGATAACTGGTGCAAGTCGTTGGGTTGTTTAGTAATAAATCTAAGAATCAAGGTCTGAGTATATTCAAATATTTACACAGAGATTAGAAACAAGTGACATACTCTGCAGGTGTCACTCAGACATTTTAATCCCATGTCAGCTTTTGCCTTTCAATCAAAAGTTTATCTTGTGCGATGTATTCTTAACCACACACTGCAGCTTTAAGCATCTACGTAAGAAATAAAGACAACTGGTCAGGTTGCAATATGAGACTATGTGGGAAACAATTTGAAAAGACTGATATAATATCAGGAAAGTATAAATGAAACCATAGTGTTCGCCAATGATAGAAGCACTTGACTATCTATGGTACCTAAAATAGTTCTCTGTAACAAATTTAGCTCCCCACTTACAGATACTTGATTTTGAACAAGCCCATGCTTAAAGAGTATATTCCCCTCCACATCCCATATTATTTTAGTCAGTTCCTTATCTTTTTACAAACCAGATTAGGGGATGTTTCCTTGAAATACATAACCAAAAAGTCCCTACTTAAGCTGCTGTGTCCAGTCTTGCCATGCCAGAGTTTTCCCATGTTTTGCTGTTTATCCCAAATCACTAGTGCTTTATAAAATCCCATGCCATTTCAACTGCACGCTACAGGCCTTAATACTTATTATGCATGTGTTTTCCCACACTCCGGCGGTTTTATTAGTCGGCCACAATACTCTAAGAAGTTTTATGTGCTTTACAGAGTGATGGAACACAGTTAAACAACGACACAGCAGGGACAAAGGGACAAAAGTGAAGTACCAGCTAAAGTAAACAAATCTGACCTGAGTTTATTCTTCAAAAATGGATGGAAAATGCAGGAGCAAACCTTAAATCTATTGCCAGATTTCAAATGATTGGTTGTTCGGCAAAATCAAAGTCAAAGTTGTTTGGTAATAGAGTTTGGAGTGCAGATTGATTTACTACAGAACAGTAACATGATTTTAACAAAATAACTCAAGACATGATGATAACTGTGATGGATTACTCCACTTAAACAAGAATAAACAACTATTAATCTCATTAAATTTATCTTGTCTGGAAATGACATCACATCATCCTATTGCATCATCATCCGAGAATGTCACTACATCTTGGTGCTCCACGTTTCGCTGCTACAATCCTAAGTTCAGTTTGGAAGTGGTGTATTCACCTCTAAATTCAGGTCCACAATCAGTCATTTTGTGTCCCACTTTTCCCTAGAGAGCTTAGTTTTTCCTGGCTCTCGTCATGCTGTTTCAGAAAGATTTTTATTGCATAATTATTTTTCATATAAACAAGGAACTCCCATCGGTGCCATTGTAGCAACAGCGTCCTGTGATACCAGTGGCTTATCAGCAGCAAATACCTTAAGACAGTTTAGCCCTAACGCTCTGTAGTCAGAGGCAGTTTTTATCCAATACAAACCTCATCAATCTTGCGCTTGACCACACTTTCTCTCAGTGTTAAACATAAACTGTTGATACTGGCTGAGATAGAATTACAATGTAGCCGCAGTGTCTCGCTTATTCAGTTGTTTCACTTGAGTTTGATTGTGTAATGTGACTTTGGTGATTTAGTACCATATTAGGGGAAATGTGTTGGTATGTGGATACGTGTTCATCGCATTGTTGTGAGTGCTCATTTATCTGTGTGTTGTGGCTTGTATTAGAGAGGAAGAAAGCATAGTCCATGTTAAAGGACTATTGTGTGGTAGAGCGTTCACAACTGCTGCTTTTTAGTATTTAGAGACTACTCCCAAAAGGTAGTCGGGTAGTCGGACTGCCTATGGACAGGTGCCCTGAGCAACTGGGGGTTTGGTGCCTTGCTCAAGTGCCCACGAGGCAAAATGACACCTCTCCAGCTACCAGTCCACGCTCCATATTTGGTGCTTAAGGGGACTTGAACCGGCAAACCTCAAATTCCCAACCAAGGTCCCTATGGACTGAACTACAGACGCCAAACTTCTGGCGGCTGAGCTGCCTACTTCGGTTTAGCCCTCTGCTAACTTGAGTGGAGATACGATGATGAAGTCGTGTGGCTGTTCTAGACTTTCCAAATGTTATCTGACTGAATGGATAAAACTCAGAGTCATTTTGCGGAGGTTGTTATGCTCAAAAAAATGTATGCACTGATTTACAGATGTCTGTTTCACAATGTAAGTCAAGGGGGGAAAAAGTCCTTCTGGGCCACATGGCATCACATAGCAGATGTAATACCACTGTTTGGCCATGATGAAAATTGGCGTCAGTGGGCACTTCCTGGAAACCTGAGTGAAACTTTTAATATGTAGGGTTTAGTGGCATCAGGTGGTTAGGTTTCAGATTAGATACCACCTCCTTCACCCCTCCCTTTCCAAGTGTGTAGTAAAACCTACCGTGACCTTCAGGTAATGTAAAAGCGTGATATATAGCCTCTTGGCTATATATGGTTTGTGCGTTCTGGGCTACTGTAGAAATGTGGTGGTGCAAGATGGCGGGCTCTGTGGAAGAGGATCTGCTACCTATGTAGTACGGTTGCAGCGATATACCATGAAGCTGCATACAGTGGTATGAAAATTAATGGTTATTATACTGTTTGCATTTGCTTGTCTATGGCACTGAGAAAAATGCAACCAAAGGGAGAATCTCATTTGCGTGTTTGCAGCATTTATTCAGCCAAAAAACCTTCTGTTTCTACTCCTTTAAGGGTCATTGTAACTGAAAATAATGATATTAACTGTGTAATACTGTAATACTTCTGAGATGGTTTTCGTACCGTGAAAATCTCCCATCATTGCAACCCCACCATGTGGATACAAAAGGCTCATCGTAAGCCAACAAAACACAACGATTCTTAGTTTCAGGTGATATACACCAAAGAAAACATAGTTATGAATATTGTAGTCCATTTCTCCCTCTAAACCCTACACACTGAACCTTTAAGTTGTATTTGTGAGATTTTAATGGTCACACATTTTTTATTCGTAGTATAAACTTTGTGTCTTCTGATTTGTAATCTGTGCATGATGTGTTACTTTCGTTGTTTGACTTTTGTTTCTCCTTTATTTGTGTGTGTGTGTGTGTGTGTGTGTGTGTGTGTTTGTGTTTCAGGGGTTCTAAGCTGGACACGGTGGAGGTGCTGTGTTTCAGGGACAGAACTCTGCAGGGAAGTCGCTCCATTCAGCACAGTGTCATCTTCCAGATTAAACTACCTGAGCTTCCCCTCAACTCAGGTAATTTCCATTCCTTTATGTGCGTGTGTTTATGTGTGTGTGTGTGGTTGTATCTGTGCACGTAACAGTATGTAACACGCCTGTGTGTGCGTCGGTATGCCACATGTCTTTGTCTGTACGTGTATTTGTTCCTGTTCATCTGAGTGTGTGTGTATTTTAACTGATAGGAACTCTGAGTCTTTGCTACTTTCCACTGAGACTTTCTGCTTCCTTTTCAAGCCATGCTAATCTCACACAGCTTCTCCATTATTCTTTTATCTGTTGAATAAGGGATGAAAGTAATTTAAATGGTAATAGCAGGATGGGAAGAAGGAGTGAAGGTTTTTCATCGGGTTTAGACAAGGTGTCTTTGTTTACCTTAGTCCACCTCCTCAGCACATCGTGGATTTTAATTAAGTCACAGATGATGTATTCGTGCAACAAAAACTGATTCAGCTGTTGCGTTTGGTTTTGCATGGACAAATTTGGTATTGTTTTGAAAGGGATTAATCAATGAACCTCAGCCGAACCCTTTGGATACACCAGGCTCAGTTCTTGCCACAACTAAAAAGTGTTTTTCTCCTCAGAAAGGGGAAATAAACATTGCAATTAACATTCACATTGTCAGTCAAGAGTCAGTATTAAACGCAATTCAGCCCACACGGTCCATTTAAATTGCCCACTTCCAACCAATTTTCACAGTTTTTTTTGTGTTATACGGCAGCATTTGCTGAATAGTGAAGAATTACAAGTGTGGAGTAACTGTGTCAAACGTAGCGTCAAACTGCATGAGAGACTGCCAAGTAGAAAAGAAAAAGTCAGAGTTACATGGTGTAAATTTGAGCAAAAAAACTAATAGTTTGCGTTCACAATAATGGCCACAACAATCTGGAACATATCATATACTGCTACAATAATGTAAGGCAACTTTGTCTAATCTAAATTTAAACTAATTATTTCATATATTATTAATAACAATGATAATAAAGATCATACACAGAGAATGCTACAAAAAACAGGGATTTTAAAAAGTGGTGAAACATAAAGATCCTCGTCTCCTCCAGTCTGCATGGCAAAGTATCCCTGAGCAAGATGCTGAGCCCCAAATTGCTCCTGATGGCTGTTCCATCGGTGTGTGAGTGTGTTAAAGAAAAAATACTGAGTAGCAAATGGCACCTTGTAAGGTCACCTCGGCCAAAAGTGTATGAATAAGAGTGTGAATGGGTGAATGTGAATCGTAGTGTAAAAAGCTCTTTGAGTGGTCTGAAGACTAGAAAGGAGCTATAAAAGTGCAGGTCCATTTACCAACCATTTACAAAGAAAAAAAAATAATACAAATGCCAGTCTGCACAGTTGGCTTGTTTAAGTGCATGACGTCTATTTTACAGGAGGTTGGGTGGAATGACCAACTCAGGTGAACACATTATCAAATATATGTTAATAAAAGTATTACATGGACTCCATACTTAATATATAAAGGGGTAAAGAAAGGGAGTGGGCATTTTTTTCCAATTCATGTCATCAGATATTATATATTTAAATATTTAAATAACATTTAAATGTGTTTTTCTCATCTCTCCTCTTCTGTTCGACCTGCTGTCAACCTTTTTCACAGGGACTGTTTACAATGAAAAATGTCGAGGTCTGTGTATAATGCAGAATAACTTCGACATTGTCCCTGAAAAGACACATTGCTGTCGCATTTTCTAAATGTGTTTTCGCTGCTGTGAAATTCCATTTGCTTCCATTGTGTTGGGAAATGTCAGAAATGTCACACATGGCTTTGTCAAAACTTGAGTGAATAAAACTAAAGTGTCTGCATGGCCAGATACCACTAAGGTGGTGAGTGGGGGGAAACTGTGAAACGCTTGAACAGTTTTAATGTTTTATTGTTTCTCTGAAAGCTGTTTCCATAACTCTTAGTTTGTTGTAGTGACATTTGTGCTTATTTCACACTGATTTTTTTTCATAGCGTGTCCTAAGAGTGTAGGTTGGGAGAAGAATCCGAAGGGGGCCATGGGGCCCAGGATGGTCAACCTCAGTGAATGCATGGACCCCAAAAGGTAAGTAACACAATACAAATGTGTTCAGGTATAACTGGACTTTATAATAAATATGAAAAAAGAAATTATGATGCTGTTTCAGCTTAACAGTATGTTTTGGACAAAGTAAATAATCTATAGAAAAGTGTCAGCCTTTGGTGGTTCACGTGAAGGGCTGGTTTGGTTTCTTAAAATTTGTTCACTCCACCTCCACAATGGAGACAGTTATTAGTTTTTCTTGGTGTTACTGCAGTCATGCATGCCATGCCATCTGTTGTGGTGGACAGATAGCACAGAGGGTCTCCACTTGTCTCCATTGGCTGTTTGCAGGCTTGCAGAGTCATCAGTGGACCTGAACCTTAAGCTAATGAGATGGAGGCTGGTTCCTTCTCTGGACTTGGACAAGGTGGTCACCACAAAATGTCTTCTACTGGGAGCTGGGACTCTGGGCTGCAATGTAGCCAGGACTCTCATGGTAAGGGTGGAAGGATGAATGGATGAAAATACAAATAAAGAGATTTAGGATCAAAGTATGGAAGAATTTGACACTGTGATTTTAGGGCTCAGCAAACTTTGTAAATTGTACATGAGCAAAAAGGTTTTAGGAGTATAGTTGGAACATTACTTACAGTCTTTGTTTAATTAGCAGGTTCCTGTTCTGTATCTGCTGCACTAACAAGAGACTCACAACATCAATGTGCCTCCACACAATCCGAATTTATGAAGTGTCACAAAAAAAGCATCAGATTTTAGCACCAGAGAAATATTCTGAACATTTAAGGTGTCTTGGTTTAAGTTGGAGCTAATCTGTACTCCCTAAGAGATAACATTTACAGATATAGTTCAGTTAACTTTTGTTGTTGGACATCTGCCATTAATAAACACAGATCACCATCTACATTGACGTTACACCTGGAGGGCAGGTCTAAACAACTAATGAACCTCTGTGAATCAGAATTTTAGTGCAGATTACAAAAAGCTCCAATGGACAGAATGTGACAAAAATAGCTTGCATGAGAAATGAGACAAAGGGTAAAAAAACATCTTGGGAAACAGTCCAACCTGTCACTTTAATTGACTCAGCTATCAAAAAATAAGTGGTTTTGCCTTCTGTTGTCTGGGACATCAGGGCTGCAACTAATGATTATTTTTACTGTTGATTCATCTGTCAACTATTTTCTCAATAAATTGGTTCAGAAGATGTCAGAAAATAGTGAAAAATGTTGGTCAGTATTTGCCAAAACACAAAGTGATATCCTCAAGTGTCTTGTTTTTTAAATAATGTTTTTTTTTCGGGCATTTCGCCTTTAATGGACAGGACAGCTAAGTGTGTGTGAAGAGGGAGAGAGAGAGAGGGAGTGACATGCAGCAAAGGCCTGCAAGCTGAAATTGAACTCGCGCAGCTGCAGCAAGCATGGAGCCCCTGTACATGGGGCGCCTGCTCTAACCACTAAGCCACTGACACCCCAAGTGTCTTGTTTTTTACACAAAGATATTCAATTTACAGTCATAGACAAGTGAAGAAACCAGGAAATATTAACATTTAAAAAGCCAGAATTACCGAATTTTGACTTTCTTTAAACTAACAAAACGATACGATACAAAACGATACGATATGATACAATTGTCCCCATAGGGAAATTCATCTTGGACTCAGGAGCTGCACAAGTATCGCCGCCTTACAATAATAGTCGAGAGGAAATGAGAAGCATACACCATAAAAACATAAAAACACATACTACACATAACAGCATTGCACATTAGCCATCCATGTATTGCACATAAAGCCAGCACACAACAAAGCACCAGATGCAAAGCACAACACAACCTAAAACAAACCTTCTAAAAAATGGCTAAAACCATTTAATCGCTCATCAAATTAGCTGGCAATTATTTTTAATAGTTAACAACTAATCGATTAATCATTGCAGCTCTATGAAAAAATACCTCAACTATAATTTGGTCCTTTCCCTGCCCACCACTGGCTGAACTGGGCACAAAAGTGTACCGTGAAATTTGCTGTATAATAAATTTGCCTTCATTCACATCAGATTCTCAGAAAAGTTATATTAGAAGTTATTTTCATCTAAAGAGCAGTGTTTATTATAATCTATTGTTCTCTATTAACTTTGTGAGAAGTTTTGATTTCTGATCACCCTAAATCATGAACTTATTCTCTCATTGTGTGAATATTTGTTTAGCTTTGTCACAGTATTATGCAGGATCTCAGGATTCATATGAAGTTTATTCAATAACAGTGCGAATAACATAATGCTATTTTCTATAAGAACCTACTGTCATTCTCTGATGCTGGGGTACAGACTTACAATAAACACAAATGATTGTGCTCTATTCAGTGACCAGATCCAAAAGGCTGGTACCCTGTAGGTTATTTTTTTTTGTCTTTGTTTGTTTGTTTTTCTTGCACCACAGCCTTCTGGTTATTAAGTCAAGTATTTTCTTTTTCAAAAACAAATTCAGTCTTTCAGCCCCACTGTAGATTTTTGGACCAAAAAAAAAAACGTACCTGTGTCACACCATCTTTAAACGTGACTAAAAATCTATTTTATTTTGCTTAAAATAATAAAAATAATTTAACAACAAGCATAATTTAGAACAAAGTGTCTGCACTTTTGAGGTGAATTGAACAAATACATTTAAATGTGTTTTGAATGTTCTTCTCGGCAGTGACAAACTACTGGAGGCTGTAAATGAGGGGCTGTGTTGCACTAATTTGAATGCACTTTATGTCTGCACTATGTCTGCGCTTAACACTTAACATTTGTTCTCGCAGTATGTATTTTTAGGTAGCAGCCTTTATGTCAAAGAAAATGTACCCTAGAGACAAATGAAGTTATCTTGAATCATCTAGAACTAAATGACTGCTTTAGAGCACTGGCCTTGTATGGCGGTCTACAGTTATAGAGTTCATGTTAGTGCACGTCTGTGCTTCTTTTTGTGCTTGTTATTTACTTCTCTGAGGACACTTTAGAGACTCTGTTAGTCAGCGAAGACATAAAAAATACCCCAGTGTAACGTAATTGACAGTGTGGCTGGACTTTTTGTTAACAGAGAATTATATTAAGCAAAAACAACAAGATTTGTACCTGCTGCACACTGATGCATTCATTATTTCAAAATGAAAGTGGAATAAACACAGGGTACTAATCCTCCCACTCATTGTCACTAATGCTGTTTACAAAGTGCTGCTCAGGACAGTGTTCATTTCAATAAGTAGGTATTAAGTGTCTTTATGTAATGTGATTAAAGGTGTGAATGATGTTGTCCTTTTCTCCCCTCAGGGATGGGGAGTGAGACACATCACATTTGTAGACAATGCGAAGATATCCTACTCCAATCCAGTTCGGCAGCCACTGTATGAGTTTGAAGACTGTCTCGGAGGAGGGAAGTCCAAAGCCATGGCAGCTGTTGATCGACTCATTAAAATCTTTCCTGGTGTGGTGAGTACTAAAAAACAGATAATATTGCCTAAGCTGTGGAACATGATATCTTTATGTTCGTAAATAAAGACCAAACCAATGCTTAATCTGTGAAATCCTATCATCTAGGAGTCCCTTTTTAGGTTTTTATTTCTAATAAAGATGCCCCGATTTTGATATTCTGGGTCGATACTGATGTTTAGAATTACGATTTTCCCGATAGCTGATACCAATGTTTTATGTTGTTGGAGTTTGTTTTTTGTTGTTGTTATTATGATTTTCTCCCCTTTTGTGCCAGGGAAACAAAGACATTTTTAGTCTTTCGTTACACTATGTTTCAAAAAACACAAATTTAATTGTACACATTTATGAAACCACCTTTAATATTACCTTCTTTCACATAAAAAAAATGCTTTAAAAAACAGATTCAGGAGCCTTTTTTCTAAATCCATCCAGCCATCCAGCCATCCATCCATCTATTTTCATCTGCTTATCCGGGGCCAGGTCATGGGGGCAGCAGGCCAAGTAAATCACCCCAGACATCCCTCTTCCCAGCAATGTTTTCCAGCTCCTCCTGGGGGACCTTAAGGCGTTTCCAGGCCAGATGAGATATGTAATCCCTCCAGCGTGTCTTGGGTCTGTCCCGGGGCCTCCTACCAGTGGGGCATGCCCACTATGTATTACATTGTGCTTCCCTCTCTAATATATGTTTTATAATGCTGTAAAAACAAACAACGGCATTTCTTCCAGTTTCTTGCAAAAAACTAAATTTTACAAGGTTACATTTGAACACATCATGAGAATATCATGATTTACTGAATAAAGTTTTAACGCATCATAAAATAAATCACTTCAACTTCGTCAGCAGTTCGTTGTGGCCACTGGCGGCTAACAGCTAACGTTGTCTAGCTCTCCTCCTGACGATATCAGCAGGGGTTTGTTGTTCACAGTGTAGTATTATCATGGAAACAATAGGGTGCATTCCCCTGATGCGTCAGTAGTGATTTTGCTGCATCCTTTTATCTGTTCATCCTAAACATGACAGAAGGTCGTTAGTCTGCCCTGCTTTTTAGCCTGCACAAAATTGATGTTGTGGACATGGAGAAGGCTTACGACCACGTCCCTCGCGGGGTCTTGTGAGGGGTTCTGTGGGAGTATAGGGTACCAGTCTCACTGCTACGAGCCATCTGGTCCCTGCATGACCAAAGTGAGAGCTGTGTCTGAATACTCGCCGTAAAGTCAAACACGTTCTTGGTGGGTGCTGGCCTCCGCCAGGGTTGTCCCTTGTCACCAATCCTGTTTGTGATATTTACGGACAGGATCTCGAGGCACAGCTGGGGGAAGAAGGGGTCCGATTTGGGGACCTCATAATTGCATCTCTGCTTTTTGCAGATGATGTGGTTCTGTTCATCACACAGTCACCTCCAGCATGCACTGGGGCATTTTGCAGCCGAGTGTGAAGCAGTCAGGATGAGAGTCAGCACCTCCAATTCTGAGGCCATGGTTCTCTGCTGGAAACTGGTGGATTGCCCTCTCCGGGTTGGGGAGTTACTGCCTCAAGCGAGGGAGTTCAAGCATCTTGGGGTCTTGTTCGCAAGTGAGGGTAGAATGGAGTGTGAGATGGACTGGCAGTTTGGTGCGGCTTCTGCAGTGATGCGGGCGCTGTGCCAGACCATTGTGGTGAAGAGCGAGCTGTGCCAGAAGGCGAAGCTTTAGATTTACTGGTACATCTACGTCCCAACCCTCACCTACGGTCATGAGCTCTGGGTAGTGACCAAAAGAAAGAGATTGTCAATACAAGTGGCCGAAATGAGTTTCCTCCTTGGGGTGGCTGGGCTCAGCCTTAGAGATAGGGTTAGGAGCTTGGACATCTCCAGGGAGCTCGGAGTAGAGCCGCTGCTACTTCGTCTCGAAAGGGGTCAGTTGAAGTGGTTTGGAGATCTGATCAGGATGCCCCCTTGGGCACCTCCCACTGGAGGTGTTTCAGGCCCATCCCACGGGTAGGAGGCCCAGGGGTAGACCCAGAACACACGCCTTGGGGTCCCCCAGGAGGAACTGGAAAGCGCTGCTGGAGACAGGGACATCTGGGGTGCTTTGCTTGGCCTGCTGCCCCTGTGACCAGGCCCCAGATAAGAGGATGAAAATGGATGGATGGATGGAAAATTGATGTGACACAGCAGAAAACTATCAGCCGATAGGCTTGCAGTCAGCAAGGTGAATACTGGCTGATACCAATGTACAATCGCTAAATTGGTGCATCCCTAATTCCTAAAACTGACAAGTATTGTGGTTCTTCTGGTTTTTACCTTCGCACAACAGCTTTTGCAAAACTTGACAATATAATCTGAATTTTGTTTATGCTCATAATCATATTCCTGCATAATCATATTCCTGTTTGATTGGTCGTGTCTGAGATGTGATGGCCAAATCATGCAGAAAATGAAGTGTCGTGTTAGTTGCATATTAATGCTGGCGGTTTCATTACTTTGTTAATTAATGAGTGGGTTCTCTGGGGAGATAATTCGCTATATTACTAAATGAAAAAGCAGCCAAACACTCACAGCATGACTCTGTTTTGGTGCGAAAGCACCCATCACTTATTAGTCTACTTGGAAAAACATAGACAGAATGCATATTTATGATGTGAATCATGTTTACACCTGTGTGCTGATGCATGCATGTTAAGTTCTGCAGGGAGATGAAGGCAGTTCATGAGAGGATAGTTTACTTTTGTTTTGCCTGCCCTCAGATAGCATCTAATGCAGGGATTCAGGAGGTCATAGAAGTTTAAATTCAGCAACTTGTTTACTGAGTTGTTTCCCATTTGTATGGATTCACAGCCTTCTGTATGCAGGTAACAGTTACTACATTATATCTTCTAGCTCAGTGGTTCCCAACCTTTTTGTGACCCCTCAAATAGAGCAGTTCAACCAGAACAAAGGAAAACAAAAATTGAGTTGTTAAATTTAAAGTTAATCTAGTGTAACAGAAATATTCTTTCTCATCTCTGTAATGATCTAGTGACAACTTGTGATGTAATATAAGGAACTAAGCACATGTACTCAAGTACAGTTTTGAGGTATGTAAACTTCACTTCCATTTTCTGCCTCTTGACACTTCTCCACACTACATTTAAATATTGTACTGTCACTCCTCGACATGTATTTGACAGCTGTAGTTACATTTAAAAAATTTAGATTTTACATGCAACATATATTATCAGTTTATAAAATATGATGCACTATATTAGATTAAAGTATGCAAATAAATGTCTTAAAGCTGGCTCCTCCTTGGCTTACTACCTCTTACATGTTAATGCTTCAGTGATAATTATTGATTAAAATAACATTGACAGGTGCAGTTCTACAAAAAAAAAGTACACTTTGTTGCCAAATATTTCAGTACTTTTACACGAGTACATTTTTGACAAGCTGGGCGACATGGAGAAAATCAAAGATCACAATCATTTTGACCAAATACCTTGATATCAATATTGTAACGATAATGAAGAGCTGACTATTGGTGCTTTCACAAAATATTTACATAATAAGATTTTTGATAAATAATCATCAGTAATGTGGATATAATGACTAAGTAGCTAAAAGCAATATTAAAACAGCTACAAGTTCAGAAAATCACATCACTCTACTGTAATGCAGCCTTTAAAACCCTGAAAAGACAACACAATATTAGGATATCCAAAATCTAATGTCCTCCTGCATGGGACCAGTATTACCAGGGGACCTTGTGTAATTTAGAATAGTGGTACACAACTGGTCCAGCCATGGGGTTCAGATTTCTCCGTAGTCATTATTTTGAGGTCACACAGTTTAATACATTCGACATCATACTTTGGTTCGGCCACGTCGTTGAGTTAGTTTGCTGCAAGCAAAAAAGCCATCAGACGGAAGTGGCTACAGGTAAGCCCTCCTTCAAAGGACGACTGGATTGCAGTTATTAACCAAAATCACTGTATGGAGAAAATTCAGTTTCAGTTTTTCAGTCTGCAACTTGATCAATAGGTAAAATATTGGAAAAATTGTCCGTTTACCAAAGGGATGTAACCTAATGACTGACCAGTTGAAAAACCCTAAAAAACAAACAAAAAAATCCCATAAAAATAAAGCTAAAAAAAAAGACTGATATGACAGGCTCGCACAGGATTGAGATCACAGATGATCTCAGCAATTATTAGAAATTACCTGAGGTCCCCAGGTAGCACTTGTCCTGTGCAAATCGGTCAATATCTAGTCTCATCATGATATCTATATAAAAATAGATATATTACCAAGACCTAATTTTTGAATGCAGAATTTTTGAATGTGTTTCTGATATTGCTCATTTCTAAATTATCTGAGCTCTTCTACTCAGCTGCTGTGATACCAGGAGGAGGTATTGAGGCTAAAAGTTGCTCCACAGTCAGCAGTTATTCAGGTTTTTGATCTTGTGAATCTTTTAAAGAATCACTTTGAAGTCTGATAAACCAATGATTTTTGTTTTTCTTCAGTTGTCGAATATTAATTTTTAAATGCACATTGAGGGTCCTGTGACAGGAAAGTAGAGCAGTCTGTGTAATGAAATGTTTTCACCCTCTGGGCTTTAAGGAGACTCGTGAGTTTTAACTAAAGTGACTCACAGTCGGACTGGTGAGCTGTTGTATCATTTGCCTTAAACTCTGTAAGAGTAAAGCCTCATTTTAAAGTTACTGACCCAACAGAGCTCGCAATCACGACTCGGTAATAGGTTGTTCCTGAAACGAGATATAATGGATAGGGATTATTATGGTGTCACAGACAAGAGAACCTGTGATGTTTCCTTTAAATGCACACCTACACACACCCACACACACACACACACAAATAATTGACATGCCATCAACTTTATATTCCTCTCACCCTGTCTGCCTCCTGTCATTTTCTGCTTCTCTAACTCTTCTGGGAATAACATAGAAAGTAAGGAACAGAGCTTTAAAACTTGATGGATGGCCCTGTGCTGTCATGATGTCTGGTGTCTGTCTAGACACTTGGTTTGTCCACCCCCCGTACACGCTGCATCCATACCTACCCTCCTATTTTTATCAGTGTGGGTGTGTGCCTGTTTCTCTCTCTTGCCGTCTTGTTTTCCTATAAACACAAGGGCACCAGGTGCCAGTGTGAAAGATAGAGAGAAATATGAGCTCAGAGAGCAGAGAGCACAGAAATGCATCAACTGAAGCGAGAGGAGTCGGTTCACACGAGGTCACAATGTTGAAAAGGTCGTAAGCAGGTTTCATATTTTGTCTGGTCACAAATACTGTCACCTGACATTTACAGGAGAGTTTGTCGTGTTGGCACCAACTTCTTTTTTTTCTCTTAAAATTTTGTCAACAGTGAGGTCAGAGCTGGTTGAAGATATCAACAGGGGTATTGTCGGATTGTTTATCTTTTCAGGAAAGGACAATCAGAGTGATTTTTTTGTCTTTCTTGGTTGCAAGTGTTTGCACTGGAAATTGGAATATGATTACCATCTCTGCAGCCTGAAATCGCCTCCTCAGTGCTTAGCAACACTTGCGTCAAAGTGAAATGTAAATTCAAGACTTGGTTAAGAACTCCCCAGAGCCAAGGCAGCAGATCCAGTGATTTGGTAAAAGTGGCATTTCTTCTTGTTAAGATCTCACACCTCGTCTTTGCCCTTTTCTGTCCTTCTCTTGACTGTCAAATTACTCTTGACATTTCCATTCGCTTCACTGTCAAGTCTGCAAAGCCCTCGAGGTAGTCACACTAATCCAAGTTTGGTAGTGGAAAATAAGAGTCTCTAAATGTTTTTTATGTAATTTGAAGCAGCGATTCAAGGTTTCCTTTTTATGCTGTACCATCGACTCATATTGGAGAGCCGAACACAGACTGGACTCAGGTCAGCTGTTGCAATGATGTGATGACATGTTCCACAAAGGGACTGTTTGGTGACTGCATCTGATATGCCCTCACTTACGTCTAGACTTGTATGTCACTCAGCAGAAAGCGCACACACACACACACACACACACACACACACACACACACACACACACACACACACACACACACACACACACACACACACACACACACAAAAAGCAAACATATTTGCTTCAAGTTTCTAGAAATGTATTGAAAAGGTGTTAATTGTGAAGATTTTACTGAGACCAGTGCGAGTCCCACGCTGCAAAGTAAAATGTAGAACAAGCAAACCACAAGTACTGCTCAAACTGATCTGAAAGATCCACAGAAAACATTTAGAATCCTCTTCATTCACCTATTTTATCTCCTTACAGTAAATATATGTATATAAGTGTAGGTGTACCAAGAGAAATGTCTTGATGAAATAATCAAGAGGCATTGCAGAGGTGAATTTTATGTGTGAAAATGTTCTTTTGTTTTCTAGACGCAAAGAAATACAAACACTTGTAGCTGTAATCAACCACTCGGCACACACAGGCAATTTAATGATACCCCTGCAGTTGTGTTCTTGACCAGTGTGAAAATAAAATCCAGAGTCCTTTTTGTCTGAGCCTTAGACTTGACAGAGTCAGAATGCAAGACCCTTAAACAGTGGTCTTGAGACTGGTCTTGAGTACTACAACACTGATTAGTGCCACCTACAGGCAATGAGGTGTTGGATTCATATTTTTCAGTAAAAGTGACATTCCCAAAATATCCAGAATCACAATTCTGATGTCCAGAAACAGCTGTGTTAATTAGAAATTCAAATGTAATGTGTGTTGGTATGTTGTATATGTGTGTGTTTGGGATCAGTTATTCAGCAGTGTCTGTTTGTTTTCTCTCTGCCTCTTTGTCTCTGTCTCCTCCTGCAGAATGCAGAGGGTTACAACATGAGCATCCCCATGCCCGGTCACCCGGTGAATTTCTCTCAGGCCACTCTTTCCCAGGCCCAGAGGGATGTGGAGCAGCTGGAGAAGCTCATTTCAGAGCATGATGTGGTCTTCTTACTAATGGATACGAGGGAGAGCCGCTGGCTGCCCACAGTGATAGCTGCCAGCAAGAGGAAGGTAGGACAAACAGCACAGCCACATTTTCACTGAGCAGCAGGGCTGGGGTCATTAAAGCTTGTTTTTCTTTTCAAACAGAGTAAGACAACACATCTGTTACATCCCATGGCAGTGTAAAAGCTAAGAGACAGGACACAGAGTTAAAACAAGGTTATACAATGAAATGGTTGAGCAGACAACACTGAGACAAAGACTGGCAACAAAAAACAATAAAATCAAATTAACAGAAAGAGTACAACTAGGCACAAAGAAAAAAACGCCTCACTGGCAGATGAATAAGATGTGAAGTGTTACACATCACAGGTCTAGATGACACCTAAGGCCCTGACTCACCAAGTCAACAGTTGGCCTTCGGTCAATGTTGGGCCATTGGTGAGCATCTGTTGCCCAGTCTTTGGGATGTGTCCCGTCAGCCATTGTCAGTTTTTTTTCCAGCCAATTCAGTATGTTTAATCAGCATCAAATACGTCGGAGCCTGTCAGACAATGAAATCACTCTGATTCAGTTCAGCTCAGTCTACACAAAACAGAAATGGAAGTGAGGAAAGTAAACAAACGGCAAAGTCAAGAGAGGGAGTGAGACCAAAACAAACATGTTGCATAATCTAATATTATTTTTCTTTAGCCATTAAACTCTTCAGTTGAAATGTTTGATGGTTTGTGTTATTGTTCACTGGCACGCACTAAATATACTTTGTTCTTTCAAAATAGGATTATGTTATTAATGTGCTAACGGGCTAACTAGCATCAAGAGGATCTTCCTGTTTCCATTTATGAATGACAAATACAGACCACCGCCGTTTGCTGGGATGCAGAGATATGTCCTCATGAATGCGCCGGGTATATGTGCCCATAGGTCATCCACTGTAGCCTCTGAGGTGTGTTTATGTGCAGCTTAATGGCTGAGGGACAGGCAGTGCGAAGTGACGCAACAGTCAGCTTACTTTGCTGCTAGATCTTTGATGTCGGTTTGGTGTGTTTGGGCCTTTAGGAATTTGAGCGAATATCATCATGTATACAGAGGTCTCCAGATCCTTTAATAAAGGAGGTGTAATTCGCCAACTTAGTATTGCTCCATGTAGTTGGTGAATTTGAAACAGAGCCCCTCATGGGCTGCTGCAATACCCCAAACCCCAATACCCATTGATGAATGCACAATGACTTATTGCTCAACTTCGCACATCTGTGAAGCTTTGTAGCCTGTTTTAGCACCTTCTTTTGGTTTGCACATTTACTGCATGGTAAAGAACAAAGTTTTCGATGTACTGGTCCAACTACATCGCAACCCTCACCTCTGGTCATGAACTCTGGGTAGTGACCAAAACAATGAGGTTGTGGATATAAATTAGTTTCCTCTGTGGGGTGTCTGGGCTCAGCCTCAGAGATAGGGTGAGGAGCTCGGACAGCCAGAGGGAGCTTGAAGAAGAGCTGCTGCTCCTTTATGTCGAAAGGGGTCAGTTGAGGTGGTTCGGGCATCTGATCAGGATCATCCTGGGCACTTCCTGTTGGAGGTGTTCTGGGCACGTCCCACTGGTAGGAAGTCCCGGGGCAGACCCAGAACACGCTGGAGGGATTACATATCTCATCTGACCTTGGAATGCCTCGGGGTCCCCCAGAGCTGGAAAGCATTGCTGACAGAGGGACTTCTGGGGTGCTTTGCTCAGCCTGCTGCCCCCATGACAGGTGGAAGTGGTTTGAAATGGATGGATTTACTGAATGGTACAGTGTCCCCTCTCCCATGAACCACTTTTCTGCTGTTTCAGCAAAAAGCTCTGATCAACCTGCTGCACCAAACGGCAGATAGACCAAGTTAGCAATTAGCTCCTAAACAAAGTCGAGCATCTAGCAGCTGAAGACTGTAGAATATTAATACACACTCATCAAGTGGCCAGAAACAGGATATCAAATGATTGTTATGTTGTATTAACAAGATGTTCAAACGGATAATTGTGTTATACTGCACCACTTGCTAAGACCACTTGAGAAGACAGTTCTTCCGACACAGCAGACAACTGTCTGTAACGTTGCGATGTGATGTGTGTGTACACAGTTTTGATGGTGGTACAAAGGTTAATAAAGGCATCAGTGCTGAGGCTTTCAATGGATCTGTTTGCTCTGAGGATCCAGTGAACCTACACTCACAGTGTGGCACTGTGGCAGGAGACATTTATGACTCTGTAACATCACTCTTGTTTTACTTACTTTTAGCCGGAACTTGAAATTTGGAAACCATTTGATTTGTCTGCCAGGAAATTCAAACAGCTCGATAACGTTGGCCAAATTTTCTCTTTACCAGTCAGAATTCTATTAGTTGCCAGGCAACGTTAGATTATCGAACATTGTGTCATCTATTTGTAATGCCTGCTGTGGTATCACTGATACAACTCCTGTATTGCCATATTCAGTTAAGTGTTTTTTGGACTGCTGATTAGGTTTTCTTCATGTCCTGCTCACTGAGAGGCCATTTGTGCGGTGGGGCTGTTTGAGACTTCACTGCAAATTGGCTTCACAATTTATTTCTATTGCTTCTCCAAAGGTCTGGATGCTTTCAACATCGTAAAGAGCCTATTAATGTTTTAGGTCATTGCTTTTTGGAATGACTCAACACACTGCACCCTTATTGTTTGTGTAAAACGAACCATTCAGTTAATTAGATTAGTTTGAAATGTGCTGTGTGTGTGTTTTTAGGAGAAGTGTCCCTCATCAAGCCAAAGCTATTTCAGATCTGTTTTTGCCACTGCTTTGTAAAAAAAAAAACCCTTTTGTTACCATGATTCACAAGAGCTGTTGTCTTTCACTCTCCAGCTTGTGGTTAACGCCGCTCTAGGCTTTGACACATTTGTCGTGATGCGCCACGGCCTGAAGAAACCGCCTGTCAGTCAGAGTGTTTCTGCAGGGGCAGACTCCTCCACTTCCTGTTCTTCTGCTTCCTCCTCATCCTCCACGCCAGCCGGCTCTGCGCCCACCGTCCCAGGATCCTCTCTGTTCTCCAACATCCCAGGGCACAAGCTGGGCTGCTACTTCTGCAACGATGTTGTGGCACCAGGAGATGTGAGGAAAACGCACAAATACAGTAACAAGCATACACTCATCTTATTAACTCGTGTAATGCACTTCAAACTAAAAGGGCACTCAGAGAGCACAGACCTCTGCCATATCCAAATGTTTTATCTCGCAGTGTTAGTGGCAGTGAAAAATAATTTCCCACGCCCAATTATTCAGATCTGCTCAAAGTTGAGTGGGTTCATCCTTGGCTCATGCTACACCCTTCCACTAAGTTTCATGAAATCGGGGTCACTAGTTCTTTCCATAATTCTGAAAAAGAAAACTGAACTGAAAAACATATCCTTAGCAGAGTTAACAAACACACAGGCAAAAAGTTAAAACATTTAAGAATAGAAAGGTAGGATTCTTGGATATGTTTTCTTCAACCAGCACCATGCTTTTTTACACATTAACAATGGGTCAAATGACTACTTGTGTCTGAACGGTGTCACTCTCGGATGCTTTTAGACCTAGAGTTCACTTGCTTTGGTCTGAATCAGGGACTAGTGTTGTTACAAAGTTCCATAATTGCCTAGAGCTGGTGCATGTTCTCACGGCAGCCTTTACAAGCGGACCAGATCAAATGCCTTGTGTGAGAAAGCTGCTCTTGATTGGTCTGAATTTCCATGTGGGAAAAATCCAGGAAGTAAACAAAACGTTGAAGAAGAGTACACTTGCAAGATAAATGTGACACTTTCTAATGTCACAATGGAGGGACAACTACGCAGGTTGATTTTAGCGCTGCTCATCGTGGACTATATTGCTGTCATTGTTCATTTTAGTCAAAGCATACAGTTTGAAAACGAGGCGCGGCTCCAACTAGAAAACAATGTTTTGATGCATTGGATGTGCTGAATGTGCATATTAAGGCAGTACAGGAGGAGGCGCACATTAATAATCCTCCAGGACTGTAACATGCTCATGTTTAACCCAAACAATGTGTCATGTGACTGCAGTTGGTTCAGATCGAGGTCAAAACACATTCTCACCACAAACGAACTGCACCAGAGTTCACTTGTAATCAGACCGAGACCACCTCTTCAAGAAGGTCTCAGTCTGGTTGTTTTGGTGCGCACCTGAGTGCGATTGCTGTGTTCACACCTGCCCAAACAAACCACACTTAGGGAGCAAAGAACAGGGCAGGTGTGAAGGCACCCTTAATGAGCCTACAGATAATTAAAACCCAACTCTGCAGCTCTGTTGAGACTTTTTGTCTGTATTGGATCATTGCTTTAGATTTTCAGCTTGTTTGCAGTCACAGCAGGCAGCTGTTTTCAGCTACACAGCTCAAAACAGTAACTGAACACTACCTGAACAGCACCAAACGGTTTGTTGATGCAGTCAGCAACTAGCTGGTGAACACAGTGGAGCATTTAGCAGCTAAAGAGTCATATTTTTTCAGCAGTTGGTGGAGACCAAAACAGTCAGTCTGCTCAAAGGAGAGAGAATATTGGACTTATATTTGTCAGTTGCCCAGGAACACGGTTCCAAATGAATGCTTATGCTGCCTGTTCCTTTTTAACTTTTGTTGTGTTTAAAGCTTGTTCCTTTTCCCCCAACTTATCAAAACTTGATCAAAATGTTGTTGCAGGTGTAAATTGCATGGTTTATGTGATTATTTTTAGATTTCCAATGAATTAACTGTTTATTTTTCTTATGATTAGATGCTAAAAGGGTGGCATTTCAAAATTCTGTTTATCCATGATGTAAAAAAGCACGTGGTGACATGCCTTACACAACTGTTCCTTTTTTCATTCTTCCTGTGTTCATTTTTTGTACCCTGGACACTCTTTGTTTCTGTCTTTGGTCTTTTCTCCGTGGTGACCTTTTGATACGAGTATTTCATGAAAGCAAGTCATCAGCTATTGAAGGCGACAGCCAGTTGTTGGAAACTGTGCTATTCAGCTCTGACTTCTCCTGTAAATGCCAAACGGCTTCAGCCCGCTGTTACAGGTTATAGTAGTGTTAACATTTGAATTAGAGGCACAGCCGGCTCTCTTTGACGTTGAGATTGCTGAATGAATGAATAGAAAGTTTTGGATCACAGCTATGAGGATACAGGTGGGTTTTGTGTTGTTTGGTCTTTGGACTGGAGCAAAATGGCACAACATATTGTCAAACCTATGTCATCTGTCGTAGTGTCCTTCTAATCGGCTGTTATAACAAAGCAAAACATGCTGTGGAGGAAGTTAATCTGTAACGTTCTTTTTTATGCCTTCACGCCAGCAACAACTGTGGCCGAAGCATTACGTGTTCAGGTTGTCCATCCGTCCGTCTATCCATTCTTGTAAATGCACTATCTCAGCTACACCTTGAGGATATTTCCTCAAAATTGTCACAAACTTCCACTTGGACTCAACAATGACCTGTTGAGATTTTGGTGTTCAGAGGTCACTGTGACCTCACAAAACATGTTTTGGCCATAACTCAAGAACTTATACACTTACTTAGACAAAATTTCAACACCATAAGGGGAGACATTTGGTCAGATATTGAATCGGTGACACTAGTTTTGGGTGTCCACCTTGAAACTGTCCTGATTGTATAGATCTTCTGTGCTGCCATGTTGAAGATGTGTGTGAACCATGTTTTAGAATATGTAGTTTCTTTACAGCAACATCCATATTTGAAGCATTGTACTGTCATGGCTAAAACTTTCTGTTGTATTGTACTCGTCTGGTCGTCCACCACCAGCTCACTGGGTTTGCTGATGTTGAGATTTAAGTGATTGTAGCTGCACCGTGTGACAAAGTTCTCTATCACTCCTCTGTAAAGCTACTTTCTAAGTAATGACGGCAGGTTTCTCACTGGAAATTATATAGTGATAACTTTCTTTTCACCAAAAACTATGCTTTATACCTTTATTAATTCTTAAAGTCTTCACCAGCATACTGGATGTTATATGAGACTAGAGTAGACCGACATGGATGTGAATTGCCACCTGACTGATTGCTGAAGGCGTACAACTGTGACACGATCTAGTTTGTTTCACTGTTATGCTCACACTTAAGTGTTTGCAGCCATGTTCCTGGTGTAGCTCTATGACTCTTCATTGGTTGGTCCATCCATCTATTTGTCCCTTGGTGTATTAATCCATTGGTCCAGACCACTATGAGGTGAATTGCCATGCACTTCAGTACAGACCCTGATGGCTCATTAAGTGAATGTATGGCATAAATAAAAGGCTACTTAACTGAAAGGACTCCCATACGAGTCATTAGCTCGCAAACGGCCTGTGATCAAGACATTTAGCCGATAATTGCTCTCTCAACCGAAGTCACTTTGCAGGTTTGGCGGTTACTGTTTGTAAACACAGTGAAAGTAAAAGCCAGCGTCAGATTCACCCTTATTTGGTGTTTCACCTCGCTGTTTTTGCTTTTTTTGGGCTGTGTCTCCTTGATGCCTGCTGCTTACTGTCTGGCACCTGGTTGGTACAGTTTATAAAGCCCCAACCTCACCTGAGCGCCGTGAGGGTACACACATCAGAAACTTGCCAAACACAGAAAATAAGAAGAAAGAAAATACAGGCAAAGGGCCGAGTCTCTGCTGAAAAATACACTGCCAAACACTTCTTTAAGGTCATAAGTGACAATTGAGAGGGATTACATCTGTATGAGTCTATACATTGTTTTTTTAGGAAAATTCGGAATAGTATATCCTAACCCTTGCCTTTAAAAACACATTTGATTGGTTTTGTCCTGGCGTTCATCTAATCTTCTTTCCTTATTTCAGAAGAAACTCTCTCAAGATTATGGGATTGAAGCTGATAACAATGCTGTTCACGTTGTATATTGCCAGTTGTTCACTGTATGTTATTGTTTTGTCATAAACAGTCAACCAGGGATCGGACTCTGGATCAGCAGTGCACAGTCAGCAGGCCGGGCCTGGCCATGATTGCTGGAGCCCTGGCTGTGGAGATGATGGTGTCCATTCTGCAACACAGTGAAGGGTAAGCACAGCAGACTTATTTATTAATTATTGCTAATTATTACTCTAGGATTGAGAGTGATAGTAATAATAGTAGTTCTGATCTGGCTATACATTCACAGTATGGAGTCTTGAGTTGTTGTAAGTACTGTATGTGCCTGCTTTGATTCAGTGACTAATAAAGAAGGAAAGGAAAGAAAGGGTAATTATAGACTGTTTAAAACAAATAAAAGAATTGCACTCTCATTAGGCCTGTCATGATGATAACATTATCGACTTATCGAGGTCAGCAGAACTGACTGTGGCCATGTCCATGTATCATATGATGTTGCCCTTGGGTTTACATGCCTGTTTATTAACATAGAAATGTCACCGACATTTTAGCCAACACGATGCCAGAATAAACAGCAGGGTTTTCGCAAACAACACAGCGCCTGAGCCGAATGAACAGGAAGAAAAACATGCCAACGCAAGTTTTCAGGGCTGCACCCAACTCAGAATAGAATTGGATTTGTCAGGTCAGTATGAATAGTTGACCCTGTTTACCATTTTTCCATCAGACTTTGAGAGTTTGAGCGGGGTTCTGCAGGACGTTAAAAGTGACACAGGGTTCGTGTAATATAGTAAACAGGCCAAGTTAGTCCTCTGAGCTAATGTGTGCTAACTGTGCTAACAATGGATCAGAAATGTGCAACAACATTTTTTGCTGACACTAGATATCAAACAAAAGCCTGAGACTGTGTCCTGTTAAGTTGCTCTAAGCTGTAGATTCACCACTTCTAAGCAGAAGGCAGAAAACAACGTTATCTTGGACCCTGACAGGGCGAAGCCTCTCTTCCTCTGTGTAGCAGCCTCCATCTTGTTCAGACTCACCCTGGGTCTGTTTCCGCAGCTGCCTGTACTGAGGAGCAGCTTGACAGAGGAGCGCTCGCTCTGCAGCTAAATCTAGGGACCAAAACATTCCCAGAGGTACACGGACACACTGACTGACAAAAAGTAAAACAAGTGCTCGACTTAAAGAATGTCAGTCGACGAGGGGCGTCCATCACTGATGATTCAAATCGTCAGCTTTCAGGGGGGCAGCCCCTCTGTTTTGCTGATGTTTGTTCTTTGAAAGAGTGTACTCTCATTATTATGCTTTTATCATTATATCAGTGGCATAAAATGGTATTAAATAGACAATAATATTGTTTATTGCAATTATTTCTGGGACAATATATCATTCAAAGAAAGTAGTTATCGTGACAGGCCAAGGTCTTACATGTATGTCCAACAGCTCAAATGCTTTACAAAGATCTAAAGTAAATGTCTTAGGATGCACAGAAACAGAAATCATCATCATCATCATTTAAATGATGCAGTTGAATCCAATGAGAGATCCCTTGTGAACACTTGTAGAGTTCTGCAAGGTCAGACACTCACCTGCCTCACTGATCCGCCCTGATCACCAGTAGGTGACGAAACTAAGGGAGACTGTGTCTTTGAGGTTGTGGCTCCTAAACCTTCAGTAAGCTTAACTTGCTTACTTTTGCTTTTTGACGGAGCAGCACTGCAGCTGAGGTCTTACTGCACCGCAGGTAGTATCTGTAATTTGCTTGTAGCACAGCTCCCTGAATTTACTTGAGCCCAGAAACTTCTGTTCACTGCAGAAGCTTTGTGGCATTTCATAATCCATCTCTCACTTTTATGCTTCAAAAGCTTTAACACTGTAATTCAGTCAGCTCTCAAGTTCACTTTGCAATCTGCACTGGCTCCATATTTTCGACTCTTTAAGTGTTTTTTTTCCTCTAAAACTGATGGGGATGTTTTCATGCCTATCAAGTGTGCACAGATGTGTCTTTGTGGCAATGTAATTGTGTGTGCCTGTTTCGGTGAAAGTCATACTAAAGTGGCCGCTTGCTGGGCCTGATAAGACAGCCATTTTCTCTCAGAGTGTTTTGAGATGTTATAAGCTGTTACAGAGCTGCTCTGCCTATCTTGGATAAAAAGCTTAGAAAGCAAAGAAGAGAAGGAGAGTTTTTGTGAACATGCTGTACCTCAGCGGTTGTGTAACTACCTCCTTTACAACAAGATCTCGCTCTTTTGCATCTGCCCTTTCTGTGTCCTTGTTGTTCACTTCATATCTGTGGTTATTCCTTTCTTTTTAACCCCATTTCCTCCATCTCTCTATCCCCTTTAAGGCCTTCTCTGCAGTATTCGCATGAACAACTGTGGGCTGTAGAAAATTGTCACATAAGGATTAATGTTGCCGCAGTTTGACAGACATTTCTTACTTTGCAAAACCACTCTGAGCTCAGTGTGAGACCTACACTGATATTTTCATCATTGTTATCCATGGAGAGTCAAATCTTTTAAACATGGCTAGATTTACGGACTAGTAGGAACTCTTAGATCCCATGGAAAATGTAAAACCTCACAGTTTTGCACGAGTTGTGGTTTTAGTCATATATGAAAGGAAATTGGAAAAAGAAGGTGTCAAAGATATCATTTTCTCCCTCTCTGTCTCTATCCTCAGAGGCTATGCGGTGGCCAGCAGCAGTGACGACAGGATGAACGAACCTCCCACCTCTCTGGGTCTAGTGCCGCATCAGGTCAGTCACATACTCACACCCATAAAAACTCACTCACATGCACTCGTGTGTGTGTGTGTTGTGTGTGTGTGTGTGCACCCATTCACCTCCACCTGTCAGTTTCCTCCAATGTCTGCCTGTGTTAGCATATCTATGCATAATTATACGCCTAAAATTCTGTAATGACCTCTTTCTTTCTGTTCTTGTATACTTGACTGAAGGGGTTTCTATAGAAACAAAAGCAGCTTTGTCATGGCAGAACGCTGCTCTATAATGCTATGCTCTTTATTAGGTACACCTATACAGTTGAATGCAATCCAAAACAACAGGTCTGCTACAGATTCCACATCTGTAAACATGCCTCTCTGATGGTGTCAATCAACATCAACAATGTTGACTGACACCATCAGAGAGGCACGTTCATGATGTGTTGTGTTGCCTTGGACTTGTATAAGAGTTTACTGGTATACCTGGTATATAAAGTGGCCACTGAGCGTATGTGTGTGCTTCATCTGTACTAATACGATTTCCTTTTAAAACGCATCACTGTTGCTTCAGTTACGCCTAGCGTCCACTCTACTCCAGGATTTTGGAACAAGTGGTTAAACAGTACATATTACAAAACCATGAAGCATTCCTATCTTGCTGGTGGATAAAAGGATGTTCTGGCCTTGATTATGTGTTGAGCTTTTAGCATCAGGACTGATATGAACAGTATGTATGCTGTATATTTTACTTATACTCTGCAAAAATATCGAGGTCATCTTTTGTTACTCTGGTGTTATGCACACTGAATAAACAGAATGTAATGTTGCACAACAGAACAGCCCTGCAATAGATGGCTTAGCTATAGCTAACAATAGCTTACATAAAATGTTGTTTAAGATCTCAGTTGTTTGTGTGGCAGCTCAATTCTGTGATGCATTCGAGGCTGCACTTGGCAGTGATGCTCTTTTAGACTGCATTGTGTTTGAATGTATTTCCAACATTTTGTCTGCCTCATGTGAACAGAATATTACCTCAGCACCATATGTGCTCAATACAACACTACTGAAAATGTAATTCAAGTGCAATGAGTACATTCACTCAAACATGGTACTTGTAAAAGTACTTTATACTGACTTTATACATCGACTCCATGACATTACTTTTACTTCAAACAAAGGGGTTTTTTTACAGTGTGGTATTACTGCATATACATAAAAAAAGGCTTTAAATACTTGTTCCAGGGCCAGGACAGACTTTTCAGTGTTATGCCATTAGCTTAAACTTCTCTGGTTTCATACTTGTATCTTGGGTTTACATGCTCTAATGTTAAAAAATCACTTAATTTTCCTCAAACTGTCTGTTCTGGGACACCTGTGTTCACCTTCTGTCTGAAACACTCCGATGCAACCGAGGCTGAAACACCAAGAAAACCTAGCTAGCTTAAAGGCCATTAACCAGGCTTGAATTTGAATTTGTGAGGTCTTAATTGCCACAAACATAATTTCTGATACTGTCTTTTTATTTTATACGTTTGCTTGTGCTGTAGGCAAAATGTAGATTACCCTAACCCACTCTAATAACCATATTCCTACATAAAGCCTACTTCCGCACGGGACCACATATATTGTATACTATAAATTGTCTAAAATTTGGTTGTTTTGAACAACCAACATTTGAATTGTTTTCCCCTCTGTTGGGGGCGGGACTTAAATGTGCTCTGTCCTGACTTTGGGCCCGCTTCATCTATAGCATTAACATCCTTCAGCTACAGTTTATAAGTAGCTTAGACCTTCATTTCCTACAGTCACAGCATCTCTTGTTGTTGTTTTCTCCGCTGATTTGTTCGTTGTCTGAAGTTCCATCTGTGGTTGTTTTTACAAAGTCAAAGTTACAGATTTTCATGAATCCATCCATCGTTACACTTCATTTATTATTTGCAAAAGTAAAACGAGAATAAGTTAACCCCAGTGATGCCAGTCAATGCCGCATTCTGATCGTCTGTTGTATATACTAGTTGGAGGGACATGTTAAAACTTAAAAAAATTAAAACATGTTAACACAGAGTTAGTGGTGTGATATGTAAAAAGTGGCTCTGAAGATGGAGCTCTTTGCATTGTCTGTCAGAAACATAAATCTCATTAACTGTAAGAGGAATACATTTTAAGATATTCGCTGCAGCTATGCATGTCTCCATGTATTATGTGTTGGATTGAATCATATGCTGTCTTTTATGAATGAGCAACAACAGTAGAAACGGGCCAAGGATAAAGCCCTGTGGCTCACCATGACAGCTCATAACCAGATATGAAGTGCTGCTGTTGTGGAGAACAAAATAAATTCAGCATCATAGGTCAAGGAGCGCTGGAGTTGAGGTCAGACCAGATAAAGCTGAAGGCAGTAGTCATTCAGATTTTTTACTGTGGGAAATCGTAGAGCTCAGTAAACATGATATGAAGTGATAGTCAGTGAGTTGGCTTGTTAATACTTCCTGAGGGACTGTGGAGAAAAAAGGAAAGTTCATTCCTTTGTGTGTGTTTTGTGTGTGTGCCCTTTGTTAGCCATTTTTTGTGGACTGACCTTTGGCTGAGGTTTTTGCGTGTAACTCTGTTTATTTTTGTAGAGAGATAAAGGCTACAGACAGTTCTGTGAATGGCTACTGTGTGAGTCTATTTTTATAAATCCTGTCTCCAAAACTCTGAATGGAGATAAGATTGGATTTTAAAATTAAGTGACTCATTGAAAGGTTAATTAGCCTGCATGTTCCAATAGTCTGAGTTTGGCTTGACTGAAAAGTCTGTCCAAACATCAGTGTGAATAGCAGTGTGAGGTCAGAGATGTGACTTTCCATTGATTACCAAGGACCACAAACACAGATAAAACATATAATATTAAACCCCTATCAAAAGCAGTGATAAATGGTTCAACATCAGTTTGAAAAAGTCCGCATTTGAATTAATATTTTCCCAAGAATGCAGCTTTGTACACAAAACCTTTTCAAAGCATTATAATTCAAATAACGATTATACACTCTGGACCAGGGGCTCACCAAACAGACGAAGAGTAGATAATCTGCAGCTATCCAAACTGTGCCCTTTTGCTTACTGACTGTTATCACATCCTCAAGTATCTCACCACCTCCATTTGCATCATCATCAGTATTCATCACCCTGAGAATCTGAATTTCTGCCATTTGCTCGACACCTCCGCTGCTCGTGGTATTTCAACCAAGTAATCCACAGAAAAGTGGCATGCAAATGTGTTGTTGTATGTGTGTGTGTGTTTGTGTCGGGACAGAGACAGAGAGGGGGTGAAGGTGAGAGAATATGATAATAATGACCAGAGTGAGAGAAATGCAGCGCAGATAATATGCATGAGGGTGTAAATGCTTCAATGTGTGTGTGTGTGTGTGTCCAGTTTTGTATATAATATGCCTGGGATGCCTGTTCCTTCAGCTGTCTACTGCTAACACAACACATTGCAGATCAGTAGTTTGGAGCCGCAGGCTTCTGTTCTGTGGCGCCACAGTGACAACCTGTGGTGGTTTACAGACAGTACATGAAATATGACGTATTTACAAGTGTCTGAATAAGAGGGTGCAAATACAAGACTTAACATTTTCGATGGCCGTAACTCTTTTTCTTTTGTAAATGTACCTTCAACTTTTGACCCTGACATTTATTGTGTAATCTTGATACTTGAAACTTTTCAAGCTCCATGCCTTAAACTCACAAAGCGCTGTCCTCCCTGACCATCTCTAAAAACTATAAGAAAGCCTCGTGGTTGTTTTAGGGCAAATCTGTGTGTCTGAGCCCAAGACAGAGCAGTCAGGCTACATTATGTTGTTTTGCTATAAATTAGCTGATAAAATGGATGGTGCATGGGCTTGCATCTGTGTAGGGCCGTTCTAGTCGTCCGACCACTCGAGCACTTTTACACTACATTTCAAATGTACCCATTCACACACACGCTCACACACTGGTGGCTGAGGGTGCCATACAAGGTGCCACTTGCTAATCAGTTTAAATATTCTCACACACTCACAATTTGGGGAGAATTTATCATGCCCAAGGATACTTAAACATGCAGAATAGAGGAGCCAGGGATCGATCAGTTGATTATCAGATAAGTGGACGACCTGCTCCACCTCCTGTGCTACAGCTGCCAGTATACTTGTCCCTAAGTCAAGTCAAATCAAGTCATTTTTATTAATATAGCTCATATCGTAAATCACACATTTACAATAATAACAATAATTTTATTTATAAAGCGCTTTTCAAAACAGAGTTACAAAAGGCTTTACATGATGACAATAATTAAAACAGACAAGACATGGAACAAAAACTTTTAAAAGAACTGCTTAAAACACATAAGTATATAAAAACTGAGGAAATGAAAGACTAAAGTCCAAATGAACTTAAAACTCAAGTAAAATCAGGAAAGACCCTCTGATTAAAAAGGAAGGGATGTAAAAGAGATCACTGACTCGGCCAACCTGATTTCCTCGGACACATTGTTCCAGACCCTCGGAGCCGTTTGCCTCAAAGGGCTTTACAGTTCTATCCTAAGACCTTCAGTTCGGATAAGGAAAATCTCCACCCAAAAAACCCTTTAGTGGGCAAAACAAAAAAAGAAGACAAGAGGACAGACAGATATATAAAAGCCATCATGCACAGAGCACCGAAATAGCAAAATTACAATATGGAAAATTAGGATGACAAAATTACAGATTGCTGAGACATTTGTGATGAACATTATCCGAGAGAATGTCGAGCAAATGCCACCAGACAGGCACACATACAGTGATCTTCTTTCAAAGCTATAAATGCTCGTTGTCAGATGCTCAGACGATACATTTGACAGCGACAGTAATAGGTGTTTTTCAGTGCTCTAAATCCGTAAGGCAGCAGTGTGGTGCTTTTAAAATCTGTAGCAGGTTGCGCTAGCTTTGTGTAGGTCCTCTCCCACATTTTGATGTAAAGTGAACACTAGAGACTTAGTAACTAGTAGTTAGTGTGTAATTAAAACAGCTACTGAAATTTGTTGCACCAAGAATACCTAACTAGTACATAGGACATAAAGTCATAGTGGCCGTAGAGTTCAGTGGTCATGGTTACTGTGTGCATTAGCTTTGTGGCTGGCGTGAGCAGCTTGGCATTGTAGCACATCATAGCTAGATCAATATTGATCTATTGAGCTAGATCAGTATTGAAAAATTGTATCTATAAACTAGGTCTCTATTGGATTATTAAAAGAGCACGTAATTAATGAAAAATGATGCTGTGTGGCAAAAAACAGCTGTTTCACCATCAGTGAGTGTAAATCTGTGACATTTTATTATTTACATCTACCTTAGGAGAATGTGTAAGTGTTTAGTTGTTACTCTGGGGCAGCTGTGGCTCAGAGGTCGAGCAGGTCATCCACCAATGGGAAGATCAGCGGTTCCATCCTGGGCTCCTCCAGTTCACATCCCAAGTATCCTCGGGCAAGATAGTGAACCCCAAACTGCTCCCGATGGCTGTTCCAGTGGTGCGTGTGAATGGTTACTGAGTAGCAGGTGGTACCATGTGTGGTAGCCGCGGCCACCAGCGTGTGTGTGTGTGTGTGTGTGTGTGTGTGTGTGTGTGTGTGTGTGTGTGTGAAGCCCATTACTTAAATTTGCAGTCCATTAGAGAAAAGTTGTAACCTGTCTCTTCAAATTGTTGCTAATTGCTCAGTTACTGATTTCTGCTGTCATGAGCTTTTGTATTTTTTTTTTTTTTTAAATGTCATAACTGTTATTCATTTCCTTTTTTATATTTTAATTTTTTACAAAAAAATGAAAGAGACAATACAGAGGACAACAGGCAGGGACACGGTAGGTGAAGGCGAAATGCTTAACATCATGTAAAACAGGGAATGAAAAGGAGCAAGGTTACTTTGTAGTATCAAGGATAATGGGTCCTTTATGTCCATGATATCCTTTAAGATCACAAAGGTCCTAATGATCCGTGACTTTGATTCCTGGAAAACTGAGGGAGAAATCTTCCACTGCTTCATAAGCTATAGTCCACTCTGTGTGTCTTAATACTGAAGAGAATAAAACAAAATTCACAAAAAAAGGAGTGCAGTGGTTAGCATCGTGGCCTCAGAGGGTTCCTGTTTTGAATCTGGGGTGAGGGAGCCCTTCTGTGTGGAGTTTGCATGTTCTCCCTGTGTCAGCGTGGGTTTTCTCCAGGTACTCCAGCTTCCTCCCACAGTCCAAAGACATGCAGGTTAATTGGTTGTCTGTCTCTATGTGTCAGCCCTGTGATAGTCTGGTGACCTGTCCAGGGTGTACCCTGCCTCTCGCCCAACACAACCCCTAACAGGATAAGGTCACAGAAAATGAATGAATGAATGAATACATACATACCTGGATTTTTTTACTCAGTATCTATTGTCTGTAAAGGCTGTGCGGTTTAAGAGCTACCAGTTTTTTCAAGTCCATCTCACTTGCCCACACTCACCCATTGGTCTGATTTACTCATCCTCTCACCCCTCCATTTATTGATCCGTCCACTAGACATGTTTGCTCTGCCAGTCGTCTTTGCACCTATATTAGTACAGCCTTTAACTGCCTTCAGTGGTCGTTGTTAGATGCTCAGACGATACATTTGAAGTCCTTGAATGTGCCATTTTAGTTGAAATAATCACACAGTTGAGAAGATATAAAAGATGAGGAGAAAAAAAGCAAAATGAAACGAGCCTCCAGCTGAAGCTGTTGGATTTAATTGAAATGTCTCACAAGATGAAGCACTGTATCACTCTGAATTTATTGCAAGTCACAGTTAGTACATCTTAACCAGATAGCTTTAGGTTACCACACAGGCTGTGCCAGTGCCAATTGAAAGCCATGAAGAGTAATTGAAGTAGGGCTGCATGAAGTTGTCATCATGGAGATTGCACCTGAATATCTCAGCCAAGACATGAAAGCCTTTAATTTCCACCCCTGTCCACGTGCTGTGCATTATGCAGTACTTTTTTTCCACAAATGTTCAAAATATTTGTCAGTTTTATCATCAGATAATTACAGCCAGGAAGAAATTTCATGCTCTGGACTACGTGCGTCACTAGAAAACATAATGGGCGATGCTTTTATTAAAAAAAAACAAAAAAAACAGGAGGATGTGGGTGTAAGAGAGGAGGAGGGAGAGCGATGAAAGGAATATATTGGTGACGGGTGGCGTTTCGACAGGGGTTGCGAAAGGGTTGTTGGTGTGTGTGTGTGTGTACATGTGTGTGGAGGGTTCTTTAGACGGTAATCAAGGTAATTAGCCATAATGACTGGAGCCATGAATAGGAGTGAAAGCTTTCAGCATTGAGAGATGTGCAATGTGAAAATGTTTCACTGGAAAAGCCTGGAGCCTCTCTGCCACCAGAGGGCGCTCTCTGCCTGAGTTTAAATTGGAGAAAACAAAAAGTCAAGCTGTTTCCAAATTCTCAAGCCTCTGATTTAATGTTTGCTGCTTTACTACCATCTCATTACTTTAGCTTACAAAGAATAAATGTTTCAAGGGTACTATCTCCTCACAGACTGAATACTTAGTTCAAAAGGTGCATTCAGGAAACATATGTACTGCTTATTTTTCTCCCTTTCATCTCTCTCTGGTTAAGGACCTTTTTTGTGTTCACATAATTTAAGTTTTCAGTGTTTTTGAATGATTTGAATGTGGTTTTGAGAGGAGCGTGCCCCTTTTGAGTGCTGCTCTGCAGTTTTGCTCCTCTGTTTTATGTCGGTTTTTGACGTTTTGATTCCTCTTCCACAGATCCGAGGCTTTCTTTCGAGGTTTGACAACGTCCTGCCTGCAAGCCTGGCCTTTGACAAATGCACGGCCTGCTCACCCATCGTAAGTAGCACATATCGTAACTAAATAGTTTAAATTATATGTTTTTTGACAGTATACAAAAGACTGACACGTTGATGCAGATAGGCAGCTTCTGATTTACTTATCAGATTAGCCTCTGTTACTGTGTAGCAACACTGTGTTGAAACACAAATTGCAGCCCTAGCAGAAATAAGGGGATTCCCATCTCTCCCATTCCCACATTGTTAAGTCAGTGGAGCTGTGTTGAAATGTTGCTCCTTGAGGAATACTGGAGACACACATACACACGCACACACACACACACACACACACACACACACACAGAAAAGCTGGTTAAACCATATGGTAACAATCAGGCAGCAGTTGCTCATTGATGTCAGTGACTGTCGTATGAGTGGAATTAGCTCCCACCACTGCAGCGTGGGTGTGTGTGCATGTAAAGATGGGTTATTGAGGGGTCCACATATCCCAAATCAGCCAAGCTGGGTGGGAGAAATTGCCTTCGTGTCTCTTCACCGCGCCATCATTGGTCTGCAGCAAACTGGCCAATCATTACCCCAGGTGGCCCGGTGGTTAGCAGCGCCCAGAGATGTGATTGGTTGGTGTACATCAGTGTAAGGCCAGTGGGGGGGCTGCAAGTTAGAGAGGGAGAAAGTAAAAAAAAAAAAAAACGAGGAAAGCAAGAGAGGTGGGGGGGGGGGGGGGGGGATAAAGAGAGGAAGTGCAGAGCTGAAGAAAGGGTGTTGTGATGAGTGGCGGGCTGGTTCTCTCCCTCTTTCTCTCCTGATCTCAATGCAGCCTTTGTGTCTATAAAGAGGTCATAAAGCCCCAGATCTATCACTTTCATGTGAAGACAGAGTGAGAGAGAGACACACAGAAGGAGAAACCAAGAGGCAGAGAGGGGGAGGGAGCTGGCGAGCTTGTACTCTAAAAGTTTAAAGTTTTTCTCCACCTACGCTGCTTCTGAAAAAAAAAAAAAAGTACGAAGTTCCACCCCATCTTATGGTGTCATGTTTCTGCCTGTGTGACTGATGAGATTATTCGGTCTGTGCGGAGGGTTCATAAGGTTTGATAGGGACCGGGGTAAAGCCTGTGTAGCCGGGAACAATGAACAACATGAGTTAGGAAAGACGATCCTTTGCTGAGGCAGGGATAAAGGTTATGTAGTGAAATTGGTGAATGTGTTTTGATTCGGTTAATCCCGCCCACACACATTTTCCCTCTCTGTTTTGCATTTGCTGCTTATCTGCCTTTCACTCTTTTCTTTTTTTTTACCAGCCTCCTCCTGTTTCACTTCCCCTCTTTTCCTCTCCTCTGCCTTACCTTCTCTCCCTTCCTGTTCTCCCTCCCCCATATCTCTCCTCCCTTTGTGTGTCCCTCTGTCCATCCATCAGTGCGTTCACTGTAATGTGTGTGTGTGTCTTTGTCTTCTGTGTGTGTGCGTATGTGTGTGTGTGTGTGTGTGTGTGTGTGTGTGTGTGTGTGTGTGTGTGTGTGTGTGTGAGGGAGTGCACGTCTGTCTGTGTGTATTCCTGCCGCAGTCAGCTGTGTGCTGCCAGGTCACTATGGAAACAAAACAATTCAGCCCCTGTCTGGGCTGGAGCAGTTCCTGTAGAGTTGGGGCTTTTTACTCTGTATGTGTGTGTGTGTGTGTGTGTGTTTGTGTGTGTGTGTGTGTGTGTGTGTGTGTGTGTGTTTCCTAACTCTTTCTGGGGCTGCAAGCCAATAAAACTACACGCCAGAGAGTAAATCACAGCTGACGTGGCTTTGTCTTAAACCATGCCAGACACCTCTTACTACAACTACTTGTACTAACACCACCAAATACGCTACCACTATTAATAGCAGGAACATTTTTCACATTTAAAGTGCAAAGTGTTGAAAAGAAACTGAACTGGTCAATATCACAGCTCTGTGTTTTTCTGTTAAGGTATTTCTTCTTTCTGAACCTTTCAAAAACTAGAGCTGGTTTTGCTTAAAGGGACCGTTGAGTGAAAAATCTATCGAACGTAACGCAACTAGATGGCACTTATAGTGCCAAAAAAATACATTTGAAAAACTCAACAGCAATGTCACCTTACAGAAATCATGACCTGGTTACTCAGGATAATCCACAGACCTTGTTGTGAGCAATTTCATGTAGGAACAATTTTCTTTCTACTGAACTACAAGGACAACAGGCTCATGCTTGTGACAGTGCCAGATGTAAACATTAATGGCGTCTTCCTCTGCTGAGCTGCAATGTTAGCTAGCTCAGTGGTGCTAGGTGGGCTAGCAGTAGATACACACCGCTGTTCTTCTTTAAGTTAGCTGCTAACTGCTATCCACTACTTTTAAATCTCCCTTGTTGGGTTGCACGCGTAACACGTCTAAATATCGCCCCCGTGCCGCCTATGATCTCATCCTGTAAGCTGTCCTGTTTATACAGACGTTGTTTCAGCGCTGTTACTGCCTCCATTCCCGGCTCAGAGGCAAGACAACTCTGTCACCCCATTCCGCTCTTATACCTTCTATTCAAAATGCCGAGGCGACATAACAGAAGAAGTTCCCACCTTGAAGAGGCAGTGTAAAAATGTCTTTTAACTGTGAGAGAAAGACATTTTGTAATATCCACTGCAGCTATGTATGTCTCTGTGTACTATCTATTGGAATAAATCTTATTCCGTCTTTTATACATGAGCATGCTCAACAGTAGAAACGGGCCAAGGATAAAGCCCTGTGGCTCCCCATGACAGACTGTAGCTAGATTTGAAGTGCTGCTGTTGTGAAGAACAAAATTAATTCAGCTGCATAAATCGGGGAGCACAGGAGTCAAGGTCAGCCCAGATCAAGCTGGAGGCAGTGGCAGAGGCAGCTCTGTACAGAGGAAGGGAGTTTTTCAAATGTTTTAATGTTTGTTTGTGGCGCTTTGAGCACCACAAGCCGAGTGCTATCCAGTTCCATTATATTAGAGAGAAAGCAGACATCTCTATGGCCGATATCTTCAACACTTGGCAACTCACACCAAAACACTCTAGACTGATAAATAGCACTGCAGGTAAGAGGGAAAATAAGTAATTTTGATTATGGGGTCAAGTGTGCCTCACGTCGCAGACTGTAAAGATTAAAACCTGATTTTAGTGTGCAGATCCCTGTCTGTTGGATTTTGGTTGAATTTTGAATCCCATTAAGGTCCTGTGTGTGTGAGAACACTTACCAATTATTAAAACCCTTCAAATAATCCAAAATAAACAGAATTTGTACCACTACACTGAAACCATGGTTCAACATTATGACTGTCTACAAGTGTGTACAAGTAAGTTTGTGAAAAAATAAATTCATTGTCTCTCTAATTTTTGCTAAAGCCGATGATCCAGCAAAAATGCCACACATTTTTTGGTGTAAGCGTCCCAGATGATAGGATTTGCTGCATTTCTCTTTGTTAGGTAGTTGTTAATTAATGTCTTTGTGTTTGAGATTTTTTGGCTGGGGATACGTTTGCTTTTAACTATGGCGTTTTAGCGCATAATGGCAACCTTGTATATCCTGCCTCTGTTTGGAGCGTTGGTGGTGCTCATCCTCAGAAATTAATGCTACATGTATGAAGGGTGCAATACAACATGAACGGTAGTGGCAGTGTAACATACATACTTGATATTGTCACCATGAGCTTGATTTAGGGATCTTTAATATACCACCTGTTATTGCGCTGCTGTCGCTTTTTGTACCATCATCTTATAATTTACATTATAGAGACCTCTGCAACTGTCACCTGCACTCGTTGTGGTTGACATCATGCCATTCTGGAAATTCTGTACAGTCTGAGTTCTCTGGTAGGTCCCGAAGTGGAATCCTTCAGTAAGTATTTGGACAATTACTTTAATGATCCAGCTGTTGTCTGCATGAACACATGGTTGAAAAACAAGTGTACCTCCTGCCTAAGTTGACATAACAAGCATTTTAAAGAGATCACCTTGGACTGTCCCAGCAGGTAGTTTCATACTACGTGCAATTTCTGCAAATGTCATTACTCATATTAGATTAGATAACTCTTAATATATTTACTTAAGTATGTGCTGTTTTTACATAATAGACACGTATGTGTTGCACAGCAACCACAGAGTGTTAAGTACACATACGTAACGAGCTTTGCTTCCTGTGAAGTGTGCTGATTCTCTGGAATACCATGAAGTCTTAGTGGTTACTCAATGAGTCAGTTGGAGTTTGTGTCTAACCTGGCGTGTTGACCATACACGTTAACAGCGGAAGTCAAAGCCATTGAATCACCAGGAAGTGTTTACTCATAGCATACGGTAAATGTCATGTCATGGCAAAACCACAAACCAAGAACCACTGAGCATTTCATTGATCGTTATGCTTCAGTCACTGATTTGCACTGACTGTCACATAATTGTATGTGACTGCCAACTATGTTCTTTATGTTTACAACTTAAGGTAAAGCCTTTGTGAGTCATCCAGCGGATATTTGACGTGTTTAAGGATGCTACACACACACACATATGTAGGCACACACATACACAGCCTGTAGAGTGCTATACGTTAAGTTAATCTCCACAGTTTGGATCCACTAACAACTTGATAAAGAAGTCATCACCTCTGACACCTAAAGGCAGAGCAGGGAGATTTATGTAGCTCCATAAGGAAGGAAGCCTCATGACAAGCGCACATGTACATGCATGTGTACATATGTGTAGCACACCATTTAATCCAGATGTTGATGATTTCGTGTGTTTGTAGCTTGGCTTAATTGAAGCTATCCGTCAACAGCCCACAATCACTACTGAAACCCATCGGTGCCTGATTAACACTGCAAACCTTGTAAACGTTTCAAGTCTTTTCCGCTCTGTGTGTCTACATATGTTGATGTTTTATGGCATATTGCCCACAATGCCTTTGGAACAATGCAGCTTGAATTAGTTAGATACTAGATGCTGCACTGCACCATCAAGTTTTCCAACCCTCTTAAGAAAACGGTTGCTTTTGTCCAAATATTTTCTGTTTTTTAGCGAATTGTATTAACTGTATAATGAAATGATAGGGCCAAACACTCTAAATGCACAATTTGATGTAGGTACAACTTTCTGGTCATAATGCACAACCCCCGTCTGATTTGATTTGGGGATTTTTTTTTTTTTTTTTTTTTTGAACGTCTTTTTGAAGTCAAGATGAAATGAAAAATGCATTCTTAATCTTTTTAGATCACATCCTCAGACATATTGTCCATCTATTAAACAATATATGTCAAATAGCATTAAAAATCAATTTCTTCATAATATTATATCAAAATTCAGTCATGTTGCCTCCCTGTAAAACCAAATGTGACGTATGCCTGCATGAGCTAGTATAAATTAGTTTCAACCAATAATATCATGACATCCACCCATCAATCTGCAACATTTAGCTGCACAAGGCTAGTTAGCTAGCTAGCGATAGCATGGTGTCTTTGTTTCCCCAAAATACTGTGGTTATGGGTCGCTGGGCAAAATTAACTTACTTGAGGAGAGTGGTATCTGTGACAGCTCCAAATTATGTGCAAGGCATTTTACATATGACTGCTTTAGCAACTAACTTTACATGCAGCATAAAATGGATTTCGTCTTGCTCTCCCTGATGGATACTACTTTCTCATCGGTGTTACACCATCAGGGCCTTACTGTCATGACACACCCTAGGGGTGGGAATAGCCGGAGGGCGGTACGATATTACCAAGATACTTAAGATGGCATGTGAAGTGAGGCCTCGTGTCCGTAGTATTCCCAAAATATTCTCATATGACGCTGCTTGCAATTCGCATGTGTCATATCCAAGTCCTTCTTTCCTTGTGTTAAGAAAAATCCGAAATAAGTCCAGACGATTGATTTAAACGCTGACGGCACGTTTCTGATTTCTGTCTCCGGTGTCTCCATCTTTGTTTTGATTAACTTCTTGCCAAACGCTGTTGACTGAGACCTCTGCTTACCTCACCAGGAAAAACAATATCAGCACATCTAGTGGCTCGAAAAAGCAATTGTTTTTATCATTCCAGTACCAAAAATTGTATTAAAATGTATATGTGTAAAAATTAATACTGTATATAATAGATTGATACTTGGTATCCGTGTATCGATACGATATCACCACACAAAATATCGTGATACTACGCTGTATCGATTTTTTTTCATCCACCCCTAATGCCCACTTTTTAACAATCAAATCATATTCCCATTATTTCCTACCTGTCTATCGTGTTACACTCTGGAAATGTGCCACAATACTGAATAGTACCCTTAAAATGCCATTTCATCTGACTTTAAGCTTATTTTTTACAATCTAAAACTTCCCAAACCAAAACTGTGCCATGGGACTGGATAGTGTAGAAGTCATTGATCATGATCTTATCTACTACTGATACGGGCATATGTGAATGATGTAAGTGTTTATAACTGTGTGTCAGTGTGCATCGCTTGGAGTGACTTCATTAACTTTATCATAAGATCATCACAGTTATCAAGTTGCTTTCTGTGTCATGAGCATCTATATTTCAACAAAGTGGGTTTTGGCCGTTGGCGTCTCGTGTAACGGATCCCGGGGATGGAAGTGGAGAATCAAAGAAATAAAAGAGAAGGAAGGAAAGAAAAGAGTGGTTGAAAAGATGAACGAGGGACACGTCAGTGTGTATTGTGTGCGGTGTGTCTGGCTCCAAGACTAGACGCCAGGTCAGTCTGCGAACACACACACACACAGACATTGATGCACACAGTGTGTTGATGTCTGAGGCAGAGGTAACCCTACACCTGCAGAGGAGGGTCTGTGGGCGTCCATGAAAGGATTGGCCAAGCTTAGGAAGGTAGTCGAGAGGGCAGAGGATCTGTGTGTGTGTGTGTGTGTGCGCGTGTGTGTGTTTTGGAAAGAAGGTGTGGGTATTTGAAGTCAGTACGGGAAGAAGATCAAGGTAGACATGTCAGTATAATTGCAGAGGAGTTGAGTTGTGGTGTTTCACAGGTTGTGCCTATGGACCAGAGGGTGCATTTCAAGAGAAAGTTGCTCTCTGCCATCTCCTAATGTTTTTGATTTTGGCAGACAAGTCGTGATGCATTAGCATGACTCAGCTCTCCACTCAGTGTACACATCAGACTCAAAAAGGACTTTCACCAAAGATGTAATGTTCAGTGAAGAAAAAAACACCCAGAGATGTCTTGGACAACATCTAATGTTTTACTTTAAAGTGCAGTAAAAGGTGAAGAGGTTCATTTATTTTAAAAAACCTTTTATACTCTTGTGACTTCAAGTATCCTCCGTCTAAGTAGTGTTAATGTGTAGCATTTATAGGTAGGCACCTCAATAACTCATACTGCACAGCTACTTATGAATAAGAGCTGCCACAATTCATTTATTTATCGATAAGTCGATTGACAGCAAATTCGCAACTATTTTGATCATCAAACAATTGTTTTTAGTCCTGTATTCTCCACAAAAAAGACAAACATTTGTTGGATTCTTGCTTCCTAACCCATTAATGTTCTGCTCAGCCATTTGGTTTGCCTGCAAATTGTTCTTTGTTCATGTTGTTCATGTTTTGTTTTTTTGTCAAGGTCCTGGACCACTATGAGCGGGAAGGTTTCAACTTCCTGTCCAAGGTTTTTAATTCTTCACACTCATTCCTGGAGGACCTGACGGGGCTGACGCTGTTGCACCAGGAGACACAGGCTGCTGAGGTGAATCACACTCATATATACACCTCCACAAACAGGTAGAGACACGCACACAAGACCTGCTGCACTCAGATACACAGGCTGCAGTATCCACATGTACATGGATTGTCTTTCAATCCAGTTTTACAAAAGAAAATCATTTTCCTGGTGATCTAACTTACATCTTTATATATTCAGTGGTGAGTTGTTTGGTGTTTTGGGGAACAACCTACCTTGTCCGTAATATGGAAATTGGGGCCCCCTCCCCGAAGCTGCTGACCTGACACACTTGACATGAGAGAAGGAAAGGACTCGAGAAGCCTTGCCCATCTTTCTGGCAGAGTTAGCTAATTATCATAAAAAGCACTGCAGAGACAAAGTGCCAGGAGTGGATGAAATATGCCCTGAGATGCTGAAGGCTCTGGATGTTTTTGAAAGTTGTAGGTTGTTGACTTCCATTTTTTTTAAAGGAGCAGAGGTTGTGCTCAAATTATTGGAGTATCACACTGCTGTGCCTTACTGGGAAATCATTAAATTTGACATGAGGTTGTGGCTGATGCAGCTCAGATTTATCAGTAATAATGCAGATAGAGCAGCACTTTACTCCTGCAAGCATTCTGAAGGAAGTTTGACTGTCCCGTCTACTGCGTGGATGTTGTGTGGAGGATTTATGATGGTGTTCTCTGGGTTGTGTTGAAGGGGGCACAGGCAGCATCTGGTGTTTGCATTACTACATTGAGAGCTGTGTAGGGCTGGGTATTGTTGAAAAAATTACAATAGCACTATCAATACCAGTCTCTGTTAAGTGATACCTATGGAGTACTTCATTTGATACCTTTTTTTCTACTTCATTTGAAACCCATGATGTGAATGGAAGCATTCAGTTGCTTAAAATGCCACCAGATGCCACAGGAGCGTAGTGTAGACATACTTAGAGTGTTTTGGTGGCATCTTGGCATGCTGAACTGCCAAATACACCATGCTTGACTTCCACCCAACTGACAGTATGGGATGTATCGTCTGCGTTTATGGGCCAGTCACACAAAACATCATACCGACGAACACTTGGAGTAATTGGCCGAGTAAAACCATACAAATATGCATTTTTCCTAGATCTGGGTACAATAGACCATTTCAAAGTGTCTTTTGGTTGCTAGAAAACTAGATCGTTGTTCCACTAAGACTTTTGGTACAGCCACTACTGTGTGTAAACAGCATATGAAACGCTGAGCTATAGTCCCCCTGAACTTAAATACACATGATAGGACGTGGCGAAATTAGTTTTAGGACCTTGTTGCTCAATAGTAGGTTGTTCCCTTCGACAAGATACAAACTTGATGTCAAAAATAAAGGTCTACCACTTCTTAAAGAAATAACCAGTGCAAATAATGGATTGCAGAGGTCAAAAGAAAGACCTAGACACTCCAGGGTCCTTGGACTTCATTTTATTACTGATAAGTTTTGCAATTTTTGAGGATAATAATGGCAAGACAGATACCTAGCGCACACAAATACAAATACTTCTCTCTCTCTGTAGACTGTAGGCTAGCGAGCATTAGTTTGAAACGAGCACTACGGACCCTGGAGTTTCCCAACAGTGTCCAGTTCTTTCTTTTGACAGCTGCAATCCATGATTTGTGCTGGTTTGTTCCTTTAGGGAAGAGTTGGACTTTTATTTCTGACATCAAGTTTATACATTGTCAAACCCTACCATTGACTAGGAAGGTCCTAAAATTTATTTTGCCATTTCCTACAACGTGTGCTTCAGTTCAGGAGGACTAAAGTCTGGAGTTTCATGTGCTGTTTACATGCAGTAGTGGCTGGACCAAAAGTCTAAATGGAACAACAATGTTGTTTCCAAGCAACCAATAGATGCCTTGAAATAGTCTACAAAGATCGAATGCAGGAACTGTTTGATTGGAAAAGTTTCAGTACTACTTGGAACTGGGTTATTTGGTTGATACCTTAAAGGCATCATGTACCGATACCCAGTCCTAGAGCTTAGTTCTTTTCTAGGCAGTAAGACAGGACATCCTGACTAGGTGCTGTACTTCACCAAGGTGTTTGTGATTTTCATGGACAAATCCCTGGGCAAAGCTGAGGAATATAGAGTATCTGTCCACTTCGGCCATTTCAGGATTGCATCTGTTTTTTGCAGGGATGCTGTGAAACCAAGTAAAGAGTCCAACTCCAAGTCTCAGGCAGTTATATTCAGAAAATGATAGTTAGAATGGTGAAAATCTTCACCTGAGCCAAGTTGTTCAAAAAAGTTCATTTTGATCAAAAAGAATTATCCAGATTAGCAAATCCTGTGTTTTGCTGTTCAGGTTGAGAGGGTCCAACTTACTGTTGTGCCAGTTTTTTAAATCAACATTCGAGATAGAGAACGAAACAGAGATCTTCATCTCTGAATTTGACAGCTATTTGGGAGATTATTTTATGGGGACATTCTCTTTTTGTTTTACTTTACTGTACTGAAAGGTTTAATAGGTACCCTAATGTCTAGTTTATCTACTTTATGCAGTAAATGATAAACAAATCAAGTGCAAAATATTAGGGATGCATGATAATGTCGACCCCTCATTGGTATCGACAAATATAAGCTTTAAAATGAAAGATCAAAATCGGCCAACATGCTTTTTCTTATTCTGCACAATGAATGATACATACTACGTTGAAAAGTATTCTATTTCATGTCTCAGTCTGCTGGTGGGCCATCTAGACAAGAGTATGCATGTATAATATGATGTTAATTCCACTACAGAAGAGACTTAATAATCACTAAAATTAGGTAGGGAGACAAGTGGATAAATCAGTATTGGTATCAATTATCAGCCAAATAAGTTGTTACATATTGGCATATTGGATATGGGCAAAAAATCCAATATCCAGCAACCCTACAAAATATAAATAAATATGCATATTTTTTCGACCATTTTAAAAGTTTTGTTACATTTTATTCCTGAAATCCGCCCTCCTGCTAGGATCAGGCTAATTCTGATTTTTTTTTTGGCTCAAAGGTATCCCAATCCTACAGAACAAATACTGAGGATCAAACCCAACATCAGAATCCTTCCTTCTTTTGAACAACCCATTTTCAAGATCTGATCCTATCAGATAGCTGAAATCTGATCTGATTACTTTTGAACAACTGGGCCCTGGGGTAGCCATTTGCTCCCAGTCCTTCCAGTCGCTACCTCAGGTGAAGGATTTTAGGTATCTTGGATTGTAAGGTTAAGACAAAGTATTACATCTGGATTTTGCGTTAAAGGGTTTCAATATCCTGTCTTGCCTGGGAATGCCTAAGGAGAAGTTGGACCTCATGGCTGGGGAGTAAAACCTCTGGGAGTTCTTGCTTAGACCTGAACCTGAACCGGGGACAGAAAATGGATGGCAAGATAGAGCTCACCATGGAGTTTTACAACCCTGGGAAATACATACAAAACTCTTTATACAGTTGCAAAACATCTGTGTCCTCATGTGGAAACTAAAGCCTTTTGTAAGAATTTCATTAGTAGGATTTCTCAAATTAAATGTTTTAATAGGAGCTAGACTGTTTTAATTCAAAGGCAGAGATATTTTTGTCCCGTAACCTTGTTCTAATTAATCTGTTGCCATAGCAGCACACAGTTGATGTCTATGGAACAACGAGCAGCAGAAAGTTCCAACAAACATCCAGAATACTTGGTGGTGGAATATGGGTGGTTTTCCTCAAGACTCCCCTCTGACATGAGACAGAGGGAGTGGAGGGAGAGACAGAAAATGAGTGTGTATGTGTGTGTGTGTATGTGTGGGGTTGGGTCTGGTCTTGCCGAGCTGTGGGAAAATCCCACGTACTTTCTCCCCAACTCCTACCCATAACACACAGATGGAGGAGGGGAGAAGAAGAAAGCGAGGACGCAAGAGGGAAAGGAGGGAGAGAGGAGGATAGATAAGAGAAATAGTGGAGGGAAAAAAGACAAGGAGGAGGAGGAAGAATGGAAAAACGAGATAGAGGAAGCCAGTAGTAGCTAGTTAGGATGAAAATATGTCTTTATATATCCCTCTTTCCCTCTCCTGCTTTCAAGCTTTACCTCATCCCCTATCATTCTCTCTATCTGTTGCAATTGTTCCTCCCCTCTCTTTTCCCCCCTTCCTCTCGCTTGATGAAGTGTGTTGAAGAGTCTGGCGTAGCTCCCTTTCTCCTCAATCAGAAGATGGAGAGATTGTTTTGATTGCTCAGCCCACTAGCGCCAGAAGTCTTAGCGCCTGTTTCCTGTACACAGATTAGCTATTCCAAAAACTACTGCACTTGGAGGACGTCCCTTCTAGTTTTTTTTTCCTATTCCAGGAAGGGACAGAAGTTCTTCTCCCGCTCTTGAAAGCATATTATTACTTATTTCATGCGGGAACCCACTAGAAACAGGCCTGTGGCTCGTTTCGGATCTTGACCCATATTTTAAAGAGTACCGGCCCGAAATAATGATAATACTCACAGTAAAAATTAGGGGTTTAAAGGGTCCTTGTGGGATACCTTTTTATGTGTACATGTTTGGATTGTATACAGCTATGAGTCATCATTGGATGATGATTATCGCTTCCACTGGCTTACTTACTGACCGTTGCTTTTAGGAGGTTTTTCCTGTATCCTTTGTTTAGAAGTTAGACGTAATGTAGTTCTGTGAATTTTAAACTGCGTCAGTGTAATGACTGATTAGGAACACAGTAGAACTGGGCATGTATTACGAAATGTATGTGCATGGATTACAGTGGATTTAAATGACTTTATATGCTTATTAAGTTATTTTTACAATGCTCTCCTCTTTCCCTAAAGCATGGTACTGAATTCATTACAGGCCATGTGTGTGTGTTTTGTATGTTTAAGTGTGTGTAACCATTCTAAGCTATAATCTACGTCACCAGATAGCAGTACTATGTACTTATGGCCTATTTTGGGCAAGTTTGTAACCTGAGAACTACTTTTTATGCGGTCACCGCAGGGTTTTGGGGGAGTTCAAGTTCGGTAAAAGTTTAGACTGACTGAAAGTGTGTGTGTGTGTGTGTGTGTGTGTGTGTGCATATCAGTGTGAATGGCTTCTTTGTGAGATCAGCTCGATTGGGATTTCAGACTCTGGTATGAGCATGGCAGGGTGGAAAATATACTATGAATCTGGCGTCTGGCAAATTAGTTACATGTATTTGAAAGTTTTTCAAACATTTATTTTCAGTATGCATCATGCTGTATCTTCAGTTTTACGAGGCCATTCGTGTTTGTGGCGAGGAAAATCAAACATGACAAACCATTTTAAATATTCATGATATGATCTGTAGTCTACAATTTGGTATGGCCAGTTTCCCTCGTATACTGTGGTAATTGTAACTGTCACTCCACAGAGTGTGAGGCCTCAGTATACTTCAAACAAAGTGCGCGTCAGATTGTCTAACAGCGTCTGAAGCCGTCTTTCCGGCGGTAATTGTTTTTCCAGAAACAGACAATCGGAGACCTCCCAAGAAAAGCGACACTCAGTCGTTTCAGTAAATGCCCCACAACAATATGTTTACACTTAAAGTGACAAAGCCCTCTAGCCACACTAATTATGACCCTCTGGTGATTTGTAACAGTTTTGGAAGGCGCAGACAAATGATGTCATCCTGCCAATACTTGTTTCATTTGTAGGACTTGTTTAAAAATCCTACAGTAATGCCCAATACACAGAGTATTTGGCCGGTGAGGAAAGGTATGAAAGTAAGCTGGGTTTTTTTAGTTGTCACTTTCCATGTGTATAACTGAGTGTAACACAATGAATTCCTTTGATTAGAGGCAGTCAGAAAGCATACGCTGTTATCCCCCTTTGTGCAATTCATCGTCTTGACACTCCACATACACACAATTCTTGGAAAGAGATTAGGAAGGCAGTGACAGGAAGAGGCTTTGACGGCAGGCTCAAAGTGTGGCCATTTGGAGTATGCACAAACACTTTTCTCAGTATAAACCATAGACTGTATGTAAAAATGGAAATTGGGTCTCCACTTCCTCCAGCTCCACAAAATATCCCTGATATGTGTTCTGCCATCTTCTTTACTTGGAGCCAGAGTCTGCACACTAGTGATTGGGAGATGGAGCTGCGGTATCGAGGTCCCACGTGTACATCCATCCAACCAAATTGATCACAGGCACATCAATGGGTGTGCAAATTTAGGAAAAAATTATTTGACATGTACCTTGATTTTATTTAGTTTGTCCTGTGTCCCATCCACTTACATGGAGGAGGGGGGTTTTATATACAGTCATTGGTGTAAACACGTTGTAGGACTCAGTTTGTTTGAAGCATACCAAGGCCCTCTAGCCCTGTTTCGACTCAGCAGTACGTTATGGTTCAGTTCAGCTCAGTTCAGTTCGCATTTTTTCCGTTTCCACTGTGAAAAGTTGTGGATAGTACCAATGGAACCGTTCTTCACAGTCCTCAGTTTTGGTCCCCCCTCTGTTGGGGTACCTAGCACAAAGATCTGGTACTAAAAGGTGGAGCTGTGAACACTGCAGTCTGTTGATTGGTCAATAGAGGACAGTGAAATAAGTGCAGACGTACCATCTATGAGGAAATACAGTGAGTGCTGGACAGAGCAGTGAGTGACAACAACTCCGCCCACATTTAAGAGTGCTGTTTGTGGTGGAAACGCTAGGGTCTAGGTACCATGTCTGAAGGGTTATTTGTGGTTCCAAAGGTACCATACTGAAAGTGTTTGGTGGAAACAGGGCTTTAGACTGCCACATGTCTCGACTGATACCCAGCTTCCCCAGTCATAAAATTTCCTCACATCACTTATGACAAGGTATGCGGTTGGTTAAATGTAGTGAACTGAACATTTTGTAAACAAATGTTAAACCAGCCATCTGTGTTAAGGTGCAGATCTGTCTTGGCACGTCAGAACAGGGTGTTGTGTCGGCTGATTAGCCTTTCCTGAGTGTAACCTCCTTGTGGAGGGCTGGGTCGGACAAATCAACACACGCAAACCACTCAAAAGAGCCTGAGAGGAAATCAGTGTCTGTACAGGATGTTGTACCTCTCCTCTGACGCACCCACCCGCTGTCTTTGGCTTGGCAGATTAAGTTATATAAAATACTATATATACTCACCCATTCATACACATGCATACACATGATGGGGTCAGGCTAAGCCTTGTTATGTCAGAGGACAAACAAAGGAACAAAGTGTTGTTGTAGCCCTGTTATATTATTAGCACAATATAAAAGGGCTATACACATCTGGAAAATGGTAGTCATAATATGGTAAGGATGTTGTGCTTCAATACAGATGTCATGCTCTAGTGCAGGGTCAGCAACCTTTGCTATCAAAAGAGGCATTTCAACTCAAAAAATAAAAATCTCTGGAGCCGCACATTTGAGTCTTATAATGAAGGTAACACAGTCTATGAAGTCTAAATTGGCCCATCAACATTACTGATAGGTCTAAATGAGCATCCATTAATATGTTTTACTACAAGATGGCTACTCCGCAGTGCACTCTTTATGATTATGGGTGAAAATGAAAATGAAAATGAAAATGGGTGGTTAAATCATACAGTAATTATAGTGGAGGAAATGTTGTATTATAATCCCAAATATATTTTTTTAAATGATTTAAATTAAAATAATATTTATTAACTCTGCAGTTACCCACATTAAATTGTAAATGAAGGCATAGTTAGATCAGGTTTTTACAGAAGCCCTGAGAGGCAAAGAGAGAACAAAAAATATGGAGACCCGCTTTCTGTGTCTGATCTAAATCATTTTCTTTCCTGTGTTTATGATGTAAGAAGTAACTTAGAATAAACCACTTAATACATCAGATAAGTGAAACTGAAAAATGTATGCGTAATGACTGTGTTTTCCCAGTGCCTCCATAGCAAGCCCATTCTTCATATTATATGTTCCTGTCATCATTTTCAGTAAGCGATGCCATTTGCCCGCGTGCATGTGCTTGTTCCCGCACACATTAATCTGTCTGAATGTGAATGCCCCGTACAGAGGATGTGTGACACTCTCAGCACAAAGGGTCTTTCTGCAGAGCTCATGTTCCACTCCCTTCCACCTACTCCAACTGTGCGCTGCCAGTAAGTCACAAGATAAAGACGTTTGCATTGAACTTAGAGAAGAATGTGTCACTTGTGATCTTGTGACAGATTTTTTATTAGTCTCATTTGAATAAAGTGACAGCTGCTTCTACAAAGTCATACACATGAAATCGTGAAATGGGTGTCAAACTCGGCATTTTATTATTTAGTAAAGTGTTTATCAGATAATGTTATGATGAAATGTAGCTGATACTCGAGTAACAGGTCTGTACTTGGTTTAATTTTGTCGTATTAAGTACAGAACTGGGTAACACAGAGAGGGTTTATATTGTGTTTTATTATAGTTTTAATATCGTTTAAGTTATGCAATAACGCCGTTAAGGGTGTAACCTGCAACATCATCCTCTTACTGTCATGTTTTGAAATGAAATCATTGTAAAATTACCTCAATCCTTAATAATATAAGACTTTCCAGGAAGTTTGCAGGTCCAGGACTCATGGGGTCTGCAGGGCCCCCCAATTAGTTTTTTAGCTGATCCTCCAGATATCCAGGGAAACCTATCATGAGATCAGTATGTTGCTCAAGAACACTTCAACAAGACACATTTACAGTTGGGAGTATCGTCTACATGGGGATTTAGTTTTAGTGCAATCTGTCCGCCAATTACTAGCGAAATCTTTTTACAAGATGATGCCCTAAATTTGAACCATACTGGACTTCCAAGTAAAATTTTTAAGATAACCTGTGACTTGATAACAATCCTAGGTCTGGCAACAGTGAAACATATACACTTGTGTTACTCCAGATCTGTATGTTTGGCTGTTTGATAGTAGTGTGTGCGCCATCAGATGCCACTAATCATCACCTTGAGTCATGCTAATGCCCCGAAGGAACAGAGGTTACTCAACCACCCACGCTCAGCCCCGCTCTGCTCTGTGCCTCTCTACGTAAAACAGTGTGCTGATGATAAAGTTGATTTAGTTATGTTGGCTCATCACCCAGCAGCTTGGAAAAAACACAAGTACAAGCATGTATGCGTGCGCACGCAAACACACAGTAACACAGACTCTCAGCAGTCACATGCTCTTTTCCTCCTTTCTCTCTCCCTCTCTCTCCTTCTCACCCCCACACGAACACACACACACACACACACACACACACACACACACAAACACGCGGACGTCAGAGGGCCCCATGTATGTCAGAGCTTTATCCAAACACAGCTACGGTTGCTACATGCTACAATTATTACCAGATGGACTCGGGGAAAACGTATTAAGTCTGCTTTTTCATTAGCAAAGTGCACACCCTCCTGTGAGCCTGAGAGAGAGAAACACAGAGGGAATATGTGGAGGAGAGTCATTTCAAAAAGTGTTATTCATTTCATATTTCAAATCGTGCACACTTGACCCTTTTTGACCATTGTCCCTGACTGGTTGTATATTTCCATTTTCCTCCGTTTATTTCAGGTCCCATGGAATCAGAAATGATTTTTGTTTTGTGTGTTGCTATGTTGTCAAAACATTCAGTTTTATGTTTTCTTATATCAAAGTCCCACCCTTTTCTTCTTTGTTAGCTTACGCTCGAGGGAGTATTAACAAATTCTATTAAATGAAAACTGATGACAGAATGTGATTCAGCCACCCCGCCCCACCAACACTACAACTTTACCTTTGTCACCAAAATCAGCTGCAGTCACATGGATTGGAAATTCTGCAAAAACAAGAGTTGATTGAAGCGTTTGTGGACCAATATGAATGTTGCTAATTGATTTATGTTTGGGCCTTTTATCATGGCAGAATGTTCCAGTCTAACAAATATTGGGATTTCATGCTTTTTTCTACAGTGGCATATTAGGGCCACTGTAGGTAAAAATAGAAATTAAAAAAACTGGGTGAGGGAGGAAACAAAATCTCACAATATTCAAGATTAAAGTTACAAATTTCTGAGAAAAAACTAAGAAATTCCCTTAAATTGAAGTCAGAAATGTACAAGAAAAAAAAAACTTTTGGTCAAGGAACCACTTCAGTTTTCAGTGTTGGAATAATACTCATCGCACCACAGATGCCACTGGTAAACAGGGAACCCCAACAAACATTGAGATGTTGAATGACAGTCAATCAATGCATCCTGTTGTGGTTTAAAATTGCTCCAAAGTTGCCAACATCCAAGATGATACGTGGCCATCAGTTGGACATCGTTCCTACATCAAAATACGATGTTAACAAGAACAGGCCTATTCAGCTTTTCTGCTAAAGTTAACATACACAGTGTGAATTCTGTAGCTCTTAACATCCTTATTTTGTTTCTCTAAACCAATCACAATCATCCAGGGTGGTGCTAAGCTCAGGGTGCAGTGACAGTGCCCTTAGTGTCGGGGGGGAACACACACAGTACAGGGCTAACTGTTAGCATCATGCGGCTAACGATACCTTACAGATGTTAATGGATTTAACAAGTTGAGCTCATTTGGTATTGGTGTGAGTTTGTCAGGACTGTTCACCAGCTCAGTGTTGGATGTTAGCGCTGCTGCTGTGTTAGCTTGTGCTAACCAGGAAGACTCTCCAGGTGGAGCGCAGCTTTGTTGACAGCAACAGAAAGTTTGCTGATAGGGCAGGGAGTTGAGACGGTCCAAGATCAGACCTCAGGTGCAAAAAGGATTGTATTTAGATATCGTTTGACTGGAGACATTTCAAAAGATGTGGCAAATCAACTGCAACTGGCTGTGTCAGCAAACTGATATACATCAGGCATGAGTGTCCTGGGAAACAGAGTCTGGGCTTTTTCAAGGTGCATTCACAAGTTCTTTTATTCGTTGTAGACCTTCACAGCAATTCAAGGACAGATCAAAGCAGGCATGCCTTACTGCACGATCCAAATCTTTGTCAGAACTCACCATTTTCAGTGTGTAAGTTGTTAGCACAGAGGCAAAGGATTTGGAAACAGTAACATGCACATAGCGGAAGGAAGGGAGAATGCTGGCTGAAATAGTCAGCCAGTGGCAGGCTTATAGCCACAGTCTACATCTGGTGAGTCAGGCTAAGCCAAAGTTGACTCACGTGGGACACAAACCCTGGTCTCCTGGGTGAAAGCCATGTGTTTGACCCATTTATCATCTCATAATATTACTTCCCTCCCCGGGCTCCGTATTTTTTATATATTTATTTAAAAAAAAAAAAAAAACACGTTACCCACAGTGGCTCTTAATACGCCACTGAGTCTCTCTGTCACATCAGTTGAGTGTCAGCTATTCCTCGGACAAAACAAGGAATATGAAAATGTCACCTTGGCTTCCTGTTTGCTATTTTATGATGTTTCAGAGATGATTAAACGATGAAGCCACATTTGAAAACATTGGCACCGTCATTATCAGTGCTTTCCCACGATACAGGGTCAAAGTGTATGTTGGATCACACATGCATGAGCTATAAACATGCCTCTCTGGCTCTGTGAATGGGGTTGAAGACAGAGTGAAGGCTAATGTCACTCTGAGGTCTGGGGGAGTCTCAAACAAAGTCCCTCTCAGTGTCAACATCTTGTTTCAAGCAGAAAGATGTCAAACCACAGACGGAGCTATAATCTCTACACCGTTTCTTGGGACCTTTAATTGATTTATGTGCATGTCAGAGTACGACCTAGTGAGAAGAAAAAGACTTTTATATTCAATTTAGCGCACATTAACTGGCCGCTTTCATCTGTCAGTTTCCAAGAAAGAACCTAATTTGGTACTAATTATAGATTAAATAGAGATAATGTATAAAAAACTTATTTTAGTCAGTTGTGTTGAATTTGTGGTCATGTCGTCAATTTTCAGATACGTTTTTTAACATACAGAAATGTGACCTATGTCTGTAGATAAGCTTACCATCCATATTCAGTATGAAGAATAAAATATTCGATGGTTAATGAATTGAATTTCCCAAAGACAGTGATTGCAGACCTTATATATTATTTGTATCATATATTTATTTTATAAAGTGCACATACACACACATATGCCAGTGTCATCATGTATCACTGGTACCGAGCACGTGTGTATTTATGTTCTGTATCTATGCCAGCTATGCCGGCTTGACATCTATTGCGCTGCTAAATATAAATGTGTGCTCTACTTGCAGGGATGCATGTCAGCTATGTACAGACACATCACACCTCCTATGCTTCCTCTCTCTGCATAGTTTCCCTCTTCGCTGTCTCTCTCACACACACATGCACATACATGTTCAGTACTATACATAGTTGGTTTAAATCTCCCCAGTTCTTTACAGGCTAAATTCAGAAGCTTTTTCTCAGTCTGTGGATTGACTTATAACCTCGCTTGCTAACCGTCCTAATCCACCACTGAGTGTTTGGAGGTTTTTCTCCCTTACAGATGTGTGTATATTTGGTAGCTGTAGTTGTTAATAATTCTTTACCTGACAACTGTCCTAACTCTGGGCTCTCCAGATTTTAACTAATCTATCGTGGTTCTCTCCCAGGTTACAAATTATTCTGCATTCCTCTTGATGTAGAAAAATATTCTGTAAAATGTTTGGGACTCTGGAGGTTGGCATGTATGTGATTCTGTATTCATGACACAGTACATACTGGCAGTCATAATATATAATATAGTTTTTTATTTCTTGTATTTGTCTTCTTTATCTTTTCATGTGTCCTTTCCAACTCTCTAGAGCACATTTCTTTATTAGCTATCCGGGCAGTGCAGAGTCTGGCCTACAGGGTCATGTCTGTCCAGAGCGTGCACTCAGACTACATGTACACAAAGCCTGTGCTGGTGGACTGATGCCAGAGTGAGACAAACACATACAAACAAAACTGTAACCATTAGAAACAGAAGTCACTCAACAAATATGACAAACAAGATAAAAACACAAGTCACTGATATTATCTCCTATAGTATGAACAAAATGATCTTTGCTTGAAAGTCCAAGTAGTCCTAGTGGTATTACTTACATGATTTACAATTTACAATTGTATTCACGTATTTAAATAACAAAACACTGACACCAATTATTTTATACCCAGCTGTCTTTCAGTTAAGGTTCAGAGTAGGCTCATTGTACTCCTTTTGTTCACTGTGTTTTGAGAATCTTTACACCAGTTCATACAGGACTAGCGGTGAGATAAGCAAAATCTGATTTTACTTGAATTTACTGACATTGTCCTGTAGATATGCTGCACACAGTTTTTTCTTTTTATTAAATATGGCTTAAACAAGCAGAACTGGTTCGGCCACGCTGACGTAAGGCTATGCCAAAGTCAGAATTATGTTATTTGAATCGGATTTGGCTGTTTAATATGAATATTGAAAATCAGGATGTTCGGGGTGACAGTGACATTTGTGTACTATAGTAAACAAGCCAAGTTAGCCCTCCAAGCTAATGCATGCTAACTATGCTGATGACAGATCAGAAAAGTGTAACAACATTTTTGCCGACACTAGACATCAAACCAAAGCCAGAGACTGTATCATGTACTTATAAAGCATTTACAAACAGAAGGCAGAAGCTCAAAGGCTCTTCTCCTCTGTGCAGCTGCTTCCATCTCACTCAGACTCACCCTGGCTCTGGGTTTGCAGCTGCCTGTACTGGAGAGCAGTGTGATAGCGAGAGGAGCTCAATCTGCAGCTAAATCTGGGGACTAAAACATCTGACAAACAAAGGATTGTTAAATTTGAAGAATCTCAGTTGACTGGGAGGTCTCTGGCTGATTATTTGAATATTCATCTTCCAGTGGGCAGCTTTACCATCTTTAAGATTTTGCGTTTCGGATGGATTTGAGCTCTCTCTCGCTCTCTCTGAGAACAGTTCTCCATACTGTGGAGCCAGATGAGCCTCCTGCTCTCAAAGTGCTGTAAAAACTTTCATTATAATTGCTATTGCAGCCTCCATTATTCTCAACAGGGAAAGAAGCAGAAACGAGACTTGCAGAAAACTAAAAACCTTAAATACAACCCCAAATCACTGAGATGCTGGTTCCCAGGAGACCACTATAATCACATGACCTCTGTGTTTGGCACAATATGGTAATGTTCTTACTTGGCGAGTATGGACATGGCAGATTTGCACGGGATCAAGACAGACGGCCTCCGCAGTTATTATAAATTACTCGAGGTCCCCAGGTAATACCAGTCCCCTGCAAATAGGGCTGTAGTCTATATTGCTCCTGGACAAGAGAGAGGGAAAAATCATCTCTTAAATAGCACACATTCTGTGTCAGGGTGCTCATCCAGGACTTTGTTGAGGTAGGACAGCCATGTCATCATTCCTTTAATCCCCCTCTGCCCCTTTCCGTTTCTGTGGCTGAGGTAATATGAGTCCAGCATAGCAGCTCAGTGTTTCCCTCATTACAGGGTGCTATCTCAAGCAAATACCAGTCAATTATAAATACACAGGATACATTCAGAACATATTAAAATAAGAATTAAGATTTATAGATACAGTCAGTGATGTACTCTGCTCTTTTGTCACTGTAAGAGGCTCAGATCTTACGATGTATAAGGCTCCTCTGCACTGATATATTTAAGGCTTTGCCATATGGTGAAGAGATAACAGATTAAATAGATGAAGGTGGTGTGAAAAATAGCAGGTGATAAGATCTGAACCTCTTCGGCCAGGACATTATTCTTCTACAGAGGGATAATATTTTAGAGGGCTGTATATTATTAATACATTGGTACACAGGGCTGGAGGCGGTGCAGAGGTGGAGAGGTGCACTGTAGGTGGGGAGCAAACGGGACGCATGGCACCCAGGACAGCTGTCTTGAGCTCAAGGGGGCCCATTCAGGATTACCAATCATTAATCACAGGGGAGTTATTTTCATAAGTCGTAAATATGACCCATAAAATCAACATTTCCTTCACTACATGGGAAAACTTACAGCGGCCCCGCTCCTATACATGGCCTCTCCTCCCTGGCGCCAGTCAGTCCAGAGTGATGCCTTCTTCTGGCCTGGCAGCTGGCTGTACGCATGGACAGACAGACAGACAGACAGACAGACAGATGAGTGGCTTGAGACAGACTGAGTAGTAGTCTCGTTGTCCCTGTTTAGCTCCTACTCTTCTTCCTCGTCGGTAGCTTTTAACAACTATTTTTGTATCTGTGTCGGCTTTGCACTTTTAGAGTGGACTTTCACTTCTGGAAGCTCGACACCCCACCACCCCAACCCCACCCACCCACCCACTCACACACATACATACATCATGGGGATCGTTTTGCTTCATGAGGCTTGTCATTTAAAGTATGCAGCTCACTATGACAATGCATTTATTGACACGGGCATTATGATATAAAAGATAAAAGAATCAACATTTTTTATACTCGGTATTTTGTATGTCTCTCCATCTTTATTTTAAGGTATTCTAATATTGCATTTTTGTAATTTTTCCCCTGTTTTAACCCTTGAAAACCTGAAGCGACATCACTTTTCTTGTGCTGCTTTCAGACACCTTTCGCAAGTATTTAACCTTTGAACCTTGAGCAAATGGTGCGATTTCTTTCACAAACAAGGGAAAAAAGGCAGTGAACAACTTGGTTAAAAAAACAAAAACAAAAGATAGATTCAGAATTTTTTTTTTTTTTAAATAGGGGAAAAAAGAAAAAAAACAGGAAAACAGGAAAAAAATATATTTATAATAATTATTACATTTTAAATTTATGTTACAGATTTTTTTAAAAATACATTTTAAGCACTTTTTTTTCAGGTCATTTTCTTGTTTGTTTTTTTAACTGTCTTTTTTCCTTTTTTTAAAATTTATTTTCTTGTTTTTAATTTTCTCTTAATACTAATTTCTTGCAATTTGGGGGTAATTTCTTCCTTTGTTGCCCATTGTTTTCTTCCAATGTTTTTAAAAAAAAATTAAACCACTTTGCCCAGGTTTAAAAGGGTTAATAATAACTTCAGGAGGAGGTTGTGTTTACCTTCTTTACAAAAAGAGCCCTTTTGAATGACTCATGATTTTACAGAATGTCAGAGCCCATCAATGTTAGGTTTTTAATTTTTCCTCCTTTTTTGTTTATCAATCATGTCTTTGTTCGTAGGGTGACATTGAACTATAGAAAAAAAACAAATCATTCACTGTTTTTGAAAAGGGAACAAGGCGATATCAGTTTTTATAGCCAATTGCCTAGCAACCTATTTCACGGGACATGCAGAAACAACCTTGTGTTGAAAAAAAAAAATGCAAGGACACGTTAAGGGAGTGTTGTTTCAGACATGTGCAGGTGTGAAATGTGATCTAGGGAGCTCAGACTGAGACATAGATCATTTTAGAGGCTTATTAGATGCCAAAACACTCAGTTTACAATACCATGAAGAGGGATTTTACAACTCTGGATGTTTCTTTTAAGGAGATATTCATATTTCCAACTATCTCCTAGAGCATCCTGCACACTGCTCTCGTTCAGCATCACAGTTTATTGGTTATGCTAACATTTCGGTCCCTACGGACCTTTGTCAAGAGAATTTCACACAATTCCTACATCACTGATATCAAATTAATAGTGCTCCACCCATTTTGTGCGCACAGGTGTGGCACAGTTAATCTCCTGTGGGATTGTCTCTTAGTAACTGACGGCACCATCTGTACCACCTGTCACATTATTCAGTGTGGAGTTTGCATGTTCTCCCCATGTCAGCGTGGGTTTTCTCTGGGTACTCCGGCTTCCTCCCACAGTCCAAATACATGCATGTTAACTGGTGGCTCTAAATTGACTGTAATTGTGAATGTGGGTGTGAATGGTTGTCTGTCTCTATGTGTCAGCCCTGTGATAGTCTGGTGACCTGTCCAGGGTGTACCCTGCCTCTCACCCAGAGTCAGCTGGGATAGGCTCCAGCCCCCCCGCGACTCCTAACAAGATAAGCAGTTACGGAAAATGAATGAATGAATGTAAGAAATAAATTACATAACTGTTAGGAAGTTTAAGATGGAAAAGTTCGGAGAAGTTTGAAGACACTGCTGCTGAGTGTTTACCTGACGGACTTTATATTAGAGGTCAAGTTTGGCACAATAGACTGTATAATAAAGTTGGACGACAGGACAGCTCCTCAAAAGTGAAGCCAAAACAGCCATGACCCCTGATGGCTGGTTGCAGTAAAGGAAGTAAACCCCGCCCCTTTCATGGTACCAGAAGATCATGGACCAAACTGAAAAAAGTACATGTCAAATAAATTTTACCTAAAGATGGTCTCTCTCATTTTGAGTTGTTCTTATGACACAGTTTTTCTGATAAGTTTGGTGTTAAGTAGTTATTTGATGCAATAAATAGGAGGTTTGGTGTCATTATTGACAGCTCTGTGTCCAGTCGGTGTGCTTGTGATTGAGTTAGGCCAGTGGCGTTGGTTCAGGTGGGTGTATGGGTACGGGCAGCTCCAATGGCCGATCACTACCGCTCAGACTGCTGCTCCAAATGACGTCATTAGCACAACATGGCAGCAGCCATTTCTGTGGGTTTTTTTTTTTTTGGCTTCATTTTTGTACAGCGTGAGTAAGTGGAGACATGTCGTCCATGTTTACATACAGTCTATGTGAGGCACCTGTATCCCTCTGTACACTGTTGGGGAGTTGATAAATCATTTCATTGAAGTCTCAGGAAGTAAATGTTATCAACATGTGAAGCACACATTGTTTCTGCTCTATTGTTGCACGCACGCTGAAAACTAACATTCGCTTGATGTATTTAAGACTGTCAGCTGAGTGCATGTGATACGTGATGACCCAGGACTCAGCAGCACAAACATGTAGACCTAATTATAAAGAAACATAATGGTGTCCCACTCCCACAACTAGGCAACTAGTTTGCCTCTCTAAGACAGTTTTGACAACATTTTACATTAAAATGTCTCTCCTTTTATCATGGTTTAATTATTTAAAACAGTCGCTTGGTCCTGCTGTGTATACACAGACTAAATTGGGATTTTCATTTGTATAAGCATGTCTAGCTGTACGGTACTGTCTGTGCACACAAACTTAAATTAGCTGAAGTATTTTTGTGAATCCTGTCAGAGAGCTGGACTGTTTATTCCTCTGTTCCTGATTCTTTGATACTGAAAAACACTCCAGCTGCATCAAAGACAGAGATAAGAGCTCTGTGTGTGTGTGTGTGTGTGTGTGTATGTGTGTGTGTGTGTGTGTGTGTGTGTGTGTGTGTGTGTGTGTGTGTGTGTGTGTGTGTGTGTGTGTGTGTCAGAGTCTACATGTGCATGTCTGAATCTTGTACAGCCTGATTTTAGCCTGCCTGGCTGGTCACAGGTAATCTGCCCTGGAGCTCTGGCCTGAAAGAGAAATACACACACACTCTCACACACATCTATGTACATCTGGCCACAATGTGAGTTCTTATCTTTTTCCCCTGATGCTGCTCTGTCCAGCACATGGAAGACAGTGATAGCATCAAGCCTCTGGTTCAGATAATTACTCACACACACACACACACACACGCTCACACACACACAAGCAGAAATAATGCATGTACGCATGTGCGTGTTCGAGCTCCCATTTCTCTGACGAACTAACACTTTTGCTCATGAACACACATGTCTGTGACTGGCATCATTTCCTCTGACCTATTTTTCATGTGAAAACAAAACCACTGTAGTGACGTACTTTAATTAAGCAAAAAAAAAAGAAAAACTTATTATTGACTGTTCAGGAACATGTGTGTGTCGCCTCTTTAGCCTCATGGTTCCCAGTGCGGCCAGTATGCAGTCCTGACGGATGAATGGCTTTTTTTGTTGTTGAAAATAGTTTTGGTTTTTAGTTAATTTCCAATGAACTGATGAGCGGACTGCGTTTTCCAAAATGATCGGTCACGGTTTTCAGCCCTCTCTGAAGTGTTTAACGTTTGGTTTATTGTCTGTAAAGAAAGAAGAAGTTGTTGTCAGTGATTGATTCACAGAGTGAAGACGTTTTTGTAATGAAAGACTGTGACTGTCTGCCGCTCTTAGCTCCACATCAAAAGATCGCCCCGACTGTGGTTTACTAGGCACTTTGCCGTCTTTTCTCCTGTGAACTCCTGTGTGTGTGTGTGTGTGTGTGTGTCAGGGCTTGCTGCCTCATGAAGATTGTCTAATTTGAATATTACTTGCTGTCAGTCCCTTCTGGGAGCAGAAAAACGAAATGAGAAACTGTTTTGATTTCATAATTTTTATTCTCTTGAAGGGTGTTTGTTACATGTATGTGTGTGTGTGTGTGTGTGTGTGTGTGTGTGTGTGTGTGCGCGCTCCTATATGCGTGCATGTGTTTGTGCGTGTGTGCCCACGGGGCCCCACTAGTGTTTGATTGCTCCTCTGACCACACGTGAGTTGGCTTTGACTCACAGTTCTAATTAAACCTAGGGCAGGTCTGAACTGGCAACACACACACACACACACACACACACACACACACACACACACACACACACACACACACACAGCCTCTGAAGTTGATCTGTTATTGCCATTTGGTTAGTTGCACGCTCAAAACGGTTCATTAGGTAGAGTTTATAGTGGTTCCATGCACACACACACACACACACTAATGCCTCACCAGAGGCAACTGAACTAAACGGAGGCTTCAAGCTGTTCGGGATTTAATTTTATATTTTACAGCAATTATTAGACGAAGAATAAGTCATCATCCTCAGTATGGTCATAAATTAGATTTGATTAAAAAAAAAGTTTTACAACGTCATACTTAATCATTGAGAAAATGATTCAAAGCTACGTGTCGACACTATATTTCAGTGTTAAGTTAAGTTTGTGACGTCTTTATATGTGTTTTTTTTAACAAGTATGAGGAACTCGTGTTATAAAACAAGTGTGTGACTCAGAAAATGTGTTGATAACCCTCTGTAGTGTACAGGAAATGTGTCAGAGGGAAATGGGGGGGTGCAGCGGGAGAGAGGAAGAGGGAGATGGGGACTGACAGATAAAGTGAGAGAAAGAGCAGAAAAGCAGGAGAACATCCAAGCTTCTAAAGAGAGACGAGGAGTCAGGTGTGAGGGGATATGTCAGCACCTGAAAAGTGTGAGCAATTCGTTCTGAGAATATCAGCGAGCACTTCAGAGAACGGCCGATAAGAGTTGTGCCCAGACAGCACAGCAATTCTGACAGAGTTAAAAAAAAGAAGGCTAGATATTTAAGAAAAAGTTAAGGACTCAGAGGGAGAGCTGTCCTGAAAAAGAGGGCGAGCAGTCAGTCGGTGTCTCGGGAGAAACAACAGGACCCAGCTGTTGCTCTGCAGGCCACCACACCCAGCCGAGAGAGACTCCATTTGTTGTTGTAGCTGGCCTTTATGGCTCTGAGAGAGAAGAGGGAGAAAGAGGAGGTGGTGGTGGTAGCAGAGTCTGACCGACTTAGAGTAACGTTCCCTAAGAGCAGGGAAGAGGAGCGAGCATCCAGCTTTAATTAGGAAATAGGAAGAGTGGGGAAAAGAAGGGAGGATGCTGCATCACTTCCTGGTTCGGCCTTTCTCTGTTATGAGGTTTTGCTCCAAGGTTTGTTATCTGGGCCGAGCGTTGCGAGTGTCGGTGCTTTGTTTGATTACCCCGAGACTCTGGAGTTTATAAAAACACAGCCAGAGGACGTGACCTCAGCTGGGACCTACACACTAACTCTGTTCCCACCAGAGCTCCTCTAAACCATCTCGTACCTCTTTTAACCAGTGTCAAACCACTTTCACTCCCACCCATGTCATCCTTCACTCTCCCTCTGACGTCTCTTCACTACGCCTATCTCCAACCTTAAACAAAAAGTATGTGGCTGTATTATACCATAAAGCACACTTCTGTCAGCTGATGAGTCACATTTAATTAATATGTGGTAGGTAATTATGTTTAAAATATAATGAAGTGTTGGCTAATTATTAAAAAGCAAGCGCAACAGTTTCATGAAAACCAACAATAAATTGATCCCACTAACAAGAACTATCTTTAGAGCCAAAGCCTGATAGCGCTTATTCATCTGTGCCCCAGACCTTTGTTGTTGATTTTTAAATATCTATATCTAGATACAGTCACGAGCCACTTTATTAGGAACACCTTGCTAGTACTGAATTGGGCCCAATTTTTCATGGCATAGATTCAACAAGGTGCTGGAAACATTCCTCAGAGATTTTGGTCCATATTGACATGATAGCATCACACAGTTGCTGCTGATTTGTCGGCTGCACATCCATGATGTGAACCTCCTGTTCCACCACATCCCAAAGGTGCTCTGTTGGATTGAGATCTGGTGACTGTGGAGGCCGTTGGAGTACAGTGAACTCATTGTTGTTCAAGAAACCAGTTTGAGATGATTTGAGCTTTGTGACATGGTGCGTTATCCTGCTGGAAGTAGCCATCAGAAGATGGGTACACTGTGGTCATAAAGGTATGGACACGGTCAGCAACAATACTCAGGTAGGCTGTGGTGTTTAAATGAAGCTCAGTTGGTACTAAGGGGCCCAAAGTGTGCCAAGAAAATATCCCCCACACCATTACACCACCACCAGCAGCCTGAACCGTTGATACAAGGCAGGATGGATCCATGCTTCAAATTCTGACCCTACCATCTGAATGTTGCAGCAGACATTGAGACTCGTCAGACCAGGCAACGTTTTTCCAATCTTCTATTGTCCAGTTTTGGTGAGCCTGTGTGAATTGTAGCCTCAGTTTCCTGTTGTTAGCTGACAGGAGTGGCACCTGGTGTGGTCTTCTGCTGCTGTAGCCCATCTGCTTCAAGGTTGGACGTGTTGTTGGTTCAGAGATGGTCTTCTGCAGACCTTGGTTGTAACCAGTGGTTATTTGAGTTACTGTTGCCTTTCTATCATCTTGAACCAGTCTGGCCACTCTCCTCTGACCTCTGGTATCAACAAGGCACTTTGGCTCACTGGATATTTTCTCTTTTTCAGACCATCGTCTGTAAACCCTAGAGATGTGCGGTGTGAGGGACGGGCGCAGGCGTTTAATGTTGAGTAGATGGAAGTAGGCAGACCAAGTGACATTACTGATTTGAGCTTGGCATGACAGAGTGTTGTTGCTTATGACACCCAGACACTTAACCTGCGTGGTGTAGCATGTTTTAAAATGCGTAAGTGTGGATGTAGCCTCAGAAACTTCCCTTGACACCTTTCCCACATCTGATTAGATTAGAGGATAAGAAGAGCAAATGTTCCACCATTTTTTAAACTTTCTGAAACTGACAATTCATCTCTGTCATGCACTTCTTTGGGATTTGATTTCTGATGCCATGTCATGATCACATGTTCCCACTGTTTCTACAGCCTGTATCTACTATGAAGTACATCGCTGTCAGGCCACAAAAGTAAAAGCACAGTTCCAGTGTTTTCTTAGCTGACAAATCACTTTCTCTGTTCTAGCAGCATTATATTCAATAGTGCAAACAATCAATACCTCGTATGTGGTTGGTAATGAGGAAGACTCAAGTAAGAAATATCTGAGGGTTCATTGTTTTAAGTTCAGAAACAAACTGAACAGGTGTGGAACACAAATACGTAGCGCTATAATATGGGTTCAGATATTTTTTTCTGATTCATATGAAGTCATGGGTCATTAAGTTTTAAATGTGGGTGTTTGGATCAGTGTTGTATGTAACCCAGAGGACAGGACATGTGCTGCTGAGAGGGCAGGTTAGGTTAGTAGGTGACCCTCCTCTTCCTGTTTCCACCCATCTCCTCTTCCTCTTCCTGTCTCAAGGCTCAATGAATACGTGTACTCACACACACACACACACACACACACACACACACACACACACACACACAGTCATATTCAGCCTGTGACCTGTTCACTGTGTTCCCCCCTGAGAGCTGTAGGCCTGGAACAAAGAGGACACAAGAGAGAACGCAGAGGACCGCTGCAGGAAATGGAAGAGTACAAAATGATCATTTAAAACACAGGAGGGGAAAATGCTACCTAAATCTGTGTGATCTCAGGCCAGACATTTCTGTAGTACAAGGGAGACATTCAATATGGAAAAAGTTTAGATCTGGCTCGCTGAGTTTACCTCAACCCGAGAAATAGCTGGTGTGACGTGACAGGCTTCTATGTCTTGTAGAGGTTTGAGTTATTGAGGCCTTGAGTTGTTGAACTCAGATTACAATGTTTTTTGGCAGGAAAAGGAACATGAAGTGCAATTTTGGGCTCTATGGGATCAAAATAGAGACGCTGCCCCTCAGGCGAGGCCACACATTACGAATGTTAAACCAATCATATTGTTGATTTGTTTTTGGCGTTGCGACTGATCGGACCAAGATGGACGGAGTCTGTTCCTGTCTTGGCACATTTATAAGCACATTTATGTATGTTTGTGGAAATAGTTGTCGTGTGTGGGATGTCTAGACTCTGTAGGTTTAAACAATCTTCCCAGTTTTAGGTGACTTTCTCTGCGTCCAAATCCGACACACCTACAGCTTCGAATCTGGATCGCACAGTCCCAACATCTTGTATCCACTGACGCATCTGGAACTACTTTATCAAATGAGTGTTTTTACTGCCAAGCAATATTAGCCAAATCTCTGCTTATTGTGTGGAATTGTATACGCTGCCTGGAGACATTACTTTATTAAACAGAAGGCATTAGGAGCTTTAGAGTCCTTCAGTAGTATGTTTTTACTGTCTGATACCCTCAAGTGGTAATGAGTAGAACAAGAAGGCCCCATAGAGCAGCGCACAAACAACATGACAGCCCTGCTCACATGGGCTCCGACATGTGTGCCTCTAAAAGGGTCACAATGGGGATGTTTTACAGATTAGTCACATTGAAGATGAAAAAGTGAGATGAAATAAACCGCAAGTGTTTGTTGTGAAAGCAGTTGTTGTGGTAGTCATCACAAACACTTGGTGTGAGTAGAAATAGTGTCTTGGTGGGTTTTCTTAAATTAAAAACAAAAAAAAAAAAACTAAAGGAAAATAAGTGCTTTCATTCGTGGCAGCCTGTCGCCCCTGGGTGTCTGCAACAGTCTGCCTCGGAGAGAAAATGCATTGTAATGTTTAGTTTGGATGTGCTGTATTGTGGACTCCATCACTAATGAGCAGGGTGTATGTTAGGACTGCATAGCATAAATTCCCACATACAGCACATAGCAAAGGATTGCAATAAAGCTGGTTTATCCACCACTGATGTCACCATTACAGATGCACAGTTTGCATCTGAATATGTACAGATTTTAACCCCTTACTTTACTTAAGTATACTTTAGCACCGCCCTAAACTACATATAGCACACATAAGATTAGCATCTGCTTTATTAATCAGCCTGTTCTATTGCCTGATTTGTTTGGTCTCAAACTATAGTGGCTGACAAGGACAAACGCTCTAAGACAACACCAAAATATTTCCATCAGGAGAAATCAGAAACAATGCCAACTCAAAAACACACAGAAACGTGGTGCAAATAACAAATGTGCTGCAGAAAGCCAAACAAATACATAAACCACAAACATGCTGCAAATACAGAAATGACGCAAAATTAATGCAACAGAAAACGCTGCATATCCAGTCAACACAACAGAAGTTCACCAGGCCTCAAGCTAACATTAGTGTCATGTCTGTTGCTCCCCTTTATGACTAAGGCAACATGTTAAAAAGAATTTGTATCTTTTCATGTCGCCTCATTACTACACCTTCCTTCCCGCTTTAAAACAATTACACACTTTCTCGTCTGGACTCTTTTGGGTTGAAAATCAAGCTGTTCACCTCAGTGTGCCCCCTGGAGGCCTGGAGAACTTCCATGGTGTTGACTGGATATGCAGCATTTTTCTGTTGCATTTGTTTTGGGGGGTTTGTTTGCTGTTTATTTCTTAGTTTTGGCTTTCCTCAGCACGTTTTCTCATATGCAGTACTTTTCCATTGTTGTATTTGTTGTGGATTTTCGTAGTTTTTGAATCACAGATAGTAAAAATTATGGACATAGCTAACGTTATGTTACCCAGTGGTTTGTGGACTCTGTTTCGAAGTCTCAACCTGACTATTTCAGCCATCGCCATCTTGGTATTTTGGTGCTAAAAGTGAAGATATTTGGGCAGGAGGGTGGAGCTGCGAAATAGCGAGGTGTGGATCTGACTTAGAAGCCGAAGACACTATCAGCAGACAGCCTGTCACTCAAAAAGGCCCACCCTCAACTTTAAGCCTTAATTAAATGTAAACATGTGAGTTATATTGAAATTCACCCCTGTACAGTTGTCATGAAGGGGCAAATTAGCTATAGAGACCAAAACCATCTTTGGTACCAGGCTGTAAACAAGTTTGTTTCTGCTGTAAAGTTGGGCAGATAAACTTGGGGGGTCCATGGTGATTGACTCATTTCTGGAGCCAGCCTCAGCCATTCAAAGGACTGCAGTTTTTGGCACTTCCATGTTGGCTTCAGTTTTCAGCTCCGGAGGTTACCGCTTGTTTTGAATTGGCATCCTCTCTTAAGCTGGAGCACGTTTCTCCTAATGGAAATGTTGTGTGGCTGTTGTAGCGCGTTTGCTCTTGTCAGCCACCATACTTTAATCCCAACCTAACAGGCTGATTAAAACAGCAGATGTTAATCTTGTGTGTACAACATGTACGTCGGTATGTCAGCCACTGTATTAAAGGCATGTGTTCATTTTCATTCGATGACACAGAAACATTTACAACTTAATTTTCAACAAGCTCAGTTTAGGACAACCCTGCCCGACCTCAGAGGCGCAGACTGGATGTGTCTGATTTCAGTCATTTGAATGTACCTGCGCAGGACGAGTCTGAATATGGGAAACTTTTTTGATTTAACGATGGCTCTTAAGCAACTCTCTCTAAATGTGACCCACTGTATCCTATTAGACTTTTATATTGTAAATTTATGACTGCTCAGTGCTTATTTTTGCAACATAAGGACAGATAGGTGACAAATTAGAGGCAGAGAGTGGAGAAAGAATCAATGTAGATGCCTCCATACAGGGGCTAAGAGATTAGTTTCAGTATCTTATTCTCTCTGTTTCCCTCTCGCCGTCACTGTGAGGCCCTCATAAGTTTGAGCCACAGACACTCAGGGTCACGGCCTCTTTTATTTTCCTGACTTTGTAAACGATTTGACCTTTTACCTTTTTGCCCTACTTTACACCGCCTCTCTACCGGTGAAACCACCACGCTGCAGATTCCCGCCACATTGTGAAGGAATGTCTGAGGGGAATTCAGGAATGTAGTCGGGAATGCAGCGTGCTACAGCAGCAGTTGCAGTTACGTTTGGGCCGCACAAGGTCATTTTCTCTGCTTTAAGTGGGTATGCACATGCACTCATCAGCGTCTGTGTAGATTTTCTGCATATGCTTGCACATATGAGTGTGTGATCATTTAAGTGTGTTCCTGGAAGAGGGCACTCAGACAAAATAGGGTTTAACACTCTTAATCCTAGTTGATCCTTTTACTGGAACATGACACACTGTCTTCCCAGACCAAGATTAAGTCTGAATATTTATTTAACCAATTACATTTCCTGCAGTAAATTGTGCAAGAGCCGTAATAGATCAGAAATGGAAGCCCACTGAATAATTAGGGACTTTAAATAGACTCGTTACCAGCCTGTTGTGCAACCCACAAAAACAAAAAGACTGTTCTCTCATTTTAGAGTGACCCAGAACTTTATGATTCTTCCTTTTACCGCTGATTGTCTCACCATGTTTTCTCGACAGTTATTGTACCATCCTGAGACAGACGCTGTTTTAAAATCAGTGTGAGCATTAAATCCTTACACACATGGATGCCCATAAAATACAAATTCACACTATATCCTCTTCTTCAGTTACAACTTGGACAGATGCACAGCCTCCTGCAAGACACCTCAGATGATGAATGGAAGAATATTAATAATAACCAAAGCTATATCTCACACATGATGTCATATTTTAAAGAGATCAGTAGAGATGGCGGCACCAGGGCACACGGAGGATGCCAAGATATTATATAAATGAGTAAATCTGCTGAGCTTGGAGGCCCAGCGCAGCTAGCGTCTGCACACGTACTGAGATAAAAATGGATCACTGAGATCTGCTGTTTTGTGGAGCCACATACAGTAACCCTGATAGGCCTCCTACGTTACTCCAGATAACATACAGCACTTCCATCCTGCTGACAGGTGCTGCTTCAGCTGGACAGCGTGTCGCAGAATGGCTTCTATCTCCAGCAGCTCTGTTCTGCTGCCTTGCACAGTTATTTCTGGTAATAAACTGAACATCATAAAATATATGAGTGTTTTGCATTGCTGCTATTAAGTATCATCAAAAAAGAGTCTACAGTCATGTGAGGAACTCTGAGGTTATGCTTAAGCTCAGCAGAACTAGCTGAATGCTAACATCAGCATTATAGAAGTATAAATAGAACTGGATACAGCGTTGGTGCTGAGGCCCATTCATTCCTCTAAAGGCTGCTCATTGGCTCATAAAACCTGGATCGTATTCAATGTGGGGCCCACAGAGCAAGCACAGTAGAGACTTAAGAGGTGAAGCGGCTAACTTGGCTTAGCTGAGCAGCTAACTTCCAGTTTTGCACTCCGCTAACTTGAATGTGTATAAAAAAACAATTTGATCATGCAGCTCTTCTAGACTTAAGAAATGTTATTGGATCGAATAAATGAAATCCCAATAGAGAAAGGAGTCATGTCACAGGGGGTGTTACACTCAAAAATATTTATCCACTGATTTACAGACGTCTCTTTCACAGTGTCAGTCTTTTGCGGCCCCATGGCATCACGTGACGACCATAATGTTTGGCCACTAAAGCCTGTTTCCACTGAGCAGTTCCGTACAATTCAGTTCAGTACGCTTTTTTTCTGTTTCCACTGTGAAAAGTTGTGGATGGCATCAAAGGAACTGTTCCATACCGTCCCTATTTTTGGTCCCCCCTCTGTTGGGGTACCTAGCACACAGATCTGGTACTAAAAGGTGGAGCTGTGAACACTGCAGTCTGTTGATTGGTCAGTAGAGGACGGTCACTCTGCTCAGGGCTGAGTTGTGGCTGGTTTTGAGGCTCATGTAACCACTGTTCATACTGTGGAGAGTTTTATCAGTAAACTGTAACTATATATTTGAAAGGGTGTTTTGCTGCCTCTCACAGCAGCTGGAGTCTGAGGAAAAAATAATTAACTGGGTCGACTGCCGGCCACTTTTAAGGTGGAACGTTAACTTGTAATGTTACTCAATGTATGAGTTGGCAACAATAATCCATCAGCACACCTTAAATTTCACTGTGACAACCTTGGCCATTACTTTAGTTTTTATTGTCTCTCTTGGATGACATACACTTTAAGTAATGAGGATTTTCAAGCGTTTAAAAATATATAGTAATTTCGACCAAATTATATGACCTGCATATAGCCCAATTCTCACACGGAGAAAAAAAAAGTGTCGCAGAACATTGTTCCTGTGAGCTACGTCAACACTAAACCCCTGAGCTTGCCTGAGAAGGACTAAATGCACAAATCCGCCATTTTTAAATATCCCATGGAGAGAGACTCTCACTGCAGACTGTTTTATATTGTTCTGAAAATGTCAGCGTGCAGCCTCGTTCTGTGGACGATACACGAGGTGCAGACTGATAAAGGAGGATATACAGTGGGTGCTGGACGGAGCAGTGAGTGACAAGAACCCCGCCCACATTTAAGAGTGCTGTTTGCGGTGGAAAAGCTAAGCGGACCTAGGGTCTAGATGCCATGTCTGAAGGGTTACTTTTGGTCCCAAAGGTATCATAACGAAAGCGTTTAAAGGAAATGGGGCTTATGCCAAACTGGCTCCAAAGCCCGGTGCTGTTCCTGAGGGCCTGCTCAGCATACTACCATTCTCACAATAATACTGCTGGTGTAGGCATGGTAAAAAAACAGATTTTGATTGGTAATTGGGCAGGCTGGTGACTCGTGACGGAAGGTGATGTAGTAGAGTTTTGTTGTAAAATAAACTGTTGTGTAGCTCAGTCCGAGTCACTGAGGTATTCAAGCCTCAGTGGAAGATATAAAGAAGGGAAACCTCTATCGAAAGATTGTCTTCCATGTGAACACGACAAAAGTGGCAAGATTCTTAATAAATCCAATCTCAAGTAAAATGACTCCTGTAATCCTCCGAGCTCACATTTAATAGATAAAACTAAATCTCTTTCTTTTTGTATACCTTTTTTTTCACACACCATTTCATGGTTTCAAATCGAGACCAGCGTTTGTTTAGTTTTTTTCTTCAGTGCTGGAAGTTTTTCTTTCTTCTTTTCCCCAGATAAAGGCTCAGGTTCCAGCTCAACCAGATAAAGGTTGTCCCCTCAGTCGCCCCTCAGGTGATTGCAGACCTTATCACGTCTTTTGTACTTCAAAGTGCTGCCGTTTCACAGCTGAATACTCTTCTTCAGAAAGGCTACACCCAAACGACATTATTTATTTACATCAGCCACCCTGAACCCACAGTTCATTTGTTTGTATGTGTGTGTTTGTGTGTGTGTGTGTGTGTGGTGTGCACATGTGGATGAGTGGACAGCATTTTAGCATTATGAGGTCAACACGCACGTTATTGTTTCCTTGTTTGGGTAATTTCCAGCTCAGTGTGTTTTCTAGGTATTGTGAGAGTCTCCATGATGAGTGGACTGTGGTTAGGAAAAAAGGGACAAGAGGAAAAAGAAAAAAGGAAACTGTGGAGGAAAAAATGGCGTCTTTTCTCCAAACTCATGAAGTCAGTGATGTAAAGGGACATGAGATCTGAAGTGTGAAAGGGCCGGGAAACCACCAAACTGCTCTGAGCAGAAAATATGAACAAAAACTAGAGTATCCACTTCTTTTACTGACTCCCGAACAAGTTCTTCTGTCTTTGATGGAGCTGTGTGGGTCGTCCTCCCCCCTCTGGGTGTTAAACCTGCCCTCAGGGGGGCTTATGAGAGGGGATGAAAGGGGAAGTATCCCCCCTCATTAACATAAATCATCAAATGCATCCCTCTGGCTAACAGATGTTAGATCATTTGTCAGCGGAAACAAGAATTTCCATAGCTGACACCCCTTTGTGAAGTTTGAACTAATTGCTCAGCGCTGATGTTTCGACATGCTGATAGATTCATCAGGTTTAATTTGTACATCACAGAATGAATTAACACAGTTTGGGCCTCTCTGAAGATGAGGGCTTTCAGGGAATCTGTGGTGTGAAACTGTTTGCTTAGATCCCTGCTAACTCCTGCAATGTCTTGAACACGTTTATTAATACTGAATATGAATAACTATCAGCAAAAACTACAATTTGTGATATTAACAATCAACAGTTTCTGGACTTGTTCCACACACACTGTTTGATCCCTTACCTCTGTCAGAGTTTTTAATCACTGTAGTGCTGAATAAAGCCGTTTTCAGAGCTCATTATGCTCTGTAAACATGTTGGCGGTATTAATTCAGAAGTCACAATGTTAGTCTCACCACATCAGACCTGATTTCCAACAAGTCTGAATTGAAAGCTACCACAGTTCTGTAAAGGCCACTGTAGCTCAAGGTTAAATACACAGAGAGAGATAAATGGGCATCTTCTCTTCTTTATTAAAATGATTTTAAAAAAAGTGCCACATTTAAGTTATTGAAGATATTCTTCTCATGGAAGCGATTTATGAGGTACAGATATTATTTTACCCTTGCTGTGCTGGGAGAAAGACAAAGAACAACCCTTATATACCCACCATAATGGTCAGACCCACATTCCCTCTTACAGTTTATTTTTTAAAGATGATTTTTTAGGGCTTTTTGCCTTTTATTATGGAACAACTGGAGAGTGACAAGAAACGAGGAAGGCATGCAACAAAGGGCTGTAGGTTGGAATTGAACCCAGGCCACTGAGGTCACTAAGGGTGCATTCACACTGGCGCTATTTGGTCCACTTTAAACAAACTCTGGTCCACTTCCACGGATAGTTCGGTTCATTTGGAGTGGTGTTAAAGTTCATTCGAACTCTAGCGAGAGAACCCTGTCCGCTTGAAAACTGGGGGCTTGGTTCACTTGCGCTGGTGCGGTTCGCTTACAGTGGGAAATGCAACCGGACTATCCAGCGAAACCAAAGAGAGGAAGTGACAGAGAGCGCAGTGCATACGTTTGATTTATGGACATATACGTGATCTGAAAACTTTTAAATCCTTGCAATACGTCGTTCGGCGTCTGTTTAACCACAGCAGCACATCGTAGTCTCTCGCACTCTGCCGTCTTTTTCGGTACTGCTGCATAGGTCTCGTGGATAGTCCAGGTTGCATTTCCCACTGCAAGTCTACCGCACCAGGGTTCACTTGCAAGTGAACCAAGATCCCCCAGTTTTCAAGCGGACCAGTGTTCGCTCGTTTGGTCTGCACCAGAGTTTGAATGAGCATTCACACCACTCCAAACGAACCAGAACTATCTGTGAAAGCGGACCAGGGCTCGTTTAAAGCGAACCAAATAGTGCCAGTGTGAATGTGCCCTCAGAGCCTGACCAGGCAAAGCCTTTCTTCCACCAGAGAGCTGCCTCCAGCTCTCTCAGACTTACCCTGGGTCTGGGTCTGCAGCTGCCTGTACCAGAGAGCAGAGAGAAACTGAGAAGCGGTCCACTCTGTAGCTTAATGTGGGGACCAAAACGTCTTTAGATGTACACTGCACACTGACTGACAAAAAAATAAAAACAACTGCTCAACTCAAAGAACCTCAGTCAATTGAGGGGTCTCTGACTGATGATTTGAATCTTTGTCTTTCAGAGTAATTAGAAGATTCACTGTAAATAAGACGAGCAAGTGTCCTTGGGCCGCCATGGTCATAATGTAAAGGTGGAGTTTGTGATTCTAGAGAAAGATTATGAATATTTGAACTCAACAAATAAACCCTTCCCTTTAGTGCTTCATTGGAAGCTTTGTTAAAATCTCTGATGTTATTTGCGTTTCATTACTAACATGGTGTAGCTCTGTTCCTCGTGGGCAGGGACGTGGAAGAGGGAGATTAGCTGGCATAGTGTTGTGTAGCTCAGTCCGAGCCTTTTTGTTTGTTTCCCATTTACAGAGCCAGGGCTGTGTATGAACACTGTATTTTTTTGTTAGCGCACACACAAAACAGACAGCCATGAGGAGACATTTACTTAATTTGACGAAATGTGTATTAAATTAGAATAACTGACCTCACCTTTAAAGCTTCAGCAGCAAAATAAATTTAAATTTCGTTGGTGACACGGTGTATGAGAAATGAAAACACTCTTATTCATACTTTACTACTCACTGCTCGGCAGCAGGTGCCAAATTTTACCCAAGAATTGTGACTCTGAATAAAAACATTAGCCCAATGCACACGTCTGAATGCCAAAAAGCCGTCACTATAACATACACATAAAGTGAGCAAGGTTACGTTTCCATGTCTGAAAAGATGCTTAAGTTGCATCATCTCTCCAGTGATCTATCAGTCCGCACAGTCTCTTAAGCTTTGTAAAAACTCATATAAACTTGGCCAAATCACCGGAGTGAAACAGAAGTGTAGTCAGACTGGATTTCTTCCTCCTCTCCCTCGACCAGCAGCACACAGTCACTGTTGTATCCAGCAGCCATAAACCACGTCACTCTGTGTGGTCCACTAATTGCACATCAGATGGAGCCAGTCTCCATGATGAAAGCTTGACTTTGCCTTTTGTGCTTTGGTGTCAGTTCTAATATGTAAAGCAGATGTGTGTTTAATATCAAAGCCCATCAGTGGTTGTGTAGTGCTGCCTAGTTGAATGGCTTTAGAGGCTGGGCTCCCGCTGGGGCCACCCGCACTTAAGGATATATTCCTGTACGCAGGCTCAGTGTTTTGAATCCTGCTTGAAAAAGATAAAGTCACAATGATCTGAGAAGTTGCGTCTTGGTAAACTGTGATGCCAGACAGCAAATATACTTTAGCTGTGATGTTACTTTTCCAGAAGCTTCGACCGAGGCTCGCAGAATGATAAATATTGCTAAAGACCCTCATGCTGAGGCTTGTGTTGTATTTGTGGGGGAACAATAATCAGCGGCGGCAGAGAGTTGGCTGACTGCACCGGCCTCGGCTTCCAGCTAAAACCTCCTCTATCTGATCAGATCCCAGCCTTGTTTCAACAACTAGCCTGGATTATAGCTGTCATATCAGCCGGAGCCCAACTGATTACAAACACAAACACATTCACACAATGATTACATGCAGCTTACTGTAGGACTTTTATGAAACATCCAGCAATCCTCTTTTTAACCTGCAGTGACTCAAGGTCCTGAAGCGATAAGGCTGCTTCAAAGTTAAAGATGTGTGTCATTGATTGTGTTGCTACCAATCCCTTTGAGGTGCTGTCATGGTGTGTGTGTGTTTGTAGTTGTATGTGTGGTGTGGGGGTCAACCAGTAAAGAGAATTTAAGCAAGCGTTGCAACTAACAACTGGTTTCATCGTTGCTTAGTTTCATTTTTGACACAATTTCTCGGGGCCCTAGATGACCTCTTCAAACTGACGGTCCTCTAAACCTTATCCCCGCTAGTTACTGTTGCTATGCCTTTCTGTGCAGCTCACAATGTTAACTAGAGCAGATTTACCACTTAGACATCATCATCATTATTTTGAACAATGAGTCCTTGATTTTAGACGGAGGTGGACAAAAGCTAATATCTGTAAATTTCCTGGATGAAAAGAAAATCATCACCAGTAGATTCTATCAGCTGTAGGTAGCTAGCTAATTACGCTAATGCTAGCTTCATGAGTTGGTTGAAAATACTGTCTCCGCCTGAGTTTTTATTGCGTCAAGCTGATTCATTAATTCATTTTCCATAACCACTTATCCTGTTAGGGGCCACCGGTTCCTGGGTGAGAGGCGGGGTACACCCTGGACAGATCACCAGACTATCACAGGGCTGACACATAGAGACAGACAACCATTTACACTCACACTTACACCTACGGACAATTTTGAGTCACCTATTAACCTAGCCTGCATGTGGGAGGAAGCTGGAGTACCCGTACAAAACCCACAATGACACAGGGAGAACATGCAAACGAACCCCCCACTCCAGGTTTGAACTACGCTTGCTGCGAGGCAACAATGCTAAACACAGCGCCACAGTGCCGCCTGTTTCAAGCAGAGTCGTTTTTACAGCGAGAACCTTGTAAATGGCTACATGTCAAGGGTAAAATGTCGGCACCCTCACCAGTCAATCGCCCATGTAGAAACAAACAGCATTGTTCTTGCATTGCAGTGTAGAGGTAGTTAGTAGAGTTTGACCAATAGTGGATTGTTTGAGTACATTACAGTACACTCGTTCTTTAGAATTGGGAATTTTTTAGGGGATTAGGCCCCTCCTGTACTGTCCCAATCCCATGACAAAGTGAAAAAGAAAATTCTTATCCAGTCCAAATGCTGGAAGAATGACACCCATCCCACCCTTTTTCTTTTCTTAATACATAAAAGAGAATACAAAAAGACAACAGAACGACTAGCATTATGTTCGAAATAAAGGAAGTAGCCTTTATTTATGTCAGAACTGTATATTTATGTGTAAAACTGGACCTATTTTTATTATGATTCCCGTGCTGCCAGCTCCCATGAACTATTTTCCTGTCCTGTCCCAGTCACATGATGAATTCTGTGGTACTCTCACAGGAACCCCGTGACCCACAGGATTTCCGAAAAAAAAAGTCAGCCTCTACTGTCCGCCATTGCACGAAATGTTGCCTCATTTGTTCTGTCTCACAAAGAAGATAATGGCGCACACTCTGATGTCACAAGCCTAAAACTGTTTTCCCTGGTTACACATCAAGAAGTTCTGAACACCTTCACCGTGGAAAGATTTCAAAACTCATAGAAAAAGCTCAGTTTTTATTAAATACCTTCGAATGTGTTGACTAGTAGGCCTGAAGCACACCTAAATTAAACAACCATTCCTATTGTTGCTCATGTACACCAGAATATTTCAGTGTCACGTTGAGCCATTTCATGACCCATGATGGTATGTACAGTACAAAAAATGGGACTTAATCTCCACTTCACCTAAAGAATAGAATAAAACGAATGAGTTAAAAACATAATACATTAAGTCACTGAACAGAGCAGTAATTTATTTTGATCTGGGCTTTACAGAAATCTGCTTATGCGTTGCAGCAACAGAGGTAAATGGTTGAGAAACATCCCAAGTACTCAGCCGTGCCTGAAAGAGTGTAGTAAAGTTGTTGGCTTCGGTTTGCCGGAGCTATTCACGTTACATAAGGTCTCTCCCTCTTTCACATCGCCTCCTTTCCCTCCCCCCCCTCTCTCTCTTTCATTTTGCACAAAAGATTTCTCAAAACACACACAGACACACACACACACGCCATCAGTGCGGCATGGCAGCCGTCCAGAGAGGGGCTCCAGTGTTGCTCTGTTTCAAAGAGCTTTTTGCTTGCTGTCCTTTTGATGCTCGCTCCCCAGCAGCAGTGGAGCAGAAATGCCGAACGTCCAGCTTTGATATGAATTTGTCCCTCATTCTCCACACTGCCCTGCAACTCTCCGACCACGCTCTGAAAAAGACCTGCTGAAGTTCCAGTAATGAATACAACAACACAAACAACACTCAGTTTGAGCCTGTACACAGCAGACTGTTCAGGTTAACATGCTGCAGAACAGGTTGGACAACTTTGTGCAGAGTTCCCTCTGAGGCCGAAGCACAAATGACTTTTGGCCACATGAGCATCTGTACTATTTTTTGCATACCCCTATCTTACTAGTGAGCGCAGATGAAGCTTCTGACCACACCATGAGAAAGCCGAAAATTTAATAGTTACTGAAACATCCTTGCTAGATTGGAATCCAAATAACAAACCGATGAATGAACTGATGTTCTTTAAGACAGGGTACAACACATGATTCGTAAACCACACGCCATCTTTTTGTACTTATTTGAAAGGGACAGTTCCCCTCAAAATCAAAAACATATTTTTCCTCTTACCTGTAGTGCTGTTTATCAGTCTAGATTGTTTTGGTGTGAGTTGCTGAGTGTTGGAGATATCGGCCGTAGAGATGTCTGCCTTCTCTCCAATATAATGGAACTAGATGGCACTTGGTTTGTGGTGCCAAAAAATACATTTCAAAAACTCAACATCAATGTCTCTTTCCAGAAATCATGACCTGGTTACTCAAGATAATCCACAGACCTTGATGTGAGCAGTTTCATGTAGGAACTATTTTCTTTCTACCAAACTCCACCTGCAAACCGTATCACTGTGCAGAAGGAGGTGTGCATCTACTCATGGACAAGAGGCTTGTGCTCATGACAGCACAAGATGTAAGCATTAATGTTGTTCTCTTCGGCTGAGCTGTAACGTTAGCGGTAGATGCACGCTTTCCTCTGCATGGTGATTTGGTTGGTGGGTGTAGTTCGGTAGGAAGAAAATAGTTCCTACATGAAACTACTCACATCAAGGTCTGTTGATTTCTGAAAAGAGACATTGATGTCGAGTTTTTCCAACTATTTTTCACATTTATTTTCACTTTGAGCACCACAAGCTGAGTGCCATCTAGCTCCATTATATTTGAGAGAAGGCAGACATCTCTATGACTGATATCTCCTACACTCGGCAACTCACACCAAAACAAATGACGATAGATAAATAGCACTACAGGTAAGAGGGAAAATATGTACTTTTGGATTCTCAGTTCAACTGTCCCTTTAAACAAATGTGATGCAGCTTTAGCACTTTCAGAAGAGGAGCTCTTGAACCACCTGTTTCCTGTCTGTCTGCTAAGCTAGGCTAATCAGTTCAGGCTTTGGCTCTGTAGCTAATATCAATCTGCTAATTTCCCTTTTGGAAAGAAAACAAATGGGATCAAAATTTCCCAAACTATTCCTGAAACCATACATTGAACGATTAAGTTCCAGCCTTAAAGAAAATGGACTATTTTTCATTCAACAGTTTCTTGTACGTTTCACGTGAATGTATGTATGTTGTGTTACAGAGAGATCTCACATGTACAGCAGTCTAAGATAAAACCCACCTGCAGTGCAGCTGCTGTTGTAGAGTACTGGCCCCTTTTTATTCAGATTCAAGGACCAGGTTCAGCCAAGATGCTTTTAGTTTTTGTAGCTTTTTCTATGAAAGATGTTTTTGCCGTAATGCATCAAGCCAGAGCACAATCACTTTTGAGAATATATAATAGACTCATCTCTGTTTTAATGAGAGTGACATTCACTGAGGTTTGTTCTGTTTATATTGAATTGATGTATTACATTGAATGTTTCACATGAACCTGCCAAATCTGAATCCACACTATAAATAACTGAGAGCTCTTGATGAATGCTGTTAAGGACACGTACTGTACTCTGAGCAGATTACATTTTCATTTACTGTGAGGCCTCAGCACGCGTCAACTGTAATGATGTGTACAGTTATAGTGTCTTTTCTTTGTACTCTCGCCTCTCAACATAAACAGAGGCACAGAATCAGTCAGAAAAACAGGGTAATGTTTTGTTTTACAAGTCTGTTATGTACTGATGATATCCTCTGAAGTTTATTGAGGAAAAAATGCATAATTTGGTACCATCTTTAAAGAATTTCCTTTAAAACTGGCCCTTTCAAACCCAGGTAAATATTCATTCGTTATTCATTTACTTTTGGAAACTTTATTTGTGATACATGTTGAATTTTGTGCCTGCGACAAATTTCACATGTTCCCATGAAACCTACATAAATTATTTGGGAAATAAGTCTTTGATTTAGAGCTGAAACATTAAGTCAGCTAGGATGAGACTCGGAGAGCGCAGACCTCCACCAAGGCCAAATGCCCCATCTCTCAGTGTTTACCAAAGTGAAAAAATAATCCATGTGTCCGCCTCGTGATTGGGATATTCTCCAAAATGTAACGGGTCCTTCCCTGGCCCATGCTACACCCTTCCACCAAATTTAATGACAATAGGACTCATAATTATTCCATAATTCTGCTGACAAACAAACAAACAAACCAAAAGTATAACCTTGGTTGAGGTAACAAAAATTAATGGATGAACAGTCTAACTTAAAATGAATTGGGAATAGTTTTGAGAATTGAAGTTTTTCAGTAAAAATCTAACCATGTTCCCAAATAAGAAAAGTCGCTGTTTCTTTTCTCTTTAAGTCATTAATTGAATATTTTTAGTTTTCGACTGTTGGGCAGACAAAACTCATTTTTTGAAGTCGTCACATTGGGCTAAAAAAAAATTAGTTTTTTTTTATCCATTTTCTGAAGTTTCATGGACCAAGTGATTGTTGAATTAATGATCTGCATATTAATCGATGATAAAAATAGTAGTCGATTGCAGCTTTACTTTGGTTGTTTGTTTTGATGGTCTGTGACTTCCCTAATGACTTCAGGTGTTCTTTATTAAGGCCTGATACAGGGTTTCTTAAAGTTCGTAATAATACACTGCCTGCATGTGTGTGCACAATGTTCCCTGTCGGTACTCACTGCACAAAAAGAAAAAGGAGAGCTGAAAGTTAATTACATTTCTTTGACTTTCACTGGGTTTCAGTTGTTGCGCTGGAATTCAGATTTCAGCTCGTTGAGTTGCAAGGCAGCTGAAATTCAAAGGAATGCAGCATGTATGTGTCAAACTGTGTGTGCGTGTGTGTACACACTCAGAGCCATGTGTGTGTAACATTCCAGACAGTGTTAGAGGTATGTGAATTACGTCTTACAGAGAGGGAATGTGAAGAATCTGCTGCCACGAGAAGGCCGCTGTTGTTTACTGACACAGTAGTGAAAAGGAGGTTCCTCCGTGTGTGTGTGTGTGTGTGTGTGTGTGTGTGTGTGTGTGAGTCACATGCTGCTGTCACTTCCTGGTAAGAAACTTCTTAGCAGTGATTGTGAGTAATTATAATCAAAGCTGTTATACAATTGGCGCATGTAGCCAAGAAATGAGCGCTGCAGGCGCCCTGTATGTTCTCCGCAGCGCATTTTGTTGTGACTTAAAGACTCTGGTTTAGATGGAAATGTTTCTGTTTATCTGCCTCCTTCTGTTTTTTTTGTTTTTTTTTAACTTGAATCACACGTTCAAGCGTGTCAGTAGAAATGTATAAAATCAGTGCAGCCTCCTTGTCTCAAACACTTGGACATAACTCAGTGGCTACCCACAAACAGAGCCCTTATTGTTCTGTTTTGGCTCATATCATGATGTACTGCCGTTTGTACTGTATAATTCTGGTTTCTCGATGTATGTTTACATGCATCTTCAAGTCCAGTGAAATATGTCAAAACCACTTGAAACAGCTCAGCAGAGCTGTTATTGTAATGTTGATGATACCTTGTGACTCTATGTACTGCACATACTGTACATAGACATGAGTACACTGTATTTATATCAGATGTGAACATTTAGCATTTCCTGGGGTGTAATCACAATAGGCCATACGAGTAACCCCCAGTATTCAGTGATAATGGATTGATTCAGATTTTTTCTCCTCTTATAATGTGCATAAAATTTGGCACCAATCAACATAGACTTTCATACAGTACTATTTCTGTCAAAGTGTGAGAGTGAAGCAAAGGTTACATAATCCATGACCTTATTTTTGTAGTATTTCTAAGCTTCACAGAGAAGTGATGCTGGGGCGAGCAGAGTGTATCCTCCACTAATATAAGTTACTAACCTATGCAAACTTCCAAGTGTTTCTCAAACTCTCCATTCACTCTGGACAAGAGAGAATGGAGAGTTAAAAAAATCATAAAATGCCATAAAAAAATATTGTATACTGTGCCATTAAAAAAAAAAAAGTCATTTAAAAAGTCATAGTATAGCATGTCAAATAAAATGTCATAGTATAGCATATAAAAAAAATGTCATAGTATAGTAGTTCAAAAAAATTGTCATACTATATTATGTTAAAAAACGTGTTAGTGTAGCATGTCAAAGAAAAAATCATAGTATAGCATATTAAAAAAATGTCATAGTATAGTATGTCAAAAAAAGTCATAGTATAGCATGTCGTCCAAAATCATGAAAAAACGTCATAGTATAGCATGTCGTCAAAAATGATGAAAAATCTCATAGTATAGCATGTCATCCAAAATGATGAAAAAACGTCATAGTATAGTATGTCGTCCAAAATCATGAAAAAACAGCATAGTATAGCATGTCGTCCAAAATCATGAAAAAACGTCATAGTATAGTATGTCGTCCAAAATGATGAAAAAACCTCATAGTATAGCATGTCGTCAAAAATGATGAAAAATCTCATAGTATAGCATGTCATCCAAAATGATGAAAAAACGTCATAGTATAGTATGTCGTCCAAAATCATGAAAAAACAGCATAGTATAGCATGTCGTCCAAAACCATGAAAAAACAGCATAGTATAGCATGTCGTCCAAAATCATGAAAAAACGTCATAGTATAGTATGTCGTCCAAAATCATGAAAAAACAGCATAGTATAGCATGTCGTCCAAAACCATGAAAAAATGTCATAGTATAGCATGTCCTCAAAAACCATGAAAAAACGTCATAGTATAGCATGTCGTCCAAAATGATGAAAAAACGTCATAGTATAGTATGTCATCCAAAATGATAAAAAAAACGTCATAGTATAGCATGTCGTCCAAAATGATGAAAAAACGTCATAGTATAGTATGTCGTCCAAAATCATGAAAAAACGTCATAGTATAGCATGTCGTCCAAAATCATGAAAAAACGTCATAGTATAGCATGTCGTCAAAAACCATGAAAAAACGTCATAGTATAGCATGTCGTCAAAAACCATGAAAAAACGTCATAGTATAGCATGTCGTCCAAAATCATGAAAAAACGTCATAGTATAGCATGTCGTCCAAAATCATGAAAAAACATCATAGTATAGCATGTCGTCCAAAATGATGAAAAAATATCATAGTATAGCATGTCGTCCAAAATGATGAAAAAACGTCATAGTATAGCATGTCGTCCAAAATGATAAAAAAAACGTCATAGTATAGGATGTCGTCCAAAACCATGAAAAAACGTCATAGTATAGCATGTCGTCCAAAACCATGAAAAAACGTCATAGTATAGCATGTCGTCCAAAATGATGAAAAAATGTCATAGTATAGCATGTCGTCAAAAATGATAAAAAAAACGTCATAGTATAGTATGTCGTCCAAAACCATGAAAAAACGTCATAGTATAGTATGTCGTCCAAAATCATGAAAAAATGTCATAGTATAGCATGTCGTCCAAAACCATGAAAAAACGTCATAGTATAGTATGTCGTCCAAAATCATGAAAAAACGTCATAGTATAGCATGTCGTCAAAAACCATGAAAAAACGTCATAGTATAGCATGTCGTCCAAAATCATGAAAAAACGTCATAGTATAGCATGTCGTCCAAAACCATGAAAAAATGTCATAGTATAACATGTCGTCCAAAATGATGACAAAACGTCATAGTATAGTATGTCGTCCAAAATCATGAAAAAACGTCATAGTATAGCATGTCGTCCAAAATCATGAAAAAACGTCATAGTATAGCATGTCGTCCAAAATCATGAAAAAACGTCATAGTATAGCATGTCGTCCAAAATCATGACAAAACGTCATAGTATAGGATGTCGTCCAAAATGATGAAAAAACGTCATAGTATAGCATGTCGTCCAAAATCATGAAAAAACGTCATAGTATAGCATGTCGTCCAAAATCATGAAAAAACGTCATAGTATAGCATGTCGTCCAAAACCATGAAAAAACGTCATAGTATAGCATGTCGTCCAAAATGATGAAAAAACCTCATAGTATAGCATGTCGTCCAAAACCATGAAAAAACGTCATAGTATAGCATGTCGTCCAAAATGATGAAAAAACGTCATAGTATAGCATGTCGTCCAAAATGATGAAAAAACCTCATAGTATAGCATGTCGTCCAAAACCATGAAAAAACGTCATAGTATAGCATGTCGTCCAAAATGATGAAAAAACCTCATAGTATAGTATGTCGTCCAAAATCATGAAAAAACGTCATAGTATAGCATGTCGTTCAAAATCATGAAAAAACGTCATAGTATAGCATGTCGTCCAAAATCATGAAAAAACGTCATAGTATAGCATGTCGTCCAAAATCATGAAAAAACGTCATAGTATAGCATGTCGTCCAAAATCATGAAAAAACGTCATAGTATAGCATGTCGTCCAAAATCATGAAAAAACGTCATAGTATAGCATGTCGTCCAAAACCATGAAAAAACGTCATAGTATAGCATGTCGTCCAAAATGATGAAAAAATGTCATAGTATAGCATGTCGTCCAAAATCATGAAAAAACGTCATAGTATAGCATGTCGTCCAAAATGATGAAAAAACGTCATAGTATAGCATGTCGTCCAAAATGATAAAAAAACGTCATAGTATAGCATGTCGTCCAAAATCATGAAAAAACGTCATAGTATAGAATGTCGTCCAAAATGATAAAAAAAACGTCATAGTATAGCATGTCGTCCAAAATCATGAAAAAACGTCATAGTATAGCATGTCGTCCAAAATGATGAAAAAACGTCATAGTATAGCATGTCGTCCAAAATCATGAAAAAACGTCATAGTATAGCATGTCGTCCAAAATCATGAAAAAACGTCATAGTATAGCATGTCGTCCAAAATCATGAAAAAACGTCATAGTATAGCATGTCGTCCAAAATCATGAAAAAACGTCATAGTATAGTATGTCGTCCAAAATGATGAAAAAATGTCATAGTATAGCATGTCGTCCAAAATCATGAAAAAACGTCATAGTATAGCATGTCGCCCAAAACCATGAAAAAACGTCATAGTATAGCATGTCGTCCAAAATGATGAAAAAAACGTCATAGTATAGCATGTCGTCCAAAATGATGAAAAAAACGTCATAGTATAGCATGTCGTCCAAAATGATGAAAAAACGTCATAGTATAGCATGTCGTCCAAAAGTATGAAAAAAAGTCATAGTATAGTATGTCGTCCAAAATGATAAAAAAAACGTCATAGTATAGCATGTCGTCCAAAATCATGAAAAAACGTCATAGTATAGAATGTCGTCCAAAATGATAAAAAAAACGTCATAGTATAGCATGTCCTCAAAAACCATGAAAAAACGTCATAGTATAGCATGTCCTCAAAAACCATGAAAAAACGTCATAGTATAGAATGTCGTCCAAAAGTATGAAAAAAAGTCATAGTATAGTATGTCGTCCAAAATGATAAAAAAAACGTCATAGTATAGCATGTCGTCCAAAATCATGAAAAAACGTCATAGTATAGCATGTCGTCCAAAATGATAAAAAAAACGTCATAGTATAGCATGTCCTCAAAAACCATGAAAAAACGTCATAGTATAGCATGTCGTCCAAAATCATGAAAAAACGTCATAGTATAGCATGTCGTCCAAAATCATGAAAAAACGTCATAGTATAGCATGTCGCCCAAAACCATGAAAAAACGTCATAGTATAGCATGTCGTCCAAAATCATGAAAAAACGTCATAGTATAGCATGTCGTCCAAAATGATGAAAAAACGTCATAGTATAGCATGTCGTCCAAAATGATAAAAAAAAACGTCATAGTATAGCATGTCGTCCAAAATCATGAAAAAACGTCATAGTATAGCATGTCGTTCAAAATCATGAAAAAACGTCATAGTATAGCATGTCGTCCAAAATCATGAAAAAACGTCATAGTATAGCATGTCGTCCAAAACCATGAAAAAACGTCATAGTATAGCATGTCGTCCAAAACCATGAAAAAACGTCATAGTATAGCATGTCGTCCAAAACCATGAAAAAACATCATAGTATAGCATGTCGTCCAAAACCATGAAAAAACGTCATAGTATAGCATGTCGTCCAAAACCATGAAAAAACGTCATAGTATAGCATGTCGTCCAAAATGATAAAAAAAACGTCATAGTATAGCATGTCGTCCAAAATGATGAAAAAACGTCATAGTATAGCATGTCGTCCAAAATGATGAAAAAACGTCATAGTATAGTATGTCGTCCAAAACCATGAAAAAACGTCATAGTATAGCATGTCGTCCAAAATGATGAAAAAATGTCATAGTATAGCATGTCGTCAAAAATGATAAAAAAAACGTCATAGTATAGCATGTCGTCCAAAATGATGAAAAAACGTCATAGTATAGGATGTCGTCCAAAACCATGAAAAAACGTCATAGTATAGTATGTCGTCCAAAATGATGAAAAAACGTCATAGTATAGTATGTCGTCCAAAATCATGAAAAAACGTCATAGTATAGCATGTCGTCCAAAATGATAAAAAAAACGTCATAGTATAGGATGTCGTCCAAAACCATGAAAAAACGTCATAGTATAGCATGTCGTCCAAAATGATAAAAAAAACGTCATAGTATAGGATGTCGTCCAAAACCATGAAAAAACGTCATAGTATAATATGTCGTCCAAAACCATGAAAAAAAGTCATAGTATAGCATGTCGTCCAAAACCATGAAAAAACGTCATAGTATAGCATGTCGTCCAAAACCATAAAAAAAACGTCATAGTATAGCATGTCGTCCAAAACCATGAAAAAACGTCATAGTATAGCATGTCGTCCAAAATGATAAAAAAAACGTCATAGTATAGCATGTCGTCCAAAACCATGAAAAAACGTCATAGTATAGCATGTCGTCCAAAACCATGAAAAAACGTCATAGTATAGCATGTCGTCCAAAACCATGAAAAAACGTCATAGTATAGCATGTCGTCCAAAACCATGAAAAAACGTCATAGTATAGCATGTCGTCCAAAACCATGAAAAAACGTCATAGTATAATATGTCGTCCAAAACCATGAAAAAACGTCATAGTATAGCATGTCGTCCAAAACCATGAAAAAACGTCATAGTATAGCATGTCGTCCAAAACCATGAAAAAAACGTCATAGTATAGCATGTCGTCCAAAACCATGAAAAAACGTCATAGTATAGCATGTCGTCCAAAATGATGAAAAAAACGTCATAGTATAGCATGTCGTCCAAAACCATGAAAAAACGTCATAGTATAGCATGTCGTCCAAAACCATGAAAAAAACGTCATAGTATAGCATGTCGTCCAAAACCATGAAAAAACGTCATAGTATAGCATGTCGTCCAAAACCATGAAAAAACGTCATAGTATAGCATGTCGTCCAAAATCATGAAAAAAACGTCATAGTATAGCATGTCGTCCAAAACCATGAAAAAACGTCATAGTATAGCATGTCGTCCAAAATGATGAAAAAAACGTCATAGTATAGCATGTCGTCCAAAATGATGAAAAAATGTCATAGTATAGCATGTCGTCCAAAACCATGAAAAAAACGTCATAGTATAGCATGTCGTCCAAAATGATGAAAAAAACGTCATAGTATAGCATGTCGTCCAAAATGATGAAAAAACGTCATAGTATAGCATGTCGTCCAAGATGATGAAAAAAAGTCATAGTATAGCATGTCGTCCAAAATCATGAAAAAACGTCATAGTATAGCATGTCGTCCAAAACCATGAAAAAACGTCATAGTATAGCATGTCGTCCAAAATGATAAAAAAAACGTCATAGTATAGCATGTCGTCCAAAATCATGAAAAAGCGTCATAGTATAGCATGTCGTCTAAAATGATAAAAAAAACGTCATAGTATAGCATGTCGTCCAAAACCATGAAAAAACGTCATAGTGTAGTATGTCGTCCAAAACCATGAAAAAACGTCATAGTATAGCATGTCGTCCAAAATCATGAAAAAACGTCATAGTATAGAATGTCGTCCAAAATGATAAAAAAAACGTCATAGTATAGCATGTCGTCCAAAACCATGAAAAAACGTCATAGTATAGCATGTCGTCCAAAACCATGAAAAAACGTCATAGTATAGCATGTCGTCCAAAACCATGAAAAAACGTCATAGTATAGCATGTCGTCCAAAATGATAAAAAAAACGTCATAGTATAGCATGTCGTCCAAAATCATGAAAAAATATCATAGTATAGCATGTCGTCCAAAATGATGAAAAAACGTCATAGTATAGCATGTCGTCCAAAATGATAAAAAAAACGTCATAGTATAGGATGTCGTCCAAAACCATGAAAAAACGTCATAGTATAGCATGTCGTCCAAAACCATGAAAAAACGTCATAGTATAGCATGTCGTCCAAAATGATGAAAAAATGTCATAGTATAGCATGTCGTCAAAAATGATAAAAAAAACGTCATAGTATAGTATGTCGTCCAAAACCATGAAAAAACGTCATAGTATAGCATGTCGTCCAAAATGATGAAAAAACGTCATAGTATAGGATGTCGTCCAAAACCATGAAAAAACGTCATAGTATAGTATGTCGTCCAAAATCATGAAAAAACGTCATAGTATAGTATGTCGTCCAAAATCATGAAAAAAAGTCATAGTATAGCATGTCGTCAAAAACCATGAAAAAACGTCATAGTATAATATGTCGTCCAAAATCATGAAAAAACGTCATAGTATAGCATGTCGTCCAAAACCATGAAAAAACGTCATAGTATAGTATGTCGTCCAAAATCATGAAAAAACGTCATAGTATAGCATGTCGTCCAAAATCATGAAAAAACGTCATAGTATAGCATGTCGTCCAAAATCATGAAAAAACGTCATAGTATAGTATGTCGTCCAAAATCATGAAAAAACGTCATAGTATAGCATGTCGTCCAAAACCATGAAAAAATGTCATAGTATAGCATGTCCTCAAAAACCATGAAAAAACGTCATAGTATAGCATGTCGTCCAAAATGATGAAAAAAAGTCATAGTATAGCATGTCGTCCAAAATGATAAAAAAAACGTCATAGTATAGCATGTCGTCCAAAATGATGAAAAAACGTCATAGTATAGCATGTCGTCCAAAATGATGAAAAAACGTCATAGTATAGCATGTCGTCCAAAATGATGAAAAAACGTCATAGTATAGCATGTCGTCCAAAATCATGAAAAAACGTCATAGTATAGCATGTCGTCAAAAACCATGAAAAAACGTCATAGTATAGCATGTCGTCCAAAACCATGAAAAAACGTCATAGTATAGCATGTCGTCCAAAATGATAAAAAAAACGTCATAGTATAGCATGTCGTCCAAAATCATGAAAAAATATCATAGTATAGCATGTCGTCCAAAATGATGAAAAAACGTCATAGTATAGCATGTCGTCCAAAATGATAAAAAAAACGTCATAGTATAGGATGTCGTCCAAAACCATGAAAAAACGTCATAGTATAGCATGTCGTCCAAAACCATGAAAAAACGTCATAGTATAGCATGTCGTCCAAAATGATGAAAAAATGTCATAGTATAGCATGTCGTCAAAAATGATAAAAAAAACGTCATAGTATAGTATGTCGTCCAAAACCATGAAAAAACGTCATAGTATAGCATGTCGTCCAAAATGATGAAAAAACGTCATAGTATAGGATGTCGTCCAAAACCATGAAAAAACGTCATAGTATAGTATGTCGTCCAAAATCATGAAAAAACGTCATAGTATAGTATGTCGTCCAAAATCATGAAAAAAAGTCATAGTATAGCATGTCGTCAAAAACCATGAAAAAACGTCATAGTATAATATGTCGTCCAAAATCATGAAAAAACGTCATAGTATAGCATGTCGTCCAAAACCATGAAAAAACGTCATAGTATAGTATGTCGTCCAAAATCATGAAAAAACGTCATAGTATAGCATGTCGTCCAAAATCATGAAAAAACGTCATAGTATAGCATGTCGTCCAAAATCATGAAAAAACGTCATAGTATAGTATGTCGTCCAAAATCATGAAAAAACGTCATAGTATAGCATGTCGTCCAAAACCATGAAAAAATGTCATAGTATAGCATGTCCTCAAAAACCATGAAAAAACGTCATAGTATAGCATGTCGTCCAAAATGATGAAAAAAAGTCATAGTATAGCATGTCGTCCAAAATGATAAAAAAAACGTCATAGTATAGCATGTCGTCCAAGATGATGAAAAAACGTCATAGTATAGCATGTCGTCCAAAATGATGAAAAAACGTCATAGTATAGCATGTCGTCCAAAATGATGAAAAAACGTCATAGTATAGCATGTCGTCCAAAATGATGAAAAAACGTCATAGTATAGCATGTCGTCCAAAATGATGAAAAAACGTCATAGTATAGCATGTCGTCCAAAATCATGAAAAAACGTCATAGTATAGCATGTCGTCAAAAACCATGAAAAAACGTCATAGTATAGCATGTCGTCCAAAATCATGAAAAAACGTCATAGTATAGCATGTCGTCCAAAATGATGAAAAAATGTCATAGTATAGCATGTCGTCAAAAACCATGAAAAAACGTCATAGTATAGCATGTCGTCCAAAATGATGAAAAAACGTCATAGTATAGCATGTCGTCCAAAATCATGAAAAAACGTCATAGTATAGCATGTCGTCCAAAATCATGAAAAAACGTCATAGTATAGCATGTCGTCCAAAATCATGAAAAAACGTCATAGTATAGCATGTCGTCCAAAATGATGAAAAAATGTCATAGTATAGCATGTCGTCCAAAATGATGAAAAAATGTCATAGTATAGCATGTCGTCCAAAATCATGAAAAAACGTCATAGTATAGCATGTCGTCCAAAATCATGAAAAAACGTCATAGTATAGCATGTCGTCCAAAACCATGAAAAAACGTCATACTATAGCACGTCGTCCAAAATCATGAAAAAACGTCATAGTATAGCACGTCGTCCAAAATCATGAAAAAATATCATAGCATAGCATGTCGTCCAAACTCATGAAAAAAGTCATAGTATAGCATGTCGTCCAAAATGATGAAAAAACGTCATAGTATAGCATGTCGTCCAAAATCATGAAAAAACGTCATAGTATAGCATGTCGTCCAAAATCATGAAAAAACGTCATAGTATAGCATGTCGTCCAAAATGATGAAAAAATGTCATAGTATAGCATGTCGTCAAAAACCATGAAAAAACGTCATAGTATAGCATGTCGTCCAAAATGATGAAAAAACGTCATAGTATAGCATGTCGTCCAAAATCATGAAAAAACGTCATAGTATAGCATGTCGTCCAAAATCATGAAAAAACGTCATAGTATAGCATGTCGTCCAAAATCATGAAAAAACGTCATAGTATAGCATGTCGTCCAAAATGATGAAAAAACGTCATAGTATAGCATGTCGTCCAAAATGATGAAAAAATGTCATAGTATAGCATGTCGTCCAAAATCATGAAAAAACGTCATAGTATAGCATGTCGTCCAAAATCATGAAAAAACGTCATAGTATAGCATGTCGTCCAAAACCATGAAAAAACGTCATAGTATAGCATGTCGTCCAAAATCATGAAAAAATATCATAGTATAGCATGTCGTCCAAAATCATGAAAAAACGTCATAGTATAGCATGTCGTCCAAAACCATGAAAAAACGTCATAGTATAGCATGTCGTCCAAAACCATGAAAAAATGTCATAGTATAGCATGTCGTCAAAAATGATAAAAAAAACGTCATAGTATAGCATGTCGTCCAAAATGATGAAAAAACGTCATAGTATAGTATGTCGTCCAAAACCATGAAAAAACGTCATAGTATAGTATGTCGTCCAAAACCATGAAAAAACGTCATAGTATAGTATGTCGTCCAAAATCATGAAAAAACGTCATAGTATAGCATGTCGTCAAAAATGATAAAAAAAACGTCATAGTATAGCATGTCGTCCAAAATCATGAAAAAACGTCATAGTATAGCATGTCGTCAAAAATGATAAAAAAAAACGTCATAGTATAGCATGTCGTCCAAAACCATGAAAAAACGTCATAGTATAGTATGTCGTCCAAAATCATGAAAAAACGTCATAGTATAGCATGTCGTCAAAAACCATGAAAAAACGTCATAGTATAGCATGTCGTCCAAAATCATGAAAAAACGTCATAGTATAACATGTCGTCCAAAATGATGACAAAACGTCATAGTATAGTATGTCGTCCAAAATCATGAAAAAACGTCATAGTATAGTATGTCGTCCAAAATGATGACAAAACGTCATAGTATAGCATGTCGTCCAAAATCATGACAAAACGTCATAGTATAGGATGTCGTCCAAAATGATGAAAAAACGTCATAGTATAGCATGTCGTCCAAAATCATGAAAAAACGTCATAGTATAGCATGTCGTCCAAAACCATGAAAAAACGTCATAGTATAGCATGTCGTCCAAAATGATGAAAAAACCTCATAGTATAGCATGTCGTCCAAAACCATGAAAAAACGTCATAGTATAGCATGTCGTCCAAAATGATGAAAAAAACGTCATAGTATAGCATGTCGTTCAAAATCATGAAAAAACGTCATAGTATAGCATGTCGTCCAAAATCATGAAAAAACGTCATAGTATAGCATGTCGTCCAAAATCATGAAAAAACGTCATAGTATAGCATGTCGTCCAAAATGATGAAAAAATGTCATAGTATAGCATGTCGTCCAAAATGATGAAAAAATGTCATAGTATAGCATGTCGTCCAAAATCATGAAAAAACGTCATAGTATAGCATGTCGTCCAAAATCATGAAAAAACGTCATAGTATAGCATGTCGTCCAAAACCATGAAAAAACGTCATAGTATAGCATGTCGTCCAAAACCATGAAAAAACGTCATAGTATAGCATGTCGTCCAAAATCATGAAAAAACGTCATAGTATAGCATGTCGTCAAAAATCATGAAAAAACGTCATAGTATAGCATGTCGTCCAAAATGATGAAAAAACGTCATAGTATAGCATGTCGTCCAAAATGATGAAAAAATGTCATAGTATAGCATGTCGTCCAAAATCATGAAAAAACGTCATAGTATAGCATGTCGTCAAAAATCATGAAAAAACGTCATAGTATAGCATGTCGTCCAAAATGATGAAAAAACGTCATAGTATAGCATGTCGTCCAAAACCATGAAAAAACGTCATAGTATAGCATGTCGTCCAAAATGATGAAAAAACGTCATAGTATAGCATGTCGTCCAAAATCATGAAAAAACGTCATAGTATAGCATGTCGTCCAAAATCATGAAAAAACGTCATAGTATAGCATGTCGTCCAAAATGATGAAAAAACGTCATAGTATAGCATGTCGTCCAAAATGATGAAAAAATGTCATAGTATAGCATGTCGTCCAAAATCATGAAAAAACGTCATAGTATAGCATGTCGTCCAAAATCATGAAAAAACGTCATAGTATAGCATGTCGTCCAAAATCATGAAAAAATATCATAGTATAGCATGTCGTCCAAAATCATGAAAAAATGTCATAGTATAGCATGTCGTCCAAAATCATGAAAAAACGTCATAGTATAGCATGTCGTCCAAAACCATGAAAAAACGTCATAGTATAGCATGTCGTCAAAAACGATAAAAAAAACGTCATAGTATAGCATGTCGTCCAAAATGATGAAAAAACGTCATAGTATAGTATGTCGTCCAAAACCATGAAAAAACGTCATAGTATAGTATGTCGTCCAAAACCATGAAAAAACGTCATAGTATAGTATGTCGTCCAAAACCATGAAAAAACGTCATAGTATAGCATGTCGTCCAAAACCATGAAAAAATGTCATAGTATAGCATGTCGTCAAAAATGATAAAAAAAACGTCATAGTATAGCATGTCGTCCAAAATGATGAAAAAACGTCATAGTATAGTATGTCGTCCAAAACCATGAAAAAACGTCATAGTATAGTATGTCGTCCAAAACCATGAAAAAACGTCATAGTATAGCATGTCGTCCAAAATGATGAAAAAACGTCATAGTATAGTATGTCGTCCAAAACCATGAAAAAACGTCATAGTATAGTATGTCGTCCAAAACCATGAAAAAACGTCATAGTATAGTATGTCGTCCAAAATCATGAAAAAACGTCATAGTATAGCATGTCGTCAAAAATGATAAAAAAAACGTCATAGTATAGCATGTCGTCCAAAATCATGAAAAAACGTCATAGTATAGTATGTCGTCCAAAATCATGAAAAAACGTCATAGTATAGCATGTCGTCCAAAACCATGAAAAAACGTCATAGTATAGCATGTCGTCCAAAACCATGAAAAAACGTCATAGTATAGCATGTCGTCCAAAATCATGAAAAAATGTCATAGTATAGCATGTCGTCCAAAATCATGAAAAAACGTCATAGTATAGCATGTCGTCCAAAACCATGAAAAAACGTCATAGTATAGCATGTCGTCCAAAACCATGAAAAAATGTCATAGTATAGCATGTCGTCAAAAATGATAAAAAAAACGTCATAGTATAGCATGTCGTCCAAAATGATGAAAAAACGTCATAGTATAGTATGTCGTCCAAAACCATGAAAAAACGTCATAGTATAGTATGTCGTCCAAAACCATGAAAAAACGTCATAGTATAGCATGTCGTCCAAAATGATGAAAAAACGTCATAGTATAGCATGTCGTCCAAAACCATGAAAAAACGTCATAGTATAGTATGTCGTCCAAAATCATGAAAAAACGTCATAGTATAGCATGTCGTCAAAAATGATAAAAAAAACGTCATAGTATAGCATGTCGTCCAAAATCATGAAAAAACGTCATAGTATAGCATGTCGTCAAAAATGATAAAAAAAAACGTCATAGTATAGCATGTCGTCCAAAATCATGAAAAAACGTCATAGTATAGTATGTCGTCCAAAATCATGAAAAAAAGTCATAGTATAGCATGTCGTCAAAAACCATGAAAAAACGTCATAGTATAGTATGTCGTCCAAAATCATGAAAAAATGTCATAGTATAGCATGTCGTCCAAAACCATGAAAAAACGTCATAGTATAGTATGTCGTCCAAAATCATGAAAAAACGTCATAGTATAGCATGTCGTCAAAAACCATGAAAAAACGTCATAGTATAGCATGTCGTCCAAAATCATGAAAAAACGTCATAGTATAGCATGTCGTCCAAAACCATGAAAAAATGTCATAGTATAACATGTCGTCCAAAATGATGACAAAACGTCATAGTATAGTATGTCGTCCAAAATCATGAAAAAACGTCATAGTATAGTATGTCGTCCAAAATGATGACAAAACGTCATAGTATAGCATGTCGTCCAAAATCATGACAAAACGTCATAGTATAGGATGTCGTCCAAAATGATGAAAAAACGTCATAGTATAGCATGTCGTCCAAAATCATGAAAAAAACGTCATAGTATAGCATGTCGTCCAAAATCATGAAAAAACGTCATAGTATAGCATGTCGTCCAAAACCATGAAAAAACGTCATAGTATAGCATGTCGTCCAAAACCATGAAAAAACGTCATAGTATAGCATGTCGTCCAAAATGATGAAAAAACCTCATAGTATAGCATGTCGTCCAAAACCATGAAAAAACGTCATAGTATAGCATGTCGTCCAAAATGATGAAAAAAACGTCATAGTATAGCATGTCGTTCAAAATCATGAAAAAACGTCATAGTATAGCATGTCGTCCAAAATCATGAAAAAACGTCATAGTATAGCATGTCGTCCAAAATCATGAAAAAACGTCATAGTATAGCATGTCGTCCAAAATCATGAAAAAACGTCATAGTATAGCATGTCGTCCAAAACCATGAAAAAACGTCATAGTATAGCATGTCGTCCAAAACCATGAAAAAATGTCATAGTATAGCATGTCGTCAAAAATGATAAAAAAAACGTCATAGTATAGCATGTCGTCCAAAATCATGAAAAAACGTCATAGTATAGCATGTCGTCAAAAATGATAAAAAAAACGTCATAGTATAGCATGTCGTCCAAAATCATGAGAAAACGTCATAGTATAGTATGTCGTCCAAAATCATGAAAAAACGTCATAGTATAGCATGTCGTCCAAAATCATGAAAAAACGTCATAGTATAGTATGTCGTCCAAAATCATGAAAAAAAGTCATAGTATAGCATGTCGTCAAAAACCATGAAAAAACGTCATAGTATAGCATGTCGTCCAAAATCATGAAAAAACGTCATAGTATAGCATGTCGTCCAAAACCATGAAAAAACGTCATAGTATAGCATGTCGTCCAAAACCATGAAAAAATGTCATAGTATAGCATGTCGTCAAAAATGATAAAAAAAACGTCATAGTATAGCATGTCGTCCAAAATCATGAAAAAACGTCATAGTATAGCATGTCGTCAAAAATGATAAAAAAAACGTCATAGTATAGCATGTCGTCCAAAATCATGAGAAAACGTCATAGTATAGTATGTCGTCCAAAATCATGAAAAAACGTCATAGTATAGTATGTCGTCCAAAATCATGAAAAAAAGTCATAGTATAGCATGTCGTCAAAAACCATGAAAAAACGTCATAGTATAGTATGTCGTCCAAAATCATGAAAAAATGTCATAGTATAGCATGTCGTCCAAAATCATGAAAAAACGTCATAGTATAGCATGTCGTCAAAAACCATGAAAAAACGTCATAGTATAGCATGTCGTCCAAAATCATGAAAAAACGTCATAGTATAGCATGTCGTCCAAAACCATGAAAAAATGTCATAGTATAACATGTCGTCCAAAATGATGACAAAACGTCATAGTATAGTATGTCGTCCAAAATCATGAAAAAACGTCATAGTATAGTATGTCGTCCAAAATGATGACAAAACGTCATAGTATAGCATGTCGTCCAAAATCATGACAAAACGTCATAGTATAGGATGTCGTCCAAAATGATGAAAAAACGTCATAGTATAGCATGTCGTCCAAAATCATGAAAAAACGTCATAGTATAGCATGTCGTCCAAAACCATGAAAAAACGTCATAGTATAGCATGTCGTCCAAAACCATGAAAAAACGTCATAGTATAGCATGTCGTCCAAAATGATGAAAAAACCTCATAGTATAGCATGTCGTCCAAAACCATGAAAAAACGTCATAGTATAGCATGTCGTCCAAAATGATGAAAAAACGTCATAGTATAGCATGTCGTCCAAAATGATGAAAAAACCTCATAGTATAGCATGTCGTCCAAAACCATGAAAAAACGTCATAGTATAGCATGTCGTCCAAAATGATAAAAAAAACGTCATAGTATAGCATGTCGTCCAAGATGATGAAAAAACGTCATAGTATAGCATGTCGTCCAAAATGATAAAAAAAACGTCATAGTATAGCATGTCGTCCAAAATGATGAAAAAACGTCATAGTATAGCATGTCGTCCAAAATCATGAAAAAACGTCATAGTATAGCATGTCGTCCAAAATCATGAAAAAACGTCATAGTATAGCATGTCGTCAAAAACCATGAAAAAACGTCATAGTATAGCATGTCGTCCAAAATCATGAAAAAATGTCATAGTATAGTATGTCGTCCAAAATCATGAAAAAACGTCATAGTATAGCATGTCGTCCAAAACCATGAAAAAATGTCATAGTATAACATGTCGTCCAAAATGATGACAAAACGTCATAGTATAGTATGTCGTCCAAAATGATGAAAAAACGTCATAGTATAGCATGTCGTCCAAAATCATGAAAAAACGTCATAGTATAGCATGTCGTCCAAAACCATGAAAAAACGTCATAGTATAGCATGTCGTCCAAAATCATGAAAAAACGTCATAGTATAGCATGTCGTCCAAAATGATGAAAAAACGTCATAGTATAGCATGTCGTCCGAAATTATGAAAAAACGTCATAGTATAGCATGTCGTCCAAAATCATGAAAAAACGTCATAGTATAGCATGTCGTCCAAAATGATGAAAAAACGTCATAGTATAGCATGTCGTCCAAAATGATGAAAAAACGTCATAGTATAGCATGTCGTCCAAAACGATGAAAAAACGTCATAGTATAGCATGTCGTCCAAAACCATGAAAAAACGTCATAGTATAGCATGTCGTCCAAAATGATGAAAAAACGTCATAGTATAGCATGTCGTCCAAAACCATGAAAAAACGTCATAGTATAGCATGTCGTCCAAAACCATGAAAAAACGTCATAGTATAGCATGTTGTCGTCCAAAATGATGAAAAAAACGTCATAGTATAGCGTGTCGTCCAAAATCATGTAAAAACGTCATAGTATAGCATGTCGTCCAAAACCATGAAAAAACGTCATAGTATAGTATGTCGTCCAAAATGATAAAAAAAACGTCATAGTATAGTATGTCGTCCAAAATCATGAAAAAATATCATGGTATAGCATGTCGTCCAAAATGATAAAAAAAAACGTCATAGTATAGCATGTCGTCCAAAACCATGAAAAAACGTCATAGTATAGCATGTCACAGTATGTCATAGTACAAGCGTACCTTTCTACGGGTAAATTTGATGCATTGTTGTGAGACATATTTCATGTAAACCTAACTTTTGTTTGTTAAATGTCACACGTGGCATCTTTTATGTAGTCTTACCAGACTGACAAAACTCCACTGAAGGCTGTGACATGATTTGACCCTGAGCTAAGAGTATTTAGTCGAACGCTGATTTGTAGACACAAATAATGACTTCCATGTTTCCTCTTCTGTTGTGTCTTTTTCTCATTAGATCTGGGACATGAGCGATGACGAGAGCATCTGAAGGACTGGAGTAACCGACCCTGAATCTCCGAAGATCGTCACACTCCAATCCGTCTGTTTCTGTCTGGTTTGTTTTCTTCGAGGACTTTACAAAGGACAAGAGCTTTGCAGGCAACAGTAGACACACTGATCAAATTCTCATAATCAGAACCAAGCACATTAGATAAAGTAGCTGAAAGACACGCTTTAACATTTTTAATTGGTCTATATTTGGATTCAAGATCAGCCAAAGTGTTGGGGAGATACAGCAGTAACACAATAAAACAAAGAATCAAGATATCAGATTTACTGCTTAAGTATTATTATTTTCACTGTTGAATTAAAAACAGGATCACAGCTCGAATAAGTTAATTTCTGCAGTGTGTATGAAGCTGCTGTGTTTAGGGGAGAATGTACATGTTTCTATCACGTCATGATGTGTAATCAGTCACATTCACTCAGTGTTTGGAGTCAGTCCAACTCCCTGAGACCAAACACAACAAAGCACTCTGCGTTTGTATTATGGGACTTGTGTTAAAGCCTCACTGAACCCCACAGGTTCGGTCCCCTCCACGGTCTCTCCATCAACACATTTAATGGGTTTGCTGAGTCCTCTGGCAAGATATTGCCCAACTACATCTGCTCGCTCATTCACTTGCTTCAGATAAATTACGAAATTACAAAAACACAGTTGACAACTCAGCAGATCCATCCATCTCCCCGTCTGTTTACTGGAGACTGTGACACATACAGTACAGTTAATACTTAAACCAGCTTTGTTCCTGTGGAAGTAGGAAACCTGCACAGATGTTACAGAGCAGCTTCTGATATGGAAATGATTTACTGTTCCTGTAGACAACCTGTGACCTGCAACTGCAGTTTAATCTGAGAGAGCCTACGGACAAAGTGATGGTCTTTATGTTTTGTGTTGGCGCATGCTTGTTTGTCGGTGCAGTTTATGTTGCTTTTCTTACTCTACAGTGTGCTATTTGTCTGAGCTGCTAACGTTCAATACTTTCAGTGTAACGACATGTTAATTTCAACAGCTGTTTGGATATTTATGGACGACTTTAAGTGCAGTGTGGAAAAGAGAGCTGGGAATTTGAGATTCAAGTTGAAAAGTGAAGTCAGAATTTTCAGAAAAATACATAATTCTGAGATAAAGCCCAGCATCAGAGTTTGTCCTCAGATTTTATTCCTAAAGTTGGGATTAAACTCTGGATTCTGGTGTGGTTTACATTACGCTGACTATTCTCAGAGCTGTTTTTGTCACGCTTTTTTTCATCTGTAAGTATTTAACCAAAAACTGGAATAAAATATCTCTTTGTTATCTGTGTGGAGCTCCGACCTTTATGTTGCTATGAAAACAGGTGAATGTGGATTTCAGGATTCACATTTTTACACTCAGAGCAGCTGCATCTTTCCATCTGTCTTCACCATAACACACCATAACAGTTAGTAACAGGCCCACACAGTCAGACAGTGGTTTAAAAGCACTTTATTGTTCATCAAGGCTACTTTACGTACAAAAAAGGTGGCCTGCCAAAACCTTTTTAGTAGGAGGAGACACAGAGCCACAAATTGACTGTTGTTTTCTTGATACAATTTTTTTTCTTTTTACAGTTCAGAGTATTACTACCACTAAGTACATGCTACTTCCACTTCAAAAAGGACCTGGAAAATGTGGTACAGTCAGAGTAAAGACCAACTCCTCTTTGATTTATCTGCACAATTTTTCATGTTGTTTACGTGATTACAGATGCAAAATGGCCGCCACAGATGGGAACAGCGCCATCAGATACATGGGTGACATCCCCAAAGATTATTTTGCTGCTTAAATCTCGGCCTGGTGACGGAGACGAAGCAGATGAACTTTATGAACTGACTGGTAGTTGTACTTGTTGCTCAGTTCTTAGAATTTCTATTCCTTACCTGCAGTGACAGGAATTTATTTTAACTACCTGCTAGCCCGTGACTAATGTTAATTTCTTTTTATTTTTCATAGTTAAATGGAAACGACTGGCAGGACTCACTGGGCTAGTGGCAAAATTATTACGTTCCATCAATTAAAACTTGCGCAAGAGGCCTCTTAAAGGACACCCTCTTTGTTCAGACGTCTCCAAGTCACATGATCGAACACAAGTCAAATGACTGCAGAACAGTGGGGACCAATGGAAGTAGCGATTGTCACCGACACACCAGTGGCTTATTGTGGTTTCATACGTTTTACTGTGTTCCTGCACTTGAACCTTTACTCTAACAAGACAAAACTCTATAAACAAAAAAGATCAACTTTTTTCACAAAAAAGAAAATGCAATGATTACAATATAAGGACAGGGAAAAAAAAACAATTAAATAGCTACATATCATTAACAAATTAATTGTTCCTCAAAAAATACCTACGATTTTTTTCTCTGTACATTCGTTACGCACAGCGTAATGATGGTCTTATAGTTACCTATTATAAAAAAGTATTTTTTTTTATTAAGTGATTTTCCTACAGTGTGTAGGGAGTGTGTGCCGAAGCAGAAAGAGAGCCTCCTACCTACAGGGTGGTAGTGAAATGATAATGAGAAAGAATAATAATAGAAAAACAAAAATCCTCTGGACACTGAGCCCTTTTTCCTCGTGTTTTCTAGCATGTTGCTCGCTACGACAAATCTGGATCAGGGTCCACTGGATGTGAGAGGAGGGAAGGGGGAGTGGCATCGCTGTGAGACTTTCAGTGGCAGCTGAACGGTTACGGGCTTACAGAAGCTCAGCTCCTGAAGCTCCGCCCCCCCCCCCCACCAAACCTCCTGCTAAAAAATCACCATCCAAACCCCTCTGAACCTGTCACAGAAAGCACAGTCACACCCAGTACGTACTCGTTTGGGAGATTAATTCACTGGCAGTTGCGCTCTGACTACAAATTTTGTGTATCTGAAGATTGTAGAACTTTGACCATCGGTACTGTCGCATCTGTTCAGCTGAGGATGGAATGTGCGGACATTCTAGAACACTGAGAAATGAACTTGATAAACAAAAACAAAACACCTAACCCAAACAAATATGAACCTCATCACCTTTCAACCTCCGCTCAGAAACACAAAATGATTCTGTACTTTTGAAACACAATGACTCACATCGCCTTCTGTAGATTCTCTGCTCTGAATGTCCTCAAAAATGTTCTGTGTATTTATGGCATAAATGCTTGTTTGTTCATTTGTCATATGGTGTGAAGTTATGGCCAATTTGCTTCATGCAAATTAAAAAAAAAAAAAAAAAGTAGACACCTTGTACAACAACCCCGTTGGCAGGGAACTCTGGGACAGTTGGCCCTGGCTGGTTAGGAGCTCTGTGTGTTGATATGGAGAGTGTGTACGAGGCCTGTACAGAGTTCCCTATAGGAGGAATGTATGCCACCATGGCGCAGGCTCTTTAACAGAAGAGAACTCATTTTCTCAGACTGCAGCAGTCTAGCTTAACTGCATCACAAAACAATGTTGTTCAGAAAAGAAAGCATTGACGTACAACAACAAAAAAAGCGTGGACACCAAGTCAGGACACAAAAAGTCAAAGGTGAGGGGTCGAGAGAGAGGTGGATTTAGATCATTATCAGCAAGTGTTTTGTTTTGTTTGCTAGGTTTTCCACAGCTCTCAAATATCAACAAGATGTTTGAGAGCCATCGACACTAGCTTTTACCATAAATACCTTGTTTCCTAAAAGCATCATAGCATGCTAGCGTTTGTACTTTTCAGACTGCAGCAAGAATACGAATAAAGGCTGGTGCCATGGTGGTGATTTTAAGATGACGGCCAAACAGACTAAAAATAAAACCACTCTCGAGATGCTTTCCATGAAAACAAGGCCCTGCTGACTAATTTGTGCCAACCTGGTGTCTCAGCTCACTCATGCTAAAGGTTGTAGCATCCTGTACCACCGATGGATCAACATCTTAAGAAAACCTTTACGGGCTGCGCATCCCAGAGCCAGCTCAACACTGAAATCATCTCCGCTGATTCCCGTGCCGAGATGGTTTTGAAAAGCGCAGCTCTCATCGTTAAACAGAGCCTGTCCGGAGGCTGTCCCGCTATAGATGTTTGTTACCATACTGATATTAATGGAAAACAAAAAATACAAAATTGTAATAATAACAATAACAATAATATGGAGTACGACTGACCCAGCAGTGAGTGTATAGTGTCTATGTCTGTTACTGACAACAAAAGAAGTAACATCTAACGTCCGAATGAAAAGGCTAATAGTAGTTAAGATTGAAATGCTTAAAAACATTAATAGATACCAGCTATTAAAAACAAAACAAAGAAAAACATGCATGTGTAAAAGCATTAGTTTACCCTTCAAACCTTGTAGAGATCTACCAAACCACAGTGTGTAAGAGAGGGAGGGGTTGCAGGGTGTAAGCCAAATATAATTACAACACCCGTGTTCAAAGAGACACAAAAACAAAGGCGTGTTTGAAGAGATCTGAATAATCTTCTCTCCCCCGGTCGAGAAACCAGACTTTTTTTTTTTTGTTCAACCACAAAGTGACATGCAGCTTCATCTATCCCCTCATCGCTGTCAGCAGTTAAGCCTGTGAAACACATCAAAGCACACTGTTCAGCAACACGCTGCAGGTCGTACAGCTGTGTTTTCAGCCCCTGACCTGCTCTCATAACGGCTGTGACGTCCGTCGACACCACAGTCGGCTGACTTGATGCTCTGACTGCTTGTTAAATGCAACAGTTTGGCACTATAAGCATGTGAAGGAGTGTAGACCTGACAGTGGCTGCCAGAGGTGGCAATACAAGCAACCTTTTTTTGTTTTTGTGGCCCACCTAACAGCTGCT